>CAMTDV010000001.1:81331315-82531315 GCA_947069175.1 Scalesia atractyloides | reverse complement strand
CTGGAACATAGTTTACATTTTCTACAGTAAGTGCTTCAGATACGACGTCACCCATTCCGACAATCTTCCCTCCCTTTTCGTCTCCAGCAAAGGATACGAAATAACCATCGATAACTCGAAAGTTTTTAAGCAGATCCTTTAAGCCGGTCATATGCCTGGAGCATCCACTATCAACATGCCAGATATATTCCATGAGCATCCGAAGCCATTTTTGAAGTTTATTCTGTTATACAACAACAACAACAAAAAATATATACAAGTTAGTTTTTGGAACCCAGACTTGCTTTACATTAGTTCTATCACGATTTTGAGCAAGAGTGTTTTCTTTTCTTTTCCAAAAACAAGTTGAATTAACTAAGCATTTCACTGATTTCTTCAGATTGTCAAATTGATCAGTGAAACTTTTAACCAGATCTTGATTAGGTTTAGAAAATTTCTTGCTTTTGCAATGTTTCGCAGTATGTCCTAAATGACCATAGCGAAAGCATTGTGTGCAATTCGATCTTTTCTTCCTGGGTGCCGAGTGCGAAGATGATGTATGTGATGAGAATCTAGAGCTGCTTGAGGAATTTGATGGCGTAACATGGCTTGAATCTTTGACATTCTTCAATTTCTTGTCAGGATGATTTTTATCCTCAGTGTCGTCTTCACTATGCTCACTATCTGATGACGAGATTGATTCTTGACTTTCACTTGACATTTCTCCATCACTCTCTGAATTTGTTGTACTTGAATCATATTTATTGCTCTCTTCAGTGAAGTCTTTATCAGTCTCTGATGTACCTGTACCTGATGGAACAAACTCGAGAATTTCCTCTGTGAGGAACTTTCCAAATCTGTTTTTCTTCAATTCTGGGACAAATACAGGTGATTCAAGCATAACATTTTCATCATTAAAAACAGAGTTGAAGTCATGACTCTCAACCTCAGCATGCACTTGGTTGTGAGTCTTAACTGTAGGCGCAAGGCCATTATAGTCATCCTGAATGTTCAATTTTGGCATAAATCCGTTACAGTCATCCATCCTAGTCAAACTATTACAGTTATCTTGAATAGAAGTACTGTTTGTCTTATTACAATTCCAGGCGATCCAGTTAACTGTTGAATAACTGTCGCCTGAGTAACCGATTCCTATTGTTGGTGCATATTTGTGACAACAGCTTAGATTTGATCTTTGGATATCTTGTAATTAGTAAAATGATAAACGGTTAGCGGGTGTAGTTTTGTAATAGTGAATTAGAAGTAATTGGGCTGAACTAGAAACAATATAACACATGGTAGGCGAATTAGGCCTTAAACCCATTAGCAGTCCATGTAGGAAACCCTAGCCCAGTTGCATAATCTATCTCTATATATAGGTTGGTTGTGATTAGGGCTAAGGTTGCTCAGTTAGTTGTTCAGTGCTGAAAGAATTGTTTCAGAGAGATTGTGAGAAGAGTCTTGAATTGATTGTAAAACATTTGTGTTTGATATTCAATAGAAGACAGTTTAAAGGAATTGTGTTCGTGTTCTTGTTCGTGTTCGTGTTTTCTGTGAAATCTGATCTAGTGGATTCCGCACTCTAGATTGGATAGATGATTCTTCAAGATCCAAAAGGACTAGGGGACCTACAATTGGTATCAGAGCATTCGGCTCTTGATTATTGCTTGGTTCAGAATCGTGATAGCAGAAAAATTGGATTTTTGGGCGTTTTGGAGACTCTTCTTGAAGTTTGTGATGGCTAAATTAGGGTTTTGACGACTGATTTAGGGTTTTGCAGGTATTTCGGATTAACAGCAAGCAATTCAGATTGAAGAAAGGCATTCCGGATCAAAAAGCAAAGTATTTCGGATTGAAGACTTGAATTTCGGATCAGAATCTGCAATTCGTATCTGGAAAACAGTGCAATTCGGATCAGAAAAGCCATTTTGGATTCAAATTCATCAGAAGTGTATTCTGGATTTCAGAAAAGCCATTTCGGATTCCATTCCGAATTTCCATTTCGGATCAAAGCAGTGCATTCCGGACATCTAGGATCACTATTCCGGATTCCCATTTCAGATCAGAACAGTGCACTCCGGATTTCATCTCGGATTACTATTCCGGATCACCATTTCGGATTAGTAATTCGGAGAACTGTTCCAGATTTTCATTTCGGATTGTCAATCAAAGTCACCATTCCGGATTTGACACTGTTCCGAGTTACTCAGAAAAAGGTGGAAACTTAATCAGTTGACGTAACCAGAGTTAAACGTTTTCGGACATAGAAATTGATCCATAGACAATTTTGACGAACCGTTTGGACAGTTAGACTCGGTTGATTTTTGGACAGTTAGACTAGGTTGATTTTTGGACAGATAGACTCGGTTGATTTTTGGACAGATAGACTCGGTTGATTTTGAAGGCACGAAAAATCCAAAAATCATAATCGGACAATATACATCATTAGAATCGTATCGTCGAGACGAGTCTAACAGTATAATTTGGTAACCACTCATTTCGGACAAGTTTTAACGTTTTTAACGAGCCGGTTCGGTAAAAATGCCGAATATGTCTAACCTAAATGAGCTATTGCGAATGGAACATGAGGCTGGCACAACAAATAAACTTCCAAAGATGCTGAAGGTGGAGAACTATCTTACTTGGAAGGATAGGTTTCAATCCTTTATTGAATATCAGGACACACGGATGTGGATCTGTATTCAAGATGGGTATGCTAACCCAACTCATGATTTTGAGGGCAGACAACGTGTTACTGCTTAAGTGAATATGTCTGAAGCTGAGAAGAGAATGTATGAGTCTGAAAAGAAGGCCTTATCGGCTATCAAGATGTCGTTACCAGATGGCATCAAACATACATTCAAGCGCTCTACTACATCGAAGGAGTGTGGGATGCCCTAGAGAAGAGGTATGAGGGCAATACTGATGTGAAGAAGAATAAGGTTGATCCGCTAAAGAAACAGTTTGCTGTGTTTAAAGGCATGAGAAATGAATCCCTAGAAGATATTATCACGAGATATTATCATCTGATGTCAGAAATAAATAATTATGACATAGAGGGATACACTGATGTGGAGATAAACGATAAGTTGCTGGATGCTTTACCTGTAAAGTGGGATATCTACACGTTGATGATAAAAGGTGAAGCTGATTACGAAAAGAAAGACTTGGAAGAGGTTGTTGGGAAGTTGAGAGCTTATAAGCTCAATATGAAGAAGAAGGAAACGGGTTATGACCAGGTTCAAGATCTGGGGATTTATAAAGGTCTTACACCTTCATCTTCCAACAATGCTTCCAGTGATACTGCAACGGTGTTTCTCTCATGTGAGAATGAACGACAAATGCTGAAGGTGAAGTATGTTTTGTTGCTGCAGGAGGCTCGTCAGGGGCTAAGAGACAACAATCTAGTAACAACAGTTCTAAGTCTATGCCTCTGAGTGTCAAAAGTGCTGAAGAACACCTGACATTGCTTGCTTCTTTCGTTGCTTCCTACGAGAACTACATTCAGGGAAAAATATCTGATCCTGCTACGTTCGATGAAGATTATGATCAGATTGACCCTGATGACCTAGAGGAGATGGATTTGCAATGGCAGATGGCCATGATCTCTAGAAGGGTGAAGAGGTTCATGAACAGAACGGGTAGGAAGTTCGTTGGCAAAAGTGTGGGCTTTGACAAGTCGAAAGTGAAGTGCTACAACTGTCACAACTACGGACACTTTGCCAGAGAGTGTCAAAGAGCTAAGTCTGAGTCTCGTTCTAGTTCATCCTTTCAAGATTCTCCTGGTCATGGTTCAAGCAACAGGAATGCGGCAAACAACACTGGATCAAAGGCCCTGATTTCTACTGCTAGAGATGGTTCTTATGATTGGAGTGTCCATCTGGAGAACGACAATAATGCATCACAGGCGTTTATGGTTGAGATAGCTACACGTGTAGATGAAGAAGTGAAAGTTGATGCTGAGGGAGAGCAAGAGAAAGTAGATGAGAAAGCTTATGGAGAACAGAAGGCTACAGAGAAGAAGCTGGCTGCTGATTTTGATGCGTTCATGGCTGATCTAAGCAAATCAACAGGCGAGGTATGTTCTAACTCTGGTAGTTCTGTTTGTTTGAAATGTTGTGAACTGCAAAGTGAGGTTGAAAGGTTAACCAATCAAAACCAAAGTCTATCTAATGAGCTCTCGAACCTAAAATAATCAAACTTTTTCGTAAAACGAAATGAGTCATTATACTTGAAGAAAATCAAAGGTTATGAAGAAGAAATCAATATTCTAACCTGTAAACTTAATGAAAAACTTCAAGTTATTGACTTAGCTCATGATACGATGAGTGAGAAAACAAAAGAGGTTTCTGAAAAGTGCAAAGAGTTGTCTGAAGCACAACTTAAAATTTGTGAGCTTGAAAAGAAATTAAATCAATTTAGAGATTCATCTTTTGTCATGAAACACATGATGAATGGCTTGAAGAAGAGTAATGACAAGACTTGTGTGGGCTTCAAAGGTTTGAATGAAGTTCCACCACCTCTTGGTCATGACTATTCTTTCTTGCCAGATGAAGAAGAGCTTACAGACTTTGTGTCAACTACACCTGGTAGTTCCACATCAGGAAGTGTTGATGGTTCTGAAAATGCCAAGAAGGACAATAACAGGGAACCAGTTTTGAAAACAAAGAATACACACCCTAATGATCAAAAACATTTTTTTGTTAAAAAGGTTGATTTTGTTAAGGGAAGTGACATGAATGAAGAGGTCCCTGTTATTACTAAAGAGTTTAATGTGCAGTTTGCTAAGAATAAAAACAAAGAAAAATCTGAAGTTAAGCAAACTAAACAAAATCCTTCAAAGGCATCTTCATCATCATCATCACCTGATGAATCTAAGAAAGTGGCTTCTGTAAAGAAGTCTTCGGCTAGAAAACCTTGTTTCAAATGTCATGAAAAAGGACATGTAGCCAGCTGCTGTCCTAACAAAAAGAGTGAAGCACAGGTAAGTGAGAGGCAGAGAGAAAAATCACTAGCAAAAAGTGGTGATGATGAGAAGAAGGTTAACTCACCAAAAATATCTGTTACCAAGCAACAGAGTGTTGCTGAGGGTGTAGATAAGGCTGAAAAAGGAACTCACCAAGTTCCTCGATTTCAAAGAAATCAACCAAGATTTCAGCCTGCATCTACATCTGGCAGATATGAAAGACCTAGAAGTAGTTCACCAAGAATGAATAACTTTAATGGTCCATCAAATAATTTCAGAAGTCAAGGTCAATATCAAAATCGATACCAGAATGTTGGTAGTCGAAATTTTTATAACGATGGCTTTAGAAATTATCATCATCAAAATTCATGGAACCAAAATCATAATTTTCATAGGTCGCAAAGGTCAAAACATGGTTAGGAAACCTCAGGACCACAGACCCAGTGGAAATTAAAAACCATTTCCATCAACAGGTCTAAGATCCAAGACTCCTGTTAGGAGTGATGGATACTGGATGGATGTTCCTATGATTGATGAATCTGGAAGACCCAAGACCATTAAGGCTTGGGTCCCCCAATCTAACTAATTCTGTTGGATGGTGCAGGAGCTGCTAAGGAGGATTATCAACTTGTGGTATGTTGATAGTGGCTGCTCCATGCACATGACGGGGGATGCGAGGCTGTTGACTGAGTTTGAGAATATAGATAGTGGTTATGTGAATTTTGCAGGTGCTAAAGGAGGGCACATTACCGGTCAAGGAAAAGTGACTAACGGGAAGATCATACTGGACAAAGTGAACTATGTTGAGCAGCTGAAGCATAATCTGATGAGCGTGTCTCAAGTCTGCGACAAGGGTCACTCGGTCCACTTTACAAAGTCTAAAGCTTTGGTGTTGAAACCTGCTTTGGTGATACCGGATGACTGGATAGTGATGAGAGCACCAAGGAGAAATGACGCTTATGTCATGGACATGGGTGCCAATGACTCGTCTTCTGTGGTGGCGTGTTTACTATCAAAAGCATCTGAGGCTGAGTCATTGCTGTGGCACAGACACATGGCCCACATCCACTATCGAAAAATGAACTATATTATTAAAAATGGTTTAGTGGAAGGGGTGCTAGTGCAGAGGTTTCACGTGGAAGATAAATGTCTTCTATGTTAAAAGGGAACACAACATAAGAAACCTCACAAGTCTAAAACAGTAAATTCCATAGATGCCCCTTATGAATTACTTCATATGGATCTATTCGGTCCAGTGAATGTAAGGAGCATATGTGGAAAGTACTATTGTTTAGTTGTCACTGATGACTACTCACGATATTCATGGGTTTTCTTTTTAGGTACAAAAGATGACACAGTGGAGATGCTGATTGATCTTTTTACAAAATTAGAGAACGTCCATGATGCACGGATCAAGAGGATAAGGAGTGATAATGGCACGGAGTTCAAGAACCAAGTTCTGGATCTCTATTGTCTTCGCAAGGGAATTGAACATCAATATTCTGCTCCTTATACAACTCAACAGAATGGAGTCGCTGAGCGGAAGAACAGGACGTTGATTCAAGCCGCAAGGACTATGTTTTCTAATTCAAAGCTTCCAGTTCTTTTCTGGGGAGAAGCTGTGAACACAGCTTCCTATGTCCTGAACAAAGTGTTGACGGTTAAACGGTTTAACAAAACATATCACGAACTATTGTTTAACGGAAAACCAAACTTAAAAGGCTTTGAACCAATTGGATTACCCTGCACCATTGTGCGCAACAAAGATAAGCAAAAATTCAGTGAGGTAGCTGATGAGGTTACTTTCTAGGCTATATGCCTGGAACATCGAATAAAAGGATTTTTAATCTAAAAACTGGTAAAATTGAGGTGGTGTTTAACATGGAAATCACTAGTTATTCACCTCAACAATCAACGAGTGGTCCTCCTATATTATATGATTATGACAGTGTCTTTAAATCATTTAATATACCTGATTTTTCCAATGCAGATGAATCTCAAGTGATCCATACCGTGATCAGTGAAGATGGAGAGTGTGACTTCATGCCTAGATCGAGTGTATCGATGACAGATGCTCCAGAAACTTCTTCTAGTGCCGCTCCAGAGGACTCCAGTGAGAGTGAGTCTGAACCTATTCAAGGGGAGAATTTCACTAATCCGTTTGCTACTGCTTATATTCAGGGGGAGGTTGGATCTAATCTAGGAGATAATCTGGTTTTTGACACTATTGCTACCACACGAGTAAACAGAGATCATCCAGTTGAAAACATCATTGGTGATCCTGCTGCAGGTGTTCAGACGAGAAGATGTGTGCTCGAAGGTTCCTGTTTGTTTACTTCGATTCAGAAGACTGGGTTGATTCATGAGTGTTTGTATAGTTGCTTCATTGCCCAAGAGGAGCCGAAGAATGTTCATATGGCTCTAAAAGACAATTGTTGGGTAGAAGCTATGCCAGAGGAACTAGCTCAGTTCAAGAAGTTGAAAGTTTGGGAGCTAGTTGATGTACCTGAAGGAGAAAAGGAAATAGGCACTAAGTGGGTGTTTAAGTGCAAGAAAGACAATCGAGGGATTGTGATAAGGAATAAAGCTCGGTTGGTAGTGAAAGGTTTTAATCAGCAAGGGGGGATTGATTACAATGAAATGTTTGCAATAGTAGCAAGGTTGGAGGCAATTCGTTTGTTCCTAGCTTTTGCTTCATTCAAGGGCTTCGAAGTTTACCAACTCGACGTGAAGAGTGCATTTCTTTACGGGAAATTCCAAGAAGTGGTGTATATCTCACAACCAGATGGGTTTACTGATCTAGACTATCCAGATCGAGTCTATCGACTTGATAAGGCATTGTATGGGTTGCATCAGGCACCTAGGGCGTGGTATGAGACACTGTCAGCACATTTGTTAAAACATGGTTTTGAAAGAGGTCAGATTGACAGTACACTTTTCATCAAAAGGAAGAAGGAAGACTTTCTGCTGGTACAGGTATACGTAGATGACATCATTTTTGGGTCATCTGATGAGAAAGTGTGTCATGATTTCGAAGAGGTAATGAAGAGCAAGCTTGAGATGAGTGCGATGGGTGAGCTATCTTACTTTCTTGGTTTACAAGTTGAACAAAAGAAGGATGGGATGTTTATTCATCAGACGAAGTATGTGTATGACATTTTGTCTCGTTTCAAGATGGAGGATTTCGCTACTTTCAATACACCTATCTGTGAGAATCACAATCTTGGTCCAGATCATGAGAGTGTGGAGGATGTTGATCCAACTCAATATAGGGTAATGATTGGTTCTCTGATGTACTTGAATGCTTTAAGACCCGACATCATGTTCGCGGTATGTCTTTGTGCCAGATATCAAGCGAATCCAAAGGAGTCCCACATGAAAGCGGTGAAGCAAATTCTTCGTTACTTGAAGGGAAAACCTAAACTTGGGTTATGGTATCCAGCTGCTAGTGATCTGAAGTTTGTTTCCTTCACTGATTTAGACTTTGGAGGATGCAAATCTACAAGGAAGTCTACCACAGGTGGTTGTCAGTTCTTAGGAGGGAGGCTCGTTTCATGGCAATGCAAGAAGCAGTCTTGCGTGTCTACTCGACGTGTGAAGCTGAATATATTGTTGCGGGTAGTTGTTGCTCTCAGGTTCTCTGGATCCAACAACAGATGCGCGATTACGGTTTGAATTTCACTTATACTCCTATTATGATAGACAATAATGCCACTATATCAATCACCAACAATCCCGCAAAACACAGTTGTACAAAACATATTGACATTCATCATCATTTTATACGGGATTGTGCTGAAAAGAAATTAATTGAACTACATTGAGTCAATACACTTGATAACCTGGCAGATCTTTACACAAAAGCATTTGACAGGGCTCGTTTTGAACATCTAGTTGAACTCAACGGGATGAGGAATCCTGAATAACCATTTTTCCATAACAATAGTTTGTAAATAATTTACTGCTTTCAAAAATAAAAAACATAAAAAATAGAAAATAAAAAATGAGTTCACTGTGTGAAAAAGAAGAAATATAGTACATCAGCAAGTTAGACTGTCACACTGAAATTAAAAGTAACTTGCTTAAGTGTGATAGCAGCTTCATCATATGATGTACAAGTAGGCAAAAGGCATGAAATAATCAACTTACCTTTGTGATACAAACATAAAATAAATTGTGTATGAGTGGGGAACATATCAGTGGCATATGGTTTTATAACCTTAAATCTTGCGTTGATAGATTGCCAAAATCTGAGGTTTTAGGTCTTTATATCGTTATTTCATCTGGGGCATCAAGGTTATCCTTCTGCTGCATCCAGATATATGCTGACCTAGGCACAACCTAGATATCTTAAAAGAGCTAAAATGCCAAATCCAAAATATTGAAGAAGCTCTCCTAGAGAGTCATTCAAAAGTGCAAATTGCATTAATCATACCAAAATTTGGTATTTGTCCTAGCCCTCGTTGGATATTGGTCTCTTTGCTGTACGGAAGTACTGACCTGGTCACCAATTATCTAACGTTGTAATTCAAAGGATGAATTTCGGTATACTCACCTACTACGATGAATTTTTGTGCATACCTTGATCGCGGGGGTATGTCCTAAAGTGGGACACACTAGTATATCAGTAATAAATTATCTAAGCAGATCACAAGGTAATGGTACTTGAAATGTTCATGTATTTTGTTTAAGTGGACAAATAATACTGGTAATCGTCTTGAACTGTTAATCATGGATATTGCATATAAAACTATCAAATAGTGTGAAAACAGTTTGATGTTGCGGATATGATCTTCTTACCGGTGATACTCATAAAAATAGAGTGTTTAATTTTTCGTACTTTATTTGCTTTCAGAAAATATAAAAATCCAAAAATATTTCATTTTCTTGTAAATTCTTATTGTACGGATATTGGTTGTTCATGGAGGAGTTGTTACCGAGGGCAGACGATGTTAGAAGCTGAGTTCAAAATTTTTACGATCTTGCAGGCTATGTGTGCTTAAAATTTGAGTATGTATTTTGAGTTGAGAAGTGCTTAATCTGTGATACAGTTTTACTATCTCTTGAATAATAATAATTTGTTTAACTTGTGTTGAAAAATTCTTATGGTTTCTCGAGACGTTTGTTTTATAGTATACAGATTGTGGCAGTGTGTTGCTGAGAAGTTTGGTGAAGAGGAGTTTGCTTGGATGCATGGTAGAACCTCCTTTCTATATTGCAGACAAAGAAAGTTGAAGAGTTCTAAGGATTGGTATGCCAGCACTAAACTGGAGTTTACTCTAACGCTAACGATTTAGAAGATTTGGTGATTGGATACATTAGCTTAGGGGGAGTCTGTTGCTGACAGAAGCTGTTAAAGCTGAAGCTATCCAAATACCAACGTTTTTCAAAGATGTTGAAGATTGCAAGAAGACTGATGACTAAGTTATTTTATGAAGCTATTGTCAAGGGGGAGTTTGTTGGTGCATACTTGTGACAACAACTTAGATTTGGTCTTTGGATATCTTGTAATTAGTAAAATGATAAATGGTTAGCGGGTTTAGTTTTGTAATAGTGAATTAGAAGTAATTAGGCTGAACTAGAAACAATATAATACATGGTAGGCTAATTGGGCCTTAAACCCATTAGCAGCCATGTAGGAAACCCTAGCCCAGTTGCATAATCTGTCTCTATATATAGGGTGGTTGTGATTAGGGTTAAGGTTGCTCAGTTAGTTGTTTAGTGCTGAAAGAATTGTTTCAGAGAGATTGTGAGAAGAGTCTTGAATTGATTTTAAAACAATTGTGTTTGATAATCAATAGAAGACAGTTTAAAGGAATTGTGTTCGTGTTCTTGTTAATGTTCGTGTTTTCTGTGAAATCTGATCTAGGGGATTTCGCACTCTAGATTGGATAGACGATTCTGTCAAGATCCATATGGACTAGGGGACCTACACGTATTTTAGAACCTCCACAATCATCTTCCTCATCGCACACATCTTCTTGACCCTCACACAGATCTGCGTTGCTTTCAGACATGTTAGTATTGTTTTGTGGTTTGTAAAAAGCATTTTGATCCAAAAGATCACTTTTATCGATTAAGTCATTTTTAGGATGAGGAGATGGCATAGGGACATAATTTTTGCTGTGTGGAGGAGGAATAATTTTTTTTTCGTTTTCGAATTTATCCTTATATCCGATTTCATCTTTTATGAATGTCGGTCGTTGGCAGTTTACAATATCAACCAATGCTTTTTGACTAATTTTCCATTTATCAATAATGATTTGCAATTTGTTATTTTTGTTTTGTGATTTTTCTAATTTTTCGGTCAAATCATTTATGATAAAATCTTTTCTGAAAACAAATTCTTTTAAAGTCTGCATTTCAGCTACAGTTGAATTCAACTTTCTTTGATATGCAACTTCATTTTCTTTTAGTTCTTGATTAATTTTCAAAACCTTTTCTTTAATTATGTCACAGTTGAGTGATTTGTAGTGTGGGCCCCGACGTTCAAACATGGTTTGGAGCACAGCTTTGCTTTAAATTCATATGGTATGCTATTTACCAAATCCTTATCCTCAGTTTCTGACTTCATGGCGGTTGTTGAAGTTCCAACCGTTTCATTCTTGCTGCTGCTGATTGCTTCTTGAGCTGTCAGTTTCAAATCATTCATCTCAGCTTTTGGTTTTCCTTTCTCTGAAGTTGGTTCAGCAGGATTGATGATGCTTTTCAGACCCTTGTCATCATTGGGAATCCTAGCAGTTTGCTTTTCCACACAATTTGATGCAGACGTGGCAGAAACAGTAGAGATGTTTGCCATGAGGGCTTTTTTGACTTATCCTTTAGCCTTAGCTATTTCCTCTGACTAGTCGTAGTCTTCCACCACTAAAGCTTTTTGGTTATTTTCAGCAACACTGTCACCCCCTTCAATAGCCACCGGTCTTCTTGTCTGATTAAGTTCAGCATTCTCATTCTTCAGCAAAGGGCATTCCCTTTTGAAATGACCCAGATTTTTTCAATTGTAACATCTTAGCTTGGACTTGTCAAATCCAGCTTTTCCCAGAGCTAGCCTTTTTCCTGTTTTGTCTTGAAATTTCTTCAATCGAAGAGTGATCATCGCCATCTGCCACTTCAAATCCATCTCCTCCATATCATCAGAATCCACTTGATACATGTCCTCAGCTGTGAGAAAGTCTCTTTTTAACTCTCCTGACATGAGAGCCCCATAGCTGCTCAAGAAGGTGTTAAACAGAGCGACATGTTCTGTGGATATTTTAAGTGCTTGAACATCGTTGGCCACGGTAGTCTTCTCGGTGGATGACGAGGCCTTTACAGAGCTTGCGGAAGCGTTGGGATAAGATTCGGCAACACTTTGAGGATTTAATCCACAGGAGGTTATGGGAGCAAGAAACGCCATATTTTTGGGAGCAGAGGTTGCAGCAGCTGATTGAGTAAGTTTCTGTGAATACCCTGTTTGGTTCATCTCTCTCTTGACAATATCCATTTCAAAGGCTTTCAGAGTGTTGATCAGTTACGAGAGTGTGACAGGAGTTGTGCTGGTTAAGAAAGTTCTTTTAATCATCATACACTGAAGGCTCCATTCTTTAGGTAGTGAGTCTAGCAGCTTCTTGATGGATGCATAGTTTGCAACAGGATTTCCCACATTCTTCATTTTAGTCAGCACCCCCAGAAAACGACTGATATGATCTGATAAGCTTTCACAGCGAACACTTCCAAACATGTCGTACTGTTTCTGAACCATGTCTCTTTTGTTGTCCATGAGCTCCTCGTTTCCTTCATGGTGGTCAATAAGAGCCAATCACAATTCATGAGCGGTAGTGTACTCTTCGAACAAGTTGTTGTCGTTCTTGGATAGGGCCATCTTAAGAGCGGCATGAGCCCTGCAGTCACGTTGAATGAGAGTTCTGTCTTCTTCGGTGAATGTTGATGGATCTTCGTTGATCGTACGAATGTCATCGCGAATTATCATTGGAACGTGTGGACACACCGTGACAGACATCCATTGAGTATAGTCGGTATACTCAAAGAAGGCTTTGATTCTGTTCTTCCAACTGTTGAAATCCTCAGATCCTTTCAACTTGGGAGGTCTTGTAGTTGCTCCTGTTTCCAACTCGGCTTGGGCAATTGGGTTGAGTTGATTGAGAGACATTTTGGTTGATCAGAGATTAAATACGCTGGGAAGTATGAAATCAGATGACAAATACACTACAAGTGACTTAATTATGCTGGAAGGTATGAAATCAGAAGACAAATTCGCTGGAGATCCTTTGCGACTTTATCCTGTGAAATTAGCTAAATCCGTTGGAACATAAAAAACAAACATAAGTTTGGCTAATTACGCCGATCACCGTGATAAAATCGCCGACGATTTTTATCACTGACTTTGAAGTCCCCTTCGATTAAATACGCTGGCACTATTTAGCTGAAAATCAACAAATCCGCTGGTATTAACCGGCGTATTTGTTAATTACGCGATCTTCAACAATAAAAACTTTGTATTCAAAGTTATCTACGCTGACTTCAACAATAAATACGCCCAGATGGGTTTAAGTACGAACAAAACCCTCTAATCACCCAAAAACGACTCAAAATCCATGTTTCTTTGCACCAAAATGACCCAAATGTTTTCAAAACACTGATTAACAACAACCCAATGATTAAACAGACCAAATCAAGCCATTTTAAGTTCAAAAATTTGAAAAACCTTGAAACTTTGAAAACTTTTGAAAAACCTTCAAACTTGAAGAATCTTAACAAAAACTCAAACAATCAAGAGCACAAAGGCTCTGATACCAAATTTTTGTCCCAAAACAGATTCGGATCACAGTGGTTGATTATTATCACCCAAACAACTATAGATTAGTTGTTTGAATGTGTAAAAGTTAAGAAAAACCAAAGAATGAAGATGAAGATTCTTGCATGGAACAAACAACAAGTGTTGTATATGAAGTCCTAAAAGATATAATCACTAAAAGCACCCGGATATTTGGGTTAAGCACAAGAACAATAATCACAAAACAAGAGCAATCACCAAAATCTGTCCAAGAAAACTTGGACAAGGGTTTTCGTTGATGTTCATAAATATACACATCTGACTACCTAGCATATTTAATAAATACGCTGGGAACTTAAATACGTCGCCCTGTTCCAGAATTCACAAATTACACTATTAGCCCTTCTAGTTTTACTATCTATTACAAACCAGCTCAAACTATTAAACTTAAGTATCAACGATCTCAAAACGTCCTAACAGCTTCATGAATGTCAATGAAATATAACTTATTCCTTAATCCAAAATATTTTATGGCTTTTAACATCATGATTTAAAATCACTTAGAATGAGATTAGATGGAAAAATCATCCTCATTAACCATGTCATGATTTCTCATGAATTTCGGTTACAATGAATGAAATTTATAAGTCTCACTTTTCTTTTGTCAAATTCTCATTTGCATGATAAGAAAAGTTGTGAAAGTGTAAGGTATCATCTAGTTTCATCTTATTAATGTTTCTATTCAGATGTTGAGAGCAAATAATATGAGAGTTTAAGGTAAGTGTGACTTTATGTTGACTATGGAAAGCTCACAACTATCATAATATAGCTTTAGTTTGATACTATTAATTTCCAGAATATGTAATATATCATAAAGCATAATTAGAAGACGACTTTTCATGGTTCTTATAACCTTAACATTTAATTTTGTCACTAACACTCATGTTAGTTATTTGTTGAATTCTAGTAATGAAACATTTAGAACTAGAGTCAACTTATCAGGTGTTAATTGGAATATTAAAATTATCAGACTTAAAGATCATTAAAAGGCGACTACCTATTTTATCCAACTGTTCTTTTGAGTTATGGATAATCTCTTTGCTTATGCCTAATGGCATAATTAGGCAGTGAGTTTCTCCCTTGAAGAACCTTAGAGTTGGAATTACTACTTGTGTTTTGTTTATGAACCTTAGAAGTATCCTCTTTTAGGTTTTAGTGGTAGTGAGGTGAATTACATCTTTTTTTCCAGTTTTAGGCATTTCTTTTCCTGTACGTATGTTACTGATCAACACACTCATTTTCCTTTGGTACTTTTGAGTGTTACAGTTGATTTATAAGGCATCAAATTGTACTAGTGGAAAAGTTAGTAGTAATGCAACGAAAAAAAATGTACTTATTTCCATGCGTAAGCCCTTTATTTTATGGGTCATGGTATTGTACATTATGATTTATTCATGGATACCATTTAACCTTTATAGTTTAGAATTTGAAATGAAGACGTGCACCTTAGGAGTTCCTCTGATTATTCCATAAAATTAGAATAGTCTTAGGAAAAACATAATCTGGAATAACTTTAGTGATAGCAGTTATGTTAAATGAGTTCTTGATTATCATAAGTGACATCATGTTCGACTTATCCTATTCATCATACTCTACTTTGCTTCTGCAGCACTTTTATCAGAAGAGAGCAATAAGATTATCGTGTCTTAAGGGATAATCAAGGATTTAATCAAGAGCTAATCTTGTACAAACTTTAAGTAAAGCAACATATTAGGTTTAGGAATTAGAGTGGATGAGATACTGATTCATAGAAGAAAGTTATAGTGAGTAATGTTATGGGGTGTTAAAGATAAGGCAGACAAAATATGATCATAAGATTAATGAAGGATCATTAATGTGAGGATCATTATTTGAAGAAGTTGTGATATGTCTATTACTAACATCAAAATAATAGACTTAGTTAAAATTCTACTTAAATGAAGACAAAACAGCTTTGGCCAGAAGTGTAATCATCTAAGTAGGTATGCAAAGTAATTGTGACAAATCATCTTTGGCCAGATATGAGACAATCACCTTAATTATGCACTTGTTAAGTATGCTAGACCTGAATGAATTAGATCAGCTTTGGCCAGAAATAAGACATTCATGTTTATAATGCATAATTAACATAGCTTTTGTAATACTTGAACAATAAATAGATGCATCAAATAACCTTTGGGCAGAAGTGATACATCATAAGTTCATTCAAGTTAAGCTATTTGGTTTAGTAAAAGGTTATCTGATTATGATTAATTAAGTATTTACAAAACCATTTATTTAGTAGCAAACCCCCTGTAAGCACGGATCGAACTGAAATCTAGTTCACAATAATAGCCTAATGTAATAATAGCCTCATGACATTTACTAAAATTAAGTTTCATATTTATTAATTAGAAATTTTAGAACAAATATCCAAAGACAAAGAAACATACAAGCACAAGAAAAACATTGTTCTAAACCAGATATATTTTATTCACTTCTAAGTTCAATCCTATGTGTTCCTCTCCTCAGCCTGTCCACATGTATCATGTGTAAAACAAGAGTTTAGGTCAACAAAAGTTGGCAAGTGAATCAAAAATTTAACAATTAAACAATTTAATATAGTGGTTGTTTCCATAAAAATGTGCATGGACCATATATGAACTTATGCATATGTAATTAAATCACAAACCACATAATATCAACAATGAGCATATGAACATGATGCATGATGAACTTGAGATCAAGGCTCAATCAAACGGAGCCGATCTAATGAGGCACCTGATGCTCAACTCATATCCCACGAGGAACTGATGGGCCTTAAATGAATGATTGCATTGAAATGATAAAATGTAATCACACATAACCACAACAAACAAATACACACATTAGATCACATAATGGTAATAGCACATGTATTTGTATAAATAAAATAAATAACGACACATGATACACCCAAAAACGTAGGTAAAAAGGGGAATTTTAAGGATTCATTCGCAGTGGGTGCGTTTCCTTGTTCGATGATGAATGCGCACGAATTGAGGATTTAACCGACGAAGGAAACTAACCTAAAATAATAATGCGATAAATTGATAAATAAATAAAGATAATATTTTGATTTAATACTTTTTGTTAGATTTTTAGGTTATTTTTGTGGTATTTATTGGAGTTTTTAAACCTAGGAAATCGTGTTTTTTAAGTGTTTTTAATTGATTTATAAATTAAAATAATATAAAATAAAATAATAAAAAAAACCTTGTCAGACCTAACAAGGAGTTTGACCGGTTCGATTAGGTGTTGTGAGGTTTGAACTCATGACCTCCCGTTTACGTGCACACAGCTCTACCAACTGAGCTACGTGTCTAACCGAAAGATATCTGATTTTAATTAATCTTATATACTAACTACAATATTTCAGAATTTATTTATATTAAAAAGGATTTAAAATCCTTTGAACCGGCGTGCATACCCTGCCTCGAACCCGTGACCTCCGTGTTGATTTGCACCCAGCCCATCCAACTGGGCTGGGTGTCTAACCCGTTTAATATAGAAATCTTAATATACTTAACAACTTACTGATAGATAATATAATTGCTTAAAAAAACTGGTTTTTTTCAACGAAACAGTCATGATCAGGATTCGAACTCAGGACGTGCACGCTATGTTTGCACATAGTCCACCACTGGACTATGTGTCTAACCCGGTTATAAACCCGGTTTTTATTACATTTAAACACTCATAATAATTTCATCTTCTTCATTTTAAAAAGAACCCAATACTGAATTTCGATCATGCCAAGTTAAGTCGATGTTGTTGATATGCGATTAAAGATTAATGTGATGATAATGAATTATAGAAGTAGAGTGAAGGATTTTACTGACAAAAATGCAAAAATTCCGGTTTTCCGGCAACAGTTCCTGCACGGATAACTCCGACAAGGACTTAAAAGCAATAAAATTCGCAGAGAGTGATGATTGAGTGTTTAGACAAACAAATACAAAGTCTTTGGCTCACTATTTATAGATGCAGAAGTGGTTGTCGGTTTCGAAATCAATTTTTAAAGTTTTCTGTTAAGGTTTGATTACCTCTACGATTAGTAACCGATTCTGAGTCAAAGCATGATTGGTAACCGGTTTTCTTTAGATTAAGCAGCAGTTGAATGCGATTTCGGGAGTTACAGACGTTGAAATTTTGGGTGGTTGAATCTTAAACAGTTTTAAGGGATTGATTTGGTATAAGATTTATTTGTTTTGGGTTTATAAACATATAGTGTGTGTATCTCAGCGGTGTTTTGGTGTGTGCGGGTTTGTGGGGGTATCCGGGTTCGAACCCCGGCTACTTCTTTAATTTTATTATTTTATTTCTTTTTGTTATATAAAGGTTTAATTATTTTTCCTTTATTGATTATTATTATATGTAGTTTATTTATTAATCAGGAATAATAATAATAAAATAAATTAATTAATACTAATAAATGCGTAACGAACTATTAAATAAATACTTGAATTTTCAAACGGAGCGGGTTTTTGGAACCCGTTTTACATAAATGTTACAACTGTAACTACCGGTCTCCGAGGTTTTTGTTCGTTTGGCCGTTGCAACCTCATTTGGAACCGGCGTCCACTTGTTACTGGTTCGCAAAATTTCCCAAGCACGTACGTGGGGGAAAACGGTCCGACGCATATCTTCGTATCTACGCATCACCTCTTTAAAAACGTCTTCATCACTCATCCCACTACGGCGACCAGTACACAACTTATTATAAATCGCCGAAAACCGGTTAACCACCGGATGCATCTTTCTCCACTTGGAAGAGATGGAATCCATGTCACGATAATAACCTTGTTCCATATCGCAAGAAACTTCGACAAAATTTCTTTCCAAAACCCCTCGCCGGTTTGGTTGTTACCTATAATTTTAAATAGTAGAAAAAGTTATATTAAAAAAAGTATAATATATAAATATTTGGTATATTTTTAAAAGGTAGTAAACGTTATATACCGATAATGGGGCTTTTGGAAGTGCTAACCCACGCCTTGGCTAACACCTCCTCCTCCATCTTTGTCCAAAGTTTCGCCTTCCCTTTCGAAGGTTGATCTTTTTCAACCATATGTTGCTTCCCTTTTTTCGTTTAGACGATTGCGGTTGAGTCTCCGGCACAAATTCTTGAACGTCATCCTCTTCGGGTTGTGGTTGGGGAGACTCCCGTGTTGGGGAATATTGTGGTTGGGTTGGAAATTGCGCATTAAACGGGTTTCACATCATCATTTGTTGCACTTGGGTCATTTGCGAAAACGTATTGGGGCTTTGTTGAAAACCCCCAAAAGCGTTGTACGGAAATTGTGAGGATGACCAACTCGGTTCCATTCTAGGATAGTAGCTGGGTACCGAGAAAATGTTTTGGTTCGGGTTTGGGTTTGGGTTCGCGTTTGGGTTCGGGTTGCTCGGGTTGTATTGATCCATAGCGAAAGTTGAAGGATTTTATAAAAGGTTGAAGAATTATAAAGATAGGAATGATTTTATAAATTTGAGAGATGGAGGTGAATAAAGTGTGTAAAAAAGTGGGATGGTAATGCGGTATTTATAGGTAAAATTATTAATTTAATTTTTTTTATTAAACTAGTCGTTCAAACGGCTATAATTTTGAAAGAAGCCGGATCGTCTCCAACGTCTTCATGCTGACGCCTAAGACGACGACCAACCACCCAGGGCGGTGTTGGGGGCGTCGCCGATCCAAGCTGGGCCTGGACAGCCCCACACCGAGTGGTCTTAGCAGATGGTGGCGGCTATGGTTTAGACAAAGAGAATGGTTTCAATGAAGAGAGGTTTTGGTTCATTAATAATAATAATAATAATAATAATAATAATAATAATAATAAAAATAATAAATATGTATTTCTAAATTACCAAAACACCGTTCTAACTTTATGTAAATAACTAAAATATCTTTCTAGTTAACATACAATTTCGATGGAGTTAGAATTAGGGAGAAAAAAAAAAGTAAAAGTATAAACCATAGGGAGGAAAAAAGCCATTTTTAAACTATTGAGACAAAACCGTTAAAATTACCAAACCAAAGATATCAAACCAGAAGTTAACTTTAATAATAATAATAACAATAATAATATGTTAGAAAAATATTCATAGCTAAACTGAACATTTTACAAAAATTTATGTATTAACTTTTTTATTGTATACACGATATATGTAAGTTGAAATCCAAAACAAAAACAAGTTAAAATAGCACAAACTTTTATTAATTTATTAGCTAAAAATATATAATTTTAAAGAGTCTCTTTAGCGTTAGAGATAATCTTAGAAATGTAAGGTTAGCTCATTACCTTCGATAAAACTGGCTTCTGTCACTAAGTTAGGCAATTGTAAGTTTTTTTCTTATTACACATGGTTCAAAAGTACTCATAGTCGTATGGTTCTATGAAAAGTTGTGTGAGTCAGTCCATGGCAGCTACGTACCAACAGACCATCACGTAGGTTCATTTCAATATGATTCCAAATAACATGATTTTTCAAAGAATGGAGTATATATATATATATATATATATATATATATATATATATAAAAGGACATAGAAAGAGAAAGAGAGAGTGATCAACGTCTAATTAAAGTTCTCTCCATCAAAACACTTCATTGACAAAAAGAAATCTGGTCGCTATACTTGAAATTAAGAAAGTATGACATACAGAGTCAGCTTTATAGTTTTATGCCGACAAAAAACATGTCTAGTTCAAAACTATGCCAACAAAGTTTGACCATTCATCTAAACACTTTGTGTTTTTTTCAAGTACAACACGTTCGTTTGGTAACATTTTTGGCGCCGACCAAAAAATGTCTGGTTCAAATTTATGCCGACTAAGTTGGACCATTCAACACTTAGTATTTTTTGAAAGTAAAAACGTTCATTTGGTGTTGTAGGCCAGTGATAACAGAGAATGAGAAGAATGTTCTTCATAAACTTAAATTTTTGTAACTCATATAGTTATACTAAACACATTGATAATCAGCATCCCGCCACAACATGTGTATTAACATCAATCCATTAAAAATAAAAATCAACCACATCCGATCCCACACTTATGCCCGCTCCACCTTTCTCTCTATGGTGCCTCTACGGGTAAGGGTGTGCAAAAATATCGGAATATGAAACCGAACCCGAACTATTCAAAATGTCGAACCTAAAAATATCCGGAAATTTGGATATTGTCACAACTCTTGACCCTACCTGGACGGGAGCCGTGAATAGACTCTAGTGGTACCGGTGTTTATTAAAATTATCGCAGCAGAAATTTCAACTGGACTGGACATCGGGAAAAATATCAAAGTTTTCAAACACCATAGTTTTCATTTCATTTCATTTCAAAGTTTTCAAATACCTCATTAACAGTGTTTACTATATTGATTTTTTCATAAATACATAATCAAAAGACATTTGAAAAGTATTAAGATAATTCTGATCCTAACCCGTTATCTTTCTTATATTTGATTAGGAATATTTCATATAATGGTAATCAACTTTTAAAAGTGTTTCAACCAGGTCACTCATAAAAAATATCGTTCTAATTAAGTCACTAAAGTTTAATTATGCGCCAATCCTATAAAGTTTACCTAAGTAGCAGGTAAACTATCCTATATGATATTTATCTATTATTAAACATGATGAATCTAACTTATAATAAAAGACTCCAAATGATGTCACATGTCATTCACTCCTTCAACCTCATAAATTTTATTTATAATTACTTAATATATTCCTTTTAATATTAATAACTAATATATATCACTTATCTTTATCTAAAATTAATAAATAACTTTAATTAATGTCACATGACATTTTCTCCTTCAGTCTTTTAATAATATTATTAATATCTAATAAATTATTAATATTACTTAAACTAACATGAAAGGAATTAATTTACAAATATTAAACTAATTAAAGAATAATAAATAAATTGAAACCACATTATGTATAATGCATATAATAAAAAAATTATTTTACCATTAACTAGAGTTTACTCTATTAATAAAAAATAGTTTATTCAAGTTTAATAAAAATATTTTTTTAACGTTCTTTTGTAATTTATGATGCTATACCTTATGTATAGGATTTTTTATTTCTTTTTTCATTCCTAACCCAAAAGTTTTCTTCTTCTGAAATTAAGACTCTTTTTTTTCCTTTTAATCCAAAACTTTTCATCTTTTACAATTTAACCACAACTCTTTTTTATTTTCAATTTTGGTCCACCATACTTTTCAACTTTCCCAAGTTTTTCGTTCCGTTCTAAATTTTGTGAGTTAACTCACCGCAACGTGCGTCTGGGGCTTAACATTTTTTCGTATATTTTTTCTCGTTTGACTGGGTCGTTGCAACACATCTATTTTTCTCCGTTTGACAAATTTGTCGCAACATACGGGTCCTAGATTGATTTAGTTATTTTTTCTATGATTTGCGTTTCAGTTTAATTTCTCTACAACGAACATGCGTGATTTAACGATTTTACGTCTGCTTTTCGCTCGGCGTTTTTTTTTTCCGCTTTTATTTATTTTATTTTTACGAACTTTTCCGGTGTTGGTGGTCGCTGATAGTGATATAGCATTGGTACTACTTGACACAGTTTTACGACAACTGATTGTTGCTCAGTTCTGTATAAACATAATGGAAAACATAAATAAAATAATACCTGATACAGCAGACAGGCCAGCAGAGAATCCAGATACGGATGCAGCCATGGAGTTCGACATCTTTGTCAGCTTGATCTGCTTCCCCTTTAGGATGTATTTTCTTGATGGTAGTACTAAGTTCTTTAGGATTGAAGAACTGGTAGTAATGGAGAGAGAGGAGGGGAAGATTTATGGTATAGATGTTATGAGAGTCTAACCTTAATCCCTCTCTAGTAATCTCCTTATATACATCCAAGGGGATACCCAATTAGTTAATTAGGGCAAATCGGTCCATCAACGATTACCAACTAATTATATTATAGGTTTTAATATATTTTGATCTATGTTATATAAATGATAATGATGGCTACTAGATTAAATACATATAAATAAATATTTAATCTTACATTCTCCCACTTAGCCGAATAATCATTTATTATGAGTATTAGATTAGTCTGATCAGAAATTAATACTCATTTTAGCTTTAAACCAAGAACCAAAGCAGAGAAATACAGCCGTTGAATCATCATTCGAATCAGGAACCCCA
The DNA here is from genome assembly GCA_947069175.1 of Scalesia atractyloides. Classification (NCBI taxonomy): domain Eukaryota; kingdom Viridiplantae; phylum Streptophyta; class Magnoliopsida; order Asterales; family Asteraceae; genus Scalesia; species Scalesia atractyloides. The sequence goes on along the minus strand of CAMTDV010000001.1, from coordinate 82,508,355 downwards.
TTAGTCATACTACAGCCTCAATTTAAAACCTAACAATTTTGATCAAAATATGCAATAAGCCCTTAAACGTTTGATTTGTATTCATATTTGTCTATATGTCGTTATATCAGTAGGACATATATTAGAGACATACAAAAACAACATGATGAGGAAAATTAATAACTAATCATTCATCGTAGAATATGCAGTGGTACATAGTCATCAATAAACTTGTCATTACTATAAGCACTTACATAATAGTTATGGATGATAGACTTTCAGTTATAGGATCCTTAAGCATATCATGAATGCATTCGATACAAAGATTTAGTTTCTTCAATTTGTTCATAAATGAATAATTAATTTTGTATCGAAATTTAATGCAATACCTTTCGAACTGTTACTGTCCAAGGAGACATGGTAGCTGACTTTATCACAATTTGTCTTTAATATATAATTTATATGGAGTTAATAAACTTATGAGTCCACTGATAAATTTTCAATAACATTTAGTGACTATTGCTTTGTGATCAATAACATATTATGTCATTATACCTTAGGTTGTTTTTGTTATCACTTCATTATGACTCCTCCATGAGACAGGGTTTGTCTGCTGACATAAGGATATGCCCCGAAATTACATTTTGTCATCTTTGAATATTACAAAGTTAGAGTAATCGACCGGTTTGAGTTCTCACTTCTTCTTTAAATTATAGTTTCTCGTTTCCTTTATCGATATTTTAATACTCCATAAGATGCTTAACATTAATCTAGATATATCTAGTGTGTTGCAATATGAGTAATATCTAAACGAGTATAGACTTAAACTACATAAGGCTTCTAATTAATGAAGCGCAAGGAAATAATCTCATTTACCCTATTATCCTCTAAAGGAGAGCAGTTTTGTTTGTTACATATGTAAAGACCCATTTAAAGTTAAACTTATGGACTGAAAATAGTGTCTCATTGGGTCTATCTCGGTATGTTATGATATCTGTTACATAAGAGATATCTCTAAGATCTATTATATCAAAGTTTGTTTTTAACAATGCTTTGACTTGTGTAACATATACTTGCCAAAAGAATGTCATCTATATATAGACAAATTTATTTTAGTTGCTCCCACTCATCTTGAGGTAGGTACATTAATCCACTTGCTCCTTGAAGAAAATAATTGTGTTAAGATTTATTCCATTAAGAAGATTGATTGACGCTAATGGTTTAATTAGAAGAGATAGGATCAGTAAACTTTTCCAAAATCCACTTCAGCATTAGTTAGGGAGGTTATGTAATCATCAAAGTTAGTAGTTTTTTAAACCTAGATGACCTCCTGAGTTGATTATTGGGTTTATTAGAAGTTTCAATTTTTGTGGATTAGCTCTTGGTTAGGTCGCTATCATTTTCAGGATTCTAAATGTGTAAGAGTTGGTGAAATATGATGTACAAGAGGTGTAAACGGAGTTAAATTCGGGAACTTAAATACGCCGCCCTGTTCCAGAATTCACAAATTACACTATTATCCCTTCTAGTTTTACTATTTATTACAAACCAGCTCAAACTATTAAACTTAAGTATCAACAGTCTCAAAACGTCCTAACAGCTTCATGAATGTCAATGAAATATAACTTATTCCTTAAGCCAAAAATATTTTATGGCTTTTAACATCATGATTTAAAATCACTTAGAATGAGATTAGATGGAAAAATCATCCTCATTAACCATGTCATGATATCTCATGAATTTCGGTTACAATGATAGAAATTTATAAGTCTCACTTTTTTTTTGTCAAATTCTCATTTGCATGATAAGAAAAGTTGTGAAAGTGTAAGGTAACATCTAGTTTCATCTTATTAATGTTTCTATTCAGATGTTGAGAGCAAATAATATGAGAGTTTAAGGTAAGTGTGACTTTATGTTGACTATGCAAAGCTCACAACTATCATAATATAGCTTTAGTATTGATACTAAATTCTGATTAATTTCCAGAATATGTAATGTATCATAAAGCATAATTAGAAGACGACTTTTCATGGTTCTTATAGCCTTAACATTTAATTTTATCACTAACACTCATGTTAGTTATTTGTTGAATTCTAGTAAGGAAACATTTAGAACTAGAGTCAACTTATCAGGTGTTAATTGGAATATTAAAATTATCAGACTTAAAGATCATTAAAAGGCGACTACCTATTTTATCCAACTGTTCTTTTGAGTTATGGATAATCTCTTTGCTTATGCCTAATGGCATAATTAGGCAGTGAGTTTCTCCCTTGAAGAACCTTAGAGTTGGAATTACTACTTGTATTTTGTTTATGAACCTTAGAAGTATCCTCTTTTAGGTTTTAGTGGTAGTGAGGTGAATTACATCTTTTTTTTGCATTTCTTTTCCTGTACGTATGTTGCTGATCAACACACTCATTTTCCTTTGGTACTTTTGAGTGTTACAGTTGATTTATAATGCATCAAATTGTACTAGTGGAAAAGTTAGTAGTAATGCAACGGAAATAATGTACTTATTTCCATGCGTAAGCCCTTTATTTTATGGGTCATGGTATTGTACATTATGATTTATTCATGGATACCATTTAACCTTTATAGTTTAGAATTTGAAATGAAGACGTGCACCTTAGGAGTTCCTCTGATTATTCCATAAAATTAGATTGTCTTAGGAAAAACATAATCTGAAATAACTTTAGTGATAGCAGTTATGTTAAATGAGTTCTTGATTATCATAAGAGAGCAATAGGATTATCCTATTCATCATACTCTACTTTGCTTCTACAACACTTTTATCAGAAGAGAGCAATAGGATTATCGTGTCTTAAGGGATAATCAAGGATTTAATTCAAGAGCTAATCTTCTAGAAACTTTAAGTAAAGCAACATATTAGGTTTAGGAATTAGAGTGGATGAGATACTGATTTATAGAAGAAAGTTACAGTGAGTAATGTTATGGGGTGTTAAAGATAAGGCAAACAAAATATGATCATAAGATTAATGAAGGATCATTAATGTGAGGATCATTATTTGAAGAAGTTGTGATATGTCTGTTACTAACTTCAAAATAATAGACTTAGTTAAAATTCTACTTAAATGAAGACAAATCAGCTTTGGCCAGAAGTGTAATCATCTAAGTAGGTGTGCAAAGTAATTGTGACAAATCAGCTTTGGCCAGATATGAGACAATCACCTTAATTATGCACTTGTTAAGTATGCTAGACCTGAATGAATTAGATCATCTTTGGCCAGAAATAAGACATTCATGTTTATAATGCATAATTAACATAGCTTTTGTAATACTTGAACAATAAATAGATGAATCAAATCACCTTTGGGCAGAAGTGATACATCATAAGTTCATTCAAGTTAAGCTATTTGGTTTAGTAAAAGGTTATCTGATTATGATTAATAAGTATTTACAAAACCATTTATTTAGTAGCAAACCCCTGTAAGCACGGATTGAACTGAAATTTAGTTCACAATAATAGCCTAATGTAATAATGAGATTTTGGATAAAAACTTGGATTTCGAATGTATTTCGGATGAAACTTGAATTAGTCCAGATAGGCATCTTGGATGAGTTTCGAATTAGTCCGAGATAGTGATCTCGGATGAGACTTGAATTAGTCCGAGATGGGCATCTTAGATGAGACTCGAATTAGTCCGAGATGGGCATCTCGGATGAGTTTCGGATTAGTTTGAGATAGGCATCTCGGATGAGTTTCGAATTAGTCCTTGATGGGGCATCTCGAATGGATCTCTGATGAGACGGACTTCAATTAGTTCGATATGTTCATCTCTAATGGATCTCTAATGAGATTCGAGTTAGTTTGAGATGGGCATCTCAAATGGATCTCTGATCATCCTAAACTTGTTCTCCAAGATTTCGAATTCTCTAATCATGGTAATTAGTTGTGATAAGTTTTGAAACTCGAAAATTAAAGGATTATGAGATAATTTGTTTCCTTTTTAGTGCTTATTAGATTTATCTCATTAATTTAAAAATTATATATATATAATAATAACAGATTTCGAATAACTTTAAGTAGATAAAATAGATTAAAACAGGGAAAAACATCCAATTATCCAAATTTCATTCCAATCTATAGGAATTTCTTCGAATTTCATAAGAACATGTGATGAACCCTAAAAAAACATAAACTTAAATTCTGGAACAGTAATCCGAAATCTGTTATTTTGATGATTTCGGAACAGTAATTTATCCACTGAAACATTAGATCCGAATTTTAATTCACAAAACATGTAATTTCAGAACAGTATTTTCGAAATAAGGTTTCGAATTTTTATAAGGTTTTATAAATTCCATTTTTCAGATTTTAATCCCAGAATAATGGATCAAAACAGAAACTGATTTATCAACATATGCTCTGATACCACATGTTGATCAGTTCTGTATAAACATAATGGAAAACATGAATAAAATAATACCTGATACAGCAGACAAGCCAGCAGAGAATCTAGATACGGATGCAGCCATGGAGTTTGACTTATTTGTCAACTTGATCTGATTCCCCTTTAGGATGTATTTTCTTGATGGTAGTACCAAGTTCTTTAGGGTTGAAGAACTTGTAGTAATGGAGAGAGAGGATGGGACGATTTATGGTATTGATGTTATGAGAGTCTAACCTTAATCCCTCTCTAGTAATCTCCTTATATACACCCAAGGGGAAAACAAATTAGTTAATTAGGGCAAATCGGTCCATCAACAATTACCAACTAATTATATTATATGTTTTAATATATTTTGATCTATATAAATGATAATGATGACTACTAGATTAAATAAATATAAGTAAATAACTAATCTTATACTGATGCAACGCAGGGACTTAACACTAGTTAACTATAACAAAATAGAAAAACTAAATTAAATATTCTAATCAAAACAAGGAGTTCCATGATAAAAACTACATCGTTTAACCCTACCATCTTCCTACACTCCCACCGACACTCCTACCGTTGCACCACACCCCGTTGATCACTGCCCCACCGCATCACCACCCTGCCGCACCACACCTTCGTCACACAATCCACGGTACAGTCGCAGCGTCAAACCACCCCATAACTGGCAATCTTTTTCCCGCCGGAATTTCGATCCGTTGCTTACATGATTTGGTAGCAATAACATGAATTGTGGAAACATCCAATCATTATCGTCCTGCCTAATCTCAAGCAACCATGCCTATTTTAGTATCGATCTTAAGTTTGCCACCAACATATTTTTATATCTTGATTATTTAACCTTTCACTAATGGTGAAAATGCTCTATTTTAAGTGTCAGAACTCATCTTTATTCATTTTACACTGTTTCAAAACTATAAACATGCTTGAAGTTAAGTGTGGTTTGCATAAATGTTACAACATGTTTTTTTAAACCTAAATAAATGTCATGTATAATGGATAACATTCTATTTAAGTAAAACATTTAGAATTGGAACATCAAAGTGATCTTTAATGACCTAATTGAACTATTGCAGCCAGTTCAACAATTTAAACAAAGGTGTTTTGTTACTAAACCTACTGAACTAGAAACTATTTGCACACCCAAAGCAAATGTAATTTCTATATAATTATTTAGCTGCAATCAAGTCTTGAACAAACTGTATAAAGGTCTTACTCAACTAAATATCGTAACATCAAGAGTACAAGTACATCCTCTATATATAGAGGTAGCATGTAACTAACATAATAAACTCAACTAACTCAGAATACATATACAATACCATCTAATATGCCCCCCTCAAGCTGAACGGGGAGCATCCACGTTATTGTTGGACCGCAGACTGTCAAACCGAGCACCAGACAATCCTTTTAGGACATGGTTCACAATTTTATAATAAAAATTATATAAATAAATATAAAAAATGTAAAGATACTCTCTTTACATAATTTTGGGAAATTGTAGTGCCCGTACCATGTACAAATCCATACAAAATTAAATATGAAATACAACATATTATAATAAATGATTCAATTCGATGTCTTTAACAAGAGCTTTAACCGCGTCTTCTTGTATGGCACATTGTGTAGTCTTCAACGAACTCTTGAATCGTGTCTCCTTGTATGATCCTTTGTGTGAGCTTCAACAAGGTCTTTAATCACATCTTCTTATATAATAATTTCCTACAAAATAAACAAACAAGTTTTGACGGTTGTGGCTGAGGCACGTGTTCAACACGCTTCCCTTAAAAATAGATTTCGCGCCTCTACTAAAGATGACAGGTCTGTCTCCCAGGGTACAACAGCCGGAGCAGTCTGTACTGCCGGAAATGACCACGCGCCCGAGGTTACACCGGATAAAATTATAGTGTTAGAACTTATGGAAAAATAATCATATGAAGGAGATGAAATTGAGTAGATAAAACTTATCTCTTAAGTACTCAACACATGGGTATACAAGTATCTCTTCTTTTCAATAACTCTCTATGAATTCATATGTTTTCTTGTATTACTTCTTTTCTATTTTTCTAGCATTTCTCTATCTCAAAATGAGGCACATAGCTTACTATCTTTACAAGAGTTGAGAATAAGTGAAAAGTCTCACTTAATTAGTTATTTTATTAGAGATATAAACTCTAACAATAACAAATAAATTGACATAAAAACTCTACTCAAGAGTTTAATATTTAATTCACCATATGAAAAGTTTAATTAGTAATTATAGTTTTACCATAATCTCACTAAATTAATATCCATTCACACTACATAAATTTCCTACAATCCCCCACATGAATGGAGATCGTTCAAAACTCATAAAATTTCCAATGGAACCTAGATAGTTGAGTATTGCCGGATAAGTAGGTGTTCCCTTTGAACTTTCCATTGTGAAACATACTTAATCTCCTAGCGGTTTGTAGACGCGATGTCCTTGACCAAATCCACATTTGTGTAGACGACAATGCACTTCGCACAATACTCTTCTTAGCCGGGTCATCCCCTCATAGTTGTGTCCAACAATGGTCGTGGAACACTTTCCTGGTTCTGCGAGAGCTCTAGGAATTGTGCCCCTAATTCCATTCGAAGCGAACCCACTTCTCTCTAACATAGGTGATTCTCCTTAAATCATTAAAAGTATCGTGGTTACCATGATTACGGAAAACCATTTACCACATAATATGCTTAGTCTCACAATTTGTCACTGAATCTCATAGAAATGAAGTAGGATGTATTTAAACACCCTTTTATCGGTTAGGGGGTGTATATAACCATATAAACTAGTTTATGCATATCAGCTATGCCCCCACAGTGACCACCCTTTGGCATATGAATTCGTTGTTCTATTGAACTTAGATCTTGGGATCTCCAGTCAACTAAGTTAGGTTTCCTTCAAACACCCTTTTTCCATGGGCTTTAGTCTCATTCCACAACTTGATCACCAATAAACCCTCAGGTTGTTGGATCCATAACACTATCTTTGACTCTGTCTAGTCATTACAAATAACTTTGCGTATTTGAGATCAGTTGTCATCATGTTTTGTTAACTCGTAAGTTAATTTTGCCTATAGTAAATTTCTAAGACTATAACCTTAGTGGCCATCTGAATCTAGTTATAATATATGTCTTGTATGATACACGTATCATTTAAGGCAAACACATCTATATTATGCACTATGACTTTTGTGTCCTCCACTTAGTCGTTTGTTTGCAATGTTAGATTTGATTACAAAATCCTTATTGCCAAAATTTTATGGTACAAATGCAAGACACCCCCACATTTAAGTGTTATTGGATAACATCCGAATGGGGTAGTGAAAAACCATTTCTACATACCCTCATAGGGTTGTTTTTCTTAAATGGGATCCTCCCCCACATTTCTTTCCATTTAATCAATGATCGGAGTGTCGTGCCCCGATCAAAGATAATATTTATATGCTCTAATTACCCTTAACAATTTTGTGGTAGTAAGGGGTCGGACCATGAAGAGTTTGTGGTTTGCGATCAGATGTTATTGATTTTAACTAAGATTGTCACTTTTATGAAGCTTGCTATAAGATTGATTAATTTGGTTTGTTTTGAAGAGATGTCGGATTGGTCTGACAAAATTGGTTTGACTACTTAATTACTAATTTAAACAATTGCACGAAAACTGAATTACTTGATTAAAAAATGATTTGAAAACAAGGTTCACACCTGGTTCAACAATTGCACAACCTAGGGTTACTAAATGATTTTAGATTGATTCAACTGAATTTGTCATTAACGGTTTTGATATCACAAAGATTAGATGCCAATTGCTATCACGCATATGACGAACCACAATGCACTTTGTTACTTCGTACAAATAATCCCTTTTGAAAGATAAGGCATAAATACACAAACTTGTTTCACAAAGTCAAATTTTATCATCATTCGACAATTCGCAAATATAGTTCAAATGTAAGACAATTATCAATCACTTCAAAATATATTCCACTTGTCACAAATCAACTAAGAACATAAAGCAACCCAAAACTTACAAAAGTTTACACGGTATGAAACCCTCGAGAATTAGCCGCTCATGGTGAACGGTGCACGGTCAACAATTGATGAAAATTCAAACTTCAACATCTTGAACTTGGAGATGGTGATGATGTCATACCCCTGATTTCCAACCCAAATCCATACACCGGTGGCATCGGGTGGGGAGTATCGTGACATCAGTTGATAATCATCATAGTAAATTAAACACGGCACAACGGAAGTCTTGGAGTAAACTTACTATTACAAACCAAATGTTTAAAATACAAAATAATATACAAGCTCGTAATAGAAGATCCATATGCGGATCATAAATTGTACATGGAAAGAATATAAAACAGACTTTGGGCAGATCTAGGATTTTCAAGATCCTCTATCACTACCGAGCACTTCCAGCCTATTTTTCGTATTGTACCTGCAAGCTTAGTCTTTTGAAAATACGTCAGCTTTCGCTGGTAAATACACCCAACTGACTCAGTTTGAAAAATTTCAAAAAAAATGTTTTAAGAGCGTATCAGCACAAAATCTTTTTATAACTTGGGAAAGTTGACCGTCCAACCTTGTTAACAGATTTACATGTTTGTCCATACATACAGGGCCCGGTACGTAGACCGAGACATGATTAACGTACACACCACTTTGGACTCATGAAGGAGTTAATTCTTTCCAACCTTGTGGGAATTCATTTTGAGCGTCTATCGGGTGTATGCCTACACCCGCGCTAAGGTCGTGGCCATTTCTATTGTAATGATGTCACACCCCAGATTTCTGTCCCAAATCCATACACCGGTGGGCCCGGGTGGGAAGTATCGTGACGTCAGATGATAATCATCATAGTCAATTAAACACGGTACAACGGAAGTCTTGGAGCAAAATTACTATTACAAACTGATTGTTCGAAAATACAAAATAATATACAAGCTTGTAGTAGAAGATCCACAGGCGGATCATAAATTGTACATGGAAAGAATATAAAACAAACTTTGGGCAGACTTAGGATTTGCAAGATCCTCTATCACTACCGAGCACTTCCGGCCTATTTTTGTATTATACCTGCAGATTAGTCTTTTGAAAATACGTCAGCTTTCCTGGTAAATACACCCAACCGACTCATTTTGAAAACATTTCAAAAATGTTTTAAATGCATATCAGCACAAAAATCTTTTTATAACTTGGGTTAATTGACCGTCCAACCTTGTTAACAGATTTACATGTTTGTCCATACATACGGGGCCCGGTACAGAGACCGAGACACAATTAACATACACACCACTTTGGACTCACGAAGGAGTCAATTCCTCCCAACCTTGTGGGAATGCATAATTGAGCAACTATCGGGTGTATGCCTACACCCGCACTAAGGTCGTGGCCATTTCTATTGTAATGAGTCGAGGATATCCAGGACACGGTAGTTAACCCCCGATGTTTAAATTATCAAACAAAACTGACTAAAATAGAATATGCGGATTTACTATCTCTGAACCGGTGTTCGATTGATCCAATTTCCGACCAAGCGGTAATAGTTTACCATAACCCAAGCCCGTATAAGGGAAATAAGTCGAGAGTATTTACTCGAACTAGTCTTCTTTAATTTTAATAACCCAGCCGTACACAAAAGGACTAAGTGCAGATAGCAGTTACCGTCAAGTCTCTAGTCTGGATTATAGCATAAACTAACAACTAAATACTAACGGTCTTATTTAAGTCATTGACTTGGACCGACTAGCGTACTTGATCAAAATGTATGACGCTAGATTAAACGATGATTGGATAGAATGTAGTTTAATCCCAACAAGTACCTTGACTTGTATAATATGGATAAACTATACACATTCTGGATTTTGAGCATAAATGACAAGGTTAAACCCGTTTTGGTTAATTTTCGTAAAATAGTTACATATACTTAACCGAGCGCATATTAGCAATATCGGGTAACCGGATAAGTCATGGACAAGTTATATATGCCATTATATTTTAAATAAGTTAAGATATCAGTATGATATTAACTTGTATGCCCATTAAGGTTTTAAAACGAAATTATGCCTTATAAGGGCATTTCGGTAATTATATACCGTATAAAAGGAACTTGAATATATTTTAAGTTTATAATCATAAGTATTATGGAAAAATAATTTATTTATGATATAATATCAGTAGGATATCATTTATATGTGTAATTTATCTTTTATGACCAAACTATGCACCGAATGGGCATTTTGGTCATTTTACACATAGTTTATAAATTATTTGGGAATCTGAGTTTAAAACTTGTACCTACTGTAAATATGTTTAAAATAAGTTTTAAAATCAGTAGGTAACAAGTCTTGGTTAATTAATATGGTTTAAAACCATACTATGCGCTGAAACGACGCTTATGTCGTAAAATGACGTTTTATGCGATGTTTAATTGAAAATTGACATTAGGGTCAGAGTAAAATGTTTAAAATATGTTATTTAATATAACATATCAGTAGGTAAATGCTTTACCTTGAAAAGATTTGATTAAAACTATTTTATGAGCCATAATGGGTAAAACCGTCATTTATCGACATAGTTTAAGGACTTGCTTGAAAACTCAGTTTATAACTTAGTTTAACATCCTAAATAATCCTACTTATAATATTACATCTATAGAAACTCATTTTCAAGTTCATTACCACTTAAAACCTTGTTTTATACAAAAAGGGTATTTTAGTCAAAGATGACATAATTATGGAACTTGCGCATAAACTTGGATTCTGATTATGATCATGTAATATAACCTCAGAGTGTTATGCTATATTATTTTATGATCTTAATGCAACTTTAGATCAGTAGGTAACTAATCTAAATCGGGTCAGAATCGAAAGTCAAAGCAGAAGTCAAACTTCGCGACTTTCGGTTGCGAACCAACCTTAGAACTAAAATTGACGAGCCGAACATGTTCTTACATGTTCTAATAATTATTACCAACTTGTTTAAGTGTCAAAACAGGTTTCATAACACATATAAGATCAATTTATGATTTTTCCGATAAATGGCCTGTTTGACTTTTTAATATCATAACTTTGACCCGTCAATTGGTCTAGCAAACGTGATCTTCAGGAGGTTCCCTTAATAGGGACTAACACATACCTTATTACGATCACTTAGCCATGTTCATTTCGAACAATGGCTGGACCATAATGGTCTTAGCTGAAAGTCAAAGCGTTTTCCGTAAAACGCTTGACGTTAGGTTGTGCCGAGTCAAATCTGCTCCGTTTTTTTTTCCGTTGCAGAAAAAAGATCCCTTCCCCCGCTTTCAAAAATGATGAAGATGAAGTCCGGGAGGCTGCAGGTACTATGGATCCTCTGACTCCCAATCGGGTTGCCTTCCCAGGTCTCGCCGGTGTTGCCTGTAGGTCGTGATGTGCCTTGAGATGGCCGTCTCCTGCCCCCCCCCCCCGCCGGTGGGTTTTGGCTATAAAAGCCTATAAACGAAAATGCAAGAGCAAGGAACACTTACAAGAGGTTCCTAGAACGCAAGAGAACTAAGTTGGATGCTCCTTTCAGCTAGGAACTTCCAGTGGAGGGAGAAGAGTTGTGATTTAGAAAGGTGCAAGTTCAAATGGTGAAGTTGATCACCTATTTATAGTTTTAGAGCTCAAAGGAGGTGAAACCAGGTGTTTAGGGGTGTAAGAGGAAGCTTACAAGTGTCCCAAAACGTGGCATAGCAGTTTAGAAGTCCATGGTTTCGAATTAATGGTTTTGGAGCTTTGTTTGGAGGCCAAGCCAAAACTTTCTGCAGCAGACCTGTTCTCGCGCCCCGTGAGAGACCCAGGCCTGGTCTCTCGCGGCCCGCAACTGCACCATGGCCACTTTCAAACTTTGACACTTTTAGCCCCTTAACTTATTAAAGCTTCTAAAAACCTTTTTAAACACCTTTTGGCACTTTTAGCCCCTCGTAGCCAACACTTGGCATACCCAGGATTATGCCCGGACATTGTCTAGTTCTCAGTTCGTTAAAAGGTCACTCAGAGGTATAAATTAATATGTTGACGCTTTTAATCCCTCCATCATCCAACTTTCACATATTTACAAAATTGAACCCTCACGTCCAACAAATGGCACGAATGAGAGCTAGGACTTCACAAAGGATCACTCAGAGGCTTATTATAAGCATGTTGATTCCGACGTCACTCAGAGGCTTGGCATGTTGACATATCAGTCACACAGAGGCCAAATTTCAAGCATGATGACATATCAGTCACTCAGAGGCTAATGATTTAAGCATGTTGACATATCAGTCACTAAGAGGCTGTTATTTCGGACCGTCACTCAGAGGCTCAGTTTGAGCATGTTGACGCCTTTAGTCTTATTGGTCTTTAACAGACTTTATTTTAAAATACAACACGTGTCACTATACTATTGGACGTGATTTTACAGGGTATTACAAATGAGCCGAGTATATCCAGGACACGGTAGTTAACCCCTGATGTTTAAGTTATCAAACAAAACTGATTAAAACAGAATATGCAGATTTACTTGCCACAATCCGGCATTCGATTGATCCCATTTCCGACCAAGCGGTAATAATTTACCGTAACCCAAGCCCGTATAACGGAAATAAGTCGAGAGTGTTTACCTGAGCTAGTCTTCTTTTAATTTAATAACTCAGCCGTACACAAAAGTACTAAGGGCAGATAACATTTACCGGCAAGTGTCGGTCTGGATTATGGCATAAACTAACCAATTAAATACTAACAGTCTTATTTAAGTCGTAGACTTAGACCGATTAGCGTACTTGATCAAAACGTATAACGCTAGCTTCAACGATGATTGGATAGAATAGTTTAATCCCAAAAAGTACCTTGACTTGTGTAATATGGATAAACTATAAACATTCTGGATTTTGAGACTTAAATGACAAGTTTAGACCCGTTTCGGTTAATTTTTGTAAACTAGTTACATATGCTTAACCGTACGCATATCAGCGATATCGGGTAACCGGATAAGTCATGGATAAGTTCTATATGCCATTATATTTTAAATAAGTTGTAATATCAGTAGGATATCAACTTTTACGCCCGTTATGGTTTGAAATTGAAACTATGCCTCATAAGGGCGTTTCGGTAATTTCATACCGTATAAAAGGAACTTGAATAAATTTAATGTTATAACTATAAGTATTCTCAAAAAATAACTTATTCATGATATAATATCAGTAGGATATTATCATTATGTGTAATTTATCTTTTATAACCAAACTATGCACCGAAAGAGCATTTTGGTCATTTTACACATAGTTTATAAATTATTTGGGATTCCGAGTTTATAAAATGTTCCTACTGTAAAAATATTTAAAATAAGTTTTAAAATTAGTAGGTAACGAGTCTTGGTCAATTAATATGGTTTGAAACGATACTATGCGCCGAAACGACGCTTATGTCGTACAGATGACGTTTTATGCGATGTTTAATGAAAACTGATGTTAAGGTCAGATTAAAATGTCTTATATATATGTTATTTAGTATAACATATCAGTAGGTAAAAGATTTACCTGGAAAAGATTTGATTAAAACCATTTTATGAGCCACAAGGGCTAAATCGTCATTTATCGACATAATTTAAGGACCTGCTTGTAAACTCAGTTTTTAATCTGGTTTAACATCCCAAATAATCCTACTTACAATATTGCATCAGTAGGAAACTTATTTTCAAGTTCATTATCATTTAAACCTTGTTTTATGCGAAAAGGGCATTTTAGCCAAAATGGTATAATTACGGAACTTGTGCCTAAACTCAGATTCTGATTATGATTATGTAATATAACCTCATAGGGTTATTCTACATTTTATTACCATTATAATGCAACTTTAGATCAGTGTCTAACTAATCTAAATCAGGTTAGAATCGAAAGTCAAAGCAGAAGTCAAACTTCGCGACTTTCGGTTGCGAACCGACCCTAGAACTGAAATTGACGAGCCGAACATGTTCTTACATGTTCTAATAATTATTACCAACTTGTTTAAGTGTCAAAATAGGTTTCATAACATATATAAGATCAATTTATGATTTTTCCAAAAACTGGCCTGTTTGACTTTTTAATAACTTAACTTTGACCCATCAATTGGTAGCAAATGTGATCTTTATGAGGTTCCTTTTATAGGGACTAACACCTACCTTATTACGATCACTTAGCCATGTTCATTACGAACAATGGCTGGACCATAACGGTCTTAACCAAAAGTCAAAGCGTTTTCTGTAAAACGCTTGACTTTTGGCTATAAAAGCCTATAAACGAAAATGCAAGAGCAATGAACACTTACAAGAGGTTCCTAGAATGCAAGAGAACTAAGTTGGATGCTCCTTTCAGTTAGGAACTTCCAGAGGAGGGAGAAGAGTTGAAAATGAGAAAGGTGCAAGTTCAAAGGTTGAACCTTTGCACCTATTTATAGTTGGAGAGCTTGAAGGAGGTGATGCCAGGTGTTAAGGAGTGTAAGAGGGAGCTTACAAGTGTCCTAAAACATGGCATAGCTGTTTAAAAATCCCTGGTTTCGAATACATGGTTTTTGGCACCTTTGTGTGGTGGCCAAGGGTACTTTTTCCACATACAGGCCTCTCGCGCCCCGCGAGCGCCCCATCTCAGTTTTCAAAATTTGCCACATTTAGCTCCTCAACTTATAAAACACCCTAAGACCTTCTAAAACACCTTTTTAGCATGTTTAGCCTTCCGTAGCCAATATTTGGCATACCCGGGATTATGCCCGGACATTGTTAAGCTCTCGGTTCGTTAAAAGGTCACCTTTTTAGCCACCTTTCGTCCTTATTAGTCTTTAATAGACTAAATTTAAAATACAACACGTGTCACTATACTATTGGACACGATTTTACGAGGTGTTACAGATGAGTGAAGGATAGGGTTTGAGGTTGAGGATAATGGTGGGTGAATGCAAGGACTGATGATGATGGTGATGGTGGAGAACTAGGGTTAGGATGAAAGATGATGAACATCAATGATTCAATGGAATCAATGGAGTTGGAGATGATGGTTGGTGGTTGCTAGGCTCCAAGAACAAGTGCAACGCTCAAGAAATTCGTAACTCCTCACAAATGGGTCAAACCAAACATTAAAACCCGTTCAAAATTTAAATTCAGCGACAGGCTATCAGAGGGGCGTCGCCGACGGCCCCTAGAATTCATGATTCTCCTCCGATGCTCTAATCCACTATATACGGCAATTTTTCTTCGACGGACTTTCTGAGGGGCGTCGGAGGAACTAGGGTTAGGATGAAAGATGATGAACATCAATGATTCAATGGAATCAATGGAGTTGGTGATGATGGAGAACTAGGGTTAGGATGAAAGATGATCAACATCAATGATTCAATGGAAGCAATGGAGTTGGAGATGATGGTTGGTGGTTGCTAGGCTCCAAGAACAAGTGCTACGCTCAAGAAATTCGTAACTCCTCACAAATGGGTCAAACCCGTTCAAAATTGAAATTCAGCGACAAGGCTATCAGAGGGGCGTCACCGACGGCCCCCAGAATTCATGATTCTCCTCCGACGCTCTAATCCACTGTATACGGCACTCCGACGGACTTTCTGAGGGGCGTCGTCGACGGCCCAGGGGGCGTCGGCGACGACCTCTCTAAAACATGCTTTCCTGTTTTCTCATTTCATGATCCCGGTTGACCCGTTTTCCGTCCCGATGCTCCAAAACGCTCCCGAAAAGCTCCTTAAACTTCGTAAACCTGTAAAACACAAATCCAATCAAAAGTAGGCTATTCGAAACTAAAAGTCACGTAAAACGTTAACTTAAACTTAAGAGAAACATCGGTTTTCGACCACGTATCACATGTCACACCCCGACCCGCAGCGGAATAAGAGTCGGGGCATAATTGGGTTATCACCAAAGCTCATGATATTTACTAATATGTTTCATATTTATTAAAGTCAAAGTTACATTCCCAAATATCCAAACATGCCCATACAATACAAAGAAAATAAACCAAACATAACAAATCCCAAACTCTAAATCATTTTATTCTTCTAGTCCAATCCTAAGTGTTTCTGGTTGCTGCTGGTTCACCTGTATCATGTGTAAAAATGGGGGTTTTTGGGTCAACATAAGTTGGCGAGTGAACCTTATTAGATAAACATTTATTATTGATTTACTTGTTAGTTTATCAATGAAAAATTGTGCATAATCATAAATGAGCAAATGTAAATAATCAGACAGTGGCAAATAGCAATCACAACTATAACATACAATAACATAAGATAGCATACATAAACATACCAACATCATACGATAAGTAACATAAATGAAACTGTGCGATCAAGGCTCAATCAAACGGAGCCGATCGTATTGCATGTACTGAAAATGAAAATGTCTGTGCGATCAAGGCTCAATCAAACGGAGCCGATCGTATGTGGGCACGCCAGGTTCACGCTCATAATGAAATGGGGAACATGCTCAACGCTCATAATGTAATGGGGAGCGGCGGCCTATGAAATTGCATGTACTGAAAATAATAACTTGCATCTAACAATAACTACACAACAGTTGAAACAAACTGAATACACATGTTCATGATATGATGTACGCACAATGGTTTAAATATAATATATATATATCAAGACACATGATACACCCCAAAACGTGATTAAACGGGGAATTTGTAAAGATTCACTCACATTGGGTGCGTTGGATTGGAGATGGTGAGATGCGCACGAATTGGATGAGCGGAACAACGAGAAATACTAACCTAAATAATAACGGAAAAATATATTAAATGAGTGGATTCTATTAAGGATTTTAATGAAATTTTTAGATATATTTTTGTGAGTTTAAGGCTATTTTCTATCTTTAAAAATGTTATTTTTAAGTATTTTTAATTGATTTTTAAATTAAATTAAATAAATAAAAATATAAAAAATTGTTTATTTTGCGTTGACCGGTTCGGTCAGTGGAATTGTTTGCGCCAGGTGAGGCTCGAACCCGAGACCTCCCGTACGCGTGCACGCAGCTCTACCAACTGAGCTACGTGTCTAACCCGAAATAATCTTGTTTTTAATTATATTTATATACTAATTCAGTTTAACCAAAATTCTTTTAATTTCAAAAACATTTTAATTCAACAAACCGGTGCCAGTAACGGGTTTCGAACTCGTGACGTGCGACTTAGTGTTGCACACAGTCCACCGCTGGACTGTGTGTCTAACCTGGTTATTATCTCGGTTTTTATTATACTTAACAACTAACAGAGTTAACCCGGTTTAGTTTTAAACAAAAAGGCATTTTATTACATAAGGAGTGCGTGTATCAGGGATCGAACTCGGGACATGCGTGTGTATTTTGCACACAGTCCACCGCTGGACTGTGTGTCTAACCCGTTCATTTTACTGGTTTTAAATAAACTTATAACGTAACTAACTTCGTCTTCTTCATTCAAATTTCAGTATACAGAATTATTAATCCGTTTCTTGCGTTTACGATTATCCAACATTCATAAGACTATAACGAAATAGCAGAAACGGTGTTGGAAGTTAAACATACCGTATGGATGATTTATCACAGAGTCTCCGGCAATGCGTCGGCTCTGTTTTTGTGCACCGCAGCTGAACCAAACAATTAACCATTTTGATTAGTCAATCGTGGAATTGAAGTGATAACCAAACGTTAACAGTGTGATTGAAGGTCCTTACCATTTCACAGATGGAAATAAAGATTTCCAGGAAATTTCCGGCGAACTGGAATTATCCGATAACGGTGCCTGAATTCGATCTCATGTGAATGGTTTGAGTTAGAAACAGCTTAACAACTGTTAGATTACGATGGTATTGGAGAACTTACCGATTTGAGGACGAATACGGTTTTCCGGCGAACCTTACAGAAATTTCCGGCGAGTTGATTTAAGCGTTCTGATGGTCTGAAAGCGTGACGAAAATGAAATGGAATGTTTGCCTGATGTCTCTGAGTCGCGAGAAAAGGTTTTGATTGAAGTAATCTGAGCTTTGATTCTTTTCGGTTATAAAAACCGATAATAATGAAAATTGATGTTCAGTCACTTCTGAATTGATTAAAATCATCGGTTCATCGGTTATAAACGTGAATGTGCGAGTAATCAAACGATTTGACGATTGAATTGCCGATTTCCGTTTCTCAGTTGGCGCAACCGGTTTAACCGAGTTTGTATATAAATGTTATTTGTTTCCTAGAGATAACAGAAAACAACAAGTGGCAGAGTGGTGATGTGTGTGTGTGTTAAGTCTTTGAAATTGTAAACCGGCTGACCCGGGTTCGAGTCCCGGCAGCAGCATTTCTTTTTTATTTATTTTGTTTTCACTTTTTATCAAATATAATTTTTATAGTTTAGTTTGTTTATTAATTATGTATCATTAAAAACCAAAATAACCATAAATACACAACGTGACATTTATAACTTGATATTCGATTACAAAACGGAGCGGGTTTGGAGACCCGTTTTTGACAAATGTTACAGTATCCCCTACTTTTAGGAATTTTGTCCCGAAATTTAAATAGTTGAAGTAGTAGGAAAAAGATGCGGGCATTTTTCACGCATTGAGTCTTCACGTTCCCAAGTAAACTCGGGTCCCCGTATCGACTCCCAGCGTACCCTAACAATTGGAATGCGACTTCGTCGTAGACGTTTCTCTCCGAAGTCCATGATCTCTACTGGTCTTTTAATAAAATGCATAGATTCATCAATCTGAATATCTTCCAGAGGAATGTGGAGGTTTTCATCAGCGAGGCACTTCTTCAAGTTTGATACGTGGAATGTGGTATGAATCCTGTTGAGTTCTTCTGGTAGATCAAGCTTGTATGCTACAGGTCCGACTCTTTCGAGTATCTTGAAAGGTCCTACGTAGCGTGGTGCTAGCTTGCCTTTTTGACCAAAACGAACTACTCCCTTCCACGGTGACACTTTTAGAAGTACATGATCACCAATGTTAAACTCTAAAGGCTTCCGTCGTTTATCTGCATAACTCTTTTGACGACTCTGAGCCGCTAGAAGATTGTTTCGGATTTGATGGATCTTGTCTGTGGTTTCTTGGATCAATTCTGGACCAGTGATTTGAGCTTCCCCAACTTCGTGCCAACATACTGGAGATCGGCACTTACGACCATATAAGGCTTCAAAAGGTGCCATGCCGATGCTTGAATGATAGCTGTTGTTGTACGAAAATTCAACTAATGGTAGGTGGGCGTCCCAATTTCCCTTGAAGTCTATGACACATGCTCGAAGCATATCTTCAAGAGTTTGAATGGTGCGCTCAGATTGTCCATCAGTTTGAGGATGATAGGCGGTACTGAGATCTAGTCGCGTACCCATAGCAGATTGTACTGCTTGCCATGTTCGTGAAGTGAAACGACCATCACGATCAGAAATAATGCTTAACGGTACCCCATGTCGGCTTACGATTTCGCTGATATAAATACGAGCAAGCTTTTCGTTCTTGAAATCTTCACGGATAGGAATAAAGTGAGCTGATTTTGTAAGTCGGTCTATAATTACCCATATAGTGTCATACCCACCAGAAGTGTGAGGTAACCCGGTAATGAAATCCATGGTTATATTTTCCCACTTCCATACAGGTATTTCAGGTTGGACTAGAAGTCCTGAGGGTCTTTGGTGTTCAGCTTTCACCTTGGAACATGTAAGGCACTTAGAAACAAAAACAGCAATATCCTTCTTCATTCCAGGCCACCAATAGGTATATCGTAGGTCTTGATACATCTTATCGGCTCCTGGGTGTATAGAATATCGCGTTTTGTGAGCTTCCTTCATAAGAGTTTCGCGAAGATTGTTGTGGTTAGGAATCCAGATACGATCTAGGTAGTACAGAATACCGTCAGATTTAGTTTCAAATTTTAGCTCAGCTCCATAGGACCTCTCCTTTCGTACATCATCTTCCGTTATCGGAACGTGTTGGGCTTCTCGAATTTGATCTTTAATGTCGGTTATAATTTGCGAACATAGAAGACGAATGGAGTTCGCATAACCCTTTCGACTAAGTGCATCAGCCACCACATTTGCTTTACCAGGGTGATATCTAATTTCGCAGTCGTAGTCATTTAGAAGTTCGACCCATCTTCGATGCCTCATGTTTAACTCCTTTTGATTGAAGATATGTTGAAGACTCTTGTGGTCAGTGTATATTTCACACTTAGTACCATAGAGATAATGTCTCCATATCTTAAGAGCGAACACAACGGCTCCAAGTTCTAGGTCATGAGTGGTGTAGTTCTTCTCATGCGTCTTGAGTTGTCTCGAAGCATAAGCTATAACTTTTCCTCTTTGCATTAGAACGCAGCCTAATCCTTGGCCTGACGCGTCGCAATAGACCACAAAATCATCACAACCTTCAGGAAGAGTGAGGATTGGTGCATCACAAAGTTTTTGTTTAAGAGTTTGAAAGGCTTCTTCTTGCTTGGGTCCCCATATGAAAGGTTTTCCCTTATGAGTTAAAGCCGTGAGTGGTACAGCGATGCGAGAGAAATTTGAAATGAATCGATGATAATAGCCAGCCAAACCAAGAAAAGATCTTACTTCAGTTGGTGTACGTGGAGCTTGCCATTCTTGTACTGCTTTGATCTTTGAGGGGTCGACATGTATTCCCTTATCATTGACTACATGTCCGAGGAATTGCACCTCTTTTAACCAGAATTCACATTTGGAGAACTTGGCGTAAATCTTTTCCTTCTCTAGAAGTGCAAGGATGAGTCGAAGATGACGCTCATGATCAGATTTAGATTTTGAATAAATAAGAATATCGTCGATGAAGACTATAACAAATCGATCAAGATAAGGTTTGCAGACTCTGTTCATTAGGTCCATGAAGACAGCTGGTGCGTTGGTTAAACCAAATGGCATGACCATGAATTCATAATGGCCATAAAGAGTTCGAAAAGCAGTCTTAGGGACGTCTTCTTCATGCACTCTAAGTTGATGATAGCCAGATCGAAGGTCGATTTTTGAAAAGCAGTTGGCACCTTGTAGTTGGTCAAGAAGATCATCAATGCGAGGTAATGGATAGCGATTCTTGATTGTTAATTTGTTGAGCTCTCTGTAGTTGATGCACATACGAAACGATCCTCTTTCTTCTTTACAAAAAGGACAGGTGCACCCCAAGGCGATGAGCTAAGACGTATGAATCCCTTGTCAGTCAACTCTTGTAATTGACTGGCTAACTCTTGCATTTCAGAGGGGGCTAACCTATAAGGAGACTTTGCAACTGGTGTAGCACCAGGTATAAGATCAATACGGAATTCGACTTCTCTAACTGGAGGAAGTCCTGAAATGTCGTCAGGAAAAACTTGCGGGAAATCTTTTACTACAGGAATGTCTTCAAGTTTCTTCTCCATGGTTCCCTTTTTGATGATATGAGCTAAAAACGCGACATAATTCTTGCGAAGATATTTTTGAGCTTGAAGACAAGACATTAAGCGGAGTCCTTTCGACGAGGTTTCTCCAAAGATTCGAAGAGTCTGACCGTTTGAAAGAGGAATACGTATAAATTTTTCGTGACATACAACTTCTGCCTGATGTTGACTGAGCCAGTCCATACCAATTATGATATCGAAACTTCCCAGCTTCATAGGAATAAGGTCGACTGAGAAATCGTGGTCGTTTAGGGTGAGTTCAATCACTTCTGAATTGATTAAAATCATCGGTTCATCGGTTATAAACGTGAATGTGCGAGTAATCAAACGATTTGACGATTGAATTGCCGATTTCCGTTTCTCAGTTGGCGTAACCGGTTTAACCGAGTTTGTATATAAATGTTATTTGTTTCCTAGAGATAACAGAAAACAACAAGTGGCGGAGTGGTGATGTGTGTGTGTGTTAAGTCTTTGAAATTGTAAACCGGCTGACCCGGGTTCTAGTCCCGGTAGCAGCATTTCTTTTTTATTTATTTTGTTTTCACTTTTTATCAAATATAATTTTTATAGTTTAGTTTGTTTATTAATTATGTATCATTAAAAACCAAAATAACCATAAATACACAACGTGACATTTATAACTTGATATTCGATTACAAAACGGAGCGGGTTTGGAGACCCGTTTTTGACAAATGTTACATCACATCCCCACACTTGTCTTTTGCTTTCCCTCAAGCAAATCTGTCTTTCACTTTCACGTGGGTCGAATAAGGAACACATTTCCCATTCTCAAGTCAAGAGTTAGGTCTAATGTCATACTTGGTTCATAGTTTTTATCATTTTCAAACTATTTAATGTTAATATGATTAACACATACAAAAATGGTTATCCAAGATTAACCCGCCTTTGAAACTCACAATTCATACACATGCCTCACAATGTTCTCTCCACTCGGCTTATAAATTGGCTAATAAGTAGTACATTAGCACTTTTGATGTAAACACACGAACCGATTAGAACATATACCCGCATAAGC
The DNA here is from genome assembly GCA_947069175.1 of Scalesia atractyloides. NCBI lineage: Eukaryota > Viridiplantae > Streptophyta > Magnoliopsida > Asterales > Asteraceae > Scalesia > Scalesia atractyloides. The sequence goes on along the minus strand of CAMTDV010000001.1, from coordinate 82,485,492 downwards.
TTGCAACTCAATCATTCTCCACCACCGAACACAAATATTAAGCACAGATCAAAAGGTCATGAACGAGTTGTATTGGGGTTAGGCTAAGGGTGTGAATAAGATGTTTTGAAAGTGGCTAAGGTGATGAAAACTCGATTTTTGTTACAAAAACACTATACTAACACAACTGACTATGAAACAATAACTAAGAGGTAACAACTTTCTGCCTTTTATTCAATGAACTATCAATACATATATTTTTCTTTTCTTTTCTCAATTTTTTTGCTAATCCTAAAATCAAGTTTTCATCACACGGGTTAAAAGTAAAAGGCTTAATGGTAAATGGCTAAATGGGTTGGTCAAATGAAAGGTTTAGGCTCAAAATTGGCGACTAAGGGATTGATTTTGGGTAATGGTATATAAATGGTGTAAAGTACAAAAGGTTTATCTAATGCCTTAATCATTCTTGTGCTCATATTCGGTCTATGGTCTCAAACGTATAAAAAATTGCAAGTTATACAATACGTGACTAATGGTCCACTCAACCAAAGAAATATATGAATATATGATATGTAGAAGTGGCTCAAAATCTAACATATAGAAGGTATGGTATGCGATATGTATAAAGTGCAAGTTTCTTAGGCGGATTATTCCCAAATAACCAACTGGTAAATACCCGTCATGATATTAATTTGAACTTGACCATGACAAAAGACCACATGGGTTGTGTCATCCCTCATTAACTTAGTTACTTATGCTTTTTAGTCCGCTTCAAACAAAGACATTTTTGAAAAAAAAAATTTGAAATTTCCCCATCCCGACACTTGAGGTCAACATTGTCCTCAATGTATAGTGTTTGAACAAATGGGTCAAAATTGAAAAACTTTTTCTTCTCCCCATCCCCACACTTGAGGTTAACATTGTCCTCAATGTATAAGAATAGAGCCATTTAAAGAGCACAAGGGATGTGACACGGCTAACCTTCCCAGAAATTCACCCCGGAAAAATAAAATACACAATACAATCCACTTGTTTAAACAAAAGACAAATCAAAGCTAAAGGAAACGTATGCACCTGATTTTTCGCTCATTCTTCGTGTGCTCTTCATCTTCAACAAAAATGGTTGTCTTGCGAACTCAGTTTACCTACAAATTTCAACCTTCTTGTAGAAGCAAGATTCTCAGAACCATTAAAATTTTGTTAGTCACTTAGTTCTACCATTTTTATTAAAATAATTATCAATTCATATAATTTTTTCAGTTTTGATTTTCTTGTGGAAAAAGAATTTACAACAACAACAACCTAAACTCACTTTCGTAGGAATCATGGTTGCATTTAGCGTATGCAACAAGCCCTTTTAAACCTTCCGATAGCTCGGAAGGACGAGTAGGTCTCGGGAGGGTTATCTAGGGAACACACCCACAAAGTTCATTTAACTACTAACACGAAATGAAATATAAACTAAAATATACACAAAAATATACAACAACAAAAGAGAACATACCTGTGATCATCTCTGATATCGCTAGTTAGGATCCACCGGTGGATACGGCTGGTAGGGATATCCCGTGAGGGCCGACATCATGTCGTGGAATTTGTCGAGTGGCCCTCTCTCGCCTTCAGCGGCGCTTGGAACTGCGGCAGGATAAAACTGGACCCCATTGCTTCGGGCCAATGCGGAGATAGATCAGAGGGCCCGGAGGGAAGAGGAAGGTTCTCATATGATGTCCAAGGCGTGTGCTCTTGGTATGGACACCCCGCCTCCCAATCACTATGGTAGCGCTCTTGGTCATGCAAATTTTGGCGTTATTAACTTCCATCTGTTGCGCCACCGCCATAGCATGCCACCGGCGGTCTTCCAAAGCGTTCTGATCAGCACGCACCTATTCCTGCTCCTCCTCCCATGCTTGCCTTCTAGACAATTCTTATGCCTGATACAAGTCTTGTTTTTCCATAAAAGCTTGCTGGGTGGCCCACTGCTCTTGTAGTCTCTCCCAGTACTCTTACTCTTTAGCCTGATGGGCAGCCTCTTCAGCCCAATGAGATTATTGCTGGGCTTCCCAATTTTGTTCCCACTGCTGCCTCCTTTGTTCATACTCCTGGTTTTCCCCAATATAAGCGGAGACATTATCATAAACATCTTGTTGTCCCTGATTGTAGTTTAGATAACCGGGCTTACGCCGGTTAGGAATGAAGGTAGCAACCCCGGCTGAAATTTCTCGATGTGGCCGGGTGTACCTCTGCCGGGGTCCCCTCGGACCCTGAGGCTCATCTTCATCCTCTTCTTCAGCCATCTCCTTCTCTCTTGCAGCTTCCTGGGCTGTACTCGATTCTGTAAATTGAAATCGATGCCTTGGTCATCGGTGACAGTATATTGATGACCGTACACTTGTACCTGGATCTTCCAATGTTGCTTCATTGATGCAAAACAAATTTGATCCACCGGCTTTGAAACCCACAATGAATCGGGTGGCAACCTGTTCTGTTGCACGATTATGGCACTGATGAGTCGTACGTATGGTATCATCTTGCGGGTGTACGACTAACAGGTATCCCAAGTGTTAATCATCAAAAGATGGTGCCAAGATAACTTAGGTACTCCAAAAAGCAATGAATGGAGCACCCCGACAGTCCGACGCCTTCATCTTCCCCCGATCCCTGAATCTCATCATAATGTTTTCAAGAGAGAAGCATTGAAGGATCTTTCCTTCAACAAATAACTGACAGCGCAACGCAGCCCACCATCAGTATATGGCAATACCGACTCAACCATGTCGTCGGGATCAGCTGTATTGACCTTGTTGTCCAAAAATTAATCGACGTTATAGTAATAATATCCGTTGACCCCCAATGAATCAAACCGGGCGATACAATTCATGGTCTCAAAAGACATGACCATTTGCCCTCTACCAGTATCGCCTACCAACTGCCATGTATTCGGTGGGCCATCCTTGTTGACAAACCGGAGCGAGGCCAACCACTCACAGACTCCAGCCAAATAAACTTGTGGTGTAATATTGATTGATGGTCCATTGGACAACCCTCAAGTGCTTTAAAACAATCAATATTCCGCACTTAATTGGGTTAATTATTATGATTTGATAACTACGGTGTATATGGCTTTGCAGGTACCGAAGAGCATAAACAAGTGATTTTAACGTGCTTTGATGGGAGCTTGCACTTGACGAAGAGAAGATGAAGACATGAAGAGTTGATAAAAGAACAAAAATGGAAAAACTGCTGACCACCGTAAGCTACGGTGGGCACCATAGCTTACGGTGGAGTCTGATCCTTCTATGCACCGTAAGCTAGTATCTTGGGGCCGTAAGGAAATTCTGACCACCGTAGCTTATGGTGACCACCGTAGCTTATGGTGGTCAGCAACCGAAAAGTGTAACTACCCATTTTAACTCGTTTTTGAGGGTCTTTTGACATGCCAATCATTGGAGACGAACAACAGAGCAAAAATGGGCGATTTTTAGTGTTCTTATTGATTCTAAACAAGTTCTAAACATTATTTTGGTGTTGTTGATTCGTATGAACAAAACATTTGAAGTATGTTTGATTGCAAGAACATGAGAGGCTAGAATTCTTGATGATCATCTTTTGTGGAAGGTTTGTTAAACAATTGTGTTTCAATTTATGTTTTCTAGAATAATTGCTATGTTATGGTTGTTATGGTGTTCATTGATTGTTTGTAAATTGTTGATTGATATTTTACTCATTGCTTGTTTCGTACGTTTTTGTGTCGTTGAAAATCGAGATATCACGGGGAGGTTTACGGGTTGGATATTATACAATTGGTCATCGGGTAACTACCTCGCATTGTAATAATCCGAGTACTTGGTTCCCTTTTATCACAAATAATTAATCAATCACGAGTCATGTCTATGTGACTCTTTCTAGTGACATTGAAACACATGCGTTTTGAACTGGAAACTGAAGATGATCACTTCCCTTTAAATCTGTTATAAACATCAATTTTTGTGTCTTAGTAGTTAAAATCTAAAAACATCAACCAATTCTGAAATTAATTTCTTGCAAATTAGGTAATTAGTTAAAGTGGCACAACCTTTTGATAGCACAATTTCCATAATTCCTTGTGTTCGATACCCACTTACCGCTAACTAGTAGGAGTATTTGGATTACATTTGCGTGAGACAACGACATCACGCCAAATTTTGGCGCCGTTGCTGGGGAATTGTGTGCAACGTGTGTTATTTTGAGTTAGTAGAGTTTGTTATTTTTCCGGGTTTACGCTGGTTGTGTTAGTGTGCAGGATCTTACAGGTGTATGCATACTAGAGGCTCTAACAAGCTATCACCATTGGTATTTGATCCGGAGATTGAACGAACCTTACGATGCAACAGGGTTTTGTTACGAGAAAACAAGATTAGTGGGTCGCCAACTACACCTACTACACCAATAACACCACTCAACATCATGGGACCATTACCTACTACCACAAGCCAAACAACACCATCTACACCTCCACCAATCCCTACCACCAATCCACCCTCAACACATGAAGTCAACCCTCCCAATACCACATCAATGGTTCCACCATTCTCATCCTTTTTCCCAACCTCCGGTCAATCATCATCCACTCAACAACCATTGCCAAATCAAACTTTACCAAGTTCAACCGTTATCCATAACTCCTCCACATTTCAACCACCAACCCAACCTGGTTTCCATAATCCTTCCTCACAGTTTGTGCAAACATCGGGTGTAGGAGGAGATTGGTATGATGATGGTTATGAAGAAGGATTCGGAGGGTATGAAGATGAAGGTTATTATTATGGGGGTGATGGAGGTAATTTGGGACAACAAGGGGGAATGGGTTACCCGCAAAGGCAACAAGTGGAACAAGTACAAGAGATGGTTAGGCAACCTACAGTGGGTGCAACAAGTTCGTCCTCAAGGACCACCGTTTCAACAACCAATACCTTTACAACAAGTCCAAGGTCAACACCAACAACCTCAATTTCAAAGACCGTTGCATCAACCCCAACATCAACAACACTTCGTACCTCAAGGGTTAAGACAGGGTTACGCGGGTAGACCAAGAGTACCTTTAGGTGTTCCGCGAAGACATCATCGAGAGGTAGTACAGGGGGTTGAAGCACATTTTCGTCCGGTTATTACTAATAATCCTTCTCCGGTAGTGATACCACAACGCTCGGATGGGAGAACATTTGAGGTTAGGACAACCGCATTACAAAGCTTGCCGAAGTACAAGGGTCTAGCAACGGAGGAACCGTACTTCCATTTGGAAACATATGATTCCATTTGCAACACCATCGGGGGCAAGGATTCTCGTCGGATGATGTTAAATTGGTATTGCTTCAATTTTCGTTGGAAGATAAAGCGAAGAGGTGGTTTCATACTTTACCGTCCGCATCGATTTATACTTGGGCCGATATGCAACAAAGGTTTCTTGAAGAATTTTTTACGGCCAAAAAGACAAATGAAGCTAAGCGGAGCTTACGTAGTTTCCAACAACAACAGGGTGAAATGTTTCATGAGGCGTTTGAAAGATTCAATATGATGTTGAAGAATTGTCCTCATCATGGCATTTCACTGTGGGAGTTGTTGAATGCTTTTCACGAGGGGTTGAGTTCAGAAGATGCTCGTAATTTGATGTCCATCACTAATGGTACTTTTACTACAAACTTTGAGCAGGATGATTGGGCATTCTTGGAACAAATGGCGGTCACATCTAAACGGAAAACACAATTTTCAAGGAGGGCGATACATGTTACTACAAGACCCCAAGTATATGCGGTAGATGATGGAGGGGTACAAGCCACGAATCAAGTATATGACGTTTGTACGAGTTGTAATGAATTGGGTCATGTGGCGGATGTGTGTTTGATGGGTGTGCTTGAAGGTCAAGTAGAAGAGGTAAATGCTATTCAAGGGGGTGGTCATATTTTAACATGAACTCAAACACATACCACCCCGGGTTACGGAACCATCCCAATTTTCGTTATGGGAACCCAGCGAATCAAGCCAATCCAAATTTCCAAGGAGCTCAAAGAACTTTCGTTCCACGCCAACGATTCAATCAAGGTCAAACTTCATCAAGTGGGAATGAAGTTATGGATATGCTCCGGATGATGCAACAAGATATGCAAAGGAGGAATCAATTGGATGACGCTCGGGCACAAAAGGATGAGATTCGGGACAAAGCCATTCCATCATTAACCACACAGATGGGACAGCTGGCTAGTGAGGTAGCAGCTTTGAAGCAACAGAATGGGAAACTTCCCAGTGATACGCAAACTAACCCGAAGAACACAAAGAACATACAAATCAGTGGGGTAAGTTTCGTTCCTAAAAATGATAAATTTTTAACTACTTCTGTTGTTCATGTGATTGCAGGTGTGAATGAAACAAGTGTCGAGAGAAGTGGAAGTGATGCAGGGGAACCAGTTATCCTGATTCAAGTTGGGAAGTTTAAGATACACAAAGCATTGTTGGATTACAGAGCAGGGATGAACGTTCTCCCGGGTAGCCTATACGACCAGTACGACTTTGGTTCGTTACATGAGATCGATAGCATGGCGGTGTTCGCGGATGCGAGTTGGAAGCAACCTCAAGGGGTTGTAAAAGATGTAGTGATACAATTGGGCGAGTTTTACTACTCGGTGGATTTTATGGTGATCGACTACGCACCGTTGAAGAGTTACAAGCAACCACAGGTAGTGTTGGGTCGTCCGTTCTTGTATACAGCAAACGCTCAAGTCGATTGCAGAAACGGAATGGTCACCATGAGCTAGAGAATAGTAAGTTGTACTTTCATGTGTTTTTAAAATCCATTTATTACGATCTTGTTAATGAATCAAGTCACACAGTTGCTACTAACGAAAATGTTTCAAGTGTTAGCACAGTTAGGTCAATTGCACGTGGTGTTGAGTTGTATAGGTTTGAGTTGAAGAACGGTGAAAATCAGGCAAGGAAGAAGGCTAGTGTGAGCAGGAAAGCGAGCAAAGGAAATCCACCCGATGGTGGGATTAGATGGGGTGATGAGGCTGAATTTGACCCCAATTGGCGTGAAACTGCAAACTCTCCAAGAAATTGTGTAAGTCCCCTAGTCCTTATGGATCTTGACAGAATCATCTATCCAACCTAGAGTGCGGAATCCTCTAGATCAGATTTAACAGAAAACACAAGAACACGAATTCCTTTAAACCGTCTTCTATTGATTATTAAACACAATTGTTTTACAATTAATTCAAGACTCTTCTCTCTCTAGCTCTCTGAAGCAATTCTTGCAGCAACTGAACAATAGAACCAGCAACCTTAACCCTAAACACAACCTCCCTATATATAGATATAGGTTATGCTCATGGGCTAGGGTTTCCTACATGGACTGCTAATGGGTTTAAGGCCCAATTCGCCTACCATGCTCTCTTTTGTATCTAGTTCAGCCCAATTACTTCTAATTCACTAATACAAAACTAAACCCGCTAACCGTTTATCAATTTACTAATTACAAGATATCCAAAGACCAAATCTAAGTTGTTGTCACAAATATGCACCAACAAACTCCCCCTTGACATTAGCTTTGTAAAATAACTTAGTCTTCAGTCTTCTTGCAATCTTCAACATCTTTGAAAAACGTTGGCCTTTGGATAGCTTCAGCTTTAATAGCTTCTGTCAGCAACAGACTCCCCCTAAGCTGATGTATCCAGTCACCAAATCTTCTAAATTGTTAGCATTAGAGTAAACTCCAGTTTAGTACTTGCATAGCAAAGTTCAAAACTCTTCAACTTTATCTGCAATGTAGAAAGTAGGTTCTACCATGCATCCAAGCAAACTCCTCTTCACTAAACTTCTCAGCAATACACTACTACATTCTGTATACTATAAAACAAACATCTCGAGAAACCATAAGAATTTTTCAACATAAGTTAAACAAATTATTATTATTCAAGAGACAGTAAAACTGTATCACAGATTAAGCACTTGTCAACTCAAACCATACACTCAAAATTTTTAAGCACACATAACCGGCAAGATTAAAAAAAATTTTGAACTCAGCTTCTAACATCGTCTCCCCCTATCGGTAACAACTCCTCCATGAACAACCAATATCCCGTACATTAAAAATATACAAGAAAATGAAATATTTTGGATTTTTATATTTTCTGAAAGCAAATAAAATACAAAAAACGAAACACTCTATTTTTGCGAGTATCACCAGTAAGAAGATCATATCAGCAACATCAAACTGTTTTCACACTATCTGTTTATTCTATATGCAATATTCATGGAAAGCAGTTCAAGATGATTACCAGTATTGTTTATCCACTTAAACAAATACATGAACATTTCAAGTACCATTACCTCATGATTCGTTTAAATAATTTATACTGATATACTAGTGTGTCCCACTTAAGGACATACCCCCGCGATCAAGGTATGCACAAAAATTCATCATAGTAGGTGAGTATACCGAAATCCATCCTTTTTTATTTACAACGTTAGATAATTGGTGATCAGGTCAGTACTTCCGTACAGCAAAGAGACCAAAATATCCAACGAGGGCTAGGACAAATACCAAATTTTGGTACGATTAATGCAATTTGCACTTTTGAATGACACTCTAGGAGAGCTTCTTCAATATTTGGGATTTGGCATTTTAGCTCTTTTAAGATATCCTGGTTGTGTCTAGGTCAGCATATATCTGGATGCAGCAGAAGGACAACCTTGATACCCCAGATGAAATAACGATATAAAGACCTAAAACCTCAGATTTTGGCAATCTATCAACCCAAGATTTAAGGTTATAAAACCGTACGCCACGGATAGTTACCCACTCATACACAGTTTATTTTATGTTTGCATCACAAAGGTAAGTTGATTATTTCATGCATTTTGCCTACTGGTACATCATATGATGAAACTGCTATCACACTTAAGCAATTTTCTTTTAATTTCAGTATGACAATCTAACTTGTTGATGTACTATCATTTCTTCTTTTTCACACAGTGAAAAACTCATTTTTGATTTTTTATTTTTTTTTTTTTTGATTTTTGAAAAATAGTAAATTATTTACAAACTATTTTTATGGAAAAATGGTTATTCAGGATTCCTCATCCCGTTGAGTTCGACTAAATGTTCAAAGTGAGCCCTGTCAAATGCTTTTGTGTAAAGATCTGCCAGGGTATGTAGTGTGTCAACTCGATGCAGTTCAATTAATTTCTTTTCAGCACAATCCCATATAAAATGATGACGAATGTCAATATGTTTTGTGCGACTGTTTTTACGAGATTGTTAGTGATTGATATAGTGGCATTATTGTCTATCATAATAGGAGTACGAGTGAAATTCAAACTGTAATCGCGCATCTTTTGTTGGATCCAGAGAACCTGAGAGCAACAGCTACCCGTAGCAATATATTCAGCTTCACACGTCGAGGTAGACACGCAAGACTGTTTCTTGCATTGCCATGACACAAGCCTCCATCCTAAGAACTGACAACCACCTGTGGTAGACTTCCTTGTAGATTTGCATCCTCCAAAGTCCGAGTCAGTAAAAGTAACAAACTTCAAATCACTAGCAGCTGGATACCATAACCCAAGTTTAGGTTTCCCCTTCAAGTAACGAAGAATATGCTTCACCGCTTTCATGTGGGACTCCTTTAGATTCGCTTGATATCTGGCACATAGACATACTGCGAACATGATGTCAGGTCTTGAAGCATGCAAGTACATCTGAGAACCAATCATTGCCCTGTATTGAGTGGGATCAACATCTTCCACACTCTCATGATCTGGACCAAGATTGTGATTCTCACAGATAGGTGTATTGAAAGTAGCACAATCCTCCATCTTGAAACGAGACAAAATGTCATACACATACTTCGTCTGATGTATAAACATCCCATCCTTCTTCTGTGCAACTTGTAAACCCATAAAGTAGGATAATTCACCCATCGCACTCAACTCAAACTTGCTCTTCATTACCTCTTCGAAATCATGACACATGTTCTCATCAGATGACCCAAAGATGATGTCGTCTACATATACCTGTACCAGCAGAAAATCTTCCTCCTTCCTTTTAACGAACAGTGTACTGTCAATCTGACCTATTTCGAAACCATGTTTTAACAGATGTGCTGACAGTGTCTCATACCACGCCCTAGGTGCCTGATGCAACCCATTCAATGCCTTATCAAGTCGATAGACTCGATCTGGATAGTCTGGATCAGTAAACCCGTCTGGTTGTGAGACATACACCACATCTTGGACTTTCCCGTAAAGAAACGCACTCTTCACGTCAAGTTGGTAAACTTTGAAGCCCTTGAATGAAGCAAAAGCTAGGAACAAACGAATTGCTTCCAACCTTGCTACTGGTGCAAACACTTCATTATAATCAATCCCCTCTTCCTGATTGAAACCTTTTACCACCAACCGAGCCTTATTCCTTATCACAATCCCTCGGTCGTCTTTCTTGCACTTGAACACCCACTTGGTGCCTATTTCTTTTTCTCCTTTAGGTAGGTCAACTAGCTCCCAAACTTTCAACTTCTTGAACTGAGCTAGTTCATCTTGCATAGCTTCACCCCAACAATTGTCTTTTAGAGCCATATGAACATTCTTCGGCTCCTCTTGGGCAATAAAGCAGCTATACAAACATTCATTAATCAACCCAATCTTCTGAATCGAAGTAAACAAACAGGAACCTTCGAGCACACCTCTTCTCGTCTGAACACCTGCAGCAGGATCACCAATGATGTTTTCAACTGGATGATCTCTGTGCACTCGTGTGTTAGCAATAGTGTTAACAACCAGATTATCTCCTAGATTAGATCCAACCTCCCCCCTGAATAGTAGCAGTAGCAAACGGATTAGTGAAATCCTCCCCCTGGATAGGTTCAGACTCACTATCACTGGAGTCCTCTGGAGCTGCACTGGAAGAAGCTTCTGGAGCATCTTACATCGATACACTCGATCTAGGCATGAAGTCAAACTCACCATCTTCACTGATCACAGTATGGATCACTTGAGACTCATCTGCATTAGAAAAATCCAGAATATTAAATGATTTAAAGACATTGTGATAATCATATAATATAGCAGGACCACTCGTTGATTGTTGAGGTGTATAACTAGTGATTTCCATGTTAAACACAACCTCAATTTTACCAGTTTTTAGATTAAAACCCTTTTATTCGGTGTTCCAGGCATATAGCCTAGAAAGTAACCCTCATCGGCTACCTCACCGAATTTTTGCTTATCTTTGTTTCGCACAATGGTGCAGGGTAATCAAAATGGTTCAAAGCTTTTTTAAGTTTGGTATTCGGTTAAACAATAGTTTGTGACATGTTTTATTAAACTGTTTAACCGTCAACACTTTGTTCAGGACATAGCACGCTGTGTTCACAGCTTCTCCCCAGAAAAGAACTGGAAGCTTTGAATCAGATAGCATAGTCCTTGCGGCTTCAATCAATGTTCTGTTCTTCCGCTCAGCGACTCCATTCTGTTGAGGTGTATAAGGAGCAGAATATTGATGTTCAATCCCCTTGCGAAGACAATAGAGATCCAAAACTTGGTTCTTGAACTCTGTGCCATTATCACTCCTTATCCTCTTGATCCGTGCATCATGGACATTTTCCAATTTTATAAAAAGATCAATCAGCATCTCTGCTGTCTCATCTTTGTACCTAAGAAGAAAATCCATGAATAACGTGAGTAATCATCGGTGACAACTAAACAATAGTACTTTCCACCTATGCTCCTTACGTTCACTGGACCGAATATATCCATATGAAGTATTCATAAGGGGCATCTATGGAATTTACTGTTTTAGACTTGTGAGGTTTCTTATGTTCTTTCCCTTTTGACATGGAAGACATTTATATTCCACGTGAACCCTCTGCACTGGCACCCCTTCCACTAAACCATTTTTAATAACATAATTCATTTTTCGATAGTGGATGTGGGCCATGCGTCTGTGCCACAACAAAGACTCTGCCTCAGATGCTTTTGATAGTAAACACGCCACCACATTCGAAGAATCCTTAGCACCTATGTCCATGACATAAGTATCGTTTCTCCTTGGCGCTCCGGTATCACCAAACCAGGTTTCAGCACCAAAGCTTTAGACTTTGTAAAATGGACCGAGTGACCCTTGTCGCAGACTTGAGACACGCTCATCAGATTGTGCTTCAGCTGCTCAACATAGTTCACTTTGTCCAATGTGATCTTCCCGTTAGTTACTTTTCCTCGTCCTGTAATGTGCCCGCCTTTAGCACCTGCAAAATTCACATATCCACCATCTATATTCTCAAACTCAGTCAGCAACCTCGCATCCCCCGTCATATGCCTGGAGCAGCCACTATCAACATACCACAAGTTGATAATCCTCCTTAGAAGCTCCTGCACCATCCAACAAAATTAGTTAGATTGGGGGACCCAAGCCTTAATGGTCTTTGGTCTTCCAGATTCATCAATCATAGGAACATCCATCCAATATCCATCACTCCTAATAGGAGTCTTGGATCTTAGAATTGTTGATGGAAATGGTTTTTGATTTCCACTAGGTCTGTGGTCCTGATGTTTCCTAACCATGTTTGGACTTTGCGACCTTTGAAAATTATGATTTTGGTGCCATGAATTTTGATGATGATAATTTCTAAAGCCATTGTTATAAAAATTTCGACTACCAACATTCTGGTATCGATGTTGATATTGACCTTGACTTCTGAAATTATTTGATTGACTATTAAAGTTATTCATTCTTGGTGAACTACTTCTAGGTCTCTCATATCTGCCTGATGTAGATGCAGGCTGAGATCTTTGTTGATTTGTTTGAAAACGAGGAACTTGATGAGTTCCTTTTTCAGCCTTATGTGGGGTGATTTTTCTCTTTGCCTCTCACTTACCTGTGCTTCACTCTTCTTGTTAGGACAACAACTTGCTACATGTCCCTTTTCATGACATTTGAAACATGATTTTCTAGCCGAAGACTTCTTAATTGAAGCCTCTTGCTTAAATTCATCAGGCAATGATGATGATGATGCCATTGAAGGATCCTGTTTAGTTTGCTTAACTTCTGATTTTTCTTTGTTTTTATTTTCAGCAAACCGCACATTAGACTCTTTAGTAATAACAGTGACCTCTTCATTCATGTCACTTCCCTTAAAAAAATCAACCTTTTTAACAAAAAATTGTTTTTGATCGTTAGGGTATGTATTCTTTGTTTTCAAAACTGGTTCCCTTTATTGTCCTTCTTAGCATTTTTAGAACCATCAACACTTCCTGATGGGGAACTACCAGGTGTAGTTGACACAAAGTCTGAAAGCTCTTCTTCATTTGGCAAGAAAGAATAATCATGATCAAGTGGTGGTGGAACTTCATTCAAACCTTTGAAGCCCACACAAGTCTTGTCATTACTCTTCTTCAGGCCATTCATCATGTGTTTCATGACAAAAGATGAATCTCTGAATTGATTTAATTTCTTTTCAAGTTCACAAATTTTAAGTTGTGCTTCAGACAACTCTTTGCACTTTTCAGAAACCTCTTTTGTTTTCTCACTCATCGTATCATGAGCTAAGTCAATAACTTGAAGTTTTTCATTAAGCTTACAGGTTAAAATATTAATTTCTTCTTCATAACCTTTAATTTTCTTCAAGTATAATGACTCATTTCGTTTTACAAAAAAGTTTGATTTTTTTAAGTTCGAGAGCTCATCAGCCAGACTTTGGTTTTGTTGTGTTAATGTGTCAACCTCACTTTGCAGTTCACAACATTTCAAACAACCAGAACTACCAGAGTTAGAACATACCTCGCCTGTTTATTTGCTTAGATCAGCCATGAAAGCGTCAAAATCAGCAGTCATCTTCTTCTCTGTAGCATTCTGTTCTCCATCAGCTTTCTCAGCTACTTTCTCTTGCTCTCCCTCAGCATCAGCTTTCACTTCTTCATCAGCAACAGGAGCTATCTCAGCCATAAATGCCTGTGAGGCATTGTTATCATTCTCCAGATGAACACTCCAATCATAAAAACCCTCTCTAGCAGTAGAAATCAGGGCCTTTGATCCAGTGTTGTTTGCCATATTCCTGTTGCTTGAACCATGACCAGGAGAATCTTGAAAGGATGAACTAGAATGCGATTCAGATTTTGCTCTTTGACACTCTCTAGCAAAATGTCCATAATTGTGACAGTTGTAACACTTCACTTTTGACTTGTCAAAGCCCACATTTTTGCCAACGAACTTCCTGCCTGTTCTGTTCATGAACCTCTTCACCCGTCTAGAAATCATGGCCATCTGCCATTGCAAATCCATCTCATCTAAGTCATCGGGGTTAATCTGATCATAATCTTTATCAAACGTAGCAGGATCAGATATTTTTCCCTGAATATAGTTCTCGTAGGAAGCAACGAAAGAAGCAAGCAATCCCAGGTGATCTTCAGCACTTTTGACACTCAGAGGCATAGACTTAGAACTATTGTTACTTGATTGTTGTCTCTTAGCCCTGACGAGCTTCTAGAAGCAACAACGAAACATACTTTTCTATCAGAGTTTGTCACTATCTATTCATTCTCACATGAGAGAAACGTAGTTGCAGTGTCACTAGAAGCATTGTTGGAAGACGAAGGTGTAAGACCTTTATAAATCCCTGGATCTTGAACCTGATCATAACCCGTTTCCTTCTTCTTCATATTGAGCTTATAAGCTCTCAACTTTCCAACAACCTCTTCAAGGTCTTTCTTTTCATAATCAGCTTCACCCATTATCATCAACGTGTAAATATCCCACTTGGCAGGTAAAGCATCCAACAGCTTGTCGTTTATGTGTATCCCTCTATGTCATAATTATCTATTTCAGACATCAAATGATAATATCTCGTGATGATATCTTCAAGGGATTCATTTCTCATTCCTTTGAATACAGCAAACTGTTTCTTCAGCAGATCCACTTTGTTCTTCTTCACATCAGTATTGCCCTCATACCTCTTCTCTAGGGCATCCCACATCTCTTTAGATGTTGTATAACGCTTGAATGTGTGTTTTATGCCATCAGGTAATGATATCTTGATAGCAGCTAAGGCTTTCTTCTCCGACTCATACATCCTTTTCTCAGCTTCAGACATGTTCACATAGGCAGTAACCCGTTGTCTGCCCTCAAAATCATGCGTTGGGTTAGCATACCCATCTTGAATACAGATCTACATCCGTGTGTCCTGATATTCAATAAAGGATTGAAACCTATCCTTCCAAGTAAGATAGTTCTCCACCTTCAGCATCTTTGGAGGTTTATTTGTTGTGCCAGCCTCATGCTCCATCCTCAACAGCTCATTTAAGTTTGACATATTCGACATTTTTACCGAACCGGCTCGTTAAAAACATTAAAACTTGTCCGAAATGGGTGGTTACCAAATTATACTATTAGACTCGTCTCGTCGATACGATTCTAATGATGTATGATGTCCGATTATGTTTTTTAGAATTTTCATGCCTTTTCCGTGTCCTAAAATTCAACCGAGTCTAACTGTCCAAACGGTTCATCAAATTGTCTATGGATCAATTTCTATGTCCGAAAACGTTTAACTCTGGTTGCGTTAGCTGGTTAAGTTTCCACCTTTTTGTAGAGAATCCGGAACAGTACCAAATCTGAAACAGTAACTCGGATAGTGAATCCGAGATAGGAATCCTGAACAGTAATCCGGATTACTAATCCGAAATAGAATCTGGAATAGTGATCCGAGATGAAATCCGGAAAGGACTGTTCTGATCCGAAATGAAAATCCGGAATGCACTGTTCTCGAAATGGAAATCCAGAATAGACTCTGATCCGAGATGGAATCCAGAATAGTTCACAATCCGAGATGGAATCCGGAATACAATTCTGATTCGAAATTTCAATCCGAAATGGAATCCAAAATGGCTTTTCTGATCCGAATTGCACTGTTTTCCAGATCCGAAATACAAATTCTGGTCCGAAATTCAAGTCTACAATCCGAATTCCTAAGCTTTTTAATCCGGAATGCCTTTCTTCAATCCGAATTGCTTGCTGTTAATCCGAAATATCTACAGAAAATCCAAAATACCTGCAAAACCCTAAAACAGCCGTAAAAAACTTCAAGAACAGCCTCCAAAAACGCCCAAAAATCCAATTTTTTCTGCTGTTACGATTCTGAACCGAGCAATAATCAAGAGCCGAATGCTCTGATACCAATTGTTGGTCCCCTAGTCCTTATGGATCTTGACATAATCGTCTATCCAACCTAGAGTGCGGAATCCTCTAGATCAGATTTAACAAAAAAACACAAGAACACGAACACAAATTCCTTTAAACCATCTTCTATTGATTATTAAACACAATTTTTTTACAATCAATTCAAGACTCTTCTCTCTCTAACTCTCTGAAGCAATTCTTGCATCAACTGAACAATAGAACCAGCAACCTTAACCCTAAACACAACCTCCCTATATATAGAGATAGGTTATGCTCATGGGCTAGGATTTCTTACATGGACTGCTCATGGGTTTAAGGCCCAATTCGCCTACCATGCTCTCTTTTGTATCTAGTTCAGCCCAATTACTTCTAATTCACTAATACAAAACTAAACCCGCTAACCGTTTATCAATTTACTAATTACAAGATATCCAAAGACCAAATCTAAGTTGTTGTCACAAATATGCACCAACAAATTGGATGGAATACGGAGAGAAATGGGAAAGCAAGGGTTCATTTGAACCACCTTGAGTACGTCTGGTGGTGTTCTTCTTTTGTATATTATTGTAGACATTATTTTTTTTGTTTATGGTTGGGTGGAAAGGTGGCGTATTGTGTTTGGTATTTATGTTATGGGTTGGTGGTATATTGGTGGTGTTATATGTGTTTATAAAAAATAAAAAAAGGGAGATAGGATTTGAGAGTGGAGCTAAAGGTGAGGTTGAAGTAGCTTTAGTGATTGTTTCCTTCAAAACCATACATTGGGGTCAATATATCCCAAGGTTGAAGTAGCTTTAGTTAATCAACCAAACAGTTGTCCAAGTTGAATATGCTACCTGAATCTACATGACACACCGGTATCCATTTTTATCCCTTTCTTGGTGAGGTTTGAGCCACATGGAATACTTTAGAGATTAAATACTTTTTGGTTGAGTGGCAGTGTGTACATTGTGTTAATAGAACTTAGATAATAGATGCTTGTCAAAACCTAAGTTTACATGCTTGTGAATATGATGAGGGCATTTAGGTAGCCTCGTCTGGATGTGTGTTGAGTGTGGGTTTGGGGGGTTGGACCTCATAAGTTACATATATGAGCTTGGTAGTGAGCGGGACGAGGGTTTGGACATTAGTAGCCCAATTTGAGCTTTTAACCATTCAATTGTTACCTAATCCTATGTCCTGCAAAATTCTACCTATTAATCGACCCGGTTTAGATAGTTTGATTTTGTTATGTATGTATTCTTTCTTTCAATAGTTGTAATGCGATGTTTGCTATCTTGATGCAATATTGTATTGATAAATGAAAAAAGAAGAAAAAAAAGAGAGAAAAATAAAGAAGAAAATGAAAAAAAGAAGAAAGAAAAGTTAGTGTACAAATAGTGTTGGTTATCTCTTTTGTTTGATGTAATAGTAAACCAGGTCGATTCAATGTGCTACATGCATATATCCCACCAATTCTCACCCTTACACATAGCCTTGTTACAACCCGAAAGTCCTTTTGATTTGTAAGCATGTTAGGCAGTTTGTAGGTGGAGACTTGATTATTATCCAAGCTTATTGTCGCACAATCACGCACTAGCATTGAGTGATCTAGCATAATCTTGCTAGTATATTTTTGTCACCGAGAGGAAGGTTATTGTGAGGGGTGTGTTATGTAGTATGATGGTAAATTGACAATTGGATGACATGCTTGTGTTTGGTTTATATTGCGATCACTTTTAAACTTAAAAACGTTTTTGATGTGTTGCTTGGAACAAGCAACATTTAAGTGTGGGGATGTGACGGTGGTCCATTAGACAACCCTCAAGTGCTTTAAAATAATCACTATTCCGCACTTAATTGGGTTAATTATTATGATTTGGTAACTATGGTGTATATGGCTTTGCAGGTACCGAAGAGCATAAACAAGTGATTTTAACGTGCTTTGATGGGAGCTTGCACTTGACGAAGAGAAGATGAAGACATGGAGAGTTGATAAAAGAACAAAAATGGAAAAACTGCTGACTACCGTAAGCTACGGTGGCACCGTAGCTTACGATGGTGTCTGATCCTTCTATGCACCGTAAACCAGTCTCTTGGGGCCGTAAGGAAATTCCAACCACCGTAGCTTACGGTGGTCAGCAACGAGAAAAGTGTAACTGCCCATTTTAACTCGTTTTTGAGGGTCTTTTGACATGCCAATCATTGGAGACGAACAGCAAAGCAAAAATGGGTGATTTTTTTGAGTGTTCTTATTGATTCTAAACAAGTTCTAAACATTATTTTGGTGTTGTTGATTCGTATGAACAAAACATTTGAAGTATGTTTGATTGCAAGAACATGAGAGGCTAGAATTCTTTATGATCATCTTTTGTGGAAGGTTTGTTAAACAATTGTGTTTCACTTTATGTTTTCTAGAATAATTGCTATGTTATGGTAGTTATGGTGTTCATTGATTGTTTGTAAATTGTTGATTGATATTTTACTCATTGCTTGTTTCGTACGTTTTTTGTGTCGTTGAAAATCGAGATATCACGGGGAGGTTTACGGGTTGGATATTATACAATTGGTCATCGGGTAACTACCTCGCATTGTAATAATCCGAGTAATTGGTTCCCTTTTATCACAAATAATTAATTAATCACGAGTCATATCTATGTGACTCTTTCTAGTTAAATTGAAACGCATGCGTTTTTTAACCGGAAACTAAAGATGATCACTTCCCTTTAAATCTGTTATAAACATCAATTTTTGAGTCTTAGTAGTTAAAATCTAAAAACATCAACCAATTCTGAAACTAATTTCTTGCAAATTAGGTAATTAGTTAAAGTGGCACAACCTTTTGATATCACAATTTCCACAATTCCTTGTGTTCGATACCCACTTACCGCTAACTAGTAGCAGTATTTGGATTAAATTTGCGAGAGACAACGACATCACGTCAAATTTTGATGGTCTCAAACGACATGACCATTTGCCCTCTACCAGTATCGCCTACTAACTGCCATGTATTCGGTGGGCCATCCTTATTGACGAACTGGAGCGAGGCCAACCACTCACAGACTGCAGCCAAATAAACACGTGGTGTGATATCCTCTCACCAATCCAACACTCTCTCCCAAACAATCATCTCAAACTCTGGACGATCCCAATCATCCTAAATTCCTTCACATTCAACGTACGCTCTGGCACAACCCTTTCTAGAATAGAAGTAGAAACCCCGTGAACCATCTTCCACTTCCAAAGCTTAATCTCTAATCGTTTATCATTAAACCTTCAAAGTGGTCTTCTCTTATTATTCTCCCATGACTCGCCTACATTACTATCCCTGATTCTTTCCCACACCCAATCTTGTCTGAACAATCTATTATCATTGTCTTCCAACCCAGTCAATTGTTCCCATTTCCTTGCTCTATGACCCGAAGATGACCCGGCTCCCGAAGATGAGCCTTGTCCTAAAATCTTATTCCTCTTTCGGCTCACCATTCCTACAACTCAAGATGTAAAGAAAATAATTAAACCTTGTCTAACTTCAAACACATAATTCTATCACCCCAAAACTTCAATTCAATTCACATGACACACAATGTTGAACCATAACTTAACTGATTAGACAAAACTAGCCGGTTTCAACTTTCACATTTGGCACTTGTGTTAATATCTAAACTTAAGTTTCTATGTTTTTCATCCTAATAATATAAGATTTAAACAAGATTTCAACATTGTGTTCATGTTCAAACATGCAACTCTAGCAAATATAATCTCATTACTTTAACTAAGTTGCATGTTCAATCCCACCCAAATCAACCATAAACTCAAATTCAAGCAACAATTCATATAATAGCATCATTAACAACCTACTCTTAAACCTAAGTTCAAGATTTCGAAAGAAAATCACAAACCATATGACATCCATGCAGAAATTTAAATACCCAAAATTTGAAGAACACTTTTTCTTAAAAACCCAAAATTTGAACTTCACCGATCTTGCAAACAAGAAATAATTGAGGGAAACCGTGTTAGGGGTTTTGTTCTACTCGAAAAACTACACAAAATAGGCTCAAGAATCGGTTGATTTGGTGGAGAATTGAAGAAGTTGTTAAGGCTTGAAGATTAGGGTTCTTGAAGAAGAATTTTAAGAAGATGGATTGAATGGGTGATGAATGTGCAGATAAGTTGGGGTTTTAATGAGATGTTGGGTGGATATGGTTCACCCGGGTCGAATTTGTGGCTAAAACGATGTTCGGGTTGAGTTTCGGTTGGGTAAAATGAGTTAGGATCTGGAAAACACGTTAAAAAGGAATCGGCGTCAGTTGACTAACCAAGGGCCGTCGCCGACGACCCTTTGGTTCATCGTTGACGCCTCCTAGAAAATATCAAAACCTCCGACGGCTTATTTTCCTGTCTACGACACTTGTGACCCGACGCCCATATCCAGGAGCCGTCGGCAACGACCTAAAGCCCCGTCGTCGACGGTTAACCAAATTTTTTTTAACACACGACACTCCATGTACATACGTTTACCATACCACCCCCCGAATAATCGTGTATTGTCCTCAATAAACAAAACAATTTAAAAACATACCTTATGTCTTCATGATCCGTTTGCGAAATCCGAACTTCACACGTTAACGAGATTAGTACAAAACCGAACAAAATAAAATACAAACAACGCGCGCAAACAATTAAATTTACAAAACTCTACAATTGTTCTTGGTCCTTAATTGACCTCATAAGTTGGCACACTTACCAAAAAGCTTACCAGTTCCTTGTTTGTGTCGGTGGTTACGTCGTTACCATCGAGAAACGGTTTAAGACGATGCTCGTTAACTGTTTGTTTTGACCCATCCTTCGGGTCCTCAATGGTAACATCCCCAAGCTTGCCGACCCTCGTGATCACGTACGGGCCCATCCATTTGCTCTTTAGCTTCCCGGGAAAGAACTTGAGCCGTGAATTTTATAGCCAAACTTTTGACCTACCACAAATTCTTTTGGCTTCAATTTGGCATCATGTGCTCTTTTTATGTCATCCTTATATTTTGACGCACATTCATATGCCTCTTCCCGCAGGCACCTCTAGCTCACATAGCTTCAAATTATGTTCTTTACCTGCATAGCCCAAAATGCACGTCGTACAAGTTCAACCAGCAAGTGACAATTTTTACCGTAAACCAAGCGGTAAGGAGTAGTGCCAATAGGTGTCTTATGCGCCGTTTGATAGGGCCATAAGGCATCGTTGAACTTCGTTGACCAATCCTTGTGGTCCGGTCGAACGGTCTTTTGCAAAATTTCTTTAATTTGCCTATTGGACACC
Organism: Scalesia atractyloides; assembly: GCA_947069175.1. Lineage (NCBI taxonomy): Eukaryota > Viridiplantae > Streptophyta > Magnoliopsida > Asterales > Asteraceae > Scalesia > Scalesia atractyloides. Next base: position 82,464,025 of record CAMTDV010000001.1, on the reverse strand, counting down.
TCTACTTGACCACTAGTTTGTGGGTGATAGGGAGTAGCAATTCTATGGTCAACACCATACCGTTTTAGCAATTTCCCAAAGTTAAAGTTCTTAAAATGAGATCCCCCATCACTAATAATTACCCGGGGCATCCCAAATCTAGAAATAATATTGTTTGCACAAAATTACAAACAACGGTATGGTCATTCGTTTTAGTGGCGATTGCTTCGACCCATTTGGACACATAATCTACCGCCACCAAAATGTATAAGTTCCCATGAGAATTGGGGAATGGGCCCATGAAATCGATTCCCCACACATCAAAAATATCAACAATAAGAATTGGTTGCATGGGCATCTCATCCCACTTAGAAATAACCCCTAACTTTTGACACTCAACACAGTTTTTAGCAAAGTTAAAAGCATCTTTAAAGATAGTTGGCCAATATAAGCCGCTATTAAGCACTTTATGTCCCGTTTTGTGACCACTAAAATGGCCCCCACAAGCAAAGGTATGCAAGTGCATCAAGACACTCGGGATCTCCTCATCCGAAATACATCTTCTCACAACTTGATCCGGACATCTCTTGAATAAGTCCGGTTCTTCCCATGTGTAGTACTTGATTTGAGACAGGAAGTGCAATATTCTCCTCCTATCCCAATGAGCTGGCAAATCACCTGTCACCAAATAATTTATGATATTAGCAAACTAAGGTAATATTGAAACTTTTAGTATATGCTCATCTGGGAAGGTCTCATTGATCTCTACACGAGAAGAACCCCCTTCCACCAACAACCGGGATAAGTGGTCTGCCACCACATTCTCGCTACCCTTCTTATCCCGTATCTCTAGGTCAAACTCTTGTAGTAAGAGAACCCATCGGATCAACCACGGCTTTGCATCCTTTTTCTCCATGAGGTACCTGACAGCAGAATGGTCAGAATAAACGATTACTTTACTACATCAAATGTAAGCCCAGAATTTATCCAATGCATATACCAACGCAAGTAGCTCTTTTTCAGTTGTTGTATAATTCAATTGAGCATCTGAAAGAGTCTTACTTGCATAGTATATGGCAACATGTTTCTTTTCTACCCTTTGACCCAACACGGCCCCAACCGCATAATCACTTGCATCACACATAATTTCAAACGGTAAGGACCAATCGGTGATTGCAGGATTGGGGCCTCTACCAACTTCTGTTTCAACACGTTAAAAGCATTGTGACAATCCTTGTTAAATTCAAACGATTGGTCTTTTAGCAATAAATTCCATAGAGGTTTTGTTATATCACTAAACCCCTTTATAAACCACCTATAAAACCCCGCATGACCCAAAAATGATCTAACGGCCTTAACGCTCGTGGGATATGGCAAAGTAGAAATAACTTGAACTTTCGCCCTATAAACCTCTATCCCACGATTTGACATCATGTGTCCCAACACGATTCCCTCTTGAACCATAAAATGGCTCTTTTCCCAACTCAAAACTAAATTCTTTTCAACACATCTTTTTAAAACCTTTTCGAGTTGGTCAAGGCAACCATCAAATGATGACCCGAAAATTGAAAAGTCACCCATAAAGATCTCTAAAGACTCCCCCACTATATCTGAAAAGATACTCATCATACACCTTTGGAAGGTGGCGGGGGTATTACATAGCCCAAACGGCATTCACCTAAATTCAAAGGTACCATATGGGCAAGTAAAAGTGGTCTTAGCTTGATCTTCCAGATGGATGGCAATTTGATTGTAACCTGAATACCCATCTAGGAAACAATAGTACTTTTGACCTGCTAACTTTTCAACAATTTGGTCAATAAAAGGCAAAGGGAAATGGTCTTTGGAAGTTGCGGAATTAAACTTCCTATAATCAATACAAATACGCCACCCGGTTACTGGCCGAGGGGCGACCTCTTCACCTACGTCATTTGTGACGACTTGGATGCCCGCCTTTTTTGGAACTGTCTGTTTGGGGTTCACCCATTGGCTATCAGAGATGGGTTATATGATACCCGCATCAAGCCACTTTAGCACCTCCTTCTTGACAACTTCTCTCATGTTCGGATTCAATCTCCGTTGGGTATCATGAGAAGGAGTGCTACCATCTTTGGTGATGATCTTGTGCATCACTACGGAAGGGCTAATTCCCTTCAAATCAGCAATGGTCCACCCAATAGCGGCTCTATTGGCGACCAACACATCCATCAACTTCTCCTCTTACTCCCCGGTCAGATTTGCCGCAATGATGACCGGTAGCGTGTTGCCCTCACCCACATAAGCATACTTCGAATGCTTGGGCAACACCTTCAGCTCAACAATAGGAGGTTCTATCAACGATGGCTTGAGCTTTGTATCAATCTTCTCGGGAAGACTTTCCACTTGGTGTGTCCAAGGTGGTCTTCCTTACCTTACTGCCATCACCTCCATATTTTTCTCCTCCTCATCTATGCTCCGATTTGTTTCCGATTATAACCTGTCAAACATAAAGCACTCCTTTATTGTGTTTTCCTCCTCAACACCCATGTCGCAAAGAGGTATACACTCGTCAACAACGTCCGCCATATAGCATTCGTCATTAACTAGAGGATCCGTTAATCTGGAAAAAACATTTAACCGCAACCGACAGTTACCGAAAGTCATGTCAACCGTTCCCGTTTTACAATTTATTTGAGCATTTGATGTTGCCAGAAACGGTCGACCAAGAATAACCGTGGGTTGCTTGGTTAGGTCCAATGAAACATAATCAAGTACTAGAAAGTCCACCGGATAGTAAAAGTCCTCAACCTTGACAATTACATCAGTAACTATTCCATGGGGTAGTTTAGGAGTTAAATCGGCTAACACTACGGTAGTGTTTGCTGCTCTAAGTGGACCAAACTCATATTGGTTATACAAACTACCCGATAGAATACTCACACTAGCCCCAAGATCTAAGAGTGCCCTTTTCATTTTAAATTCTCCAACTTGAATGGAGATGATAGGCGCTCTCGGATCTTGTAGCTTAGGTGGAAGTGCACATGAAAGAATCGAACTCACATTTTCGGTTAAATCAAGTTTCTTTGGAAATTTGTGAGTTCATTTTTGGGTACATAAATCTTTCAAGTACTTAGCATAAGATGGGACTTGCTTTATGGCTCCAAAATGGTAGATTGATTTTAACTTGTTTAAAAACTTCCCACATTTCTTCTTGGTGGGGACCTTTTTTGTTTACCACTTTTTTGGATGGTCCCAATAAAGCTTCGGGATAAGGGGCAGTATTAACCTCCACACCCTTTTGCTTAGCTTTCGGGACAGGGACGGTCACAACGGGTGTAGTCTTTTCATTTTTAAAACCTTTTCCTTTTGACCCGTTTGACTGTCAACACTCTCATCATCGCTAACCTCTTCCACCACCCTTCAACAAACTGGGGTGGTGGTGACACAATATCATTATCAATGACTCAACCACTACGTAATGAAATTTTATTAATTGGTACCTCACGAGTGTTCTTCGATTTGGACCCTTGATGCCTAGGGTTCACTGTAGTGTCACTAGGTAGCTTTCCACCACTACTACGCATATACGCCACTTCCTCCGCAAGTTGACCCACTTGCTTCTCCAAAGCTTTATGCGATTTATCACGAACTTCGAACTCCTTTTTCATTTCCATCTTAGTTCTTGATTTGAAGTCGTGATGGCATTCATGATTGCATCTAACTTTGAACTTACGGAGTCTTCACCACCCATTGGAGGATTTGAATTACCACCTCCATTACCACCTTGGTTGTAGCCCCTTTGATACCCACCTTCAAGTTTTGATAATTCAGGCCACTTCCTTGATTGTAATTTCTTTGGTATCCCCCTTGATTACCTCCATTACGGTTTTGGTACATCAAACCCCCTTGATTCCCACTTTGATTATTCGTTTGAAAATTGGGATTCATTTGATTTGAAGCATTTCCATAGCAAAAGTTGGGATGGTTTCTCAATCCCGGGTGATAAGTGTCCGAATTCATGTTGAATTTCTTTAGCTCGCCATACACTTGATTCACCTCTTCACTCACATGTGCCATGCTCACTTGACACTCCTCAGTTCGATGTCCAATATCCCTACAATCTTCGCATACCACGAATTGCACCGCACCAACATCCTTCTTTTTCATACGCGTCAACTCCCTTTCCAAAGTTGCAATTCTATCCTTGGCCCTTGAATCGAGGTCGGGAAGAGATCAAGAAATAGGATGTTTCTTTGATCGGTCCGCCATAACGACCGCCTTGGAATTCTTGCTCATCCTTTCCAAGAAATGCTAATCATCTTCCTCATGGTTGTTCAACACGTTCCATTGCTAGCCGATTGTAGATATTTGTGATCATCAGCATCCAACCCCCTCACAAAGCATTTTAATAACTCCCACCTTGGAATTTGGTGATGAGAACACTTTCTAACCAATTCCTTGAAACGGTTCAAGGACTCACGTAACAATTCCCCTGGTAATTTCCTAAACGACCGAATCTCATCCCTTGCATCATCGGTCTTTGCAATAGAGTAGTATTCATCTAAGAAGACTTGTTGCATTTCCGCCCAAGTGTGAATACTGTTTGTCGGCAGTGTAAGAAACCATTTCTTCGCTTTGTCTTTTAGTGAAAATTGAAATAATCTCAATTTCACTTCTTCCAGCGCAAAATCATGACCGCCAATCATGCCACATATGGCCGAAAATTCCGCTAAGTGTGTATACGGCTCGTCATTCATTCTACCATTGAAGTGGGGTAGAATGTTGATGTAGTTCAGCTTGCAATTAAATGCCCTTCTTCCTTGAGGTGTAGGCACAATTGGTGAGTCATTTTCAGTGACCATCGGTCTGAATCGCCCATTAACACCCCTCGGAGCTTCTTGTTGCTTTTAGCGTCTTGGACCATTTACCTCTTGATTCATCGGCCTCATATTACCCCTTCGGTCACCACCCCCATTTCCACCTTGATTCCCGCCGCCCACAAATTGTGGAATTCGGTTACCGTTACCGTTATTGTTGTTGATGTTGTCGTAATCCCGATTCCGTCGATCATTGCGTGGTTGATGGTTATTCCCGTAGCCGTCATCTTTACCAAAATCCTGCATGTATTCGTCATTATTTCCCACAAAGTTGGCATTTTGATAACCAAACTCGTCATTTTCAAACCCCCGAGCGTTTTCCCATGTCGTTATCGCCCCAATCATCATCCATAACTCTTTCATTGTAGTTCCCACCGTCATCCGAATATTCTGAGTGGATACTCACGTGATCCGGTTATTGATAACCGGGAACACTATACGGTGCATCATCGGGAATATTATTTCTCAACTCATCGAGGTTGAGAAATTGGGCTTCATTTGTGGGATTGCCACGACTATGGTTAACCCCATGGTTGGCGTTAACATTTCGGTTGTTGAGATTTGGATGTAATGGGTTTTGTCGGTTATGAGTTGGAGGAGGAGGTGTGGGTGTACGTTGGCGGTTGTTTTGGTTTCGGCTTCGGTTTTGAAATGGTGGTGTTGGTGGTCTTGAGTTGTTACCACCCCCTGATTGATGGTTTTGATGTTGGCGTGGGTAGTCATTATATTGGTTGTTGGGTTGATTGGAATTTTGAGGATCCATTGGAATGGGTCCAAAGGATGGTGTAGGTGGTGAGTTGGTGTTGGGTGGATTAGAAGCAAGGGTTGCCTCTAAATGGTTGGCTAAATTTCTTCTAACGAGCGGCTTGATTTCCGGTTCGAATACTAACGGCGAGGTCCTCCCGGAATTCCGTGTATGCATGCACTACTTGTAACCTGCACAAGTAATACACCCGCATAACACAAAAGCAAAGAGGGTATGAAGAAACAAGCACTTTAAACAGTTAATCACAAAATCAATTAAATCCAAACACAAAATCAATACTCTCCTTAGCCGGGTCATCCCCTCATAGTTGTATCCAATAATGGTCGTGGAACACTTTCCTGGTTCTGCGAGAGCTCTAGGAATTGTGCCCCCTATTCCATTCGAAGCGACCCCACTTCTCTCTAACATAGGTGATTCTCCTTAAATCATTAAAAGCATCGTGGTTACCATGATTACGGAAAAGCATTTACCACATAATATGCTTAGCCTCACAATTTGTTACTAAATCTCATAAGAATGAACTAGGACGTATTTAAACACCCTTTTACCGGTTAGGGGGTGTATATAACCATATAAACTAGCTTATGCATATCAGCTATGCCCCCGCAGTGACCACCCTTAGGCATATGAATTCGTTGTTCTATTGAACTTAGATCTTGGGATCTCCAGTCAACTAAGTTAGGTTTCCTTCACACACCCTTTTTCCATGGGCTTTAGTCTCATTCCACAACTTGATCTCTAATAAACCCTTAGGTTGTTGGATCTATAACACTATCTTTGACTTTGTCTATTCATTACAAATAACTTCGCGTATTTGAGATCAGTTGTCATGATGTGTTGTTAACTCGTAAGTTAATTTTGCCTATAGTCAATTTCTAAGAGTATAACCTCAGTGGCCATTTAAATCTAGTTATAATATATGTCTTTATATGATACACGTATCATTTACGGCAAACATATCTCCATTATGCACTACGACTTTTATGTCCTCCACTTAGTCGTTTGTTTGCAATGTTAGATTTGATTACAAAATCCTTATTGCCAAAATTTTATGGTACAAATGCAAGACACCCCCATATTTAAGTGTTATTGGATAACATCCGGATGGGGTAATGAAAACCATTTCTACATACTCTCATAGGGTTGTTTTTCTTAAATGGGATCCTCCCCCACATTTCTTGCCATTTGATCAATGATCGGAGTGTCGCGCTCCGGTCAAAGATAATATTTATATGCCCTAATTACCCTTAACAATGTATTAGTGGTAGTAAGGGGTCGAACCATGAAGAGTTTGTGGTTTGCGATCGGATGTGATTGATTTTAACTAAGATTGTCACTTTTATGAAGCTTGCTATAAGATTGATTAATTTGGTTTGTTTTGAAGAGATGTCGGATTGATCCGACAAAATTGGTTTGACTACTTAATTACTAATTTAAACAATTGCACGAAAACTGAATTACTTGATTAAAACAAAGATTTGAAAACAAGGTTCACACCCGCTTCAACAATTGCACAACCTAAGGTTACTAAATAATTTTAGATTGATTCAACTGAATGTCATTAACGGTTTTGATATCACAAAGCTTAGATGCCAATTGCTATCACGCATATGACGGACCACAATGCACTTTGTTACTTCGGACAAATAATCCCTTTTGAAAGATAAGGCATAAATACACAAACTTGTTTCACAAAGTCAAATTTTATCATTATTCGACTATTCGCAAATATAGTTCAAATGTCAGACAATTATCAATCAATTCAAAATACAATTCAACTTGTCACAAATCAACTAAGAACATAAAGCAACCCTAAATCTTACAAAAGTTTACACCGGGGTGAAACCCTCGAGAATTAGCCGCTCATGGTGACCGGTGCACGGTCAACGATTGATGAAAACTCAAACTTCAACATCTTGAACTTGGAGATGGTGATGAGTGAAGGTAAGGGTTTGAGGTTGAGGATAATGGTGGGTGAATGTAAGGATTGATGATGATGGTGATGGTGGAGAACGAGGGTCAGGATGAAAGATGATGAACTTCAATGATTCGATGGAATCAATGGAGTTGGAGATGATGGTTGGTGATTGCTAGGCTCCAAGAATAAGAGCAAGGCTCAGGAAATTCGTAACTCCTCTCAAATGGGTCAAACCAAACATTAAAACCCGTTCAAAATTGACATTCAGCGACAAGGCTATCAGAGGGGCGTCGCTGACGGCCCATAGAATTCATGATTCTCCTCCGACGCTCTAATCCAGTGTATACGACAATTTTTGTCCGACGGACTTTCTAAGGAGCGTCGCCGACGGCCCAGGGGGCGTCGCCGACGGCCTCTCTAAAACATGCTTTCTTGTTTTCCCATTTCGTGATCCTGGTTGACCCGTTTTCCGTCCCGATGCTCCAAAACGCTCCCGAAAAGCTCCTTAATATTCGTAAACCTGTAAAAGACAAATCCAATCAAAAGTAGGCTATTCGAAACTAAAATTCACGTAAAACGTTAACTTAAACTTAATAGAAACATCGGTTTTCGACCACGTATCAATCAACATTTTCGTAACTTCACTTATGACGACATTTATACACATATGATTGAACGAGATTAACTTCATTATATCAGTGAATTCAACTCATATTGCATTAGCTTACATAAGCTTCTGAGCTGACCAAAACAACACATGCCATTGTCATAAGTTTGTCATCAACTTAGAATAATTCTAATTTAACATCTAGAATAAGCTTAGACAATGAGTTCTCCTCATTAGCTTTTCGAACAAACTCTTCAAAAGTTACATGTCCTTTCCTTATAATGAATGAAAATTCTTCCTCAACTTTTTCTATACACAAATTCTTTTTGTGTTCATACACATTTGAATTTTTAGAGTTAATTAGTCTTCATCAAGACCCATAATTAACCAAGTACTAGTCTAGCATGCTTTAGACTACAATACTTTAGCATGTGAACAGAAGATGGATCATTCTGATTCTTCACAGCCCAAGGATATCATAATATCACTTTGCAACATTCATCCCTTGTTAAGACAAAATAATGAGACTTATTCATAATCTTAAAACATCAATATTTAGGAAGGTCTCACAAATTATTGTATATAGCACATAGCTAAATTTTATCATTCAATTAAGGAACATAACTTGTTTACGTTTGATCTCCAACTCTTTACCATTGACTCATAAGGACTTAAACATAAGTCTTAATCCAAGTCACTTGGTGAACACATTCATGTAGGTCCCCTAGTCCGAATGGATCTTGACAGAATCGTCTATCTAATCTAGAGTGTGGAATCCCCTAGATCAGATTTCACAGAAACAAGAACAAGAACACGGACAAATCCTTTCTAACAGTCTTCTATTGATTATCCAACACACAGTGTTTACAATCAATTCAAGACTCTCAAGAAATCTCTCAGCCACTCTCTGTAGATTTCTCACAGTCCACTCTACTCTTGTTCAACCACACAAAACCCTAATGCACAACATGTATATATACTACTTGTCCACATACTAGGCTTTATACTGGGCTAGGCCATTCTCCAAGCCCATTACAACTCTAAACAAGCTAAACAGAAATGCTAAGCCCAATACAAAATATCCAAAGACTAAACAATTAAACTATTAAGCTGTTGTCACGCAATATGCACCAACAGACTCCCCCTTGACAATAGCTTCATAGTGTAACTTTGTCTTCAAACATCTTGTGATCTTTTGGTCTTTGGATAACTTCATCTACATGTAGATTCTGACAACAACAAACTCCCCTAAGCTGATGCTTCCAATCTCCAAGACTTTCATTCGTTGTAGATTAACGAACTAGCATTCTCTGGTTAAGCTCATATCATTGAATTTATCTATATCTCCATTTGCAATGTAGTAGAAGGATCCTACCATGCATCTTCACACATTCTGCACTTCATTCTTAAAATGTACTTTACTTGAATTCTGCACTTCATCTTGATAACTGCATCAATCTGTTTAGAAACACAAGCAAGTAACTCGAAACCATTAGTTCTTTTCCACATTAAAGATAAACCAATATTTTATCTTATCATGCACAAACAAACAACCTATCAGATCAAACTGGGAGACTTTAAAAAACAAATCTTTTGGTATTTTTATATTTTCTGAAAACAACTAACTAACAAGAAATTAAACTTTCTATTTTTGTGAGTATCATCATTAAGAAGATCATATCAGCAACATCAAATTGTTTTCACACTATCTGATTATTCTATATGCAATATTCATGAAAAACAGTTCAAGACGATTACCAGTATTGTTTATCCACTTAAACAAAATACATGAACATTTCAAGTACCATTACCTACTGATAGATTGAAATAAGTTATACTGATATATTAGTATGTCCCACTTCAGGACATACCCCTGCGATCAAGGTATGCACAAAAATTCATCGTAGTAGGTGAGTACACCGAAATTCATCCTTTTTGATTTACAACGTTAGATAATTGGTGATCAAGTCAGTACTTCCGTACAGCAAAGAGACCAATATCCAACGAGGGTTAGGGCAAATACCAAATTTTGGTACGAATAATGCAATTTCCACATTTGAATGACTCTCTAGGAGAGCTTCTTCAATTTTTAGGATTTGGCATTTTAGCTCTTTTAAGATATCCTGGTTGTGCCTAGGTCAGCATATATCTGGATGCAGTAGAAGGACAACCTTGATACCCCGGATGAAATAACATATAAAGACCTAAAACCTTAGATTTTGGCAATCTATGAACGCAAGATTTAAGGTTATAAAACCATACACCACTGATATGTTACCCACTCATACACAGTTTATTATATTTGTATCGCCAATGTAAGTTAATTATTTCATGCCTTTTGCCTACTGGTACATCATATGATGAAGCTGCTATCACACTTAAGCAATTTACTTTTAATTTTAGTGTGACAGTCTAACTTGCTCATGTACTATCATTTCTTTTTTTCGAAACAGTGAAAAACTCATTTTTTATTTTCTACTATATTTTTTATGTTTTGATTTTTGAAAAACTTTAAACTTTTCCACATACTCCCCCTAAACTCACGCGCTAACTAAAACTCTTTTTAGCTTAGGGAAATTTCTCCCCCTAAATTTTTGTTTTTATGGAGTAAAGTATAAAAAACAGAAATTTAAACACAAACAGACTCCCACTTCAACCTAACAAAAGGTTTTTCACTGTTAGTAAACATTTTCTATCAAAGAAGTAAATAATTTGTCACCATGTGTAACCTACTATTCACCTCAGACGATTTATAGGAGTAACCACTGTTGAACACATCAACAGTCCTTCTTGGTCATCCTGCACACGCTCAACAACTTAGTTAGACTGGGAGACCCAAGCCTTAAAGGACTTGGGTCATCCAGATTCATCAACCACTGGAACATCCATCCAATATCCATCACACCCTACTGGTGTCTTGGATGTCTTCCAAGTTGTTGGACACGATTTATAATTTTCACGAGATCTTTAATCGCAAGAATTCCAATAAACTCTCGGATTTTCCAACCTTTGAATATTATTATCTCGAAACCTTCTTCTCCCGCTATCATAATCTGATCTTTGAAAAACTTTTGGATTGTTTTGAACATTTGAGTTACTAAAACCCCTATATTCGTTTCTTCTTTGAAAGTTTGATTACCAGAAGTTTGGTATCGATTTCGATATCCAAATTTTTCCTTGTAAAACAATTTGATTGTCCATTAACATGACTTGATTTAGGAGAAAATTTTCTTGGACTATCAAATCTTCTTGATGTTGAAGGTTTAGGTTGAAATCTTGGTTGATTTGTCTGAGAACTTGGTTTAACATTCTTATTTGACCCAACCTGATTTCCATCCTTAACCTCAACCTCAGCCTCTGCTTTCTTACCCTTTTTAAAAGGACAACAACTAGCCACATGCCCTTTGTTGTGACATTTAAAACAAGATCCCTTCTTAAAAATTTTCTTTCTGTTAGATCCCTTTGTAAATGTTTTGACCGTTTGGTCTTCAGTATCCTCATCCACTTTATGAGGTGTACTGTTAGACCTAACCGTTCTTTCAAAGAACCTGGACTATTAGGTATGTCGACTGTTATCGGAACCACTACATCTGGTGTAGTAGGCGCAAAATTCGTTAGCTCATTTTCATTTGGTAAAAAGGAGCAATCCTGATCCCCTTAGAAGATGAAGCTTTACTAAACCCCACTCCTATTTTATCACTACTCATTTTTAAACTTTTCTGAATTTGAGTCCTGACTACCGAGGATTCTCCAAATTTGTCTAACTTTCTATGAAGTTTAACAATTTTGGCCTGTGCACCAGCCAATTCTGTGCACTTTTCAGAAAGCTCGTTAGTCTTATCCTTCACAGTTTCACGAGCCAAGTCAATACTCTGTAAAAGTTCATTAACTTTGCTGGTCAAACTGATGATTTCTTGTTCATTTGAATTGAGTGTATTTAAAAAATTTGACTCCCTTTTACTCAAAAGAACATTCGACTATTTCAGTTTTTTGAATTCAATTAACAGACTTTTGTTTTGCTCCGATAATTTATCAACTTTACCCTGTAGTTCAGTGTAATTATGACAAGTATGACTTACAGATGGTGAGTGTACCTGCACCTCTGATGTAAGCTCATCTGTATCATCCATGCACACTGTAGCTTTTGCATCCTTGGCTTCCATTTTCTCCTTCTCAGCTTCCTTCTTCTCTTCTATCTTAGCAGCTTCTTCACCAATCTTCACAGCTGCAGTCTCACTCACACATGTACTTTGCCTTAAAGTACTCTGATAACGTTTTTCTAAAGCTTCCCACAGCTCTCTAGACGATCCATACCTATTACAAATGTTTTTCATATCAAATGGCAAGGACATCTTTATCGTTGATAAATCCTTCTTCTCAGCATCATATATACGTTTCTCAGAATCTTCCATCTTCTCATATGAGAGTACCATAATTCTACCGTTAACTCGACGTGTGGGAGCAATATACCCATCAATCATACAGCTCCACATCTTAGAGTCTTCACATTGAACAAATGCTCAAACTTCTCTTTCCAGTCTACATATTGTTCAGCATTCATCAACTTCGGGCAGTTACTAAGACACTCACTACTATTGTTTATACTGACCATCTTCACCACGCAGAGTATCAGTTTAAATGGATTTTGGTATACCTGTGTCAAAACCCAAATCTAACCTCACTTCTGGTCCTTCTTCGTGTTTTACCATAACCGTACCGTTAAAACGTTCAAAAATTTGTCCGAAAAGTGTGGTTCCCAAATTGTACCATTAAACTCGTCTCGACGACACGAATCCAATGATGTATATTGTCCGATAGTGATTTTAGGATTATCCGTGCTGTTTTTTGCCTAAAAATCACACGAGTCTAACCGTGCAACCAGTTTGTTAAGATTGTTTGTGGATCAAATCTATGTCCGAAAATGTTTAAATCCGGTTACGTCAGCTGATTAACTTTCCATCTTTTTGTATATAACTCGGAAGAGTACCAAATCCGGAACAATAACTCGGATAGTCAATCCGAGATAGAAATCCAGAACAGTAATCTGGATTGCTAATCCGAAATGGAGATCCGGAATAGTGATCCGAGATGAAATCTGGAATGCATTGTTCTGATCCGAAATGGAAATCCGGAATAGACTACTCTGATCCGAGATGGAATCCAGAATAGTTCTGATCCGAGATGGAATCCGGAATAGTTTCTGATCCGAAATTCAATCCGAAATGGAATCCAAAATGCAAGTTTTCCAGATCCGAAATGCAGATTCTGATCCGAAATTCAAGTCTTCAGTCCGAAATACTTCACTTTTGATCTGAGATGCCTTTCTCCAATCCGAAATACCTGCTGTTAATTCGGAACAGTAATAGAAACCCTAATTCAGCTGTCACAAACTTCAAGAACAGCCTCCAAAATGCCCAAAAACCCAACTTTATTGATGTTACGATTCTGAACCGAGCAATAATCAAGAGCCGAATGCTCTGATACCAATTGTAGGTCCCCTAGTCCGAATGGATCTTGACATAATCGTCTATCTAACCTAGAGTGCGGAATCCCCTAGATCAGATTTCAAAGAAACAAGAACAAGAACACGAACAAATCCTTTCTAACAGTCTTCTATTGATTATCCAACACACAATGTTTACAATCAATTCAAGACTCTCTAGAAATCTCTCAACCACTCTCTGTAGATTTCTCACATTCCTCTCTACTCTTGTTCAACCACACAAAACCCTAATGCACAACATGTATATATACTACATGTCCACATACTAGGCTTTATACTGGGCTAGGCCATTCTCCAACCCCATTACAACTCTAAACAAGCTAAACACAAATGCTAAGCCCAATACAAAATATCCAAAGACTAAACAATTAAACTATTAAGTTGTTGTCGCACAATATGCACCAACAATTCATCACGAACAAGATGAATGTTCCTCGTCTACAATCACTATTATGTGTGAGATAGAGTCAACTAGATCAACACTCAACAAACATAGCATTCATAATATTGTCATAAGTAATTTGCACATCTATTGTTATTCATTAGGAGATATGTATATTTAGGATGCTATCCCAAACGAAGGTAAAATCTCCATATATTTCTAACAATAACCAAGTGGTAGACGCATCTACGTATAGATCACTCGGAACAAATCTCGCAAGATTTATTAAAGGTATACAAAACATATAGTACTTTTTCTTTCATATGTTAAATTCACACTTGTGAATTTTCCAATGACTTTAACAAAGTATTTCGACATGAATCTCGTTTGTGTATTTCATATCAATACACTCACTACTCACTCGTGATGTGGTTACACATTTGAGGTCTCGTCTTTGACTTTTAGTTAATGCAACAACTATCAAGTTGTTTATGTCTAAATATTTTCATGTACTATCCGTTTAAAGCCATATTCTTTTAAATAATGTATAGTTGACATTATAATTACTTTCCACAAAAATAATTTATACGTCACAAACATTAGTGATTTATTTCTTTGTAAAAAATTGAATGTGTTATCCGAAGATATTGAACACAAAACAATAAAATACATTGGAAACTAAATAATAAGTGCCAAATACTTTTGAAATTTAAACAGAAGCATAGACGATATGGGGACATCAAATATCAAAGTGCTTTTATCTTCAACACTTTATCGTCCCATGACATGTCTTGAGATACTCCCTCAATAAGATTCCATGCACTTGTAAGTACAAGTTTCTCATTTCATCTTGAAACTAACAACACCAAGTTCTTACAAAGACTACATTTAAGTAGTGAACTTGAACAATTAAATTTGTTCACAACAACACTAAGTTGTTTTCCACCAAATAATATCCATGAGATTGTTACTTTGTTCACCATATGCTACTTTCAGCAAGAGTAGCGAACCATTTGAATTATCAATACTAAGCAAAACTTTGTTTTAAAGATCACTCTAAAACATTTACTTAGTTTTGTAATATACTATATTAATAATATCAATTAGGGTTTATGAAAACATAAATGAAAACCCAAAATATCAAATGGTTTTATATTATTTAGTCTTACTATGCATGTACTAAACGTTTGCTAACATGCATGTTAGAAAAGAAAATGTTATAACGACACATATAGAATCGAACATTTACATAAAACGTTTTCCAATGATAAAGTTTTTAAAATAAACCATTTCTCATCATTTTAATACACATATAGACAATTAAATGTTTACATAAAAAATTTCTATTCATTATGGCTTATACAATGAACAATCTCTAACCTTGTATTTGTGATACATATTTTCTAACACACTTGTTAGAAAATTTAAGTCATCATATATATATATATATATATATATATATATATATATGGGAAGGTTCATTTGAGAAGAAATTTAATGTGAGAACAAAAAGAAGAAAGGGCATAATTGTAAAACATTAGTTTATAACTCCTCTCATTAATTATGTTATCTCTCATTAATAAAAACAAAAACATTTTATCCTACATATTTCAAAATTTATCCTACATATATCTAATACTTATCGGAATTTACCCTGCACACATGTAAATTTACCCTACACATTTCAAAATTTATCCTACACATGTCGAAAATTGTCTTTCACCATAAATTATTTTATCTTGAAAAAGTATATTAAAAAATGAGTTACAAGTTTAATAGATTAGCTAATTAATGACAATTATAGATTTACCTATATGCTCTTTTTCATAATATTAAATGCACACATCGAATGAAGTAAATAGAGAAGTTCTATTGGTTTAAAAGTTATTTTTTTTATTCTTACAAAATTTTTCTTCTCATTTGAACTCTCCACTATATTATATATATATATATATATATATATATATATATATATACATATATATAACATGA
The DNA here is from genome assembly GCA_947069175.1 of Scalesia atractyloides. NCBI lineage: Eukaryota > Viridiplantae > Streptophyta > Magnoliopsida > Asterales > Asteraceae > Scalesia > Scalesia atractyloides. The sequence continues at coordinate 82,448,022 of CAMTDV010000001.1, read as the reverse complement.
CCATTTTGATTTCAAAATCACAAATTAAAGCTAGTGATAAATCCCATACAACAACACTATCACTTTATGGTGATTTACTTCTTGAAGCCAATCAAAATCAACTTTAATGTATGACTTTTTATTTCTAAACCATGCAGAGCATTAGTGTGTTTATATTCACTAAAATCAATTCTACAACAAATTACTTCTATAAAATGTTTACATAAAACATTGCAAAGCATTTGTATTCTAACCACTTTTAATAATCATGTTAAAATGAAAAAAAAATCTAACGCGCACGTTAGAGATATTGACATTTTCACTAAATGTTAATTCGACTTGTTATAAACACATATATGGTTCATATAAGTAAGTCACTTCTAATACACATGTCAAAAAAATAAACAACTAAAAATTGCTTACAAACAAACACTTTTCATAAACCGTTTCTAACACACATATTAGAAGACAAATGATTAAAAAATCATTTGCATTTTTTATATAAACTGTTTCTAACACTTTTCATGAACCGTTCTAACACGCATGTTAGACGATAAATGATTACTAAAATCATTTGCATTTTTTATAACTGTTTCTAACACTTTTGTTAGAAATAAACAATTACAAAATTGTTATAAATCTTATCAATAAATATGTTTTAACATACTTGTTAGAAATAAGTAATTATAATAACGATTATCATACCAATAGGTTCTAACAAGCTCGTTAGAAATACATGATTACAAAAATCATTATAAGGCTTATTAGTTTATACAAAATAAACTATTTCCAACACTAAGCCGGTCTAACATGCACGTTAAAGAATTTTAACGTTTACAAAAAATGTATGGTTTACACTAATAAACCCGATCTAACACAAAGGTTAGAGAAAATTAACGATTAAATCGTTGAAAAACCCAAAGGGTTGAACCAAAATTATTCGTTTTGTATCACGGTATAGGATTTAAGATTGTATCTAAATCTCTATAAATCTAAACACAACAAGTTGTACTACATACATATTTTCCAAAAATATTTATAAGATCAAATCTCTAACATTTTTTTATTATAAATCCTTTCGTGAACCCAAAATCTTTATAAATAAGGTTTTAAGATTGTAGCAACAATCTCACTAAATCTATTTTAAGTTTGTAGGACATGATTCACAATTTTATAATAAAAATTATGTAAATTAATATAAAAATTGTAGAGATACCCTCTTTACATAATTTTGGGAAGTTGTAGTACCCGTACCATGTACAAATCCATACAAAAATAAATATGAAATACAACAAATTTAAACAAATCGATTCAAATCGATGTCTTCAACAAGAGCTTTAACCGCGTCTTCTTGTATGGTCCGTTGTGAAGTCTTCAACGAACTCTTGAATCGTGTCTCCTTGTATGATCCTTTGTGTGGGCTTCAACAAGGTCTTGAACCACATCTTCTTATACAATAATTTCCTACAAAATGAACAAACAAGTGTTAAAGGTTGAGACTGAGGCACGTGTTCAACACACTTCCCTTAAAACAGATCTCGAGCCTCTACCAAAGATGTCGCGTCTGTCTCCCAGGGTAAAACAGCCGGAGCAGTCTGTGCTGCCATAAATGGCCACGCGCCCGAGGTTACACCGGATAAAATTATAGTGTTAGAACTTGTAGAAAAATAACGATATGAAGGAGATGAAATTGAGTAGATAAAACTTATCTCACTAAGTACCCAACACATGGGTATACAAGTATCTCTTCTTTTCAAGAACTCTCCATGAATTCATGTGTTTTCTTGTATTACTTCTTTTGTATTTTTCTAGCATTTCTCTATCTCAAAATGAGGCACATAGCCTACTATATTTACAAAAGTTGAGAATAAGTGAAAAGTCTCACTTAATTAGCTATTTTATTAGAGACATAAACTCTAATAATAACAAATAAATTGACATAAAAACTCTACTCAAGAGTTTAATATTTAATTCACCATATGAAGAGTTTAATTAGTAATTATAATTTTACCAAATTATAATTTCACTAAATTAATATCCATTCACACTACATAAATTTCCAACAATTCTTTGGTCAGAAGATTTGCAATTTGAAATGTAGTGGAAACATACCGAACATGTAAAATGTAACATTCGTTGTAAAACAGATTCTAAAACCCGCTCCGTTTATATGATTCAAATATATGGTAGGAGATTTCGTTACATATTTACGTTAATCATTCAAATTTGTTATATTAATGTTATTATAAATCAAGAAGGGTTAAAATAATAAATAATAAATAATAAATAAAAACTAATAATAATAATAATAACTAATAAACTGAAAACAAGTAAAATAAATACAAAGGGGTGACCCCGGGTTTCGAACCCGGGTCTACAAAGAACCAACACACATTCTACACCACTGAGCTACACACAACCTTGTTAAAATCCTAAAACAATTGAATTCTATACTAAAGAAATCACTGAACCTAAAATTCAAATCTCTGAAACCAGTAACAGTCGAAGCATAACCCGGGCAATCAATCCCAAATGACTATTTTTCTTTTGTTTAGCACGTGTAACTAATTCAATCATCAACTTAAACTGCAATTTCGGAATCAATTCGTATGAAAACCGAAGGAAATCATTGACCTTGATCTAAGATTTGAAACCGAAATCATAATTGTCTTTCACACTATAAATATCAAACTTAGAACCTCAATTGAAGTCTAATAAAAGTCATTAAATAAAAATATTAATTTCAAATAAAAGATGTATATTTACCGAATTATTATGTGATTATTTAGGTTAGTTTTCTCGTAGGTTGGAATCTTTAATCGTGCGCATTTGTTATCAACTCAAGAAACACACCCACTGTGAGTGAATTCTTACAAACTTCCCCTTTTATTCATGTTTTGGGGTGTATCATGTGTCGTTTATTTATATCATTTATTCAAACACTTGTGCTACTACCATTATATGATCTAACGTGTTATGTAGTTTTTGATTTCTTGTTATATGTGGTTATATTTTCTCATTTCAGTCAAGCATTCACATTAGGCCCATCAGTTCCTCGTTGGATACAAGTAGAGCATCGCGTTGCCTAATTAGATTGGCTCCGTTTGATTGAGACTTGATCTCATTTCACATCACTTATCATGCTTATGTGTTCAATGTTAGATGTTTATGTGGTTTGTGGATAGTATACATATACGTTTGCTCATACTTGATTATGCACATTTTTATTAAATTAATCAATATAATTATTTCTTTCAAATATTTTAACGGGATTCACTCGCCAACTTTTGTTGATCCAAATTTCCATTTTTACACATGATACAGGTGAACAGGTTGAAGCAAGAAAACACATAGGAATTTGCCTTAGAAGAAAAATAAAGAATTTCATAAATGTCATGTTTAGAAAAATCTTGTACTTGTATGGTTTATGTGTTTGATGAAATTTCTCTTTTTAATTTGAATTAATAAATATGAAACTTTGTTATAGTAAATGTCATGCGCTTTGATGAAAACTCAATCATGCCCCGACTACCATTTTCGCTGTGGGTCAGGGTGTGACATTATATACCCGCCAAAAGCATGTCACGGATGAAATAACCGGAGATATGAGGAAGGAATAGTGGGAGGAGATGAAGAGGAAGGAGAAGAAACAGAAGTCGGAAACGAAGGAGGAGGAATGAAGAAAAAAAAATTTGAAGAAGCTATGGAAGTAGTGGAACTCCTTGGAATATCAAAAATCGACTCATGGAGTCGAACATGTCGAGAGCATAGCCAACAAAGATACAAGGAGTAGAATTGGGTGAGAGTTTATCCGCTCGAGTAGCACCTAGAAACGCCTAACGCAAACACCCAAAAGTGCGAAGAAGACAATAATTGGGACGAGATCCAAATAGAACCTCATAGGGAGATGAGTGATGAAGAACTAGTGATGGTAACAGGTTAATAAGGAAGGCAGCAGTGGCATATGCATCATACCAGAATTTCTTTGGTAACCGAGCATGAAACAATAAAGCTCGAGCTACCTCTGAAAGATGGCGGTTTTTCTACTCAGCAACCCCGTTCTGTTAGAGAGTATAGGGACATGAAATGCGATAAGCAATGCTAGAATCTGAAAGAAAACGAGCCATAGAACCACGAATGAGCTCAGGAGCACCATCACACTGAAGGTGTTTGATGGTATATGAGAAGAGGTTCTCAACAAGAGGTTTAAAATGCCGAAAATAATCCACCACTTGAGAAGGACAAGTCAAAGGATACATCCATGTAAATCGACTAAAATCATCAATGAAAGTAATGAATATCGGTATCCATCTCTAGACATAACCGGTGATGCACCCCAAATATCACAATGTATAATATGTAAAGGTAAAGTAGAATGGGATTCAACTGATGTAAAAGGCAATCTAGTTGATTTTGAAACACTACAAGCTGTACAATGTGTGTGTGGGTTTGTTTGTCAAATGTAGAAATGAACATCTAGACAAAACATTATCAGACGGCTGACCCAATCGAGAATGCCAAGTCTCACAAGAAACAGAAGTGAAAGCAACAAGCGAATATAGCTGATGCGGACAACCGCGTGTGTGATGAAGTACTTGTCCATCAAGAGTCTGAATGGACATACCAAGATTGAAAAAACAACAGCTATAGGATGATCAATCACTAACTGCATGATCGATAAAAGGTTCTTAGCTAACCCAGGAACCACTAGAACGTGTCTAAGAGTAAGAATACGATTAGATAAATGTTGCAAATGGTGCCAATGTGAGAAATAGTAAGAGCCATACCATTGCCTACAACGACTCCCTTAGAGCCGGTGTAGGGAGCAACATCAAATACAATAGAAGAATCATCGGTCATATGCGCAGTGGCACCAGAATCGGGTATCCAAGAGTCAACACTCTCACATATGTTGGATAAATCTGCTATAAACCCAAAATGATAAAAATCTGGACCAAAATTGGGCTGGACGGTTTATGTAAGAGCCTTTGTTGCCTTGTGAGTTTGTTGTTCGGAACTAAAAGAATTATGTGACAAGTTTGGGCCTGAGCCCAATAAAGATAAAGACTGCCCACATACTTTGCAACCCACTAACTCACGCATACAATCAGGAGCATCATCTTCAATTGATAGAACCCTAAAATCTCTTTGCGAATACCCACTGTCGTAAACCATTTCTTCTTCATTACGAATTCTACGTGCACCACAATTAAGCTTTGTGTTTGCTTGTTCAACATGAAGCTCGTAACTGTTCGAACTTCTCCCCGATAACGATGTTGACTGAATCTGAACCATTCCGTCAATCGGAATCTGAATAAAATCATTGATATAATTGTAACATCCGTCGGAAAACGGGTTTTCAAAACCCGCTTCGTTTATTAATCGAATAGTCAGTTTCAAATTTTCGTTGCTTATTTAATGCTCATTTTAATTTTAAACAATACATAACTAATAAACATTTTCGAATATGGAAACTAAAATTGTTAAAAAGTAAAAATAAAGGAAATAAAAAAGAAAATAGGCTGCCGGGTTTCGAACCCGGGTCAGCCGGAAGACACAATCAACAAACACTTAACCACTCCGCCACTTGGTGCTTTTGTGTAATCAATGAAACAAATAAAACTTAACTTCTACCCGTGAACTCATCTGTTTGCGCCAAAACTGAAACCGCTCATCGGCTTTCAACTATCCAGACTTTTGAGTGATCGCTATTACTGATTATAACCGATAAATCAATTGCTGCCCACGTTCTTAATCAATTCGGTCTTCAATTGCCTCGGTTCATATGATTTTGGGAGTTAAAAAACCGAAATCATTTACTTCCTGATTTACACTAACAATATCATCGTCTCATAATTCGGAAACACTCACAGAACCTTCAATTTCACTTTCGCTCTAATTTCTGTTCGTCGGAATCGTTATCTGCTATCGCCGGACTTTCGCCGGAAAACTGTGACATTCATCAAATCGGTAATTTTCTCGATTCTTTCATTTTCAATCCATTATTAGACTTTTACTAACTCAAATCCTTCAATCAGAATCGGTCCCAGACGGCGTTGTCGGATAATCTGCACCCGCCGGAAAATCTCTGAAAATTCCGAAATCACGCTGTGAATCGGTACAAACATCTAAACTCTCTGATAATTCTTGTTTAGTCATTTTATTTCACAATTAGTTAATCAAAACTGTTAATTGGTCCGCTCAGACGGAATTCATAAAACAGAGCCGACGACCTTGCCGGAGTTCTGAGAAAAACATCTTTCCGGTACATTCATTTCCAAAACCTTCTTTGTCCATTACATTTTAATCATTTATATGTTCGTTAATCGAATTTAAACAAGAACTGTCGAACATCGGTTGTCTGTGTCTTTGAACGAAGAAGATGAAGTCGAACCTTATGTATAAGTTTAATTAAAACAAGATATTAAACCGGGTTAGACACACAGTCCAGCGATGGACTGTGTGCAAACACATAGCGCACGTCACGAGTTCGAATCTTACAAACGCACCGGCTTTCCGAATTAAAACCAATTTTTTTTGTTACTGAATCAGAGTAGGACCCAGGATGTTTTTAAGATTAATAAAAACTCTAAGTTTAACATATAAGTCACATAGCCCAACTGGTTGGGCTGTGCGCTTACAAACCGAAGGACCCGAGTTCGATCCTGCTCCCTGCAAACCGGTTCAACCATTTAAATTCTTTTAATATAAACCGAATAAATTAAACATTTAATTAGTATATATATATATATAATTAAAACATAGAATATTTCGGGTTAGACACGTAGCTCAGTTGGTAGAGCTGCGTGCACGCGTACGGGAGGTCACAAGTTCGAACCTCACTCAGTGCACTTACACCACAGTCCGACCGGTCAACGGTCCGGTCAACGGACCGGTCAATGGTCAACCCAAAAAGTCAACAATTTTTTATATTTTTATTTATTTATTTAATTTAAAAATCAATTAAAAATACTTAAAAATAATATTTTTAAAGTTAGAAAATGACCTTAAACTCACAAAAATAAATCTAAAAACCCTATTAAAATTGTTAATAAAATCCACTTATTTACCGTACCTTTTCGTTATTATTTAGGTTAGTTATTCCTCGTCGATCAACCCTCTAAACTCGTGCACATTCAACATCATCAAACGAACGCACCCAATGTGAGTGAATCTCTACAAATTCCCCGTTTTAATCACATTTTGGGGTGTATCATGTGTCACTTATTATTTATTACATTTAAACACTTGTGCATCCAACATATCCATGATCAAATGTGTATCCAATATGTATCAATTGTTTGTGTGGTTAATGTTTAGATTTAATTTATCATTTTCAGTACATACATCATCATAGGCTCGTCTGTTCCCCATTACCTATGAGCGGAACCGTTCCCCATTACCTATGAGCGGAACGTGGCGTTGCCAACATACGATCGGCTCCGTTTGATTGAGCCTTGATCGCACATACATCATCATAGGCCGTCCGTTCCCCATTACCTATGAGCGGAACGTGACGTTGCCAACATATACATTATCATTCATGTCATATACTCATGCAAGGTGGTTTGTTATTGTATGATTATTTACGTTTGCTCACATATGATTATTGCACAATTTTTCCATATTAAATACAACAAGAAATCAATAATAAATGTTTTCTAACAAGGTTCACTCGCCAACTTTTGTTGACCCAAAAACCCCCATTTTTACACATGATACAGGTGATCCAGTTGCAGCAAGAAACATATAGGACTGCCTAGAAGAATAAATCAGTTTAGGCTTTGGATTGTTTGCTTAGTTACTTTTTCCTTGTAATTGTATGAACTTGTTTGGAATATTGAAGTTGTAATTTTGAATTTAATAAATATGAAACATATTAGTAAACATCATGAGCTTTGGTGATAACCCAATTATGCCCCGACTCTTATTCCGCTGCGGGTCGGGGTGTGACAATTATTAGTTATATTTTGAGATGATGCTTCAACTCTAGACCTGTAATCATCCTTGTGAGACCTATAATCATCCTTGTGAGCTGCATAGCTACCACCGCTACGATGATTTTCACCAAATTTACACTAATGATCAAACGAATCTTCTATCTCTCTCCATAATTCTGATGAACAAGTTGTTCCTTGTGTTAAGTACAATAATGAAGACAAAAGAGTAGTAGTTATGAAGTCCAACACGTATCTATCAGTTTTGTCCAATATATTTCTTTGCTCAGATCCGACAGAGGGAATCAGTAGTTCTTGATTGAGAAATTGCAGAAGTCCAAAAGTTCTTAAAATAGTCAAGATCTGGTGTTTCCATTCGAGAATATTTGTGTCATCAAGTTTAATTGGTACCAACTGAGTGATATTTGGTAAATTTTGGGAAGAATTTGATGAACTAGATGTGTTAGATGAAGATTATCACTAGTAGTTACCATGATTGATTAATCGAAAGAAATAGAATAGAGATCAGAGTGTGACATAAACAGAGATGAAACCTAACAGAGAAGAAAAATGAAAATTATGTCAACGTAGAAGATGACCGGAGAAGATGGCCGGAGAATTAGGTATTTTGCCAGAAGAAGGTGTTTGGTCACAAGTCACCGGATAGAAACGAAGTAGAAGAAAGATTAGAAGAGAAACTAAAGGATTATCGGAATCAATGGAGATCGCCAGAATCTATGGAAGTCATCGGAATCAAGAGCTCTTAGGCTCTATTACCATGAACAAACTGTATAAAGCTCTTACTCAACTGAATATCGTAACACTAAAAGTACAAATACATCCTCTATATATAGAGGTAGCATGTAACTAACATAACAAACTCAACTAACTCAAAATAGATATGCACTACTATCTAATATGCCCCCTCAAGCTGAACGGGGAGCATCCGCGTGAAGCTTGGACCGCATACTGTCAAACCGAGCACCAGACAATCCTTTGGTCAGAATATCTGTAATTTGAAATGTAGTGGAAACATACCGAACATGTAAAATACCCACCAAAAGACCTACTATGTGCTACTAAAGGCTACTTTTGTAGGTTTGACCAACTATGTGCTACTAAAGGCTACTGAATTTGTAACCACCTGGACACCTAAGGTAGGTGTGTTTTGTATACTATTAGCATATTTAGTACTTGTATCTTTAAACTATTGTTGACTAAAAACAGAACACAACTGAAAAAACTGGCGCGGCAGCGCGTCGGTGAAACAACTAATTTAATATAGAGAAAACGAAGGCTTGCTGTAACTTTATTAAACATATGATATAAATTTTTATGATATAATAATAACCATAATTTTTAATGAATATTTTATTGAATGTTTATAAATGAATTTGGCTTTTTAAAAAATTGTCACTTAATTGTTAGGAAGACATGTTACTATATTCTAGAATTATTTAAATATTTATCTAATATGCAAACAAATATAGATTTTTATTATTAAAATGGAGTATGATGATAGTTAACTATGAATTTTATAATCATTGTCAACAAATTAACGAATGAACTAAACAAAAGTATCATGTTTTAAAATAAGTATAACGATGTTATTATTGTAGGATTCTGTGATCGTCTAGACAAAGTCGGTTATCTTAGTTTTGTGATCATCGCTTAAGGTATGGACTCTAAAACTACTTTATGTGTTGGAATTTGGGTTTCCACTACCTCGTAGTTGGAGATTTAGATTTGTTATTGCATGCATTTGTACTATTCACGATTAAGTGCTATTATATATATATATATATAGTTATATTGTTTTAGTAAATATTGATTATTTGACGCACTGAATGTGAACTGACTACGCATTGAACTTCTGAATGTGACGCCTGAAGCAGACTAACTAAATATCAGTTATTATATATTATTTGATATATGTATAGATATTGTTAAGAAAATGTATGTTGTATAGTTTTTGTCCCACTTAGTTTGTTTACTCAGGCGTACGTTTACCTTATTATGTACGTTAGTTGCAAGGATATTAGGGAAGACTTGGATAGATGATTCGAGGGATTAAAGACGCACATGGATTTTCTTAAAATTTTAAATGTTTTGTACAATATTTTTGACTCATTTAAAATAATGTAAAGTTTTACAAATTATGAATGATGTTTTGACCTCTTATGTATTATATAAGTGACAAGTCGTACAAAGCGGGGTTAGGGTGTTAAGAAAACGAAGGCTTTAGTAACTCTATTAAACATATGATATAAATGTTTATGATATAATAATAATCATGGATTTTTAATGAATATTTTATTGAATGTTTATAAATGTATTTGGCTTTTTCAAAAATTGTCTCTTAATCTTTAGGAAGATATGTTACTACATTCTAGAATTATTTAAATATTTATTAATATGCAAAGAAATATAGATTTTTATTATTAAAATGGAGTATGATGATAGTTAACAATGAATTTTATAATCATTGTCAACAAATTAACGAATGAGCGAATAAAAGTATCATGTTTTAAAATAAGTATAATGATGTTATTATTGTAGGATTTTGTGATCCTCTAGACAAAATCAATTATCCAAGTTTTGTGATCATCGCTTAAGGTATGGATGTAACGCCTCGTTTTTTCATACTTTCCTTAATTAGAAAGTATGGTCGTATTTCTATTTTTCAGAAACTTGTATTCGTATTTCTTTTCCAAGTTTTGTAATCCGAGACTTGAATCGTAATAAAATACATGCTTAATACATACTTGTCTTACATGCATTCAATCGTTAAATACATGCATTCACACTCGACACACACACATCATACTATTATGCGTTATATACTTAAAACATGCAAAAACGTCAAGATAAACTAAGTTTAAGGACTAAAAGTGACAAAAACCAAAGAAGCTTCTGGAATAACTCATATCGCGGCCCGTGACCGGACCATCGTTACCCTCTCGCGGCCCGCGATCGGACCATCGTTACCCTCTGGCGGCCCGCGACCGAGTCTTCTTCACCCTCTCACGGCCCGCGAGAGGGGCATAATCTGGAGATGTTGTTTTCAAGCTCATGGATTGGCCAACTTTGTGTTTGTTGCATTTAAGACACTCAACTAACACCCCCTAACCCCATCTATAAATACCTACCTCCTTCTCCTCTCATTTCACACCTCAAACATATAGCGGCCCGTGACCGGACCATCGTTACCCTCTCGCGGCCCGCGATCGGACCATGGTTACCCTCTGGCGGCCCGCGACCGAGTCTTCTTCACCCTCTCGCGGCCCGCGAGAGGGGCATAATCTGGAGATGTTGTTTTCAAGCTCATGGATTGGCCAACTTTGTGTTTGTTGCATTTAAGACACTCAACTAACACCCCCTAACCCCATCTATAAATACCTACCTCCTTCTCCTCTCATTTCACACCTCAAACATTCTTCTTCTCTTCTCTCTAAAGCTCCAAAGGTCTCTTCATCTGAAAGTTCAAGCTTTCAAAGGTGAGTTCTAACTCACCCTTGCCTCTCTCCTTTGATCTTTTCCTTCTTAACACTCCAATCACCTTTTGGAAGGTTTCCATAGGTTTTCCATGGAAAACCAACTTGGAACATCACCATATTCGAGGTCTCAAGTGTAAGAACCTTTTGTTTTAATAGGGTTTCAACCCACAAGTGTTGTATCCTTCCAAGCTTGTTCTTGAAACAAGACTTGAGTTGGTAGTGTGTGATTACTTGGAAGCCTTGGCTGTCCTACCTTCAATCCACCACCACACTTGATGATTTTGATTACTTTGTTGTCTTTTACTTTTATGTTTCACTCATTCATGACCATCCTTGTCGTCCTTGTGGTAAAAGAGTTTAAAAGGAAGGTTATCCTCCTACCTCCATGCATGACTTCTATGAATTTCCATGATGTTTATGATCTATTTATTACGTATATTACATAATACATATATATATATATATATATATATAAACCGAACTATTGATGGTAATCAAATGATTATCTGTCATGGTACTAGGTTACATCACCTAAGTACTTAATCTCTCGTTACGATTCTTGGGTACCCTAACCCATGAAAACACATCATCCCGAATGGGTATTATAGTGTCAAGAACGCGTATTAAGTCCAGATGATTATTTTCCCGTATACATACTTTAAGTGTATTTAGATTCCTAAATCCTCCATTATTAGTCGAATACTTACCAACCTATGTTTTCATTATGTAGGATAACTTGGTGTTCCTCCAACCCTCCAAACCCTTTACGGAATCAACAAGTGGAAGCTTGCAAAAGCGTGAGTACACTTGACCCGTTTCCTTTTTTACACAATTTGGGTTGTAACATGTTAACTTACAAAAATACACGAATACACACACACTACATGCTTTATACACTCGATCCGTTATACATGCTTATTGTTATGCTTAGGTTCATGCAAAATTCATACATGCTTATTGTCATTAACTTAGCTAGCCCCAACTTAACATATATAACGCTATAGGAGTAGCACACCGCCCGTCCGGGTAATCTTAAGCTCAGAGCTGATACTTATTCTTATTCATACTTTAGTCTCGTTACTTTGTGTGACGAAGGACACTTAATACTTGTGGACACTTGACGTTGACAATTAGTATTGCATACTAGCTTACCTTGTATACAATTGCCATGTGGATTTGAGCAAACTCTTTTATACTTATGCTATGTATTTAAACTTGTGTACTCGCCAATACCTATGTATTGAACTATACTTTTAACATGTTACAGGTTGATGTTGATGCTATGATGAATCTAGTAGGGACGATATAGAAACGCACCTAGAATGTTAGGCTTTTATGTTGTAATTTTGTTGAAAATGTTGTATTTCGATTTATGTTGTATTTGACAATTGATCTATGAAATGAAATGAATTTTGATTTAAATATCATTGCAAATAGTGTTATGATGCCTTGAGCAATCTATTTCGTCTCACTCCAATGTTTCCGCCATCGGTTGGGGTGTGACAGATTGGTATCAGAGCCATAACTATAGGGAATTACGTAGAATTGCCATGTTCGACCTAGTCTATAGTTTAAGTGTCCAATTTTGACCATTCTTATTTCTTGCCTAAATGTTTATTCTTCCTACCTTGCTTCTATCTTTTCTTTTGGTCTTAATATATATACAATATGTCTTTCCTAAGACATTTACACAATATACACACTTGAAGACTCGAAGACACTCATACAAATGAGACGATCTCACCAAAATAGGGGTGAAACCCGCACTTTGGTGATCACTCTCAATCTGCGTATTTGATTTTTCACGAAATTTCGCCATCAAGTTAGGAGTGATATCTTTACCTTGATGGAATATTTTCCATTTCATATTCTATTGGACCCTTACGAACGAGTCAGAATTCGCTCCTCGTTTTGTAAGTACCAACCACACTTAGGCTACGATGTTGCCAAGTTAGGGGTGAAACCCGCACCTTGTCAAGTAGTCCCACTCCTCGATTTTTTATCTCACCAAAGTTTTGATTTTTCGATCAATTAGATACGTGTAGTAACTGGACGGGTGAAATGTCGTTAATCGCTTCTCGACGAGAGCATTTCACCAATAGGCCAAAGCACGTTCCTCTAATTTGAAAGGATCTTCGATTCACATTGGAATAGTCGACGATTCTCAACCCAAAGCACTCCAATATTTTACTAAGCCTATCTTTTATGTTATCTTAATTTCTATGTGTTTTAATACTTGTACCTGGTTCATTTCAAAATCGACACACGCTTCGCACGTCTATCGCAATCAAAAACAATAATAATCCTGGCAAACCAACTAAATTTATGCTCCTTACGCAATTATACGTGTTTAAACTTTTGACTCTTATTTCGATTATGTGAATTCATACGTGTTACTTGCTTAATGTGACTTTTACACCACCCTACGATCAAGTCTCATCCTTTCCTCTATTGTCTATCGCATAGATGTCTTTGCAGAACTCTGGTGCAAGGTTGAAGTCAAGGACCAACTCCAACTCAATGTCTAAGAAAGATTGTATGAGGTTTATGCAAAACAAATGGCTAAGATCATACCCGACATCGTTAGCAAAGTTCAACCCACGCCAAACGCCAAATCGCCTCATACCTCCATCGATTCAAAGGTGGAATCACCAAAGACGACTTTTACCCATAAGCAATTTTGCTCTTGCAACCCTTTACCCTTCACCGGCGAAGGGGACGCCACTCAGTTGCTCCAATGGTTTGATGCCATTGAGGTGACGTTCCTACAGAGTGGATGTCCTAACCACTTACGTACGCTTAACGCAACGGGCGTTTTCCGATCAGGAGCCCTCGATTGGTGGACTTCTGAACGCAACATTCGTGGAAATGATGCCGCGCACGCCCTCCCTTGGGCCGACCTTCAAAAGCTGATAAGGGATGAGTTTTGCCCTCCACAGGAGTTTCGGAAACTAGAGAACGAATCCTAGAATTTGAAGCAAGTGGGGAACGATAATGCTGGTCTCACAGGTCGCTTCAAACAGCTAAGTGCACTTTTCCCTAGTCAGGTCGACACCCTCGACAAGGCTATCACGAAGCACATCGAATGCCTACCTCCATCCACCGCCGACATAGTCGAAGCCGCCACACCCAAAACCCTCGAGGATACCTATCGCCTCGCCACCAAATTCAACAACAACCACGTCCTTCGTGAAGCCTCCCACAAGGTTTCATCAAAGAATGTGCACCAAGCCATCACCGATACCACCGAAGAACCTACCTCATCCAATCCACCTCGGAACAACAACAAAGGTAAGAAGCGGAAGGCTTCTAATCAAAATTATGCGGTCGTTACTCCGCAAAACCCGAAACCCTTGCAATCTGTTTCCACCACTTCTACCCTAGAACCACCAAAGAGGAACTATGTTGGCTCATGGCCCAAGTGTAACCAATGCTCCTACCACCATCCCGCCAACGCCCAGTGTCGCAAATGCGCAACCTGTAACAGGCTTGGACATTTCGCCGACCAATGTCGCCAAAACCTAAGGCCTACCCAAGATCAACTTGTCATCGCAAACCCTGCCCTTAACCAGCCTCAACCTTCAGCCGCTTCCATTAGAGCATGCTTCAAGTGTGGCAATCCTAATCACTTCGCCAACGCCTGCCCCCAACATAAAAACCAGCAACAACAGCAACCGCGTCAGCCTCAACAAGCTCAAGGCAGAGCCTTCGTGATCACCGCCGCCCAAGCACAAAACGCTAATGACGTCATAACCGGTACGTTTCTCGTTAACAATGTCTATGCTTCATGTCTTTTTTATACTGGCGCGGATAAGAGTTTTGTATCCACTGAATTCAAACCCATGTGTAAGTGTAAACGCTCTAAACTGCCAAAATCATTCGAAGTCGAAGTCGCTAATGGAAAATCCGTCACCGTCGATTCTGTCCTTTCTACATGTTCCTTGAAACTTAACAATCATACGTTTTCTATTGACCTCATACCCATGCAAATGGGGAGTTTCGATGTCATAGTAGGCATGGATTGGCTTAGGCGAGTTCGTGCTGAAGTCGTTTGTTCGGAGAAATTCATCCGTCTTCCTCTTCCGAATGGAGATTCCTTACACGTCTATGGCGAGAAACCTTCTAAAGGTCTCAAACTTATGTCGTCTGTCCAAGCGAACAAGTACTTGCGCGAGGATTACTTCGCCTTTCTTTCCCACATTGTGGAAAAGAAGGACAAGGGTCCAAGCGTAAGTGATGTTCCTATTGCGTGCGAATTTCCTGATGTGTTCCCTGATGATCTCCCGGGTCCGCCTCCTCCTCATTCAGTTGACTTCCGAATTGACCTCATTCCCGGCGCAACTCGTGTTGCTAAATCCCCTTATCGTCTAGCACCCTCGGAGATGCAAGAGCTATCTAGCCAACTCCAAGAACTTCTTGATAAAGGCTTTATACGCCCTAGTACTTCTCTTTGGGGCGCTCCTGTCCTGTTCGTCAAAAAGAAAGATGGATCATTTCAGATGTGTATCGACTATCGTGAGCTCAATAAGCTTACCGTCAAAAACCGATATCCTCTTCCACGTATTGACGATCTCTTCGATCAACTTCAAGGCGCGACTTGCTTCTCTAAAATTGATCTCCGTTCTGGTTATCATCAACTTCGAGTCCTCAAAGAAGATGTACCCAAAACCGCATTTCGTACACGTTATGGACATTACGAGTTCGTAGTCATGTCGTTTGGTTTGACCAACGCACCCGCCGTGTTCAAGGATTTGATGAATCACGTGTGCAAGCCGTATCTCGATTATTTCATGATCGTCTTCATCGACGATATCCTTATCTATTCTAACACACAAGAAGAACACGAGCGACACTTACGTCTTATCCTTCAGCTGTTGCGTACTGAACGTCTTTACGCCAAATTCTCCAAGTGTGAATTTTGGCAAAAGGAAGTTCAATTCCTTGGTCATGTCGTCAATGAACTTGGTATTCATGTTGACCCTGCGAAAATCGAAGCCGTGAAGAATTGGATTGCTCCTAAGTCTCCGTTTGAAATTCGTTCGTTTCTTGGTCTAGCTGGTTATTATCATCTCTTTATCTCGAACTTCTCCAAGATCGCCGTTCCTCTCACTTCTTTGACCCAAAAAGATAAACCTTTTGTTTGGGGTTCCAAACAAGAAGAGTCTTTCCAAACACTCAAGGGCATGCTTCGTAATGCTCCTATCTTAACTCTTCCGATGGTAATGATCACTTTATTGTGTGTTGCGATGCTTCGAAACAAGGTCTCGGTTACGTACTAATGCAACGGGATAAAGTTATCGCTTATGCGTCATGAAAACTCAAGATTCATGAGAAAAACTACACTACGCACAACCTTGATATTGGTGCAGTTGTTTTTGCATTGAAGATATAGTGACACTACCTTTATGGTACAAAGTCTATGGTCTTCTTCGACCATAAGAGCCTTCAACACATCTTCAATCAAAAAGAACTCAACATACGTCAACATCGTTGGGTGGAATTGTTAAACGACTACGACTGCGATATTCGCTACCACCCTGGTATGTCACCGATGCACTTAGTCGGAAAACTCATGTTAAGAGTATACGATGCTATCAAACCTTGGGAAAACTTCAAGAGCTGATTCGTAAGGCACAATACTCAACCATTAATGAGGGTAACCTAGATAATGAGATGAAGTGCGGTGTTGAAAATCAACTCGTAACCAAATCCAATGGCATCCCGTGCTATCTCTGTCGAATTTTGATCCCGTACCGTGACAACCTTCACGACCTCTTGATGAGTGAAGCTCATAAATCTCGGTATTCTATTCACCCGGCGCTGATAAAATGTACCATGACCTTCGTACGTCTTATTAGTGGCCTGGTATGAAGAAAGATATCGCTTGCTACGTTTTGAAATACCTTACTTGTTCCAAAGTAAAGGCCGAACATCAACGTCCCTCTGGCTTACTTGAACAACCCGAAATCCCTATTTGGAAATGGGAGAGCATCACCATGGATTTCATCACCAAACTCCCTCGTACCTCATCTGGTCACGATAGTATTTGGGTAATCATCGACCGTTTGACCAAATCCGCTCATTTCCTACCCATATGTGAAGATTACAAGGTCAAGAAATTGGCTCGTATCTACACGGATGAAATCATTTGTCGTCATGGTATCCCCATCGACTTCATCTCGGACCGTGATGGTCGATTCACCTCTCGTCTATGGCAAACGTTTCAAAAAGCTCTTGGTACTCATCTCAATCTTAGTACCGTTTTCCATCCTCAGTTCGATGGTCAAACTGAGCGTACTATCCAAACTCTAGAGGATATGCTTCATTCCTGCATAATCGATTTTGGTGGCAACTAGGATGTGCACTTGCCTTTGGTCGAATTCTCGTATGATAACAGTTATCACGCGAGTATTCAAATGGCACCTTTCGAAGCACTGTATGGTCGTAAGTGCCGATCACCTATTTGTTCGCACAAGATCGGGGAAGCTCAAATCACCGGTCCCGAGCTTATACAAGAAACGACAGAAAAGATCTTACAAATTCAAGACAACTTGCTCAAAGCCAGAAGCCGACAAAAGAGTTACGCGGATAGACGACGCGAACCGTTGGAATTCAACGTGAGTGACTTTGTACTTCTCAAGGTATCCCCTTGGAAGGGTGTAGTTCGATTTGGTAAGAAAGGCAAACTCGCTCCTCGCTATGTAGGTCCTTTTAAAATTCTTGAAAGGATTGGCAAGGTAGCGTACTGACTGGACCTACCCCAAGAACTCAACAACATTCATCCTACGTTCCATGTCTCAAACTTAAAGAAATGTCTAGCTGACGAATTTACTTGGGAACTCGAAGGTGATATGAAGACTAAATATCCGCATCTGTTCGTTACACCTTCCTCTAAATAAATTTCGAGACAAAATTTCCTAAAGGAGGGGAGACTGTAACGCCTTGCTTTTTCAAACTTTCCTTAATTAGAAAGTATGGTCGTATTTCTATTTTTTGAAAACTTGTATTCGTATTTCTTTTCCAAATTTTCCAATCCGAGACTTGAATTGTAATAAAATACATGCTTAATACATACTTGTCTTACATGCATTCAATCGTTAAATACATGCAAACTGATACTTGTTATACGTGCAAAGATTCATACATTCACACTCGACACACACACATCATACTATTATGCATTATATACTTAAAACATGCAAAAACGTCAAGATAAACCAAGTTCAAGGACTAAAAGTGACAAAAAGCAAAGAAGCTTTTGGCATAACTCATCTCGCGGCCCACCAGACCTCTGGCGGCCCGCGACCAAGTCTTCTTCACCCTCTCGTGGCCCGCGAGAGGGGCATAATCTGGAGATGTTGGTTTCAAGCTCATGGATTGGCCAATTTTGTGTTTGTTGCATTTAAGACACTCAACTAACACCCCCCAACCCCATCTACAAATACCCACCTCCTTCTCCTCTCATTTCACACATCAAACATTCTTCTTCTCTTCTCTCTGAAGCTCCAAAGCTCTCTTCATCTGTAAGTTCAGGCTTTCAAAGGTGATTTCACCCTTGCCTCTCTCCTTTGATCTTTTCCTTCTTAACACTTCAATCACCTTTTGGAAGGTTTCCATAGGTTTTCCATGGAAAACTAACTTGGAACATCACCATATTCGAGGTCTCAAGTGTAAGAACCTTTTGTTTTAATAGGGTTTCAACCCACAGGTGTTGTATCCTTCCAAGCTTGTTCTTGAAACAAGACTTGAGTTGGTAGTGTGTGATTACTAAGAAGCCTTGGCTATCCTACCTTCAATCCACCGTCTCACGTGATGATTTTGATTACTTTGTTGTCTTTTACTTTTATGTTTAACTCATTCATGACCATCCTTGTCGTCCTTGTAACGACTTGTGTTTTGGTGAACTATACGAAAGAGGTTAAAAGGAAGGTTATCTTCCTACCTCCATGCATGACTTCTATGAATTTCCATGATGTTTATGATCTATTTATTACGTATATTACATAATACACACACACACATATATATATACATATATATACATATATATATATGTATACATGTATATATATATATGTATACATGTATATATATATATGTATACATATATACATATATATATATGTATACATATATATATATGTATATTTACACTAACCGAACTCTTGATGGTAATCAAATGATTATCGATCATGGTACTAGGTTACATCACCTAAGTACTTAATCTCTCGTTACGATTCTAATAGGTACCCTAACCCATGAAAACACATCAACCCGAATGGTATAATAGTGTCAAGAATGAGTATTAAGTCTAGATGATTATTTTCCCCTATACATACTTTAAGTGTATTTAGATTCCTAAATCCTCCATTATCATTCGAATACTTACCAACCTATGTTTTCATTATGTAGGATAACTTGGTGTTCCTCCAACCCTCCAAACCCTTCACGGAATCGACAAGTGGAAGCTTGAAAAACCGTGAGCACACTTGACCCATTTCCTTTTTTACACAATTTGGGTTGTAACATGTTAACTTATAAAAATACACGAATACACACACTACATGCTTTATACACTCGAGCCGTTACACATTCTTATTATTATCCTTAGGTTCATGCTAAATTCATACATGCTTATTGTCATTAACTTAGCTAGCCCCAACTTAACATATATAGCGCTATAGGAGTAGCACATCGCCCGTCGGGGTAATGTTATGCTCAATGCTGATACTTATTCTTATTTATACTTTAGTCTCATTACTTTGTGTGACGACGGACAATTAATACTTGTGGACACTTGGGTTTGACAAATAGTATTGCATGTTAGCTTACCTTGTATACAATTGCCATGTGGATTTGAGCAAACTCTTTTATACTTCTGCTATGTATTTAAACTTGTGTACTCGCCAATACCTATGTATTGAACTATATTTTTGACATGTTACAGGTTAATGTTGATGCTATGACGAATCTAGTAGGGATGACATAGAAACGCACCTAGAATGTTAGGCTTTTATGTTGTAATTTTGTTGAAAATGTTGTATTTCCGATTTATGTTGATTTGACAATTGATCTATGGAATGAAATGAATTTTGATTTAAATATCGTCGCAAATTGTTATGACCCCTTGAGCAATCTATTTCATCTCACTCTTATGTTTCCGCCATTGGTTAGGGTGTGACAATAGACTCTAAAACAAATTTATGTGTTGGAATTTGGGTTTCCACTACCTCGTAGTTGGAGATTTATATTCGTTATTGCATGCTTTTGTGCTATTCACGATTTTGTGCTATTACATATATATATATATATATATATATATATATATATATATATATATATATATATATATATATATGTCTGTGTGTGTGTGTGTATATATATATATAATAACACAAAATCGTGAATAGCACAAAAGCATGCAATAACGAATATAAATCTCCAACTACGAGGTAGTGGAAACCCAAATTCCAACACATAAAGTTATATTGTTATATTGTTTTAGTAAATAATGATTATGACGCACTGAGCTACTGATTGTGTCGCTACAAAAGGAGACGCACCGAAAAACTAAATGTGATTATATGACGCACTGAATGTGAACTGACTATGCATTGAACTACTGAACATGACGCACTGAAGCTGAATATGAGTTATTATATATTGTTTGATATATGTCTAGATATTGTTAAGAAAATGTAGGTTGTATAGTTGTTATCCCACTTAGTTTGTTTACTCTTGCGTACATTTACTTTATTATGTATGTTAGGTTGCAAGGATATTAGGGAAGACTTGGATGGATGATTCGAGAGATTAATGACGCGCATGGATTTTCATAAAATTTTAAATGTTTTGTATAATATTTTTCATTTAAAATAATGTAAAGTTTTACAAATTATGGAATGATGTTTTGACCTCTGATGTATTATATAAGCGACAAGTCATACAAAGCCGGGTTGGGTGTTAAGAAAATGAAGGCTTATAGTAACTTTATTAAATATATGATATAAATTTTTATGATATAATAATACCCATGAATTTTTAATGAATATTTTATTGAATGTTTATTAATGAATTTGGCTTTTTCAAAAATTGTCTCTCAATTTTTAGGTAGACATGTTGCTATGTTCTAGAATTATTTAAATATTTATTTAATATGCAAAAAATATAGATTTTTATTATTAAAATGGAGTATGATGATAGTTAACTATAAATTTTATAATCATTGTCAACAAATTAACGAATGAGCTAAACAAAGTATCATGTTTTAAAATAAGTATAACCATGTTATTATCGTAGGATTCGGTGATCGTCTAGATAAAATCGGTTATCCTAGTTTTGTGATCATCACCTAAGGTATGGACTCTAAAACAACTTATGTGTTGGAATTTGGGTTTCCACTACCTTGTAGTTGGAGATTTAGATTCGTTATTGCATGCTTTTGTGCTATTCACGATTATGTGCTATTATATATATATATATATATATATATATATATATATATATATATAGTTCTATTGTTTAGTAAATATTGATTATGACGCACTGAGCTACTGATTCTGTCGCACCAAAAGGTGACGCACTGAAAAACTAAATGTGATTATTTGACGCACTGAATGTGAACCGACTACGCATTGAACTACTGAATGTGACGCACTAAAGCCGAATATGAGTTATTATATAGTGTTTGATGTAAGTATAGATATTGTTGGGAAAATGTATGTTGTATAGTTGTTGTCCCACTTAGTTTGTTTACTCAGGCATACATATACCTTATTATGTATGTTAGGTTGCAAGGATATTAAGGAATACTTGGATGGATGATTCGAGGGATTAAAGACGCACATGTATTTTCATAAAATTTTAAATGTAAAAAACTGTATTTTTGACTCATTAAAAAGAATGTAAGGTTTTACAAATTATGGAATGATAGTTTGACCTCTAATGTATTATATAAGTACCAAGTCGTATAAAGCCGGGTTGGGGTGTTAAGAAAACGAAGGTTTATAATAACTCTATTAAAGATATGATATAACTTTTTATGATATAATAATAACCATGGATTTTTAATGAATATTTATTGAATGTTTAAAAATGTATTTGGCTTTTTCAAAAATTGCCTCATAATTTTAAGGAAGACATGTTACTATATTCTATAATTATTTAAATAATTATTTAATATGCAAACAAATATAGATTTTTATTATTTAAATGGAGTATGATGATAGTTAATTATGAATTTTATAATATTGTCAACAAATTAACGAATGAGCTAAACAAAAGTATCATGTTTTAAAACAAGTATAACGATGTTATTATTGTAGGATTTTGTGATCGTCTAGACAAAATCGGTTATCCTAGTTTTGTGATCATCGCTTAAGGTATGGACTCTAAAATAACTTATGTGTTGGAATTTGGGTTTCCACTACCTCGTAGTTGGAGATTTAGATTCGTTATTGCATGCTTTTGTGCTATTCACGATTATGTGCTATTATAATATATATATATATATAGTTCTATTGTTTAGTAAATATTTATTATGACGCACTGAGCTACTGATTCTGTCGCACCAAAAGGTGACGCACTGAAAAACTAAATGTGAGTATTTGATGCACTGAATGTGAACCGACTACGCATTGAACTACTGAATGTGACGCACTGAAGCTGAATATTAGTTATTATATATTGTTTGATGTATGTATAGATATTGTTGGGAAAAATGTATGTTGTATAGTTGTTGTCCCACTTAGTTTTGTTTACTCAGGCGTACATTTACTTTATTATGTACGTTAGGTTGCAAGGATATTAAGGAATACTTGGATGGATGATTCGAGGGATTAAAGACGCACATGGTTTTTCATAAAATTTTAATGTTTTGTACAATATTTTTTACTCATAAAAAATAATGTAAAGTTTTATAAATTATGGATTGATGTTTTGACCTCTAATGTATTATATAAGTGACAAGTCGTACAAAGCCGGGTTGGGGTGTTAAAAAAATCGAAGGTTTATAGTAACTCTATTAAAGATAAGATATAACTTTTTATGATATAATAATAATCATGGATTTTTAATAAATATTTATTGAATGTTTATAAATGTATTTGGCTTTTTCAAAAATTGCCTCTTAATTTTTAGGAAGACATGTTACTATATTCTATAATTATTTAAATATTTATTTAATATGCAAACAAATATAGATATTTATTATTAAAATGGAGTATGATGATAGTTAACTATGAATTTTATAATATTGTCAACAAATTAACGAATGAGCTAAACAAAAGTATCATGTTTTAAAACAAGTATAACGATGTTATTATTGTAGGATTTTGTGATCGTCTAGACAAAATCGGTTATCCTAGTTTTGTGATCATCGCTTAAGGTATGGACTCTAAAACAATATTGATTATGACGCACTGAGCTACTGATTGTGTCGCTACAAAAGGAGACGCACCGAAAAACTAAATGTGATTATATGTCGCACTGAATGTGAACTGACTACGCATTGAACTACTGAACATGACTCACTGAAGCTGAATATGAGTTATTATATATTGTTTGATATATGTCTAGATATTGTTAAGAAAATGTAGGTTGTATAGTTGTTATCCCACTTAGTTTGTTTACTCATGCGTACATTTACTTTATTATGTACGTTAGGTTGCAAGGATATTAGGGAAGACTTGGATGGATGATTCGAGGGATTAAAGACGCGCATGAATTTTCATAAAATTTTAAATGTTTTGTATAATATTTTTGACTCATTTAAAATAATGTAAAGTTTTACAAATTATGGAATGATGTTTTGACCTCTGATGTATTATATAAGCGACAAGTCGTACAAAGCCGGGTTGGGTGTTAAGAAAATGAAGGCTTATAGTAACTTTATTAAACATATGATATAAATTTTTATGATATAGTAATACCCATGAATTTTTAATGAATATTTTATTGAATGTTTATAGTTGAATTTGGCTTTTTCAAAAATTGTCTCTCAATTTTTAGGTAGACATGTTGCTATGTTCTAGAATTATTTAAATATTTATTTAATATGCAAAAAATATAGATTTTTATTATTAAAATGGAGTATGATGATAGTTAACTATAAATTTTATAATCATTGTCAACAAATTAACGAATGAGCCATGTTTTAAAATAAGTATAACCATGTTATTATCGTAGGATTCGGTGATCGTCTAGATAAAATCGGTTATCCTAGTTTTATGATCATCGCCTAAGGTATGGACTCTAAAACAACTTATGTGTTGGAATTTGGGTTTTCACTACCTTGTAGTTGGAGATTTAGATTCGTTATTGCATGCTTTTGTGCTATTCACGATTATGTGCTATTATATATATATATATATATATATTATATATATATATATATATATATATATATATATATATATATATATATATATATGTATAGTTCTATTGTTTAGTAGATATTGATTATGACGCACTGAGCTACTGATTCTGTCGCACCAAAAGGTGACGCACTGAAAAACTAAATGTGATTATTTGACGCACTGAATGTGAACCGACTACGCATTGAACTACTGAATGTGACGCACTGAAGCTGAATATGAGTTATTATATATTGTTTGATGTAAGTATAGATATTGTTGGGAAAATGTATGTTGTATAGTTGTTGTCCCACTTAGTCTGTTTACTCAGGCATACATATACCTTATTATGTATGTTAGGTTGCAAGGATATTAAGGATTACTTGGATGGATGATTCGAGGGATTAAAGACGCACATGTATTTTCATAAAATTTTAAATGTAAAAAACTGTATTTTTGACTCATTAAAAATAATGTAAAGTTTTACAAATTATGGAATGATATTTTGACCTCTAATGTATTATATAAGTACCAAGTCGTATAAAGCCGGGTTGGGGTGTTAAGAAAACGAAGGTTTATAATAACTCTATTAAAGATATGATATAACTTTTTATGATATAATAATAACCATGGATTTTTAATGAATATTTATTGAATGTTTATAAATGTATTTGGCTTTTTCAAAAATTACCTCATAATTTTAAGGAAGACATGTTACTATATTCTATAATTATTTAAATATTTATTTAATATGCAAACAAATATAGATTTTTATTATTTAAATGGAGTATGATGATAGTTAATTATGAATTTTATAATATTGTCAACAAATTAACGAATGAGCTAAACAAAAGTATCATGTTTTAAAACAAGTATAACGATGTTATTATTGTAGGATTTTGTGATCGTCTAGACAAAATCGGTTATCCTAGTTTTGTGATCATCGCTTAAGGTATGGACTCTAAAACAACTTATGTGTTGGAATTTGGGTTTCCACTACCTCGTAGTTGGAGATTTAGATTCGTTATTGCATGCTTTTGTGCTATTCACGATTATGTAGTATTTTATATATATATATATATATATATATATATATATATATATATATATAGTTCTATTGTTTAGTAAATATTGATTATGACGCACTGAGCTACTGATTCTGTCGCACCAAAAGGTGACGCACTGAAAAAATAAATGTGATTATTTGATGCACTGAATGTGAACCGACTACGCATTGAACTACTGAATGTGACGCACTGAAGCTGAATATTAGTTATTATATAATGTTTGATGTATGTATAGATATTGTTGGGAAAATGTATGTTGTATAGTTGTTGTCCCACTTAGTTTGTTTACTCAGGCGTACATTTACTTTATTATGTACGTTAGGTTGCAAGGATATTAAGGAATACTTGGATGGATGATTCGAGGGATTAAAGACGCACATGGTTTTTCATAAAATTTTAATGTTTTGTACAATATTTTTGACTCATAAGAAATAATGTACAGTTTTAATAAATTATGGAATGATGTTTTGACCTCTAATGTATTATATAAGTGACAAGTCGTACAAAGCCGGGTTGGGTGTTAAAAAAATCGAAGGTTTACATAACATCTATTAAAGATAAGATATAACTTTTTATGAATAATAATAATCATGGATTTTTTAATAATATTTATTGAATGTTTATAAATGTATTTGCTTTTTCAAAAATTGCCTCTTAATTTTTAGGAAGATATGTTACTATATTCTATAATTATTTAAATATTTATTTAATATGCAAACAAATATAGATATTTATTATTAAAATGGAGTATGATGATAGTTAACTATGAATTTTATAATATTGTCAACAAATTAACGAATGAGCTAAACAAAAGTATCATGTTTTAAAAAAGTATAACAATGTTATTATTGTAAGGATTTTGTGATCGCTAGACAAAATCGGTTATTCTAGTTTTGTGATCATCGTTAAGGTTGGATCTTATAAACAATATTGATTATGACGCACTAGCTACTGATTTGTCGCTACAAAAGAGACGCACCGAAAAACTAAATGTGATTATATGACGCACTGAATGTGAACTGACTACGCATTGAACTACTGAACATGACTCACTGAAGCTGAATATGAGTTATTATATATTGTTTGATATATGTCTAGATATTGTTAAGAAAATGTAGGTTGTATAGTTGTTATCCCACTTAGTTTGTTTACTCATGCGTACATTTACTTTATTATGTACGTTAGGTTGCAAGGATATTAGGGAAGACTTGGATGGATGATTCGAGGGATTAAAGACGCGCATGAATTTTCATAAAATTTTAAATGTTTTGTATAATATTTTTGACTCATTTAAAATAATGTAAAGTTTTACAAATTATGGAATGATGTTTTGACCTCTGATGTATTATATAAGCGACAAGTCGTACAAAGCCGGGTTGGGTGTTAGGAAAATGAAGGCTTATAGTAACTTTATTAAACATATGATATAAATTTTTATGATATAATAATACCCATGAATTTTTAATGAATATTTTATTGAATGTTTATAAATGAATTTGGCTTTTTCAAAAATTGTCTCTCAATTTTTAGGTAGACATGTTGGTATGTTCTAGAATTATTTAAATATTTATTTAATATGCAAAAAATATAGATTTTTATTATTAAAATGGAGTATGATGATAGTTAACTATAAATTTTATAATCATTGTCAACAAATTAACGAATGAGCTAAACAAAGTATCATGTTTTAAAATAAGTATAACCATGTTATTATCGTAGGATTCGGTGATCGTCTAGATAAAATCGGTTATCCTAGTTTTATGTTCATCGCCTAAGGTATGAACTCTAAAACAACTTATGTGTTGGAATTTGGGTTTCCACTACCTTGTAGTTGGAGATTTAGATTCGTTATTGCATG
Source organism: Scalesia atractyloides (assembly GCA_947069175.1). Taxonomy (NCBI): domain Eukaryota; kingdom Viridiplantae; phylum Streptophyta; class Magnoliopsida; order Asterales; family Asteraceae; genus Scalesia; species Scalesia atractyloides. The sequence goes on along the minus strand of CAMTDV010000001.1, from coordinate 82,420,332 downwards.
CTTTTGTGCTATTCACGATTATGTGCTATTAAATATATATATATATATATAGTTCTATTGTTTAGTAGATATTGATTATGACGCACTGAGCTACTGATTCTGTCGCACCAAAAGGTGACGCACTGAAAAACTAAATGTGATTATTTGACACACTGAATGTGAACCGACTACGCATTGAACTACTGAATGTGACGCACTGAAGCTGAATATGAGTTATTATATATTGTTTGATGTAAGTATAGATATTGTTGGGAAAATGTATGTTGTATAGTTGTTGTCCCACTTAGTTTGTTTACTCAGGCATACATATACCTTATTATGTATGTTAGGTTGCAAGGATATTAAGGAATACTTGGATGGATGATTCGAGGGATTAAAGACGCACATGTATTTTCATAAAATTTTAAATGTAAAAAAACTGTATTTTTGACTCATTAAAAATAATGTAAAGTTTTACAAATTATGGAATGATAGTTTGATCTCTAATGTATTATATAAGTGACAAGTCGTACAAAGCCGGGTTGGGTGTTAAAAAAAAACCAAGGTTTATAGTAACTCTATTAAAGATAAGATATAACTTTTTATGATATAATAATAATCATGGATTTTTAGTAAATATTTATTGAATGTTTATAAATGTATTTGGCTTTTTCAAAAATTGCCACTTAATTTTTAGGAAGACATGTTACTAAATTCTATAATTATTTAAATATTTATTTAATATGCAAACAAATATAGATATTTATTATTAAAATGGAGTATGATGATAGTTAACTATGAATTTTATAATATTGTCAACAAATTAACGAATGAGCTAAACAAAACTATCATGTTTTAAAACAAGTATAACGATGTTATTATTGTAGGATTTTGTGATCGTCTAGACAAAATCGGTTATTCTAGTTTTGTGATCATGGCTTAAGGTATGGACTCTAAAACAATATTGATTATGACGCACTGAGCTACTGATTGTGTCGCTACAAAAGGAAACGCACCGAAAAACTAAATGTGATTATATGACGCACTGAATGTGAACTGACTACGCATTGAACTACTGAACATGACTCACTGAAGCTGAATATGAGTTATTATATATTGTTTGATATATGTCTAGATATTGTTAAGAAAATGTAGGTTGTATAGTTGTTATCCCACTTAGTTTGTTTACTCATGCGTACATTTACTTTATTATGTACGTTAGGTTGCAAGGATATTAGGGAAGACTTGGATGGATGATTCGAGGGATTAAAGACGCGCATGAATTTTCATAAAATTTTAAATGTTTTGTATAATATTTTTGACTCATTTAAAATAATGTAAAGTTTTACAAATTATGGAATGATGTTTTGACCTCTGATGTATTATATAAGCGACAAGTCGTACAAAGCCGGGTTGGGTGTTAGGAAAATGAAGGCTTATAGTAACTTTATTAAACATATGATATAAATTTTTATGATATAATAATACCCATGAATTTTTAATGAATATTTTATTGAATGTTTATAAATGAATTTGGCTTTTTCAAAAATTGTCTCTCAATTTTTAGGTAGACATTGTTGCTATGTTCTAGAATTATTTAAATATTTATTTAATATGCAAAAAATATAGATTTTTATTATTAAAATGGAGTATGATGATAGTTAACTATAAATTTTATAATCATTGTCAACAAATTAACGAATGAGCTAAACAAAGTATCATGTTTTAAAATAAGTATAACCATGTTATTATCGTAGGATTCGGTGATCGTCTAGATAAAATCGGTTATCCTAGTTTTATGTTCATCGCCTAAGGTATGGACTCTAAAACAACTTATGTGTTGGAATTTGGGTTTCCACTACCTTGTAGTTGGAGATTTAGATTCGTTATTGCATGCTTTTGTGCTATTCACGATTATGTGCTATTAAATATATATATATATATATATAGTTCTATTGTTTAGTAGATATTGATTATGACGCACTGAGCTACTGATTCTATCGCACCAAAAGGTGACGCACTGAAAAACTAAATGTGATTATTTGACACACTGAATGTGAACCGACTACGCATTGAACTACTGAATGTGACGCACTGAAGCTGAATATGAGTTATTATATATTGTTTGATGTAAGTATAGATATTGTTGGGAAAATGTATGTTGTATAGTTGTTGTCCCACTTAGTTTGTTTACTCAGGCATACATATACCTTATTATGTATGTTAGGTTGCAAGGATATTAAGGAATACTTGGATGGATGATTCGAGGGATTAAAGACGCACATGTATTTTCATAAAATTTAAATGTAAAAAAACTGTATTTTTGACTCATTAAAAATAATGTAAAGTTTTACAAATTATGGAATGATAGTTTGATCTCTAATGTATTATATAAGTGACAAGTCGTACAAAGCCGGGTTGGAGTGTTAAAAAAAACCAAGGTTTATAGTAACTCTATTAAAGATAAGATATAACTTTTTATGATATAATAATAATCATGGATTTTTAGTAAATATTTATTGAATGTTTATAAATGTATTTGGCTTTTTTCAAAAATTGCCACTTAATTTTTAGGAAGACATGTTACTAAATTCTATAATTATTTAAATATTTATTTAATATGCAAACAAATATAGATATTTATTATTAAAATGGAGTATGATGATAGTTAACTATGAATTTTATAATATTGTCAACAAATTAACGAATGAGCTAAACAAAACTATCATGTTTTAAAACAAATATAACGATGTTATTATTGTAGGATTTTGTGATCGTCTAGACAAAATCGGTTATCCTAGTTTTGTGATCATCGCTTAAGGTATGGACTCTAAAACAATATTGATTATGACGCACTGAGCTACTGATTGTGTCGCTACAAAAGGAGACGCACCGAAAAACTAAATGTGATTATATGACGCACTGAATGTGAACTGACTACGCATTGAACTACTGAACATGACGCACTGAAGCTGAATATGAGTTATTATATATGTTTGATATATGTCTAGATATTGTTAAGAAAATGTAGGTTGTATAGTTGTTATCCCACTTAGTTTGTTTACTCATGCGTACATTTACTTAATTATGTACGTTAGGTTGCAAGGATATTAGGGAAGACTTGGATGGATGATTCGAGGGATTAAAGACGCGCATGAATTTTCATAAAATTTTAAATGTTTTGTATAATATTTTTGACTCATTTAAAATAATGTAAAGTTTTACAAATTATGGAATGATGTTTTGACCTCTGATGTATTATATAAGCGACAAGTCGTACAAAGCCGGGTTGGGTGTTAAGAAAATGAAGGCTTATAGTAACTTTATTAAACATATGATATAAATTTTTATGATATAATAATACCCATGAATTTTTAATGAATATTTTATTGAATGTTTATAAATGAATTTGGCTTTTTCAAAAATTGTCTCTCAATTTTTTGGTAGACATGTTGCTATGTTCTAGAATTATTTAAATATTTATTTAATATGCAAAAAAATATAGATTTTTATTATTAAAATGGAGTATGATGATAGTTAACTATAAATTTTATAATCATTGTCAACAAATTAACGAATGAGCTAAACAAAGTATCATGTTTTAAAATAAGTATAACCATGTTACTATCGTAGGATTCGGTGATCGTCTACATAAAATCGGTTATCCTAGTTTTATGATCATCGCCTAAGGTATGGACTCTAAAACAACTTATGTGTTGGAATTTGGGTTTCCACTACCTTGTAGTTGGAGATTTAGATTCGTTATTGCATGCTTTTGTGCTATTCACGATTATGTGCTATTATATATATATATATATATATATATATATATATATATATATAGTTCTATTGTTTAGTAGATATTGATTATGACGCACTGAGCTACTGATTCTGTCGCACCAAAAGGTGACGCACTGAAAAAACTAAATGTGATTATTTGACGCACTGAATGTGAACCGACTACGCATTGAACTACTGAATGTGACGCACTGAAGCTGAATATGAGTTATTATATATTGTTTGATGTAAGTATAGATATTGTTGGGAAAATGTATGCTGTATAGTTGTTGTCCCACTTAGTTTGTTTACTCAGGCATACATATATCTTATTATGTATGTTAGGTTGCAAGGATATTAAGGAATACTTGGATGGATGATTCGAGGGATTAAAGACGCACATGTATTTTCATAAAATTTTAAATGTAAAAAACTGTATTTTTGACTCATTAAAAATAATGTAAAGTTTTACAAATTATGGAATGGTAGTTTGACCTCTAATGTATTATATAAGTGACAAGTCGTACAAAGCCGGGTTGGGGTGTTAAAAAAAACCAAGGTTTATAGTAACTCTATTAAAGATAAGATATAACTTTTTATGATATAATAATAATCATGGATTTTTAATAAATATTTATTGAATGTTTATAATGTGTTTGGCTTTTTCAAAAATTGCCTCTTAATTTTTAGGAAGACATGTTACTAAATTCTATAATTATTTAAATATTTATTTAATATGCAAACAAATATAGATATTTATTATTAAAATGGAGTATGATGATAGTTAACTATGAATTTTATAATATTGTCAACAAATTAACGAATGAGCTAAACAAAAGTATCATGTTTTAAAACAAGTATAACGATGTTATTATTGTAGGATTTTGTGATCGTCTAGACAAAATCGGTTATTCTAGTTTTGTGATCATCGCTTAAGGTATGGACTCTAAAACAATATTGATTATGACGCACTGAGCTACTGATTGTGTCGCTACAAAAGGAGACGCACCGAAAAACTAAATGTGATTATATGACGCACTGAATGTGAACTGACTACGCATTGAACTACTGAACATGACTCACTGAAGCTGAATATGAGTTATTATATATTGTTTGATATATGTCTAGATATTGTTAAGAAAATGTAGGTTGTATAGTTGTTATCCCACTTAGTTTGTTTACTCATGCGTACATTTACTTTATTATGTACGTTAGGTTGCAAGGATATTAGGGAAGACTTGGATGGATGATTCGAGGGATTAAAGACGCGCATGAATTTTCATAAAATTTTAAATGTTTTGTATAATATTTTTGACTCATTTAAAATAATGTAAAGTTTTACAAATTATGGAATGATGTTTTGACCTCTGATGTATTATATAAGCGACAAGTCGTACAAAGCCGGGTTGGGTGTTAGGAAAATGAAGGCTTATAGTAACTTTATTAAACATATGATATAAATTTTTATGATATAATAATACCCATGAATTTTTAATGAATATTTTATTGAATGTTTATAAATGAATTTGGCTTTTTCAAAAATTGTCTCTCAATTTTTAGGTAGACATGTTGCTATGTTCTAGAATTATTTAAATATTTATTTAATATGCAAAAAATATAGATTTTTATTATTAAAATGGAGTATGATGATAGTTAACTATAAATTTTATAATCATTGTCAACAAATTAACGAATGAGCTAAACAAAGTATCATGTTTTAAAATAAGTATAACCATGTTATTATCGTAGGATTCGGTGATCGTCTAGATAAAATCAGTTATCCTAGTTTTATGATCATCGTCTAAGGTATGGACTCTAAAACAACTTATGTGTTGGAATTTGGGTTTCCACTACCTTGTAGTTGGAGATTTGGATTCGTTATTGCATGCTTTTTTGCTATTCACGATTATGTGCTATTATTATATATATATATATATATATATATATATATATATATATATATATATATATATAGTTCTATTGTTTAGTAGATATTGATTATGACGCACTGAGCTACTGATTCTGTCGCACCAAAAGGTGACGCACTGAAAAACTAAATGTGATTATTTGACGCACTGAATGTGAACCGACTACGCATTGAACTACTGAATTTGACGCACTGAAGCTGAATATGAGTTATTATATATTGTTTGATGTAAGTATAGATATTGTTGGGAAAATGTATGTTGTATAGTTGTTGTCCCACTTAGTTTGTTTACTCAGGCATACATATGCCTTATTATGTATGTTAGGTTGCAAGGATATTAAGGAATACTTGGATGGATGATTCGAGGGACTAAAGATGCACATGTATTTTCATAAAATTTTAAATGTTAAAAACTGTATTTTTGACTCATTAAAAATAATGTAAAGTTTTACAAATTATGGGATGATATTTTGACCTCTAATGTATTATATAAGTAACAAGTCGTATAAAGCCGGGTTGGGGTGTTAAGAAAACGAAGGTTTATAATAACTCTATTAAAGATATGGTATAACTTTTTATGATATAATAATAACCATGGATTTTTAATGAATATTTATTGAATATTTATAAATGTATTTGGCTTTTTCAAAAATTGCCTCTTAATTTTAAGGAAGACATGTTACTATATTCTATAATTATTTAAATATTTATTTAATATGCAAACAAATATAGATTTTTATTATTTAAATGGAGTATGATGATAGTTAATTATGAATTTTATAATATTATCAACAAATTAACGAATGAGCAAAACAAAAGTATCATGTTTTAAAACAAGTATAACGATGTTATTATTGTAATATTTTGTGATCGTCTAGACAAAATCGGTTATCCTAGTTTTGTGATCATCGCTTAAGGTATGGACTCTAAAACAACTTATGTGTTGGAATTTGGGTTTCCACTACCTCGTAGTTGGAGATTTAGATTCGTTATTGCATGCTTTTGTGCTATTCACGATTATGTGCTATTATATATATATATATATATATATATATATATATATATATATATATATATATATATATATATATATAGTTCTATTGTTTAATAAATATTGATTATGACGCACTGAGCTACTGATTCTGTCGCACCAAAAGGTGACGCACTGAAAAACTAAATGTGATTATTTGAGGCACTGAATGTGAACCGACTACGCATTGAACTACTGAATGTGACGCACTGAAGCTGAATATGAGTTATTATATATTGTTTGATGTATGTATAGATATTGTTGGGAAAATGTAGGTTGTATAGTTGTTGTCCCACTTAGTTTGTTTACTCAGGCGTACATTTTCTTTATTATGTACGTTAGGTTGCAAGGATATTAAGGAATACTTGGATGGATGATTCGAGGGATTAAAGACACACATGGTTTTTCATAAAATTTTAATGTTTTGTACAATATTTTTGACTCATAAAAAATAATGTAAAGTTTTATAAATTATGGAATGATGTTTTGACCTCTAATGTATTATATAAGTGACAAGTCGTACAAAGCCGGGTTGGGATGTTAAAAAAACGAAGGTTTATAGTAACTCTATTAAAGATAAGATATAACTTTTTATGATATAATAATAATCATGGATTTTTAATAAATATTTATTGAATGTTTATAAATGTATTTGGCTTTTTCAAAAATTGCCTCTTAATTTTTAGGAAGACATGTTACTATATTCTATAATTATTTAAATATTTATTTAATATGCAAACAAATATAGATATTTATTATTAAAATGGAGTATGATGATAGTTAACTATGAATTTTATAATATTGTCAACAAATTAACGAATGAGCTAAACAAAAGTATCATGTTTTAAAACAAGTATAACGATGTTATTATTGTTGGATTTTGTGATCGTCTAGACAAAATCGATTATCCTAGTTTTGTGATCATCGCTTATGGTATGGACTCTAAAACAACTTATGTGTTGGAATTTGGGTTTCCACTACCTTGTAGTTGGAGATTTAGATTCGTTATTGCATGCTTTTGTGCTATTCATGATTATGTGCTATTATATATATATATAGTTCTATTGTTTAGTAAATATTGATTATGACGCCCTGAGATACTGATTTTGTCGCACCAAAAGGTGACGCACTGAAGATGAATATGAGTTATTATATATTTTTTGATATATGTATAGATATTGTTAGGAAAATGTATGTTCTATAGTTGTTGTCCCACTTAGTTTGTTTACTCAGGCGAACATTTACCTTATTATGTACGTTATATTGCAAGGATGTTACGGAAGACTTGGATAGATGATTCTAGGGATTAAAGACGCACATTGGTTTTATAAAAATTTTTTAAATTTTTTGTACAATATTTTTACACATTTAAAATAATGTAAAGTTTTACAAACTGTGGAATGATGTTTTGACGTTGATATACTATATAAGTGACAAGTCCTTCATTGTATAAATCTATTTTTAATTAAACCTTAAAAATGTATAAATCTATTTTTAATTAAACCTTAAAAAATGTATAAATCGTTCGTCGTTTAATAAAATGTGGTATACATATCTTCTAAACATCACCCGTATTCGTACACAGGTTTTACTACTAGCAGTAGTAATAATAACAATGACAATAGTGATAATAATAATTGAATGTGAAATGAATGAACAGCTCAACTAAAATCTGAATTCTTTTAGTAATAATATTGAATATCCATCGCTATTTGAATCTCCCACGTTCCACCTATTTAATCTCGCACACAGATCAACGCCTATTTTTTCTTTTTGGTAAAGAATTTATCCTCGTGATTTTTCCTTGTAACTACCTTAGTTTTCAAGTCACTAATACGAATTTTAAGACCGCGGGAAGTGAGGTGTTTTATGGGGCGGGGATGTCAAGCAACGCTGGCTTAGCTACACCAGGTCAGCGTTGGTCACAGCGTTGCCTCGCTGGAGTGGCTTTGAAGCCTGGCGTGTGGCGAGAGGGGGGCGAGGTGAGGTGGCTGTCATGGATTGGCTGGGGAGAGATGACCGTTTGGGGTAGCCGTTGGGGATGGCGGTTTTAGCTAAGTAAAATCAAATTTTTTTAAAAAATGTACAATTTCTTTACCTATAAATACTCATCCCAAACTACATTTTTTTCACATATATTTTCTTCAACCAAAATCAAACAAAAATAACAAATCTTCATTCAAAACCACACCAAAAAACGAAAAATGGTTTATTGGACCGAGTAGGAGAAAAAGGCACTAGTGACATCGATTGTTGACGCACGATGAATCCTGCGTCGCGGTCAAACCGCCTATTGGGGACAAACGTTTGGCAATACCAAAAACATGTCGGTAACCCGCATCACATCTTAAACGCGTGTCAACATAAGTGGTGTGAGCTAAAACCGAAGTTGAATCGGTTTAAAGTTTGCTTCGACCGTGTCCCTGCGGGCGACTTGACCCACAACAATCGAGTCTAGATCGCAAAGATCGAGTATAGGCACTATGGGAATTCGGATTTTCGTTGGGTTCCCCACTTTAATATTTACCGTACTTTGTAATTTTTTAGGTTTACCATGCAGTTTTTTTTAATTAAGAAGTTTTTTTTATTTTTAGGATTTAATAAGTAGATTTTTTTTTATTTTTTTGGATTTTATGTAACTTTTTTTAAATTAATATAAGTTTGTGTTCTATTATATAAATGTCAACTATATAAAAAATAATAAAAAATTATCCACATGTCACCCCACGCCAGGTAGGTCACGCCGCTTCCACGCCCCACTTTTTTGGTGTGGACTTGTGGAGCCCACACTCGCCAGGTGTCAAGCCATGCCACCAACCCAAGCCCCCTCCCCCTAGCCCGCACACATGTAACATTCATGTAAAACGGGTTCCAAAACCCGCTCCGTTTAAATAAATCAATTATCTTATTCAAGTTCTATTTTCGCGTTTATTAATTGTTCAAATCCGTTTTGATAAACATTTATAAATAAACTATATAATAAAAACAATAAACAAAGAAATAATAAGTATGCTACAAAATAAAAATAAGAAAATAAATAAAAGGGGCAGCCGGGTTTCAAACCCGGGTCCACATCAAACACACACACCATTTACACCACTAAGTTGTAAACACCAGTTGGTTATAATTCAAACAATTAATTTTTTTATACACAAACCCACCTCAACCTGCAAACCAATTTTGCAGAGATCCAGAAACGGTCGAAATCATAATCTTAGGCAATCAAAAAAGATTGAAGGTTTCTTTTTTGGATTAATCATACATAACTGATCTCGATTATCAGTTACAATTCATAATTCGGAATACCAAAATCAATCATTGATTTTAAGGATTCAAAACCGAAACTGGCTCCCTGCGATCTGTATATATATCGATCGTTCATATGTTCAAACCTCTCTCAATCTTCCAAATCTCCACTCTAACATCTCTCTGATTGAGTTCTGTGTCGCCGGAGATCGCTTGCACCTACCGGAAAATATCACCGGAAAACCAGAACTTTTCTTCTAGTCGGTATAATCCTTTTGATACCGATTATTTGGTGTGTTATAACCTTAAAACCGTTAATCAAAACTGTTATTTTTAGTTAACAGTCGGGATCGGGCTGGGATGTTTTTATTCATGAAGAAGATGAAAAGGAGTTAGTGTTTTTGTATAATTAAATGTGGTGTTTTAAACGGGTTAGACACACAGTCTAGTGGTGGACTGTGTGCAAAAACAACACAAACATCCCGGGTTCGAGTCTTATGAGCGACTGACTTTCTGAAATAAAATCCTTTTTTTCTTAAAACTTAGTCAGATCATCTTACAATAAGTATATAAATGTAATATAATATCAAGATATACCGGGTAGACACCCGGCCCAGTTGGTAGGGCTGGGTACAACACAGACAAAGGTCGCGGGTTCGAGACAGGGGCTATGCAGCGGTTTGTTTACATTTAAAACCTTTTTAAATATATAATTTCTTAATTTACTTAACTAGTATATATATATATATATATATATATAATTAAAATAGAGATTATTTCGGGTTAGACACGTAGCTCAGTTTGTAAAGTTGTGTGCATATATACGGGAGGTCACGAGTTTGAACCTCACACGCTGCCAAAATTAAATGCAATCCGACCGGTCATATATATATATATATATATATATATAATTAAAATAGAGATTATTTCGGGTTAGACACGTAGCTCAGTTTGTAAAGTTGTGTGCATATATACGGGAGGTCACGAGTTTGAACCTCACACGCTGCCAAAATTAAATGCAATCCGACCGGTCAGACCCGGTCAGACCTGACTAGGTCAAAAAAAATTTATTATTTTATTTTTATTATTATCTAATCCAAATATTCTTTATTATTATTATTAATTAAAAAATCACTTAAAAACAAGGGTTTTAAAGTTTAAAAATTGTAACAAAGTCACAAAAATAAACCTAAAAATCTAATAAAAAGCATTAATTAAAAATACTAATTCAACTGAAAATTTATTTATTTACCGAATTACTACGTGACTATTTAGGTTAGTTTCCCTCGTCGATTAAATCCTAAATTGTGCGCCATCGCTATCAATTCCAAGAAACGCACCCATTGTGAGTTAATCCTACAAATTCCCCTTTTTAATTCGTGTTTTGGGGTGTATCATGTTTCGTTTACATATTTTATTTATTCAAAACTTGTGCTAACACCACTATATGATCTAATGTGTATGTAATTTTTGTTGTTGTTATATATGGTTACATTTTATCATTTGAGTGCAATCATTCATATAAGGCCCATCAGTTCCTCGTTGGATACGAGTTGAGCATCGCATACCTCATTAGATCGGCTCCGTTTGATTGATCCTTGATCTCACAGTTCATCATTTATCATGCTTATGTGTACATTGTTGATGTTATATGGTTTGTGGTTAGATTATATATGCATATGCTCATATTTGGTCCACTCACACTTTTATTAAATCAATCTATATAACTATTTCGTTTAAATGATAAATTTAGATTCACTCGCCAACTTTTGTTGACCCAAAACTTTATTTTACACATGATACATGTGGTCAAGCTGAGGAGAGGAACATTTAGGACTTGGCTTTAGAAGAACAATAAAACGTTTCTTGTTTAGAACATTTATCTTGTGTTTGTTTGTTCTTTATGTGTTTGGATATTCTCTTTTAAATTTGTAGTAATAACTATGAAACTTAATTATAGTAAATGTCATGAGCTTTGATGAAAACTCAATTATGCCTCGACTTTTATTTCTGTTGCGGGTCGGGGTGTGACAGATTGGTATCAGAGCTTTTGACTATAGGGATATATGATAGCTTATTAGACCTTATACTATAGTTGATTAGATTTTTATTGCTTATGTGTTACATGCAAACTCATGATGTTTATTTGTTTCATATTTACTTCACACACAAATGCATGCAAGCACTTCTATTATAAATGTTATTGTGTTATATTTATTGTGGTATACATATTATTAACATATCATGCTTACACCCACATCACAATTTCACAATTTTCATGGTTTTTTTCTCAAGGATTTATAATGTTTTCATGTTTTTCAATCTCATCAAAGTGAGTTCTACAACGGGCATGTAGTAACTGGAAGGATACGAGTACCGGTAGTCGGAACGTGCTGCCTAGGATTGACATTCGTATAAATCCAAAATAACGGACCAGTTTGCCTACCTGGGACTAATGATGAGAGTATGAAGGACCTATTAGGCCAAAGCATGCCACATCAAACGTTGTGTGAACTAAACCCACTTTGAGTTGTCACTGTGTCTACACCTGGACACCCTCCGACCTTATATCTTGCAATCATGTTTTACGATTTTCATTCGGGTGATGCGAGTGTTAACAGGTCAACAACATTAATGTGAACCCTACAAAGCCCAATAGTCATGGGGGCCCACATAACTACCTAGGCCAAAGTATGGAGACAAATGGAGGCCCAAACATGAGCAAAGCCCAAGACATCCTATGGATGTAGTAAATTTATTTATTCATTTATTTTGTAAATATTGATTTTTCTTTACGACACATGATACCTAGAACATTCAACTCATAATCTCGCTATGTATTTCCTGTAGATGTCTGCTAGACACTCTCGAGGTGGTAGAAGGTCAGGAAGATCTGGCGAGCGCATGGCTGCTCAAATAGCCCAACAGATGGTTGCCGTACTTCCCGACATCATAGTTCAAGTTCAACAAGCCCTTGCTGCTAATCCCATCAACCTAACAAATCAAGAAGGCCAAAATGTCGCCAATCCTCCCCTCAACACCACCAAATGCACCTGCAAGCACTTCAACTCCTGCGATCCTCCAAAATACGAGGGGACTGAAGGTGTCACCGCCCTCCTCCGTTGGTTTATGAATATGGAAAGCACTTTTCTCAACTGCGATTGTCCCGATGACCGCAAGATGCGATATGCTACCGGCCGTTTGTATGGGGTAGCACTTACATGGTGGAACGCGGAGAAAGGTAGGCGAGGTGTTGAAGCCACTGTGGCCTTAACTTGGGAAGAGTTGAGGGAGCTCATGACTAGACGCTTCTGTCCAAGAAGGGAAATCAAGAAATTAGAGGATGGGTTTTACTTTTTGAAACAAAAGGAGGGAGACCATATAACATACAATAAAAGATTCCTCGAGTTGAATCAGATGGTTCCCAACTTATTCACTCCACTCTACCGACTCATCGAACACTACATTCGAGGCCTTCCCTCGAAAATTCAAGATTCCGTGATGAGTACTATGCCTGCAACTCTTGAGGCTGCAATGGAGCTAGCTACTGAGCTCAAAGAAAATCACATCAGAAATGACAATTTTAAAGATGAGAAGAAGAAAGACAAGGCACCTGCTGAAACCCCAACCCCAACCCAAACAGGATCGTCTTCTAAGTTTGCTGGTAAAAGGAAACGCAATGGAAAGAATTTCGCTGTTACCCAAACCAATCCCCTATCACTGCCACTCCAATCACACAAGTTGCTCCTCCTGCCGCCCCATTCAAGAAACCATACACGGATCTCATCCAAAATGCAACCGATGTCAATACCATCACCCTCCTGAGAACCCATGCCTTCATTGCACAAGTTGTGTTGTGCAGGTCATATAATTCAAACTTGTCGCATCCTTCAAAGACCAAACCGCAATCAACCTCAAGCCCAACCCAACAACCAAGTGGTAAGCCAAGTCTAATACCAACAACCTCTACGATTACCACATGCTCAACCCATGGCCCAACCCTATTACCAACCCAACTACCCTATGATGCAACCAATCAGAGCATGTTTCAATTGTGGTGATCCAACCCATTTCCGAAACACTTGCCCCCGTTTGGTGAACATCATAAATGCTCAAGCTCAAGCTAATCCTGTGAACCAAGCCAACCAAGCCAATCCGCCCGCCAGAGGAAGAGCTTTTAAAATCAATGCCAATCAAGCTAGGGCTGATAACAACATGGTTAACGGTATGTTTCTCATTAACGGTACTTATGCATCTATTCTATTTGACACTGGTGCGGATAAGAGTTTCGTGTCTTTAGAGTTCGAATCTATACTTGATTTACCTCGCATTAGTGTAGCTGAATCATTCACGGTGGAAGTCGCTGATGGTGAACCTATTACGTTAGACCCAATTATTCGTGATTGCACTCTCACTCTCAATGGTCATGGCTTTTCAATTGATCTCATACCGATGAAGTTGGGTAGTTTGAATGTCATTATCGGAATGGACTGGCTTAGCCAGCCTCACGCTGAAGTTGTTTGTTATGAGAAGTTCATTCGAATTCCTCTCCCTGACGGTCAAACTTTACGTATCTTTGGTGAAACCCCCTCCAAAGGACTCAAATTGATGTCATGCCTCCAAGCTCGAAGATACCTTCGCAAAGACTATATCGCATTCTTAGCTCACATTGTCAAAAAGGAAGGCAAGGAAAAGAAGCTCAAAGACATTCCAATCGTTAAAGAATTTCCTCAAGTATTTCCAAACGAGGTTTCAAGACTTCCTCCTATGCGAGAAGTCGAATTCCGAATCGATCTTGTACCTGGTGCTACACTAGTTGCAAAATCTCTATATCGGTTAGCCCCCTCTGAAATGCAAGAACTAGCTAGTCAGTTGCAAGAGTTGACTGACAAGGGATTTATACGTCCTAGCTCATCACCTTGGGGAGCGCCGGTTCTTTTCATAAAAAAGAAAGATGGAACTTTTCAAATGTGTATCGACTATCGAGAGCTCAACAAGTTGACTATTAAGAACCGCTATCCTTTACCTCGTATCGATGATCTTCTAGATCAACTTCAAGGTGCCACCTGTTTCTCAAAAAGCGATCTTCATTCTGGTTATCACCAACTTCGAGTACGTGAAGAAGACATTCCAAAGACTACTTTTCAAACTCGTTATGGTCACTATGAATTCATGGTTATGCCTTTTGGTTTGACCAATGCTCCTGCTGTTTTCATGGATTTGATGAATAGGGTGTGTAAACCCTACCTCAATCGTTTTGTCATACTCTTCATTGATGATATTCTTATTTATTCCAAGATCAAATCCAATCATGAATGACATCTTCGACTCATCCTAACACTTTTGAGAACTGAAAAACTTTATGCTAAATTTTCGAAATGTGAGTTTTGGTTAAAAGAGGTACAATTTCTTGGTCATGTTGTCAACGATAAAGGGATTCATGTCGACCCTGCAAAGATCAAAGCGGTGCAAGAATGGCAAGCGCTACGCACTCCTACCGAAGTTCGGTCATTTCTTGGTCTAGTTGGTTATCATCGACGTTTCATCGTAAATTTTTCTCGTATCGCCGTACCACTCACAGCCTTGACTCATAAGGGCAAACCCTTCATTTTGGGGCCCAAGTAAGAAGATGCTTTCCAAACTTTGAAGCGAAAACTTTGTGATGCACCTATCCTTACTCTTCCTGATGGTTGCGAAGACTTTGTGGTTTATTGTGACGCGTTAGGGTAGGGACTAGGTTTTATCTAATGCAAAGAGGAAAGGTGATAGCCTACACCTCAAGGCAACTCAAAGTGCATGAAAAGAACTATACCACTCACGACCTAGAACTTGGAGCAGTCGTGGTTGCTCTAAAGATATGGAGACACTATCTTTATAGTACCAAGTGTGAGATTTACACTGACCACAAGAGCCTCCAACATATCTTTAATCAAAAGGAGTTGAACATGAGGCAACGACGATGGGCTAAACTCTTAAATGATTACGATTGTGAAATTCGATATCATCCTGGCTAAGCCAATGTTGTGGCTGATGCTCTTAGTCGAAAAGAGTATGCGAACTCCATCCATCTTTTGTGTTCTCAAATTGTAACTGATCTTTAAAACCGAATTCGAGCAGCTCAACATATTTCTGTCATGGAAAATGATGTACGAGATGAATTGTCTTGTGGAGCTGAAAGCAAATTAGAATCCGAGTCCGATGGTATCCTTTACAACTTAAATCGTATTTTTTCTTATGAACGAAGCTCACAAAACACGATACTCTATACATCCAGGTGTTGATAAGATGTATCAAGACCTACGATACTCATACCGGTGGCCTGGCATGAAGAAAGATATCGGCATTTTTGTCTCCAAGTGCCTTACATGTTCTAAGGTTAAAGCTGAGCACCAACGACCTTCAGGATTACTCGTCCAACCTGAAATACCTGTTTGGAAGTGGGAAAACATAACCATGGACTTCATTATTGGGTAACCTCCAGTGGGTATGACACAATCTGGGTTATCATTAATCGTCTCACTAAATTAGCTCATTTCATTCCAATCCGAGAAGATTACAAGAACGAAAAATTAGCTCGTGTCTATATTGATGAAATTGTAAGTCGTCATGGTGTGCCTTTAAGTATCATTTCGGATCGAGACGGACATTTCACTTCACGAACATGGCGAGCCGTACAATCAGCATTGGGTACACGATTAGATCTCAGCACTGCCTTTCACCATCAAACTGATGGTCAATCTGAGCGCACCATACAAACTCTTGAAGACATGTTGCGAGCATGTGTCATAGACTTCGAGGGCAATTGGGATACTCATCTACCATTAGTTGAATTTTCGTACAACAATAACTATCATTCAAGCATTGGCATGGCTCCTTTCGAAGCCTTATACGCTCGTAAGTGCCAATCTCCTGTATGTTAGCACGAAATCAGTGAAGCGCAAATCACTAGACCTGAGTTGATTCAAGAAACGACTGATAAAATTCTTCAGATCTGCAATAATCTTCTAGCGGCTCAAAGTCGTCAAAAGAGTTACGCTGATAAACGACGAAATCCACTTGAGTTTTGTGTTGGCGATCAAGTACTTTTGAAAGTATCACCGTGGAAGGGAGTGGTTCGTTTTGGTCAAAAAGGCAAGCCAGCACCACGTTATGTGGACCATCCAAAATACTCGAAAGGGTTGGTCCTGTAGCTTATAAACTTGACTTGCCAGAAGAAGTCAATAGAATTCATCCCACGTTCCATGTATCAAACTTGAAAAAGTGTCTTGCCGATGAAAACCTCCATATACCGTTAGAAGATATTCAAATCGATGAATCAATGCATTTTGTTGAAAGACCTGTAGAAATCATGGATTTCGGTGAGAAACGTTTAAGACGAAGTCGCATTCCAATAGTCAGGGTGCGTTGGGAGTCAAAACGAGGATCCGAGTTTACTTGGGAACGCGAAGACTCAATGCGTGAAAAATACCCGCATCTCTTTCCAGTTACATCTACTACTTAAATTTCGGGATGAAATTTCTAAAAGTAGGGGATACTGTAACATTCATGTAAAACGGGTTCCAAAACCAGCTCCATTTAAATAAATCAAATATCTTATTCAAGTTCAATTTTCGCTTTTATTAATTGTTCAAATCCGTTTTGATAAATATTTATAAATAAACTATATAATAAAAACAATAAACAAATAAATAATAAGCATGCTATAAAATAAAAATAAGAAAATAAATAAAAGGGGCAGCCGGGTTTCGAACTCGGGTCCCCATCAAACACACACGCCATTTACACCACTAAGCTGTGCACACCAGTTGGTTGTAATTCAAACAATTAAATTTTTGTTACACAAACCCACCTCAACCTGCAAACCAATTTTGTAGAGATCCAGAAACGGTCGAAATCAAAATCTTAGGCAATCAAATATGATTGAAGGTTTCTTTTTTGGATTAATCATAGGTAACGGATCTCAATTATCAGATACAATTCATAATTCAGAATCAATTTGAAACCGAATCAATCATTGATTTTAAGGATTCAAAACCGAAACTGGCTACCTGCGATCTGTATATATATCGATCGTTCATATGTTCAAACCTGCTTAATCTTCCAAATCTCCACTCTAACATCTCTCTGATCGAGTTCTGTGTCGCCGGAGATTGCTTGCACTCGCCGGAAAACATCACCGGAAAACCAGAACTTTTCTTCTAGTCGGTATAATCCTTTTAATCCTTTTGATACCGATTATTTAGTGTGTTATAACCTTAAAACCGTTAATCAAAACTGTTATTTTTAGTTAACAGTCGGGATCGGGCTGGGATGTTTTTATTCATGAAGAAGATGAAAAGGAGTTAGTGTTTTTGTATAATTAAATGTGGTGTTTTAAACGGGTTAGACACACAGTCCAGTGGTGGACTGTGTGCAAAAACAACACAAACATCCCGGGTTCGAGTCTTATGAGCGGCTGACTTTCTGAAATAAAATCCTTTTTTTCTTAAAACTTAGTCAGATCATCTTACAATAAGTATCTAAATGTAATATAATATCAAGATATACCGGGTAGACACCCGGCCCAGTTGGTAGGGCTGGGTACAGCACAGACAAAGGTCGCGGGTTCGAGACAGGGGCTATGCAGCGGTTTGTTTACATTTAAAACCTTTTTAAATAAATAAATTCTTAATTTACTTAACTAGTATATATATATATAATTAAAATAGAGATTATTTCGGGTTAGATACGTAGCTCAGTTGGTAGAGCTGCGTGCACGTATACGGGAGGCCATGAGTTTAACCTCACACGCTGCCAAAATTAAATGCAATCCGACCGGTCAGACCCGGTCAGACCTAACAAGGTCAAAAAAATTTTATTATTTTATTTTTATTATTATCTAATCCAAATATTCTTTATTATTATTATTAATTAAAAAATCACTTAAAAACAAGGTTTTTAAAGTTTAAAAATTGTAACATAACCACAAAAATAAACCTTAAAATCTAACAAAAAGCATAAATTAAAAATACTAATTCAACTGAAAATCTATTTATTTACTGAATTACTACATGATTATTTAGGTTAGTTTCCCTCGTCGGTTAAATCCTAAATTGTGCGCCATCGCTATCAATTCCAAGAAACGCACCCATTGTGAGTTAATCCTACAAATTCCCCTTTTTAATTCGTGTTTTGGGGTGTATCATGTGTCGTTTACATATTTTATTTATTCAAAAACTTGTGCTAACACCACTATATGATCTAATGTGTATGTAATTTTTGTTGTTGTTATATGTGGTTACATTTTATCATTTGAGTGCAATCATTCATATAAGGCCCATCAGTTCCTCGTTGGATACGAGTTGAGCATCGCATACCTCATTAGATCGGCTCCGTTTGATTGATCCTTGATCTCACAGTTCATCATTTATCATGCTTATGTGTACATTGTTGATGTTATGTGGTTTGTGGTTAGATTATATATGCATATGCTCATATTTGGTCCACTCACACTTTTTATTAAATCAATCAATATAACTAGTTCGTTTAGATGATTAATTTAGATTCACTCGCCAACTTTTGTTGACCCAAAACCTTATTTTACACATGATACATGTGGTCAAGCTGAGGAGAGGAACATTTAGGACTTGGCTTTAGAAGAACGATAAAACGTTTCTTGTTTAGAACATTTATCTTGTGTTTGTTTGTTCTTATATGTTTGGATATTCTCTTTTAAATTTGAAGTAATAAATATGATACTTAATTATAGTAAATGTCATGAGCTTTGATGAAAACCCAATTATGCCCTGACTTTTATTTCCGCTGCGGGTCGGGGTGTGACACCACACCTCACGGTCTAAGACCTTCCGTAATGGGCGAGACCATCCGGGCAAAGGAGACATAGCACCCCCATTGCGCCATGCCACACCATTACGGGCGGCGCTATGAGGTTTTAAATTTGGGTCCACGCGAAAGAGATAGCGGCGTGAGGGGGATTGTTTTCAAAAATCTAACCGTTGAACGGTCATTAAAATAAAAAAATAAAAATTAATTCTTTTACAATTTCTATAAATATTCCCCATTTCCTCTCATTTTTTTTAAAAACCAACACACTCCCAAACCATCTTTTCTCTACCTTTTCTATAAAAATCTAGATGTTTATACAATTCAACCCTTCAACCACGGTTTTATTCCTCCGCCTTCTAGTGCTGACATGAACCAAACGAGCAATCCTAGCCGTCCTGTTTCTCTGGTTCCCACTCGACCCACCCCTAAGGATCCAGTTTTGTCGATTACAATCAACATCAAACCGGGTTCATGAACCTATTAAACCAACCACTCTCATGGACTCAAATCTATACAGTTGGAACCAGAATCAAAACATGGGCGGAATGGGGCCGTCTCAAGCCTTCGGCTAGGCACAAACATTCGGCTCACCACTACGCGAGCCCGAAAGCGTCCCGGATACACAACTGGAAGTAGAGGAGACGCAAAAAAAGCAAAACAAAACGCCCCCATAAAAAGAAAACCGAAACCCGAACGAAAAAAACGTGCAACCATGGGATGATGAAGAGGAGTACGCATTAAACCGATTTTGGCTCAACGTGTCGGAGGACCCCGAAATAGGTAATATTTTTGTATTAATTTTTTGTATTAATTATTTGTTTATTTTTTAGCAAACAACCAAAATAAATCAGTCTTTTGTAACCGAATCCAAGAGCTTTTTTTCAGACTCATGGGTAGGGGAGATAGCTACCGGCCACCGAATTCAATATCGAGCAAGTGGAATGATATTAACAAGATGTGTAAAAATTTTCAATCCGTTTACCAATGGGCAAAAACCGATGGAAAATGACAAGGACATTACACAAGCCGCCTTAATCGAATATCAAGCCGGTCAAGGTAATTTCCCATACTTGAAGTGTTGGCAAATTCATCGTAATAGCCCCAAATGGACCAACGTCCCTACACTAGGAACTTCTTCGGGCCGGTCAGCAAATAAAAGGCCGTCAAAGAGATAAAAAACCAACGACTCGGTTGAACCCCAAACGCCAATGTCCGACGCTCGAAACACGGACGCAAACGATGATAGTCCAGAGGAAGAGCTACCACGACCCGTCGAAAGAAGAAGCGGTGCAAGATCGAGAAGGCCCGAGTCATCGTCGATGGGATCCGACATGACTAATGTATTTTCGGAGATAAACCGACGCCTCCAAGACATACACGAACTAGGGACTCAACCTATGAAAGAGAACCGGGAAGTGACCGAGATTATGCGGGATATACAATGGGCTAATGACTTTGAATTCTACTCAAAACTGCACGACCACCTAACCGGAAAAGCGTTGAAGATGGCATTACAAAAAAAGAGTTAATCGAAAAAAAATATAATCTTTGAGCTTTTTTATTTTATTGTAATGTTTTTTCTAATTTTAGTGTAATGTTTTTTAATTTAATGAAATGATTTTTTATTTTATAAAGGTTGAAATTAGTTCTAAAAAATTGAAAATTAATAATTGATTAATGATGAGCAAGGGAATTTATGACTACACCCTCTTGTAATATAAAGTCCCGTAAAGCTCCTCTCTTACGTTTTTTATCAGTTGTCGCATAACGTCACCTAAGGGCTTTATGACTACATATTATTTAAGGCCACAAGGGGGGTTACGTGATAAGTGGCAAAATGTGTAAGAGGGTGAGGTTATATAACCCCTTCAATTATAGATATATGTATGTATATATATATATGTGTGTGTGTGTGTGAGAGAGAGAAAGCAACCAATATGGCCGCGTTATAATTGGGGAAATTCTTTTTGATCATAGTATGGGGTGGTGTACCTGACGCTATGAGGCTCTATGTTAAGAATTGGCGCCATCTAGCGCTCCACTATAGGTGGCCTAATAAACATTCTTCACACAGCGCGAAGGTGGTCAAAAAAGTACCATACTCTTTTTTACTCTTGGTTGGTCATAACTCGTAACTCAATGTCACTAGACTAATAAGGTGTTAAAAACACACTCTTTATACATAATTAAAGAAATGATAACGCTTGAGAAAAAATGCATATTCTTGAAGGTTAGAGAAATTAATTCATGCATGAAAAATAAAAAAAAACTATTGGAATATGAGAATCACTGTTCTCACCATCACGACGGTAAAAATCAAGGTTTCCAAAGGGGGTATCAGTTTGTGGATTTACCGGATATTTGTGTGAAGAACTTTGTGTTCACTAAAGATTTGTGAAGTTCAAAGAGTACGTGATCCAGTCCTCGCTATTAGTTTTCGATCCATGTTCTTGAGTCCATCATCGTAACCATTACTCTTCGCTTGAGCATGATTGTGCCACCACACGGGGCCAGCCCGGAGGGGGTGTGGGGTGGGTGACCGCTTATGGCCCAATCTCTCCGGGCCCGAAATTCTATAAAAAACTATATATATTAAGTCTATATATAATTTTTCAAAGATCTTAAAACAAAGATGTTTTGTCTCCTTAGTTCGCATTGTTCACTTAAAATTGGTTTGTTAGCATGCGTTACTCCCGAGTTCGATTCCAGGTAAAGCCTTTTAGGCCATTTTCAAACAATTTTTCCTTTTTTGTCACTTATTCTATTCTATTCTAATAACTTACAAATTTGAAGGACTTGTACAATGTCTTATTATTTAGACCAATTACACCAATTAGATTTTTTTTTAATTATTTTTTAAATTTAGACCAATCAAACAATTTAGGTTTTTTAAATTATTTTTTAAAATGAACTATATAATGGAGTTTGTCAAATATTTGTTTTTGTATTTCTTATAATTATTTTTTTAATATAATTACTATAATATTTTATTGTTATACTCTTTTTGGTTTTTCGCTTATAACTTAAAAATTACAATATTTTCTAAAATTTCGAGTAAGCTATTGCGATGTACTTATTTTAATCATAGACATAAATTTTATATAAAACCGAGTTGTACATAGTAATGTAAAGTCATTACTATGTACAATGTCTTATTATTTAGACCAATCACACCAATTCGATTTTTTTCTTAATTATTTTTAAATTTAGACCAATCAAACAATTTAGGTTTTTTTAATTGTTTTCTAAAATGAACTGTATAATGGAGTTTGTCAAATATTTGTTTTTGTTTTTCTATTTCTTATAATTTTTAATATAATTGCTATAATATTTTGTTGTTATACTCCTTTTGGGTAGATTTGGTTTTTCGTTTATAACTTAATAATTATAATATTTTGTAAAATTTTGAGTAAGCTACTCAGATGTATTTATTTCAATCATAGACATAAATTTTATATACAACCGAGTTGTACATAGTAATGTAAAGTCATGATGTTTACCCTTTACGTTTTAAGCAATATGATATAATGTTTTATAAGTGGTTTACCCTATTCGTTAGCTTATTTTTATCTACCTTTAGACATAAATTTTATATAAACCGAGTTGTACATAGTAATGTAATGATGTTTATCCTTTGCGTTTGAAGCATATATAATATAATGTTTTATAAGCCGTTTACCTTATTCGTTATTTGAATACTATAATATGAGATTTTTTAAAATCTTGCATATACCATTACAACAGATTTACTTTTATCAACGATTTGATAAAATTTCTATTCGAACAAACATCAATACCTGTGTTGTATTTGGTTTTATGGCTTTCTTGACACAATGATACAAAATTTGTTAAGTTTTTTATACATAGTTACAGCGTTTCACTTTTATTGTTATTTGATTAACATAAATTAAATTTTGATTATATCGTTGTAACATGCTCATATTTATCTACCGTTCAATAAAACTTTTAATTGAATAGATAAATATAGTTGATTTTTCTTTTTGTTCTTTAGGGTGACAAATCTTACTAGGATTGTTCGAGCTATATTGCTACAAGTACCATATTCGTCTTTGTGGTTAGCTCGATGTGACGGTGAGTGTCAGTGACCGAACCGATGCCCCGCCCGAACAACCTATCGGTACCCGCATTTGTTTCTATAGTTTTCGATCATTGTAAAACATGTGGTAATATCCTTTTGGCCATATATCTTTTGGTGTCTATACTGAGTGAAAGTATCGTACGATTACTTTAACGAATTGAACGAATACCGGCTGTAAACCCGCTGCGAAGCGTAGGATTACAACTAGTTTTTTTTCCTATTTTCTTTTTATTTCCTTGTTTTTTTGTTTTCTTCCTGTTTCAGTTTGAAGTTTTTTTAATATAAAACTGAAATCTTTTATGATTTATTTTTTAGTTATTTAAATTAAATTAATAACTCAAAAATTTTTGAATGGTTTTATTATTTTATTATATAAAAAACTAGTGAAACGAAAACGTTTTGGACATATACGACTATATTATTTTGAATTTTCTCTTTCGTTTGCTATAAAGAGTGCACCGAACTAGAAAAGTTTTCACCCGTCGTAATATGCGGGTTTGATCCTACTATATATTTTTTATTAATTATAAAAATTTGTAGTTTACTACTCAATTTTTTATTTGTTCTTATGTTTTCTAGTACATATATATGTACTAATAAAAATGTATTTATCTTTTCTTTTTAAAATTAAGTTATCGACTTTATATTATAAGGGCCCGTTTTTTCTCCTCGCACAAGGCCTAAATTTTTTCAAAGATTTTCGGAGACGACCCTGCCACCACAAGAGCAAAACTCTCTAGCGTAACATACAGTGGAACGAAAACCCGGGTGGGCTCGGGATTCGAACCAACAACTTTCATTTCCTCAATCCTTCATTGCCTTAATCAACCAAAAGTGACACAAGTGGGGATCGAACGTGGGTCTCCATCGGAAAAACCAAGCCTCCTACCGCTAGGCCATAACTGGGGATAAAGAGCAAGTTACTTGAAGATTTTAAAACGAGATGATGAAAAAAATGGACAAGTTGCCCAGTGGCTAATGCAAAGCCTCTAAGAGCATCATTTATGAGGAGGTCCTAGTTCTATCATGGATGGGCATATGTAACATATAGGGTGTAGTTTAGGAGTAAGTTGTAGGATAGATTGCCATTAAAATAAGAAGTGGCGGAGTTAGCCCAAAATTCAGGTGCATCCCAATTTATTTTTTTAGGAATCAGGGGTATCCTTTGTGTAAAACCGTAATTTTTTTCTTTCTTTACACTACGAAAATGCTACAAAAACGGGGTTGAGGGATAGCGCGTGCTACCTCTTCTAATACACTAGCTCTGTCCCTTAGTAAGTTAATTCGTTTGATTAATTTTTCATCATCTTGATTTTCATATTCAAGGTTGCCAGAAAGTGGCAAACTTCATAAGCAAATGCTAATTTAGTGTTTGACGTGGGTTGCATGGAAGTAAATTTAAAATAGTATTTATGTGTCAAATATGAATTTTACGGATCCATATTTGTAATGATGTTAGGAAATTTTTTGTAAGTATTGAAGAAAAATGTAATCAACCTGATCATATGATAAAGATAAAGTCATGAAGATCAAACAGAAAGAATACACAAGATAATCATGACAAAAGAAGAAAAGAAAATGCATCTTTAATATTCATCAGAAGCAGATCACAAGTGAATGAAGACAATATCATCATAATCTGGTTGGTAAACTCTGATCATCAGAATTTTGATGATCTGTTCAGCAGATTTTCTGATAGGGTTGGTTATTAGAATTTCTAATGAGCCAACTTAAGATAAGTCTCTGCTATATTTGTAAAGTAGCAAGTTGACCTTGATAGATTCAATGAATATGCCAAAAATCTACTTTATATAGGGCAAGTGCATGAATAAACACTTTGTTTATGCTAAAAACTCTCTATAAATAGAGGGTACAACTCCGAAGGATAGTGAGTTAAGCCAAGCATTCAATACATACAACAAAACTCCATTACCCTTTCACCACAAAA
Source organism: Scalesia atractyloides (assembly GCA_947069175.1). Taxonomy (NCBI): domain Eukaryota; kingdom Viridiplantae; phylum Streptophyta; class Magnoliopsida; order Asterales; family Asteraceae; genus Scalesia; species Scalesia atractyloides. The sequence goes on along the minus strand of CAMTDV010000001.1, from coordinate 82,394,501 downwards.
TTATCAAAGTATTACAATCACATTGTAAACCATTTTGTTTCAAAGTGATATAAACTTGAAAATTTTGTAGTTGTGTTTCTTGAAAGTTTGATTTTTATTTTCGCACATACTTGTTGAATCACTTGCCATATTAAGTTAAAAAGAGTATTGTTTTTATGGGACCAAAAATTGGTACTAGAGCAGACTGAATAAACTATTTTCAAACGATCAATTGTTCATTTTTCTTCAAACTTCATTTTATCTAAATATGGCAAACTTTCAAACATGGAACAATGCTTTCAATATTGGGTCTATGTCAAAGCCTCTGACCTTGTCAGAGAGGAGTAGCCCCAATAGAAATCAGGATGATCAATTTCCTAAATGGACATGTTCGAGCTCTATTTCAATCCATTGAGAGTGGCCCACATATACCCATGGTTGAAATACCAAGTGTTCCAGCAACTGAGCAAACACCAGAATTACCTGCGTCTTGGGCTCCAAATAGTGAAAATTTTAGAGCAATGAGGACAAGGAAAAGGTGGAAGCTGATGAAAGGGCCAAATCATTTTTGATTATGACACTTCATAATGACATAGTCTCTCAAGTAGATGCATATGATTCTGCTAAAAAGATATGGGTTAGTTGGAAAATCTTAATGAAGGAGGAGTGAGAATGAAGAGAAGCAAACGTACAAATTGTGTCTTCTATTATGAGATATTTAAAAGTCTTTCAAATGAAATTTTTTGTGAAACCTGTAACAGATTTGAAAAACTTTTAAATGATTTAAAAAAATGGTATTGAGAAATCAAATGATGAAAGGAACGTAAAATTTCTAGATGCTCTACCAAGAGAATGGAGAAGTCTAACCATGACTTTGGCATCCATTTTAGAGTTGGGAAACATGAGTCTGCATGATTATTCTTATTCCTAGGGAAGAAGACATATATGAAAACTCAAACCAAAGGGGAGGACCCATCGCTCTCATCTCAGACTCTCAAAGAACAATCAATTCTGATCCACAAACCTCTTATTGCCAAAATATGGAAAATTCCGATACCTCATCAGATTTTTCTGCAATTACTGAGGCAATTGCATTGCTTACCAAAACATTTGAGTAGCGGATACGAGGTGGAAGTCATAAGTACATGAGGATGGAAGGGAAATCAAGAGATAAAGCAAAACCAGAGGGTTGTGTGTTACAAATGTAAGCAAAAAGGACATTATGCATCAAAATGCAAAAACAAGAAACTGAAAGATGTGGCTTACTATGAGAAAAAGCTTGAGGAAGCCAAAAAGCAACAACAAGCTAGTCTAATTGCAGGGACTGATACTTGGCTAAGTGATGACTCTTCTGAAGAAGAAGAAGAAGTGGCTAATTTCTGCCTCATGGCAAAACTTTCTGATGCAAAATCTGAAATCTCAGAACACAAGGTAAGCTTAAATAACTTAGATCTTGAACAACAATTAAACAAGCTTATGACAGATTTTGTGAACTTACAAGAAAAAACAAAATTTGGAAAACAAAAAATCAGATGATTTACAAAGAATGTTGAATAAAGTAATACTTGAAAACCAATTACTTATTGAGGAAAATCTAAACAAACAAGCTAAAATTGAATTCTACGAAAATGAAAGAAAAGATCTGCATAAAAGAATTCATGACAAAGAAATCAATGTAAAAGGTTTTCAGCAAGCAAAATATTTTATAAACTTTATTGAAACAACACCAAAGAACAAAGGTGAAGGACTGAGATATGTAAAGACTTGCACCAGAAATCCCACCACCTTTGTCAAAGCAGCTGATCAGAATGCTGATAAAATAACATCAGAATCTGATGTTCAATCTTATAAATCTGTGAGTTCTGACAATCTTTTTCTATCATCAAAATGTAACACAAAAGGAAAGAGGAATGAATTAAGGCAAACGTTTTTATAAAATTCAAAATGGATTCATCCGAAATTCCAAAAATCTCCTAATCTTTAATCACAATCAACTGAGTCAAAAAAATTCTAATGAACAAGATTGTATGTGTGTTGAAATACTGAAGCTAATTCAACCACATCTACAAACAAAAATCAAACTATCTGTTCATGGCTCAGCATTTAACATAAATTCTAGTGAAATTCCTTATCGGAAGAAAATATCTCTAATATATTTTCATCAGAAAAAGTACCCAAGCAAGTTTGGGTACAAAAAATTCTCTAACTTTACCATTTCAGTACCATCATGTGCAGTAGATCTGGTACTGCGATTCAGGAAGCTCCAAGCACATGACTGGGGACAGGAACTTACTCAGCAATTTTGTTTCTAAGCTGGGTAAATTAGTAAATTTTGGAAATGAAGTAAAAGGGATAACGTTGGGTTATGGTTGTATTAAGTATGGATCTTTAACCACTGAGAAACTAGCTTACGTAGAAGGTTTAAAATACGATCTACTAAGCTGTAATCAATTTTGTGACAAGGATTTTCAGGTAACCTTTTACCAGAAAAATGGTTATTAATCGGTTTAGATGATAACAAAATATATCTAAGTGAAAAAAAGAATAAGAAAATCAATTTATTACTTTGATTTCAAAGAAGAAATTGAGAATCCTCAATTATGCTTATTCTCAAAAGACAACAGGGGTAATAGTTGGTTGTGGCACAAAAGATTAGCCCACTTAAATTTCAAAAATCTAAACTAATTAGCAAACAAGGGTTTGGTAAAAGGTTTACCTTTCATATCCTCCAAAAGGGATAAACTATGCGAAGCTTTTGAACTTGGAAAATAAAAAAGAAGCTCACATAAAACAATTACTAAATCTTCTATAACTCAAAATTTAGAACTTTTGCACATGGACCTTTGTGGCCTGTGAGTACTGTAAGTTTTTCTGGTAAGAAATACATTTTAGTCATTGTCGATGACTATTTCAGATATACTTGGGTAGAGTTTTTGAGAAAGGAAAGTGAGACACCAGATCTGGTCATGAATTTCATCAGAAAAATCGAGAATCTTTTAAAAATACCTGTTAGGAGGATTCGATCTAATAATGGGACATAATTTAAAAATTCAGAACTTGAGACCTTCCTTACAAGCAAAGGAATCTCTCATGATTTCTCTGTTCCAAGAGTCCCACAACAAAATGAAGTTGTAGAAAGAAGGAACAGAACCTTAGTAGAGGCTGTAAGAACAATGCTTGCATATGCCAAACTGCCCACTTATTTTTTGGCAGAAGCAATTGCTAATGCTTATTTTACACAGAACAGAGCCATTATAAATAAAGGACATCAGAAATACCCTACAACATCATAAATGGAAGAATACCAAACATAAAGTCTTACATACTTTTGGTTGCAGATGTTTTGTGTTTAATGATTTTGAAAGTCTTGAAAATTTTGATAGGAAAGCTGAAAAAGGCATTTTTCTTGGGTACTCATCGTCATCAAAACCTTATAGAGTCTTCATTTTAAGCACTAGGACAATAAGAGAAAGTTTATATGTATCATTTAATGATTCATCAAAAATTGAAGTTTCTACTGAAATTCTGAAAGAGATAAACTTTTCAAACCAACAAGAAAATTCTAACCATCTTCTTAATCAGCTATCTGAAAAACTTCTTGAATGTGACTATATAAAAAAAGAATCATTCAAAAATCAGTCACATACTAACGCTGCAGGAAATCTAGTGCACTCATCAGAAAAATTCACAAGATGATCAGAATTCTTGAAATTCATCAGAAATCCAGATTGAACATCAGAATTCTGACCCTCTCAATGCAACATAATCAGGGGGAAGCTTCAGAGCCATCAAGTTCACACAACAACTGCAGATGGATCAAAGGACACTTTTAATCAAACATAATTGGGGACCCTGAAGAAGGTGAAAAGACAAGATCTGTCATAGCTCATGAGTGTCTATATGACAGTTTTCTGAGAATGATAGAACCAAAAACTGTCAAAGAAGCACTCAATGACTTAGATTGGGTCCAAGCAATGCAAGATGAGCTTGACCAATTTGAAAAAAGTCAAGTATGGAATCTGGTACCCAGACCAACTGATAAATCTGTCATCGGTTCAAAATAGGTATTTAGAAACAAATCTGATGAACAAGGTGTCATAACAAGGAACAAAGCAAGGCTTGTGGTGAAAGGTTATTGCCAACAAAAGGGCATAGACTATGATGAATTAGAAGCAGTAAGAATATTCCTTGCTTGTGTTGCATCAAAGGATGTCAAAGTTTATCAGATGGATGTGAAATCAGCATTTCTAAATGGTAAAATTGAGGAAGAAGTATATGTGCATCAACCAGAAGGCTTTGTTGATCCTAAATTTCCAAAACACGTTTACAATTTAAACAAAGCCTTGTATAGATTGAAGCAAGCTCCTAGAGCATGGTATGAAACTCTCACAAACTTCTTAATCAAATCAGGCTTCATAAAAGGTACAATTGACACAACTCTATTTCTCAAAACTCACAAGGGACACACTTTGTTGGTCCAAATTTATGTTGATGACATCATTTTTGAATCAGCCGATGAAAAATTTTGAAAAGAGTTTGAAAAATTAATTACCAGCCATTTTGAGATGAGTATTTGGGTGAATTAACATTTTTATTAGGTTTACAAGTTAAACAAAGAAATGATGGCATATTTTTTAGTCAATCAAAGTATGTTAAAAAATTTTGAGAAAATATCCACTTGAAAATTGCTCTACCTCAAAAACTCCCACGGCCACAAGAAATAAACTAGATTATGATCCAGATGGAAAATCTGTTGATATAAAAACCCATAGGGGAATGATAGGATCACTGTAGTACATAACAGCAAGTAGAGTAGACATAATTTTTTCTACACGTTTTCTCGCAAGATATCACTGTAATCCAAAAGAGTCTCACTTAAAAGTTGTAACAAGGGTTTTTAAATATCTGAAAGGCACATCAGATCTTGGTTTGTGTATCCTAAAGATATAAATTTAGAACTAATATCATACACAGATGCAAATCATGTAGGATGCAAGATTGACAGAAAAAGCACAAATGGTGCCTGTCAAATGTTGGGAGAAAAACTAGTTTGTTGGGCAAGCAAGAAACAGAACTGTGTATCCACTTCTACAGCTGAATCAGAATATGTGGCAACAGCAAGTTGTTGCTCACAAGTCCTATGGATGCAAACTCAGCTTAGAGATAATGGAGTAAATCTGACCAAGATTCCCATCTTATGTGATTCAAAGAGTGCAATTGCCATAATAGAAAATCCAGTACATCACTCAAGAACTAAACACATTGATGTCAGATATCACTTCCTCAAAGATCATGTGTAGAAAGTTAACATTGAAATGTATTTTGTTGCAACAGAAAATCAAATTGCTGACATATTTACAAAACCTCTTGATGAAAAGAGACATAATTGTCTAGTCAGTAAATTAGGGATGGTCAATGTGAGAAATGAAGAAAATACAGAAAATACCCAGTCACAAAGAAAGGGAAATTGTGAATCATCAGAAGATTATCAGAATTAAAATTCTGATGATCCATCAGAAACTGCATAAGTTCACCAGAAATTCTTGTGATTTATCAGATTTGTCAAAATCATCAGAAAATCTAATGTGATTCATTATTTATGCTTTCTCTTTCTAATTTGCTCCATACATGCACAATAACAACACAACATTAGTACATATGTTCGTCATACAAATCTTTTTCATTCGTTCTTTTTTCTTTTCCTACAAAAATAAAAAATCCAATAAAATCTCGTAGACTTAGGGGTGATTGCGTCACAAAGTAAGATTTCTAAACAAAAATTCAATGCACACACACCCTCTCTTTATCTTCAATGTTTACTCATCCACACTTAGAGAGAAAAGATGGGACACCTAGACAGATAATGATTGTAATTTATGAGAAATTAGCCGCCTAGATATTAAATGGAAAGATTTTATTTTTATTATCACATTATTCCTTATGTATCTGATAAAAGATCTTAAGCAATAAAGGATAATGGGGATGGAAAATCTAAGGTGGTAAATGTCTTTTATGGTGAAACTATCACTTTCACTTATATATAACTATCTCTTGGAGATAACTTCATCTCATCTGTCTCTTTCATCCTCTTCCTCTTAGTTCAGAAACCCTGAAAACCTTTTCGTCTTTTAAAACCAGCAATGGCTCACCTTAATGCTTCACTTTTCCTACTTTCACACTTTCAAACTCACAACATGAGGATCCGGGGGAATCTTGAAGGACCAGCTTGGGAAGGTTGTGGTATCATTCTTAACATGCTGCTACAGAGTCCCCTAGCATATGCCTTGTTAGCATATATCTGGATCCACCTAGATATATTGCAAGAGTTTGGCGGAATGCTCAAACCATCTTCTATGGAAGAAATGTAAGGATTCTGAGTCAAGTGATGGGAAAGGACATTGTCCTGAGCACGGAAATGATCTGAGAGGTTCTAAACCTTAATGATAACAACGACGTCACATCCTTCTCTCGTGAAGTTCTGGACAACACCCTAAAAGAGATGGGATACTACACATAGAATCGTGCAAGAGGAATCTACAAATCTGGATTCATCCAACCATGGCAATTCTTAGTCATCCAGCTTGGAGTATGCTTCTCTAGAAAGTACGCGAACTTTTGTGAAGTGTCATACAAGTTGATGGAGGTTGTACATGCAGTAGTGCAAGAGGTCCTATACAACTTCTCTCAATATCTAATGAAAGATTTTGTAAACAACTTGCTCTCTCATATACCATTTTCGATCTATCCTTGTTTCCTAATGAGGATAATCACTCATCAACTGGACTTCGCAGGAGTTCCCAACTAGTACCCTAGAGCACAAGTTATTCTTCAAGAAAACATGCATAATGCTAGCCTGATGCCAACTTCTAACCATTCCGGAATGGTGACCTATTTATTGGTTTTTGTTGAACTTATTTTTAATGTAGATTAGTTTCTTTTTCTTTTCTTTTCTTTTTCGTAAGTTTTCCTTTCTTTTAAGTTATATAGCTATAAATATTATATATATATGTGTATATATATATATATATATATATATATATATATATCTTTTCTACTAAAATAGGGAAGGGGGAATAAAAGAAATCAAAAGGGAGAGGAACACTTTGAGATCCGTTAAGACTAAGGACTCTCACCATAAAATCTGATAAAATGAGTCAATTCTAATGTAGCTAGTAAAGTATTTAAAAATCTGATAAAGATATCTTGACTTAAGTTGGAAATTAAAGAAAAATTATAAGGCATACTTCAGATCTGATAAGAGTTGACACAAACTTTTGATGGTTCCTTATTTCAAAGAGTCAAAACTCATGAACTTTTATGATAACCTTAAAAGGGTCAAAACCTTCTTTTCTAAAACAAATCAAAATTTTAAAGAAAAGGCAAGGAACTCTATAAGATCAAACAGTGTAAGTATTTTTCTGATACCCTACTCATTCCCTCTCATCTCAAAAATAAAAAATAAAAGGTGGCAATCTATCTAGGGGGAACTTTCATTTCTAATGACTTTCTGATATAAACCATGACAAAAAGTTCAAGCTTTACTACATCAGAAAATTAGACAAATTTCTGATGATGTCATCAGATTGAATTTTGCTTTCAAAATGGGGAATGTCAATTTCAAGAAGATAATATCACTGGACCATCTCTCTGAAAAAGAGTCTCATAAGAGGTAAAAGGTACAACTTGGCAATTAGTATTCACCAATCAAAAATTTATCTTTAATTTTATTTTAGTCATTTAAATAAGTGTTAGGCTAATAAATGGACTAATAACTAATAAGTTTTGACTTTTGAGAATGGGCCTAACTAAACGTGATACTTTAGGTTTTTCAATGGGCCTAAATGTTAGAAGTTTTAAATGGGTTTTCTATTATATGAAACTAGAATTATCATCCGTCGCAATGCGGCGAGGGGCTCATTCGTTATATATTTTATAGAGAAAAGCTAATGTTTCTTACATGACTGCAAGTCTGTGCGTAAAACATAGAAAACAATAGCTAAGTTGACCTCTGATCCGCGCGTTGCGACATGCCTATTAAACAGGGAAAATAGATGCGTTGCGACAGGCCAGTAAAATGGGAAAATAGACGCGCTGCGACGGCCCTGTAAAACGGGAAAAATAGATGAAAAACGTTGAATCCTACACACATGTTTGCGGCGTGTTAACTCAGAAAACTTAGAACAAAATATTAAACGGAAAAAACTTGCTAAAGATGAAAAGTATAAGGGACTAAAAATGAAAGTAAAAAACTATTGGGGTTAAATTGCAAAATATGATAAAAGCTTTGGGCTAAAAGTAAAAAATCAAAGGGGTTAAATTGCAAAAGATGAAAACTTTTGAATTAGGAGTGAAAAATAAATTAATCAAAGGGGTTAAATTACCAAATATTGAAATTTTAGACTTAAATTGCAAATATTGAAACTTTAGAGTTGGAAAGGAACAATCTAATTTTTTTAGGAAATTTCCCAAAGCCAAGGGTACAACAACCATAAGCACAAATATGTTGCTTATTTATAGTATTTAATTTTAATTTTAATTCATATATATATATATAGAGAGAGAGAGAGACCTTTTAACGTACAATAGTGCTTATCGTGTGATGCATAAACGAGCATCTCAATTACATATATGAGCCTTCAATTGAACGCGCTGGAACCATAGTAATTAACTCGGCACAATTACGCACGTTATTGCATAATTACATACATTATCATGCATAATTACATACATTATCATGCATAATTACGCATGGGTTGGGTTAAACCCTAATCACGCATGTTATAATGCATAATTAAGCATCTTATAAAATATCAACACATGCAAGTCACCAAACATGAGAATTACGCGTGTTAAACTCAAAATTACGCATGGGTTGTTCAAAACCCTATTTACACATGTGATACACATAATCACGCATGTTATAAAAAAATTAAGGAATGACACGTGTTTCAATCTCCTAATCGCGTACGCTTCGCACGATAAGCACTATTGTATTTTATACTCTCTTTGTGTGTGTGTGTGTATGTAAATAAGGTTAGGTTCATTAGTGAACAACCCCTTTGATTGTGAACACTAGTGATCTAATCCTAGCTCTTGATTATCAATACACAAGGGTAAATCAAGGGCCAAGATTTGATGATGAAAATACACTAGTGTAGTTTACGATTGATGATGTAAATCAGTGGTCAGTATTTTTTCACTTAGCTCAGAAATACACTAGTGTTTACTCTAGAACCCACCCTATATATATATATGGGGGAGGCTTTAAATGAAAACGCTAAATATCGCGAGAACCGTGAGAACTAATAAAAAAATCACCAGAACTTGGTCAAAAACAAGTGAAATTCAAAATTTCTTTATACACTTATCATTATTATTCGAATACAATTCTAGAAATTTAATTTACACGTTTAAATTTATGTGAATTCGGAAATAAAGAAAATTTACACATGTGTAAGTTTGCTATTAACACATGTGTAAATTTGTTATATTTACACATGTGTAAAAAATCTAATAAGAGTGATTTTGAGAGGAGAAATGAATTATTTGATGTTGTAATTTCTTTTTTTTTTGTGTTGTATTTTAATTAAAATGATGAGTGTATTAAAAAAATGGTTTTAATTGGTTTTCTCATTCGTTCTCACGGTTCTCGCAATATTTAATACAACTCTCTTTATAATTAAAATACAAAATAATAAAAAAAAAGAATTTAAAACATCAAATAATTCATTTCTCCTCTCAAACTCACTCTTATTAGATTTTTCTCACATTTGTAAATATATCAAATTTACATATGTGTAAATGGCAAACTTACACATGTGTAAATTTTCTTTATTTATGAATTCACGTAAAGTTGAACGTGTAAATTAAATTTCTAACATTGTAATTGAATAATAATGATAAGTGTAAAAAAATTGAATTAGAATTGTTTTTGACCAAGTTCTAGTGGTTTTTTCATTCGTTCTCACAGTTTTTGCGATATTTAGCATTCTCATTTAAACCTCCCCTAAATATATATATATATATGTGTGTGTGTGTGTGTGTGTGTGGAGGGTTATCTTGAGAACGCTAAATATTGCGAGAACCGTGAGAACACATGAGAAAACCAATCAAAATCAATTTTTTTAATACAAACCCCAATGTAATTAAAATACAATATCAAAAAAAGAATTTACAACATCAACTAATTAATTTTCTTCTCAAAATCACTCTTATTAAAATTTTTACACATGTGTAAATTTGTTAAATACAACAAATTTACACTTGTGTAAATGAGAAACTTACACATGTGTAAATATTCACATGTAAATTTAAACGAGTAAATTTAATTTCTAACATTTTATTCAAATAATAATGATAAGTGTAAAATAAAATTCGAATTTGAATTGTTTTTGACTAAGTTCTCACGGTTTTTTATTGGTTCTCATGATTCTCACAATATTTAGAGTTCTTATTTAAACCTTTCCCTATATATAGGATGAAGATCATTACAGAACACTAATTATTGCGAGAACAAAAAGAACAACTCTAAATCACTAAATTTTGAGATTTAAGATTCATATTTTTTAAATTTTATGTCTCTTACATTCATATATGTATTATATATACATCAAAATACCATATACTTTTACCTACATATACCCTACATACATGTAAGTAATTTAACCTACAAATAACCTACATATGTGTAGGTTATATAAAAACTGAAAATTTTCTATATTTTTTTTTTGAATTCTAGTGTTGGAAACAATAAATGTTACATTTGTGACATATTCATTAACTTTTTAGGTGTTTAGAATTGAAAAAATAGGTGATTTATTTTGTTCTGCGTGTTCTCGCAATATTTAATGTTCTGCATAGAACCTTCCCATATATGTTTGTATATATATATATATATATATATGTATATATATATAAATATAAATATATATATATATATATAGAGAGAGAGAGAGAGAGAAACAGGATCAGGAGAAAACGTCTAAAAGTGTGAAAACAATGAGAATGATTTTCAGCCATAAGATCTTTGTGATTTGTGGCTAAGATGAAGCGGTGGCATTTTTGTAAATAATGGGAACTTAGAACTACCAGGAGGGGTAAAATTAGAAGATCCAAACAATGGTGCACATGGTAATCACATGCCATTTCCCCCATCATATTTAAACACCAAAAAGTTTTTTATACATGATTATTTTTCTAAAAAATTACACCATAAAACTCAACATTTTTATCTTTCCAACGAGTATACTATTTATATATTTTTTTGAAAAAACATGAACTGGGTTTTTATGGCGTTTTTAACTTTGTTTTTTATGACGTTTTCAACTGGGTTTTCTTGGTTTCTTATAGTGTTTTCAACTAGTTTTATGGTGTTTCTGAACTGGGTGGTTTTATAACGTTTTCAACTAGATTTTCATGTTTTTTCTTCTGAATTGAGTGTTTTATGGCGTTTTCAACTTGGTATTTTCCTGGCATTTTAGGTGTTTTATGGCGCTTTCAACTAGGTATTTTCACGGCCTTTTCTAAATTGGGTGTTTTATGGCGTTTTATTTGAACATCCGGTTCATGTCATTTTTTTATTTCAAAAGTATAGCAATAGTATACTCGTTGGAAAGATAAACACTCGATTTTATTGTGTAATTTTTTTTTTAAATAATCACGTATAAAAAAGTTACGGGAGTTTAAAAAATGGTGGAATATGCATGTGACTTGCATGTGGATGGTATTTGGCATATGAGTAGCATGTGCATCGACTTTTTGACAATATTCCCTTTAGTGTAAGTTAGCACAAACATCACATGTCAACACCAAAATCTTTCTCAATGTTTTTACACTTTTAGGCATTTTTCCCAAATCCCACTCGTAATATATATATATATAATATATATATATATATATATATATAAATTTTATATATATATATATATATATATATATAAATTTATATATATATTTATATATATATATATATATATATAAATTTATATATATATAAATTTATATATATATATAAGGTTCATGTGTGAACAACTTTCTTGGTAGTGAGCACTAGTAAACTAATCCTAGTCCTTGATTATTAATACACAAGTGTAAATCAATGGCCAGGATTTGATAATGATAATATACTAGTGTATAACGATTTGATGATTCAAATCAATGGCCAAGATTTGTTTACTCAATTCACAAATACACTAGTGTTCACTCTAGAACCCCACACACATATATATATATATATATATATATATATATATATATATATATATATATAGGGTGAAGTTATTGTAAAAAAGGTGTTTTGTGAGAATGGTAAGAAAGAATCAAAACCATTAGATCTTTAATCTAATGGTTGAGATCTTGATAGCAATCAGCATTAAAATAATTAATTTTCTAGATTAAGGATATAAAGGTAAATTTAACATTTTTAAATTTAGAAAGTCACATACAATGCACATGCAAGTTTCCCCTTCTATTTTAAACGTCAATAACTTTTTATACGTAACTCTTTATTTTTTTAAAATTACACCATAATAACGAGTGTTTTTTTATCTTTAATATGAGCACCTTATTGTTACACTTATGTAGAGAAAAAAATTACGTTTCAATTGGATGTTTTTGTCCATGGTGTTTTTACAGTAAAACACCATGAGCGTAAAATAAGACACCATAGCATTGCAAATAATGACCTACTACCATAAATAACACTATAACACTATACATCCATCATAGACCTGTTACAGAATACATAACACTATAACTACTATATAACACTATACGTCCATCATAGACCTACTATCAGAAATATATAACACTATAACACTATACATACATCATAGACCTTTTTACAGAATACGTAACACTATAACACTATACATCTATCGTAGACCTATTACAGAGAAAATAACACTATACATCCATCATAGACCTGTTACATAAAATATAACACTATGTAACACTGTACAAATTCGTATTACTATAATAATGGGTGGCGGTTATGAAAGGTTATCAATTAATTGAATCAATAAGAAAATTACTTGTTTACCCTTTTGAATTAATTTAGATTAAGGACACATGTCATCTCCACAATATTTCTCATACTTCTCACACTTTAGGCCCTTTTTACAGGATCCTCTACCTTATATATATATATATATATATATATATATATATATATATATATATATTGTAACATCCGTCAAAAACGGATTTACCAAACCCGCTCCGTTTATCAACCGAACAGTCAGTCAAAAATTTCGTTGCGAATTAAATGCCCAAAATAATTTTAAACGATACATAATCGATTATTATACGGGAATATATATTTAGTTTTTGAAAAACTGTTGTAAAACGCAAAATAAAAATACAATGTCTCTGCCGGGTTTCGAACCCGGGTCAGTGACCGGTCCGGAAACGGACTTAACACATAACACTTGAACCACTGCGCCACTGATGTTATTTGTTAAATAATAGAATCATTTAATTGATATCATGGCGTTACGAATTCAAAACCGGCGCCCAATAGTTCAGTCGTCGGAAATCCCGGAAATCTCGCGAGTCTTAACGACAACTTACGTTATAACGTAAACCATTACTAAGACATCGGTTATAACCGACGTCTGAGTCCGCGTCCAAACCATAACCGCCGGAGTTTTTATAACCGATGAATACAGTCGGAAATCAGACCAGGTTCTTCGACGATTTTGCCCTATAAATTCACCCACAACCCACTGCAAACCTTTTCGCTCAAAACCACACCTTTTCTCGGCGTAATTCCACTCGCCGGAATTAATCTGTTCGTCGCCGGAAAACCGGTTTCCTCATTTCTGAGCCTTACTAAACCATTTGAACTTATACCGAAGTCACCCACATATTTTGTAAGCTTTCTGAAGTATCTCTGCTGCAAGACACTCGTCACCAGAGCCTATTGCTGTCGCCGGAGTTCTGCCGGAAAACAGAGGAAGACAGTCGGTATACCTCTTCGATTAAATTCTTTTTCTTTTCACTTATATCTCACCATGATGAACTGAAACACACTAAGAAACCGATTAAAACTTCGAACCATTCTGCTGTCGATTCTGGTTAAAAACTCAGCGAAGAAGATGAAGTTCGGTATCATATAAGTTTAATTAAAATCAACTTATTAATCGGGTTAGACACACAGTCCAGCGGTGGACTGTGTGCACATTAAACGCAAAGGTCTCGAGTTCGAATCTTGTTTCCACACACGTCGCCTTAATAAAAATGATTTTTTTGATTAACCGAACCGGAGTCATACTGGTATATGTTAAGTATATTAATAACCGGAATAATAACCAAGTTAGACACACAGTCCAGCGGTGGACTGTGTGTATGTTTATATCACAGGTCACGAGTTCGAGTCCGGGCTACTGCACCGACTCGGACAATTATCTATTCTTTTTAATTAAGACAGAAAAGGAAATAACTAATTTGTGTTTAAGTATAATAAAAATCAGTAAAGTTAACAAGTTGCACACACAGTCCAGCGGTGGACTGTGTGTTAGTTTAAGCCACAGGTCCCGGGTTCGAGACCTGTGGAGCGCACCGTCCGAATTGATTTAAATCGTTTTTAAAAATAAAGGACTTCTGTTTAAACATAATTAATATATATATATAATTAAAATCAGATATATAACGGGTTAGACACGTAGCTCAGTTGGTAGAGCTGCGTGCACGCGTACGGGAGGTCTCGGGTTCGAGCCTCACCCAGCGCAGTTATATTCCGCATTCGAACCGGTCAACGGTCAGGTCAACGGTCAACGGTCAGGTCAACGGTCAGAAAAAAATCAAATTTTTTATTATTTTTATTTAATTATTTTAATTAAAAATCAATTAAAAATACTTAAAAATAACATTTTTTAAGGTTAGAAAATAGCCTCAAACTCACAAAAATACACCCAACAATCCTACTAAAATAGATTAATAAAATCCGTTTACTTACCGAACCATAATGCGATTTATCTAGGTTAATCTCACTCGTGGTTAAAACCACTTCGCGTGCATTCAACGTCATCAACCGAACGCACCCACTGTGAGTGAATCTTACAACTCCCCCTTTTAAATTACACGTTTTGGGGTGTGTCATGTGTTATAAAAATAATTAACTTGTTTATTTAAACTTGTGCCATACCACATCATGATCTAAACTTAGATTGTTATATTGTTGTGATTACTTATTTCCTTTTGTCAAATTATATGAAACTCATTCATTAAGCCCATCAGTTCCTCGTGGGAGACGAGTTGAACAACGCGTGCCTCAAATCAAATTCATTATTGTTCATGTGTGTATCATTGAGTTTATATTGTTTGTAGTTGTGTCATTCATATTATCATGTTTATGCAATTCATTCATTAGGCCCCTCAGTTCCTCGTGAGAGACGAGTTGAGCATCGCGTGCCTCTAAATGTTCCATTATTGTTCATGTGTGTTTTATTTAATATCTTATGATTGTTGAATAAGTTTACATCTATTTTTACTCATGTTTGGTTGTGCACATATTTCATAATCAATTCAAATAAACTTGTTCAAATGTTTTCCATAGGATTCACTCGCCAACATTATGTTGATCCAAAAAACCCTTTTACACATGATACAGGTGAACAGGTTGAAGCAAGGAAAACATAGGATATGCCTTAGAAGAGAACAAAGAAGTTTAGATTGTTAGTTAGAACATGTTGTAACATTTATTGTAAATTTCCATTTAATTTGTATTAATGAATATGAAACGCATAATAAATGTCATGAGCTTTGATGATAACCCAATCATGCCCCGATCACCTTTTCCGCTGCGGGTCGGGGTGTGACATATATATATTTCAAAAAATAAAATACATTGGACCCTATTGGCGACACCCGGTTGATTCTTTTTGTGAAATATGTATTTTAATTTTTTTAATTTTTTATGTCTATTTTGATTAACTTTTTTAATAAATTTATCTTTTAGAATACTCTCATTTGTGTGTCAAATGAGAATCTTATAGATTCAAAATAAGCTTCCAAAATTGGGTATGTGGGGTAATAAGCTTCCAAACTTTGAGCTAAATGGTCAAATTAAGCTTACAAAATTGGGTATGTGGGTCACTGAATATTGGTCGGCTTCATCGTGGACAATTTCTTTCGGCCCAATGCAAGCATGTGGACCGGCCTTCATATGCAACTACAAGAGGCCACACATCCGGACATCCGGTTAAGAACAATGCTTGTCTTGAACTAATTAATTCTCCAAGTAGAGATGTAGAGGTGAATAAAATCCGTTCCGGAGTCGAAACCTGTCAAGAAACTGATATCAAGAACAAGATGTGCCCAAACCAAGTATTTATTAACCCAGAAGCGAAAGTACAAATACAAACAACAAAGATGAACAGATCAAAAACCTCACAAGATGAACACTCTAATACAGATTATCAAAATGATAATCTGTTGACAAATAACAAGCACTCTACGCTGCGAACCTGAGCAGATCACACTAGAAACCCTAATCGCCAAGAGAGATACCAATAATGCAAGCGACTGAAAATGACCAGTTAGTTAGATCTGAACTGAGCACATGCTTTTATAAAGACCCACACTAAATACCCGGATATTTGTTATAACAACCTGATGCCTTTAAGTATTTGTTATAATAACCTGATGCCTTTAAGCCCAACTCTTTCAACCAATCCTCATGCCCACGTAGCATATATGCATAACAAAAATTAAAACCAGAGATTAGATAAAAATAAACATGAATTAACAATAGAATTGAAGTAAACAAATTACCTTTTTAACACCCCTCCTCAATTCTATTGATTAAAAACGTCAAAAAGCTTTAGCTCTTTACATAGAACAATATGCTCCTTTAATAGAACTCCCTTTGTAAAAATATCTGCAATCTGACTAGAAGATTTTATACCAAGACTTTTAATAACACCTTGGTAATTAAATCTCTAAAAAAATAGATTCAGTTCAAACTGTTTGGTCCTATCATGGAAAACTGGATTTGTTGCTATGGATATAGTAGCATTATTATCACAAAACAATTTAATAGGAAGTTCTACATTTATCTACAACTCACTTAATAAATTTTTATACCATATTACTTCACATGCAGCAGCACACATAGACCTGTACTCAGCCTCAGCTGAGGACCTAGACACTGTTGGTTGTTTCTTACTTTTCCAAGAAACCAAACAATTTCCAAGAAATACACAATAACCATTCACAGATTTTCTAGTGACTAAGCACTTGGCCTAGTCTGAATCAGCAAACGTTGTCAAATTAAAAAACTCACTTTTACTAAACAACAAGCCTTTCCCAGGTGCAGACTTTAAATATCTCAACAAATGAAAAGCAAGTTTCAAGTGACCTTCAGTGGGATTATGCATGAACTGACTCAATACATGTACTGCATATGAAATATCAGGTCTGGTGTGAGACAGATATATCAACTTCCCTACTAACTGTTGATAACCAGTTATATTAGTTAAAGGACCAGAATTATTTATAAGTGTATTATTTACTATATGACTTTGTTCAATAGGAACACCAACTGGCTTGCATCCTAGCATTCCATATTCAGTTAATAAATTTGTACAATATTTTCGTTGAGATAAACATATACCTTTTTCACATGACAAAACTTCAATGCCTAAAAAATATTGTAATGTTCCAAGATCTTTAATAAGAAACTTGGTCTTTAAACTTTGTTTAATATTCTCTATTTTAGACAATGAGTTACCGGTAACAATAATATCATCCACATAGACAAGCAAAGCAACAAATACATCACCAACACATTTGATGAACAAAGATGTATCACATTTGCTTTGAAAAAAACATATGTCAAGTAACAAACCAACTAGTTTCTCATTCCACATTCTTGGGGCTTGTTTAAGTCCATATAGAGACTTATTTAATTTACATACTTTGGATTTATCATTTAATGGATATCCTTCAGGTAATGACATGTAAACTTCTTCATGCAAATCACCATATAAAAATGCATGATTTACATCTAATTGATATAAGGTCCAACCATTTTGAACAGCTAAAGCAAGAATACATCTAACAGTGATCATTTTAACTACAGGAGAAAAAGTTTCTTCATAGTCAATACCTTCTTTTTGACTAAAACCCTTAGCTACTAATCTTGCTTTATATCTTTCTATCTCACCATTTGATTTATATTTTATTTTATAAACCCATTTGTACCCCACAACACTTCTATCATTAGGTCTATCTACAATATCCCAAGTATGATTTCTATGTAATGCATGAATTTCGTCATTCATTGCAGTAATCCAGTTAGAATCTTTGATAGCTTCTTTATATGTCTTAGGTTCAATGGTTTTTGAAAGATTAGAAGCAAAGCATTTATTAGATAAGGACAATTTAGAGAAATTAATTATTTTTTCAATCCCATATTTCACTTTCCCATCAAGCACAAAATCACTTAGCTTTTTAGGTAAAACAGAAGTTCTAGAAGATCTTCTAGGAACACTAGATATATCAAAACTTACTGTGTCACCCTCAGAACTTGTTTGTGCTTCCTTTGTAATATTCATAGGTTCTGCCCTACCAGTTAATTTATGATTCTCACTTGTCTGCAGTGTATCAGCCATGACAAGAGATTTTTCATGAATCTCTGACTGCTGAACTATTTGTGTTCTTACATCAGCATTTGTTGGAACCCTTCTGTCATCATAGGGATCCTTCACATGTTGTACAAATTCTGAGTTATCATACAGATCAAAAAAATTTAATGAATTTATATTTTTTTAAAGAATTAGAGTCATAATTTTCAAAAAGAGACTGCTCTTTAAATGGAAATACTGTTTCATAAAATTTAACATCTTTTGGAAAAATTATAGTTTTTGAATCGAGACTAAACAATTTATATCCTTTCTTTTCATTGGAGTACCCAATGAAAACATACTTTTCTGCCCTACTGTGTAACTTATCAGTGTCAGTTAAAACTGTACAAAAACTCAGACAACCAAATACTCTTAGATGACTCAAGAAGGGTTTAAAATTATAAACTAACTCATATGGAGTTCTACGGGAGTCCTATTAATAAGATAAGCAGCAGTCAGAACACACTCATGCCAAAAATTAATAGGAACATTACTTTGAAATAGTAAAGATCTAGTAACATTTAACAAGTGTCTATGCTTTCTCTCCACAATACCATTTTGTTGTGGAGTATAAGCACAAGTAGTTTGATGAAGTATTCCATTTTGATTGCAGAAATTACTCATTTATTTATTCACAAATTCTGACCCATTGTCACTTCTAAAAAATTTTATATTTTTTTCAAACTGTGTTTGAATTATATTAGCAAATACTTGGAGATTTTCAAAAACTTCAGTTTTTTGTTTCATTAGGCACACCCACACAGCTCTGGAATAGTCATCAACTATAGTTAGAATATATTTATGTCCTTCTCTACTAGCAACCCTATAAGGACCCTACACATCCAAGTGAACAAATTCTCCCAATTAAGAACTTTTATGTTCACTTAAAGGAAAGGGTTCTCTATGTTGCTTAGCTTTGTGACACACATCACAAGGACCATGATTAGTAACTAAAGATACATTTAAAGTATTCTTAAAATATTTTATTGCTTGATCAGCAGGGTGTCCTAATCTAGCATGCCACAGTTTGTAATCAGAATTACTAAGACTACACACCTTATTAGAAACAAAAGAAGTGCCACACATATATAAACCTTCAACTTGATTACCAATCATCAGGACTTTCTTGGTTGATAAGTCCTGTATGTAACACTTATATTCATCAAAACCCACATACAACTTATTGTCTCTGGCCAGTTTATGTACAGAAATAAGGTTTACACAGTACTCAGGAACTACAAACACATCATGCAAAACCACACCTTCAGTAAGTTTTAAAGAACCTATCTTTGTTACAAAGGCATTAGTTCCATTAGGATGTTTTACATGAATTTTAAGACTAGACACATCAACAAAATCAGTTAAATTCTTCTCAGATTTTACCATATGATTGTTAGCTCTTGAGTCAATTATCCAACCAGAACCATTCGCAATGTCAGAACCAAAAGAATAAGCAAATTTGCTAAACACAGTAGAACAAAAAACCCCACCTGAAACATTGCAGCTTTGAGTCGTTTCATGTGTTTTTTCTTTCACTAAACTTAACAATTTAGACAACTGATCAGTGGTCAAAGTAGTAACAGGAATATTAGTATCATCAACACTTACATTATTACTAGAACTAACTCTCTTCCCTTGATTCCCTCTTGGTAGTTTCATCCAAGAAGGACATCCAATAAATTCAAAGCATTTGTCAACTGAATGTCCTGTTTTATTACAATTAGTACATTTTAAAGTTTGATTTTGATTCTTAACTGCTTTCTTTTTGTTATCTACACCAGTATTAGTTTTAACAAACAACCCCATAGTTTTATCATTTGACAAAGACATATTAGATTGCCTATGAGACTCTTCTCTAGACACTATAGAAAAAGCTTCTTTGACAGTAGGTAAAGGTTCCCTAATAAGCAGACTAGTTCTAACAGATCGATAGACACTATCTAAACCCATTAAAAACTACATTAGTTGAATAAGATGATTAAAGTTATTAAACTGAGTTGAAGCATCACATGTACACACAGGTATTTGAAGAATTTGATCTAATTTCTTCCACATAATATTCAATCTATGATAATATTCAGCAAAAGGCATACCAGACTGACTAAATGAATTAATCTTTTGATATAAGTCAAACACAACAGAACCATCTACCTTATCATAAGTATCCCTAAGATCTTTCCAAACATCAGAAGCATACATAGAATACACATGACCCAAATAAAGTTCTTCAGATACAGAGTTAAGTATCCAAGTAAGTACCACAGAATTACATTTTTCCCACTGAGTTTCAAGAATTGAATCACCCTCTGGTTTAGCAAATGATCCATCAATAAAACCTGTTTTATTTTTAACCCTTAAAGCTAGACTCATAGCATTTGCCCAAACTGTGTAATTCTCAGTACCCTTAAGTTTTATATTAACCACAGTCAAGTTAGTAGAATCACTTGCATGCAAGTACAAAGGGTTATCTGGTTCAAGTTTACTTATCATAGTTTCACCAAATAAATTTAAAAGATCAGCCATAGTACAAGTAGTTACTCAAACAGCACAACAATTAGAACAAGAAAAAACCCTACACAACGAAACTGTACCAGGGACTAGATAGTAGGTTCGTCACTCACAGTGCCTACCCAAGCCTTTGTACAGGAGCTGTATGTGATTTAGTAAACACAGACAATAAGCCTATAAACACAACAGATAATAGCACACTTAAACTAAATGCAACAGAGTGTACCCTCTCTGTGTCCCAATCAAAAGAACCGGCCCAACAAGTCCGGTACCAACAAAGTCTAAATGCAAGAAATGATAAAGAGAGAGTAAAGAACGATCTCACTAAATATTGCAGACCCAAGTCAGGGTCTCTCCTGATCTAGCTAGGGTTTTACAATATTCTAGTATTGAACCCCAACTAGAGCGGAAGCTTCCAAGAATCACTAATCAGATTCAGAGCTTCAGATCCAAAACCAGCAAACAAAAAGTTCACCAGGACCTTGATCAAAAAAACTCAAACCCTAAATTTAGGGTTTCTTCTTCTCGATCGGCATCGATTCCAAAGCCTTCAAATCCTTGATCAAGCAGGACGATCTAATAGATCTGACACATACGCAGCGGAATATCTATTGACGACCAGAAAAGATCACAGACAACAACTCAAGAGCCACTATGGCTCTGATACCATGTGAAGAAACTGATATCATGAACAAGATGTACCCAAACCAAGTATTTATTAACCTAGAAGCGAAAGTACAAATACAAACAACAACGATGAACAGATCAAAAACCTCACAAGATGAACACTCTAATACAAATTATCAAAATGATAATATGTTGACAAATAACAAGCACTCTACACTGTGAACCTGAGCAGATCACAGTAGAAACCCTAATCATCAGGAGAGACACCAATAATGCAAGCGACTGAAAATGACCAGTTAGTTAGATCTGAACTGAGCACATGCTTTTATAAAGACCCACACTAAATACCCAGATATTTGTTATAACAACCTGATGCCTTTAAGTATTTGTTATAACAACTTGATGCCTTTAAGCCCAACTCTTTCAACCAATCCTCAGGCCCACATAGCACATATGCATAACAAAAATTAAAACCAGAGATTAGATAAAAATAAACATGAATTAACAATAGAATTGAAGTAAACAAATTACCTTTTTAACAACACTCGGAACCGGGTATTACTTGGAACCAGTTCTATACATGACCCTATCCGTCGATTACATATCAGGTTATAACAATCGAACCCGAATCCAATAGGTAAACCCGAAACCCCACACATTTGGAATGGGCTTGGGGTCGAGTTTCGAGTATGGGACCGTGTTTGGGATGAGTTTTAGTTTTTTTCGTGGGTTTGGAATTTGGTGATATGCCCATTTACCGGACAAATTGTACCAAATTATACCTGATATAATTTCTTTTATTTTTTTAAATATGAATATCTATGATAGGTCAATTATTGGCATACACTATTTTTCTCATCTATGCATTTGAGTATTTTATATATATTTTGTGATATTTTATTTATATACATTTTAGTTATTTGATATATTTTTATAGTGAATGTTAAATGTAATTGATTAACAGTTACTCGATGGATATCCGACAAGTATTTTTTTTTTTAAATTAACGGGTTTTCCTGAAATGCATGGGTATACCTGATACCCGACGTGTTTTGGGACATGTTTGGGATAATCTTATCTAATCGGGTTTGGATTTGAGATTGCCAAAACTCGTCCAAAACCCGCCTCATTTCCATCCCTACTTATGGTTTGAAACTGGTTCCAACCCGCTCATAGTCTACCTGAACCAATCACAACCAAAGATCAATCCGGTCACTTTCCTCTCAAAACCTGATTCCAACTTGAAACCCATTTAAAAAAAAGAAAAAAGAAAAAGAAGAAAAGGAAGAAAAAAAGAGAAGAAAAAAAAAAAGAAAAACAGTTTTCTGCAACTTAATCAAGTAACATCATGGTTGGAAATATAAGTTTTCCACAATTAAAGTTGTAGTTCTGATATGAAACGAATATATAACTTGAAACATAGCGACAGAAAAAAAACAATTGGGTTCCGTGACTTTCCACTCCTGAGGAATTTTTGGTAAGCTCCGTCACTGATTGTTGCTACAATTTTATAGTTGGAAACAAAATATAAATTTTACAATCGCATTTTATGTATGGATTTTTATGAAATGAAAGAAAATGAAAAACAATTATAGAATTAAAGACTTAAAAAGATGCACAAACGGGTTGGGACTATGTGGACCTGCAGCACTACCTGACAGAAGCCTAAAAAAGGTGGGTTGAACCCAAAAGCCCAATTCGAGCAGAAGTATATTTTCCAAAGCATAGTCCAAAAGCCCATCAATTGTTAAGGAGTAGGCCCAACAGCTGTTATTTCTTTTAAGATGTTGTGTTAATGCTGTTGATTTAAATTTCTTTTTTTTTTCTTTTTATTAGAACGAACAATCACACACTATCTAATCATATTTCTAAATCTAAAATTCGCTAACCATGGTACTAAAACTCCCAACAACTAGAGGAGGAACATATATCTTACACACCTTGATGTATACTAGTAGTATACAGGCTACAAGCCCTTCGGTTCGTGATTTAAATAAAGACATTATTTTGTAAGGCAAACAATTGGTAGAAGAAGGTTTATGCTTGCATGATAGGTATATTAAGTCGGGACATAAAGCTTATTGGGGCTTGATCGAGTCTATGGTGATGTTAAAATTGGGAAGTTAGCTTGTTATCATGTACTAGTCCCGCGAGCACCATGAAACATTCTCAGGACCCTTAGGGTCGGCTATTTCATTCATTTTATGATCATGGATTACTGGTCTCATTCTGTCATGGACTCCGAAATGTTTTGCGTATGTTAATGAAAATGTGAAGTTAGGAAGCATTCAACCAAGAGGCATTGAAAAAGGTTGTTTTTGGGTGGATGATTGAACACCTCAAAACTTTAGGTCAACTCATAATGCATAGTTTGTTGATCTACTATGCCTAGTTGATAGATGAAATTGGGATATGTACCTTGCACAAATACCATTTACATAATTTAGGACAACATTCGTTATTAATGGGTTGTTGTAGTGACAATAGGATGTAAAGAGATGCATGATTGCATGAATGGGCCATTATTATATGAAAATTTCAAAAAAGGAGAAAAAAGAAGCAAAGGATGTGAAACATGGCCCTACAAGTCACACACTTGTAGACAAAATTCCCAACATTTACAACTCCCTTCCAATCTACTCCATCCCTCACTTTCTTCATTTACACACAAACACACTACATTCTAGTTTCTCAGCATCAAGACTAGGAGGATACTTGATTCAGAATATGACATAATATCCCTTACAGTACTTTTATTCAAACAAGTTCCCCTCAATCTACATCGTATCATACTATCACTCAAATACCATCCCTTATCGATTCCATATCATGACTGTTGTTTCACAACACATCATTGCAATAGTATGAACAATTGCATAGTCGAAGCATTGCGGATGGCCCCCCTAAGTAGCATTTAGAAACCCTATACTCTAAATAGTCTATGCAGTTTGTGTGTTATCTCAAACAAGTCAAAAGAAAAAAATAACCGCTAAAAGGGTGGTTTTACACAAGAATATACATTTTTATTTAAATAATAACATTGTTTATATAGTTATCCTTAATGCAATTGTTTTCTTATAACTAAAACTAAATGATAGACAAAACATGACGTCAATGAGCTGTTGGTGGAGTGGTAAGGGAGAGACCTGGTGTTCTAAGTTACCTATGTTCGATTCCTGCTTCCCCCATTAGTTTTGGCGGCCCCAAGTGATGATGGAAGACTAGGCGAGTAAGTGGTGATCGCTAGTTCGATCCTTGAACAGAACGTGTTTACTTCACTGCACTATCGTGCCTTCAGGCGGGTGTTTACAGACATCGGCCCTGGGTGAGGGTTTTCCCCGTTTCACGGGCGGATGTATCTTGATGTGATGAATTTCGCCAGTAGTCAATTTGAAGGATTCTTTGGCGTTAAAAAAAGACCTAACAAATGTTAGGCACACTATAATAACTTGTTTTAGTCGTAACTTGTTATGACATATTTCACAACCCCCTTACTCCGTGGTTTTCCCACCCATGGTTTTTTAATTATGACTATGGTACAAGTTTGTAATGCACCCCTCCAAATGTGTTGGTACAATATATGATCAAATTCATTGAAATCTAGATTTTATGTAACTACTCTAAGTCTCTGTTCATAAAGTGTCTCAAATTAGTTAAAAGGAATAATCACAAAAGCACACTTGTCAAACTAACTACTTGAATAAAGCCCCTTATCTCTTTTCATGCACATGATCCCATAATGGAAGAAAACACCACCACAACCATAATCATGAAAGCCCTCTCCACCCTCACACCACCACAAATTTCCACCCTCACCACCACCATCTCCTCCCTCTTCCACTCCCACCGCCGCCGTCTCTCCGTTCTCCTGTCATCACACACCCTCTTCTCTCTCTCCCTCCACCACCTCCACTCCCTCTCCCTCCACCAAAAATCCCTTCTCATTGCACAACATCTCTTATCAATCCACTCACACCTCTCCCACTTCGTCCACCATAAAACCGCCCGAATGCCACCTTACGCCGCTACCTTCCTCAACGACCGTGACCTTGACTGTGTTCTTCTACTCCTACTACTATGTGAACTCCACCAACATGAACCCGAATCGCTCAAAACCTTATCACCATCGGATTGGCGGGAATCTCTTTCTAAATATGTTTCCATCACCATGTTGACTTGCGCCATTTGTTCCAATAGTCAAATACTGATCAAGTATATTGAAATGGTGGCAAAATGCAAGAAGTTTGTTGATGTGATGGGTGGTGGAGAGGGGAAGGAGGTGGCGCTCCGGTTGGTGGAGGTGAAACAAGGAGGAAAGGAGTGTGCTATATGCAAGGAAGAGATGAGTCAAGGGAGAGATGTGTGTGAATTGCCTTGTGAGCATGAGTTTCATTGGATGTGCATAGTGCCATGGGTGATCAAGAAGAACACATGCCCTTGTTGTCGTCATCGGCTACCACCGATGGATGACGTGTATGGTGAGATTGAGTGGCAATGGGAGGTTATTGTCAAGATAGGTGGTAGTTACATGTAGTTTGTTGTATCTCTTACACACTTAAACTACCTTTTATTGAATTCTATGTATACATTGGATTTATTCTATATAGTAGTTACTAGTTATTACTACTTACTAGCGTATTGTACTCTAAAAAATTACAATTAGCTGGACTAACTGATCATATCGTATGGCATGGACGCTAATGGACATGAACGATAATATCTATTTATATAATTAAAGAAAGAATACGAAAACAAATCTTCTTTCTTTCGTTTGTTTATATTTGTGAACATTGATTAATGTTTGTCTATCAAGTGTATGAAGCTAGTGAAAATCACAAATATACACGTTGACCGGAGATAATAGCCAACAAAACATTGGAAGCGGCTATTATAAGGAGTTCACATGGAGGAAAAGATTGTGTAGCATTTTCCTCTTTTCCTTTCCTCCATGATTTTTAAACAGTCATAACTTTTCATCGGTCATAAAAAATTATAAATCATATCCATATGTCGCATCGTGTGGTTGTGCAAGATGTTGGAATCTTATTAATCAAATTATTAAGTTACGCGTAAAACACCATAATGATTATCCTATCTTGAATTTCAAAACTAACCCCGTACCCGAATACCCGTCTTGAATTTTAAAACACTGTCTTTATTTATACTACATTATTAAGCAAATTGAATGGGCAAGAATGTAATTATCACCAATTTTAAGATGACATTTTCTTCGATCCCTGCCCCTACTCTTCCCTGCATCGGCCATCATCAGTATTGATGTATTGTGACTCTTAACTGAGACTCATGAACGGCGATTGAAGTTCAATCACTGCTCAGACCATCGTCTCTTCAAATTTAACGGAAATTGAATGCGTCTTATATGTATGCTCACGCCATTGGATCTGTTAAATAGTTTTTGGTTTGATTATTTTGGAGTTGCACTTATAATCTTAAAACTAACTTATTATACCATGTATATTTTGGACTGTTGGACCTCTTAGAGATAGCTTTTCTGTGGTAACTGTGTGTGTGTGTGTTTATTATACCAAGTGTATTTTGGACTGTTGGAATGAGGCTTCCAAGTTTGGAAAGACAGGAATGGTTGAAACCAATTATGTTTAGTGCGGGTATCGGGCAAATTGATCATACCCATATGACAAAAGGCGGGCCCGAAATCAGGAATGGGAGGTGGTCCTGCGTCAAGTATGGTTATTGGTTAAAATGATGCTGAGCTAGATGTTAGCGTTGTACAGCGTGGCGATGCTGAGATGGTACAAAAATTGTATCAGGTTGTTCGTGTGTGTATTCAAATGGGTGAGAGTAACCCATTTGTCAGCATGCATGATCATGGTGCAGGTGGTAATAATGTTGTTAAAGAGAGCATTTATACAGAAGGTGCTACAATTGATATTAGGCCTGTTGTTATTGGTGATCATACTATGTCTGTTTTAGAGAGTTGGGGTGCAGAATATCAAGAGTAAGATTGCATTTTGGTCAAACCTGAAAGTGACGGATCTAGCCCAAAAATTCAAGGGCATCCATAAAGACTTTTGTGTATCAAAGTGTTTTCCATGTCCCATTCACAGAAGCCTTGTACAATATATAAAATGCAATAATAATAGATAACTACGAATGATATAATAATATACACTAATAATCCCAAGATTTTTTTTGTGACCAGGTATCTTTTGTATAACGGAGATGAAGTTGAAGGGTATTTTTACACTACACAGACGGGGTTGAGGAGTAGCCCGTGCCCCCTGTTAACACACTAACTCCGGCCTTGTCTGAAAGCCGTAGTCAGTTGGAGTCAATTTGTAGAGTTTCAATGCCAATTGTTGGGATTATTAATTGAACTTCTTTGAAATTGCACATATAGTGTGTGTTTTAGTGTTTTGAGATTGTTGACTGACTTTGACCTTAAATCCTCATGTGTATTGCCATCAAAACCCTAACCTTGATCATGGTTTCTTGTGTTTTTAAGATACCTAGAAAAGTATGTTGTAGTGACCTAAAATGAAAATCTTTTATGCTTAGTTGGGTTTTTTCATGCTGGCCTCATCTTTTTATAACCTATTG
The DNA here is from genome assembly GCA_947069175.1 of Scalesia atractyloides. Classification (NCBI taxonomy): domain Eukaryota; kingdom Viridiplantae; phylum Streptophyta; class Magnoliopsida; order Asterales; family Asteraceae; genus Scalesia; species Scalesia atractyloides. The sequence continues at coordinate 82,366,182 of CAMTDV010000001.1, read as the reverse complement.
TAGTTGTTGGTCTCATTATTACAGACCCTATTTAGATTATAGCCTAAAGGTTTTATTTTTTTACAAAGATTTCATCTTTATTATTTCAAGTTAAAAATGAGGTGTGTCATAATAATCAGTTTTTTATTTGTGTGAAACCTGATGGCCATGTAATGCTTGACGTTTTTAACCGTTTATCTAAACAATAAATCCATTTAAAGTTAGAATATAAATATTTTTCAGGTCAACCCGCCGCCCCATTTTGACTTTTTTAGATAATTTGAGTTACACTGGTCGAGTTCGGGTTACACGACTTAAGTGTATAGGTTATGATTGATGTTTTTGACACGAATAAATATAGGTGTTATTGATGTTTCAGAAACGAACATAAATATAGAGTTATGTTCGGGTTCATGAGTTCAACCCTACTAAAAAGAATCATATATTGGTTCCTCTTTAGCTATATTTAAATATCAAGATTTACTCTTTTTGCAAACCTACTTGATCTTTTGAGGTAAAGTTTCAATCTTTACATAGAGTTTTATTCACTAACAGTGAACACATTCTAATTTCCTAGTTTATCACCACATCAGATGAAAAATGATAAGGGATTTGGTTAAGTTCAAGCTATCTTTTCTGTTAAAGCTATTAAATTTTAAATCCTATCTATACAAACAAAATGTCAACATTATATAATATATCGTAACTATCATATAATTTCATCAAGAAAAAAATTTATTATGTTGTTCCAAATGGATCAAACAATTAGATTAAACAAGAACACAAAATATTCAGGGGACAAACCAACCACTATTTCTATTCAATCAAACGAACTTAACAAACTTACAAGGAAAATTGACAAGCAAAGATAATAACCTAGACCCTTATTTATATTGGGTAGGGTTCTAGACTGAACACTAGGTTGAGAGTGAACTGTGTGAACTAATCTGAGCCATTAGATGATATCATCTAGAGATTTTTAAACAATGACAAGATTGTAATTATAATGTTGTAACTTCCCTTTAAATTAATTGATAGAAGGATATTTGCGTTTTTTTGTAAATTGCATTTATTAAACAATATAATCAAAATTCCTAAAATCTTGCTAGTTTCCGATTATACAAGATACACAGTTGTTGGTGTATACACATGTGTACAGTCTCAATAGTATTAGTTTATACAAGATACACAGATGTTAGTTTATACACATATATACAGTCTCGCTAACTATCAATTTATACAAGATACACAACTGTTAGTTTATACACATATGTGCTTGAATAATACACATGTGTATAAATCTGGTTTATACCGACCTGTGGGAACAAGATGTAATTATACGCAAGTGTATAAGTCTTGTATATACTGACCTGTATACACATATTTAAAAATACATAATTTAATTAGGTTTAATATTTAATTTTAAAAAGAACATAAGAGTTTATTTAAAAATAAACATTAGCCATTTAATGTCTTATAATTAAAATAATAGAAGACATAATTAAAAATGAGAGAGAGAGAGAGAGTTAAAAGATGAGAAAATTAAAGGATTTTAATTAAAAGTACTTGACAAATATCAATCTTACCTTTTTAATCTAAAAATTGATCAAATGCCAAGATTAGTTCACTCTAAAGAAGCTGTTCACAAATGATCCTAATCCTATTTATACTAACCTAACCATACTAATCCTACTCAAATACTTCTATGAATTATAATCGAATACTAACTCACATCATTATCTCTCCTAATTAAATCAAACTAGATAATTCTAAGCTTGCAAATATAATTAATTAAAAGCTAATTAAACCAATATTGTCTCGTTGAACCCTTCAACTTTACTACTGATGCAAGATTAACCTTGATAAGCTTGAATTGTTTTTCTTCTTGCCTTTGTTCCTCATTTTCAACTGTCTATAGGATACTTTTTCACCGCTTCTTCAAACTTAGCATTTGTTCCTTCCATACTTAACTTTGAATCAACATTGCTACTTTTTTTCTTGACTTGCTTCTTCTTATTAGCTCGTTTTCACAAACTCCAAACAAATCATTTGGGATCGTTCCAAACCGAATTTCACTCACTTCCATGATCGGTTTCACATCAGGACTTTCTTTCTTTTCATCTTTGAACCTATTTGGATTACAACATATTTGAAGCTTGTTGTTGTACATTCTATTTATATTTTTTTGAACCTTCATCAACAATCTTCTTTTCCAATCATGTAGCCTCAATATTCCATTAGCTATTTCAATGTTGTAACCTTCCTCATCTAACTGTCCCAAACTAAGAAGATTGATTTTCAACTTAGGCACGTAGAAAACATCCCAAGACGTTTTCTTTTCACCATTCTTAGTTACCATGGTCATATACCTTTACCTTTGATTTCAATCACAGATCCATCACCAAATTCCACTTGACTCGAAACTTGTTCATACCGAAAGATTCTTTCTTTCCTGACATATGATGACTTGCCACATTGTCTAAGTACCACGCTCCTTCTTCATTTCTATTCTTTTCAAAAACACCTAGGATACCTTTCTTCATTCAAAATTACTTTCTTTGTCGAACAAACTGCCATGAACAAAGATCAATCAAGATCACCTACATCTTTTGTCTTTGTTAAATTCACTTCTTCTTTCTCTTTGCTTGGTGCTTTACATTTGCTCGAGCAGTGCCCAATCTTATCAAGGTTGTAGCACATTAAGTTCTTTCTTCTGTCTTGCCATTCTTCAGGGTTTGTTTCTGATCTACACCATGTTCATCATTCTTATTCTCACATTCATTATTCCATCTTGGATTCCTTCTTCCTCATCCATAGTATCTACCACATCCTTATTAGTTTTCAACTTCCTTTTCAGTTTGGGTGAACATAAGTTGACTTTAGGATGAACTTTCAGTCACATTCTTGAACTTGTTTTTCTTTCTTCATATTATTGGTGCATATTATGTTCGCCACTGTGCGAATAAGCTAGATAGAGCGTGTGTTGAATATTGTATAGTTTAGATACGAACGCATGACTTAAGTGCGAACGAGAGAGGTGTGTATATGTCACTTCGTATGAAGTAGTCACTCCGTACGAAGGTTTACCTTCGTACAAAATTGGTATTGTTCAGTTCATACAAAGTTGGAATGCTTCACTTCGTACGAAGTTGACTTAGTTCGTAGGAAGCTATATATGCTCGGTTCGCACGAGGGTGAAGTCTATAAATAGTGTCGTGTATTCATAGTTTGATAAGTTTTAGAGTTCCCAGAGGAGAAATGCTCTAATTCTCCAGCTTGTAAAGATGTATACTCTTTCGGGGTGAATGAATCATTAGACTTCCGCTTCTACTCCGTTTTTTAATAACATTCTACCGAATTAACTCTATTTTTCCTAAACTTTGGTCTAAATCCGTAGGTTCTTGGACTATCAAGCGGTATCAGAGCTACAGTACTGATTTAATCGATCTAACACTGATTGAATCACCTACGCTCATGAATTATGCACTTTTGAGGGGTTTTAGATGTAAATTATCAAATAAACGGACAATCCATGGACAAAAATTAAAAGTGAAACCATAAGATTATTTAGAAATGAATTTCGACCATTTCTGTGAAAGAATCATCTTGAAATTCAAAAAAATAAAGATTTTGGATCGAAAATTGTGATTATCATGGAATTATCTTCGCACGAAGGTACTCTCTTTGCACGAATAGTCACTTAGCACGAAGATAATCACTTCGCATGAAGGTAGTTACTTCGTATGAAGGTACCTTGACCTCGTACGAAGGTAACCCAAAATGCCTACAAAAGGCATTTTTTTATCATGGCAACGACACGAGTGTACAGAAACAATTTGATGATTGAAATTTTATTTGAGATTTTAACATCAAATAAGGGTTGTACGGCGACATCCTCGAGGGCTTTAGAGAACAGATATGATGACCAATCACATAGTGGTGAAGATAATGGGGGTAGTCATTGATACCGATGCAAAAAGGTTATCTTTTTGGTATAGTGACTACTAATGGGCTAGTGCGTAAAATGCAACATATAAATTACATCAAACAATGCATAAAATCAACCCTTTTTCGGTACTAATGTTGAAAAAAGCATGTCTCTTTGTTTACTTTTAAACTACATGATCAAAAGAGCTTAAACGAATAAAAGAAGCAAATTAACAGCCAAATCCAACACAAATACAAAGAAGAAGGATTGACACGACCTGCCGAACCACATCCACATCCAAAACAACAAAAATAATGAAGATAGAAGCTCAGGCACGGGGCCGTGCCAACTCAACAAGGGTCATGGTCAACTCTAAGATTCGTAGAATCTGAAATAGTACAGCAAGTACACTGACCATGGGGCGTGTTAGTACAAGACCTGACATCTGTAGTTAATGAAGGAAGAGAAAATGAAGCCCATGGGGCCGTGCCAGGTGGGCAGGAGTCGTGGTCGCCTTTTGTTTTCAGCTATAAATAGAGGTATTTGGTTCATGAGAAAGGAATCCCTTGGCAAACACTTCTCTCACACTTGCCATCAATCCACCACCACTACAACACCAACACCCACCACTATCATCTATCTTTCATCTTTTAGAGTGTGTAGTATTCTCGAGATCCAAGATTGATCGTAAGAGTTCTTGTCAAACAAAGAACATGCTTGGCTAAATCTCTTACATCACTTGGTGAAGACAAATCTTTTATGTATCAATTTTGATTTCCAATCTTTAGTAACATTTTATTTGGGTATGTATTAATGACGTTAATAACTAACTTTTAATATTGAAAGTGAACTTTATTTAAACATTTCTTCATACTTCGTTAATTCTCTCATTCGTGTCTTTACGGTTTATATAAAGCACGTTAACTACCTGTAAGGGGGTTAGAAGGGTGTTTAGGTAAAGTTCTTGTCTAGCTCAATGTATAGATCCTGTGAGGACTTGGTTCAAGCTTATTAGGACTTCTTTTGAGGCAAATAACATCAAATCGAGGGAAGTAAGAACGGCTTGAACCCTTTATAAATAAACTACTATTAAAACTTTATCCGGCCTGGCGGAACTGTATTCTTGCTGACTCAGGCTAATATGGTCGAGGGTAACGTCACCTTCACAAGAGGGTCCTACCACTTTTCGCATTAATAACCTATTTAATTATCTTTCAATATTCCGACCTTGCGGGACTGTATCCCTGCTGACTCGGACCAATAGGTTGAGGGTAACGTCGCCTTCACCAGAGGGGCCTACTACTATAACAAAGATAATCTCTTAAAAAGCCCAAAGTGCGGAAATCATCAAAGGATACGTAAAAGAGGAGTCAGAACCAAGTGATTCTTTCTTGTCTATTAGTTTTTATTTAATCTTTACATTTAGTTTTTATCTTTTAAAGATTTAAAAACTTTTATCAAAATTTGGTTAGATTAGACGTTAACTATAAGCCGGTATTTAAAAGCTCTTGTATTCTTGGACGACCTCGGTATCTTACCATCACTATACTACGTCTACGATGGGTGTACTTGCCCTAACATGTGTAGAGTGATAGTATTGTCTCGTGTTTTATAACTTTAAAGTTGGATCCACGAGTAAAAAGTGCTTAAAATATAACAAAAGTTATAACCACACTCGAAAACGTCATGGGCCTAAACGAAAAATCCGCATTGATGAAAAACTGACTTTTGTGGACTAAAATGACATATTTTCCACAATAGTAGAGTTTTTCAAAGGTTAGAGAGGACTTAATTTGCCAGATTTGAGGGGGAAATTCAATGATACATTTTACAGAGGTCTGAATTTGCAAAAATGATGGGGAACAAAAATTTTATATAATATATTGAAATTACGATATTTTTGAAATTCGTGACTTGCAACAGTATTCGGGTGGTTCTGACTTCATATTATCCGAAGACACATAAGATCTAGAGCACGTTAATTTGTGATCATAGGAAGTTCAAATTCTTTAGATCGAGACCAGATTGATGTCTTAGGCAGTTTTTGTCAAGCCAGTTAGCAGGATTAGCGTCATGAGATGCATCCGTATTGTCGATACTTAAAGATATCATAGCTTTGTGATAGTCTACAGTGTCATAGTGTTTAATCTTCGAGTAAAGTAGTTTTTTTGGACTAACCACCGGGAAATGATGATGTTTGTTAGTTAAGTTGCGGTCGTGACTAACGGAGAAGACTAAACATATGTTATTATTGACTCAAGATGAAGAATGTGAATCTGATCGTGGAAGAATGTTTCTTTGATCTAAATGTGTTACAAGATGATTTGATTCCGATGAAGATTTGCTCTTTGATCTGAATGTGTTACAAGATGATTTGAGTCTGATGAAAATTTGTTGATTGAGTTACCATTTTGCTGATCAATCATTCAGGAATGTGCTTAAAAGTATTTACAGAAACGGGATTTCAGATTTTCGTGGGTATTCACAAATTTAAAGTTTACCGGTGTGGTGTGATGTGTGGTAAAATACACATATTTGTCCCGTGTAAACTGTATAATTTATGTATAGTTTTTATTTTTTTATTTAGTTTTTAGTGTTATATTATATTATTTTGTGTTTGGCCAGCACCTGTTGCAAATGGATAAAAAACGAGTAATAAAGAAATAACCAGCCAGTTAAGTAGAGTAGAACGCCGATGACTGAATTAAAATTGTCGCTATTTTCCTTGAGTGTGTGCCGAGCCTGCTATCTCTATGTTATATATTAGAGGCTATTATTATTATTTTGGGGGAATCACAATTCTATTGGAGGCGGCTAATACAATTAATATTGTTTAGGAGATAATATATTCGAAAAAATGGCTGCAATATCTTTTTACAAATTGCTATTATTATTGAAGTAGGATTGGGCCGCCAAACGTCTCGAGTCCAATGTTAAGTGAATATGAGGGTTTATGGGATTTTGAAAATTATAAAATTAATATTATAAAAACCCTAAGGGACATCAGACAATAATAATCGAACTTGGACGGATATACGTCGACTGAGACCTGCGGGACGAGTTTAAGAGGCTGAATTTGCTTGAAAAACAAGGTCAAGAATCATTGGTTTGAAGATATAAGCTTCGAAGTCAAGGGATTAACGAGCTTTGCTACTCGGTTTCTTTTATTTTCTAGTTTTCTTTGTTCTCATCGATGAATTCAGAATTTGAACTTTGTTTTATTGTTTTTAAGACCATGCTTCTTGGCTAAATTATTTGAACTACTTAGATTGCGATGAACTTTTTTATAAAGTATGGATTTTTATTAGATGTTAATGTGTTTTATGGATTATTCATGAAAAGTAGCAAACTTTGGAATAATGATTTAATGTGCATGCGTATTTAATCTTGTTTAAATCTGATTACAAGTTTCACTTACGTTTTTGTGAATGTCTTCCATGTATACATGCAAGTTAAGTCGTGGACTATGTTTTAGCCATTAGTTTGCGGTTAATTCTGCAGGATTTTCGTAGAAACTGTGATTAAGTTTTGAATAGGGTTAAGTATTATACCAATCTTGATAGCTGAGAGGTAAGAGGTTGTCGGTCTGTCTTTAGTGTTAGATTGCTACGGATAGATACTTTGAGAGATAATCATTTAGTTTACCTTTCATTATTTGCTTACCGAGTTAAAGCAGGTTCTTTAGTTGCCTTAGACTTCCAACTGTGAGGTAGTTAGTCACATTAGGGCACTTTTCTAGAAAGTTAGATAACCATAGGGAAGTATAATCAACCGGTAGTCTTAACAGCCTTTTAAAGTTTCATACGTGTCTTCCTGAGAAGGATCGGGGTCCTATTCGGTTTCTCCTAGGGTTTAGCATTAAAGATACTGGTTCCATAACACATTAGCATCCGATAGAAACCATACGATATCAATTGGGATTCCAACCTAGATAGTTATTCGTCATCACTGATCTCAAATCTCGTTTAAGTCGTGTGTTAGTTGTTTATTTTAATTAGTTTATTTTAATTGAAATTTAGGATTTTAGTAACCCCCTCCCCCTCAAAATATAAAATCAATTTAGTCGTGTTAGTCAGTCAAGTCTATAGAGTCTAGTTTACGTAACTAGAGAGTCTAGTGGGTTCGATACTCGGACTTACATAAGCTATACTACATTGACCGGTACACTTGCCGGTTGTGTGGTCTAGGTTAGAGAGTCTTAGTTATATAAATTTAAAGCTTAGCGTGTCCAATTTAGGGTTTAATTTAGGTAATTCGTTTAGACCACTTTTAGCATATCATGGTAATTCGAAGTTTTTTTGATTGGCGGTTGGGTTTTTGAAGATCAAAGGATCGAGTAGTGGAGTGCACTAAACCGAACGTGGATGTCGTTAACATAGAAATAGAGATGCTGCATTGATTAGTTTTGAGTTAGTGATTATTCATGAAGATTACAGTTAAGCAAATCAAAGGAGGTTGGGAACCATTCAAACAAAGACCTGAAGATTTATTCCAGGGGTAATTTACTGAAGAAATTGCAAGCCTGGATCATCAATTAAGGGGGAAGTTTGTTGATGCGTTCTACGACATCGACAAATGCCTGATTGAAGTTGCAGAATATTTAAACACAGCTCTCATATTTCAAGATCAAGATCAAGCTTCGACAATGACGTCCAAGGGGAAATTGTTGGTGCATATTATGTACGTAACTGTGGGAATAGGCTAGATAGAGTGTGTGTTGAATATTGTATATAATTTAGATACGAACACATGACTTAAGTGCGAACGAGAGAAGTGTGTATATTTCACTTCGTACGAAGTTGGTATTGTTCAGTTTGTACGAAGTTGGAATGCTTCACTTCGTACGAAGTTGACTGATTATTCATGAAGATTACAGTTAAGCAAATCAAAGGAGGTTGGGAACCATTCAAACAAAGACCTGAAGATTTATTCCAGGGGTAATTTATTGAAGAAATTGCAAGCCTGGATCATCAATTAAAGGGGAAGTTGTTGATGCGTTCTACGACATTGACAAATGCCTGATTGAAGTTGCAGAATATTTAAACACAGCTCTCATATTTCAAGATCAAGATCAAGCTTCGACAATGACGTCCAAGGGGAAATTGTTGGTGCATATTATGTCCGTAACTGTGGGAATAGGTTAGATAGAATGTGTGTTGAATATTGTATATAATTTAGACACGAACACATGACTTAAGTGCGAACGAGAGAAGTGTGTATATGTCACTTCGTACGAAGTTGGTATTGTTCAGTTTGTACGAAGTTGGAATGCTTCACTTCGTACGAAGTTGACTTAGTTTGTACAAAGTTCAAAATACTCAGTTCGCACAAGGCTAGAAGTCTATAAATACTGTTGTGTGTTCATAGTTTGATAACTTTTGGAGTTCCTAGAGGGAAATGCTAGCTTGTAAAGATGTATACTCTTTCGGTATGAATGAATCATTAGACTTCCGCTTCTACTCCGTTCTTAATAACATTCTACTGAATTAACTCTATTTTATCCAAAATCCGTCTAAATCCGTTGGTTCCTGGACTATCACATATGCCTTCAACCGTCAACCACATCTTCAAACGCCATTGTTTTTTATTTCTGCGAATTACTCGATCGAAGAAACAGTAGGCAAATATTTATCAGGCATAGGGTTCAAAAATTTTCTCACCACGACCTCTTCTTTGAGTGTTGCTCCTAAGCTCGTGTACTTTGATTGTACTCCACCAAACTTCTTTGCATATTCGTCAATACTTTATGCCTCACCCATCTTTAATCCATCTAACTCGCTTCTTAGCATTTGAAGAAAACTTTCTGTGTTCTTTATGAACCTAGATAACGAACCCTTAGTGTTTCCTAAATATATTTCGGTTCTGAATACTTAGCCATCTGAAGCATCACATCTTCAGGTAGGGTGTGGAAGAAGACACCTAAAGCCAAAAACTTTTTTTCTTTTTCAATTCCTAACCCTTTATCTTTATCAATCACATCTTGTAAACCGTTTGCACCCAAAATAATTTTCACCATAACTGGCCATGCTGCATAGTTGGTTGAAGTTAACTTTGGTGCCTGCAAAACAAAACCACATATCGATTCTTTCACTGTTCCCGAGTTCCCTAGATTCCCATTGTCATCTCCGGCCATGATTCGCTTACAAACTTCTTTTTTAGCATTCAAACAAACCTGAAACAAATCAGTCTCTTGAATCTAGTTTGCGTCTTTTTGGAAAATTAACACCAACAAATTATACACTTTAATTTTTGAAGTCTTGCTTGCAAATGTAAAAATAATTCAAAAATTTATCCAAGAACCAAAATAAACATATACTTATCTTCGTTTGAGGGCAATTTCACGACATCATAGCGAGCTACAAAACGATCCACCCACAGATAATAATAAGAGTAAACTTCAATTTTGCTCCCTGTGGTTTGGTCATTTTAACGGTTTTGCCCCAATCATTTAAAAATAGCCATTTTCCTCCAATAGTTTGCTATGTTATTCCAATTTTGCTAACCGCCTCAAACTCCACCCAAAGTATTTGTTAACTAGAAGAGCATTTCAGTAATTTTATAAATGTAATATATTAAATTATTTGTTATTAATTCCAATACTTATAAATGTAAGTATTTTATAAAAAAAAAACTATCTCTCCTCTCTCTTCTCACTTTCTTCTCCATCACCAATCACCATCACCACCACCACCATCCATCCCAAACTCCGATCCACAACCGTTTTCCACCAGTCTCTACTGCCGTAACCGACGGCCTCGCAAGAATTGGAAACAACTAGAGGACGAACTTTTCTAAACTTCCAATCAATTCAGTGTTCACCCTCAAAGAACAATAACCCCAAATTTTGAACCTCAAAATCAAACCAAAAATACCCAAATTCACCGTTCACCAGCATCCCTTCTCTATCCCCTTCTATCTTTCTCTAAATCTACTAATACCACCACAAAATCAAACCAAAAACTCCTTAACTCACTAACGAGATCTGAAACCCCCACTATGTCTGTGGAGATTGAAGGAGTGAAACTTAGGTACCGGAGCAATCATGGTGATGTATTCAATCTAAGTCTACGGCGATGATGGTGGCCAGATTTGAAACCTCTACTCACCGGCGAGATCTGAAACCTCTACTCACCGGCTAGATCTGAAACCTCCACCACTCACTGGTGCTGATGGCTTTGGTTGAAGACGCTGCTAGAGGATAGAGGTGATAGTGCGACAATGGTGGTGATGATGGTGCAGCAATGGTGGTGATAGTGTTGATCGGAAAATGATGGTGGTTGTGAAGGTCGGCATGTGATGGTGCTCGTGGGTTGAAGTCGACAGGTGGTGGTGGTGGTGGAAAGTGCTCATGGGTGAAGGTCGGCTGGTGGTGGTTGGAGGCTAGTGGCGGTGGAGTTGATAGAGAGAAGGGATAAAGAGAGGAGATTGAGAGAGGAAAATAATGTAAAACAAAATAAGATTGATATTTATGTTTAGGTGAAAAGACTCAATGCCCATACTTTTATCTATTAAATTACCAAAATACCCTTCTAGTTAATTAATATTTTGGATGGAGTTAAAGGTGGGGAGCAAAACGGTGATAGGTTAGTAAACTATCGGAGGAAAATGGTTGTTTTTTAATGATTGGGGCAAAACCGTTAACACGACCAAACCACAGGGAGCAAAACGGAAGTGTACTCTAATAATAATATATATGAAGCAATAGAATGAATACAAATGCTTTCTTTTGGTCAACACAACAACAAAAAATAAAACTTATCGTCAAACGCAAATAGAGAAATATAAAACGACGACGACAATGAGTGACCAAACCTTTTCTCCAAATCATTTCTTGAAAAGTACGCACTATATTCACAATGAGCCAAGCTCTGGTACCAATTATTGTCCCAAATGGATCAAACAATTAGATCGAACAAGAACACAAGATATTTAGGGGACAAACCCATTACTCTTTCTATTCAATCAAACGAACTTAATGTCACACCCTGACTCGCAGCGGATAAGGTAGTCGGGGCATGATTGGGTTTTCATCAAAGCTCATGACATTTACTATTATAAAGGTTTAATATTTATTATTCCAAACTTAATTAAAATATTTCGACAACACATTATTCAATCAAACACAATATTGTTCCAAACAAACTTGCAAATAACATTTTATTTCTTCTAAGGCCCACGTCCTATGTGATCCACGCTTCAAACCTGTTCACCTGTATCATGTGTAAAAATAAAGTTTTTGGTCAACATAAGTTGGCGAGTGAATCCCATTTCTCATTAAGAAAAAAATGATATGTTTAGTATTTTATAAAGATGTGCATTAACCAAATATGGGAACATCGTGTATGTTATCTAAATCACAAACCATATCATCAATCATCAACTAATAATGAACATGTGTGCACGATAAGCAATGTGCTGCAAGGTCAAGGCTCAATCAAACGGAGCCGATCTAGTATATTAGGCTACGTGACGCTCCACTGTAGGCAACGGGGAACAAGGGGTCTAATGTGAGAAATTGACTGCAATGAGAATATGAACACTAAATGAAAATAAACAAACAATATCACATAGCGCGTTAGATCACATAATGGTAATAGCACGAGATTTCAAATAACGAGATAACAATAGCGACACATGATACACCCCAAAAACTTGAATAAAAAGAGGAGTTGTAAGATTCACTCACAATGGGTGCGATTTAGGTTTGTTGGAGATAGCGCACGAGTGTGAAGTTGAGATACCAAGCGATGAAACGGCTAACCTAAAAATTTACATAACGATTTAGCTAAAAATATTTTCCTTTGGTGGCATTTCATATTTTTAATTAACTTAATTTTTTACATAATTTTATTGGATTAGATTAGATAATATTTATTATTATTATACTACTTTGATTTAACTTATATTTATTAGTTGGCCATATTTTAAAATAATATATATTTTTAGAGAGAAAAATTAGGGGTTTAATTGACTAAAAAATGTTTTATTTTTCAGAATAATCGGACAAAATCGCTCAAGAACCGGCAGTGTGTGGGATCGAACTCGTGACCACTCGTTTGTGTGCACGCAGCCCAGCCAACTGGGCTGCGTGTCTAACCCAGTTAGTATCCGTATTTTAATTCTTTTATATACTTATAAGCATGTTTCAGAATTTGGCTTTTATAAAAATGGTGTGATAGTTCAGCGAATCGGACACGTACAAGGCTCGAACGCAGTCTTATCGTTTACGTGTGCACACAGCCTTACCAACTGGGTTGTGTCTAACCCGTTAAATAACAGATTTTTACTATACTTATATACTTACCAACTCTATTCATGCTCTGATTTAGTAAAAAGGTTTGATTATTATAGGGACTGTGGTAAGTAACCGATATCGAACTCGTGACCGTTGCTTCGTATGTGCACACAGCCCGACCAATTGGGCTGTGTGTCTAACCCGGTTGTAATATGAATTTTAATTCATTTAAACGACAACTCCATTAATGGGCAGAACTGCTAACCCACCTGTTTTTTATTTGATTAACACTTCCTTTATTAAATACCAGATTTACAAATGAGATTAATAAAAAAAATTGAAGGAATAGAGTAAGGATATACCGAAACGGAGATGCCCTAGTTCTCTAGTGGGTTTCCGGTGATTGAAGGTATTTTCGGCGAGGTGTTCTTGATGAACAGGAGCTTGTAGAGAGTTTAGGGTGAGTGTGTGTGCATTCGAAAGAGTTTCAGAGCTCTCTATTTATAGATAAAGAGGGTCGCATAGATTAAGCTTTGGTTTTAGAAGTTATGGTCAATACGGGTATGGCGAAATGTTTGCAAGTCACAATTGAATGTGGTTTGACTCAGTTTGAGTCTAGATTCATGATGGGGAAACGGTTTCTGCATTCAATTTCGTAGAAAAAGGAAACCTTGGTGATTACCGGTTGACTGTGTGCTGTTACTTGGGCGGCACTTTGAACCAGTTCAAAGGCATCGAGGATATAAGAGGTTATTTAATTTGGTTGTTTCAAGTGTTGAGGGAGTGGTGTAGTAGTGTGTTGTGTGTTTGTATTCTTGTGCGACCCGGGTTCAAGTCCCACGGTCAATACATGTATATATATTTTTAATTTTTATTTATAATATCCTTTTAGTATTGCTAATATGTTTATATATATTATTTATTATTATTATTAATATAATGAATCTATTAAACAATTAACATAAATACGTAACGAAAAGATCGTAATATAAACTTGATTACAAAATGGTGCGGGTTTTAGAACCCGTTTTTTTGACGAATGGGCAAATAAGGATAATAACCTAGATACCTATTTATACTAAAATAACATACTGATCCTACTCAAATACTTCTATTAATTATAATCTAGGGTCAGGATATACTAGGAAGTTTATTTGAGTAGGAAGGCTAGGAAGTAATCTTGACCATCTATTAAATAATCAATGGCTAAGATTAAATGAGTGAAATTGAACAAAAAAAACATGTGAATTAGTTTGAGGGTATTCTAGTGCATTCAATTCAATGGTTTCTCTCTCCTCCAATTCCCCATGTTTTTAAAAATTTAATAACTTTTTCATACGAATTTTTTTTATAAAAATTGAACCATAAAACGAGCGTTTTTTATCTTAAAACGAGCACACTATTGCTATACTTTTGAAAAAAAAAATTGAAAACCTAGAATGCAATGGACAGAACAACACACTGTAACCCATGTTCTAAAAACACAATCGAGTTTCATATGGTCATGCCTCTATTCTAACATGATCATGTTTATGATTTAGGATGATCATGTTCTTTGCACTCAAATTTTAAAAATGTACACTCTATGTCTAAAATGCAATGGGTTTCACATGGTCATGTTTCTTTTTTTAACATGGTCATGCCTTTGTTTTAACATGGTCATGTTTCTTTTTAACATGGTCATGTCTCTGTTTCAACATAATAGGTTTTAACATGGTCATGTCTTTGTTCCAACATGATCATGCTTCTCTTTTAACATGATCATGTTCTGTGCACTCCAAATTCTAAAACGCAATGAAACCCAAAATTAATATTTTGCACTGCATGTTCTAAAAAGCAATGGAGTTTTAACATAGTGTCTAAAAAGCAATATAGTTTTAACATGGGTATGCCTTAGTTCCAACATGATCATGCCTCTGTCTTAACATGATCATGTTCTTTGCACTACAGGAAAAGAACTTTGACTAAATCATAATGGGTATGCCTTAGTTCCAACAATTTAGGTTCGATAACCTAAAACGCAATGCAAATAAAAAATAGCACAACTTACAAAAGAACTCTGATTAACGACGGTGGACGGATAAAGAACTCCGATACACCGTGGGGAAACTTGTTGCGGTGGCGGTGGGCAGTGGAGTGGTGGCGATGGATGGTGGGATGGTGGTTTGGATCTTAAAAACCCAACAGGTAGTTGAAGGTGGTGGTGGTTTTAGATCTAGTTTCCGGCAAGATGTGCGATCGTAGGTGGTGATGTTGGTTGTGCTGTGGTAGTTTGTGGTTTGGAAAATGGTGGATTTGAGTATACGGGGAAGAGAAATGAATTGCAGATGTTGGGTTTTTTTAAGATGATGAGTTTTTATCAAAGTGTCTCTCCTAATATTTTTCATCTTTGCCACATGTCCTCTTATTGTTTTCTATAATTTCTACCTAAACTGAACTTACTATTTGATCTTTTCCGTTATAATCTAATATCAACTCACATTATTGTCTCTACTAATTAAATCAAACTTGATAATTCTAAACTTGCAAATAATTCATTAACATAAATTTATCACTTTCACCCCTTCAACTTTAATACTAGATTAAGTTTCGTATTAATCAGGTGAAATTAGCTCAAACAAGCTATTTTGAATATATAACTTTGATGAGCATGTTGAGGGATCCAATGCTAAGGATAATGTTTAATTATTTAAATACAAACATGCAACTGTAGGTTGCCAAGGAATATCCTTAGGAAGATTACGATTACTGATATACCAACATATTTTCACAACACGAAGTATTTTAAAAATGAATAGGTTATATAATGTTACCTGATATCTAGCATCATTTCCTACATAGCACAATTAACCCAGCGTGAAACCCCTAATTCTTCTAAATGATTCATAACCTAACATAAATTAACAGAAATTGTTAAACCGCTTCGACACGCAGGTTTCCAAATAGTTATATAATATATTCAAATGCAACTATATTATATTGTACATTCTTCGACTAATGCATAAATGAACACAGACAAACATAAACATACAGACTTCAACAAACATAATAAAACATAAAGGAACATAACGAAACATAAACGAACACAAATTAACATTAATGAACAAAACGAACAAGTCCGATATACTACAATCAGCGATCGATTATTGAAGTTTAGGGATTAGCTTTTAGGGTTTAGCTTCAACATTTAGTTTTTAACTTTTAGGCGTTAGCCTATAGTTTTTATTTTTGTTTCATTACATTGTATGAAAGTTAAGTTCGGTTAAAAAGAAATTGACGTGTCTCCCAAAAATTTGGTCTAGATTCTTCGTTGTGGGTATACACCTCAAAACAATTAATAGGTGTACTTGAACGAGTTAGTGCATTTCAATTTATACATAGAGAAGAAATTATCAGTTGATGAAATTCAACAAATATTGCTTTTTGATATGCAATAACAAGCTACACTTTTTGCGTGTATACGATATACGTTTTTTTGTTATTGAAGTTACATATTAATTTTTAACTCAATAGTCACACCGTTATAAATGAGTAACCTATGATCATGGTTGTAAAAGTCTCGCTTAGGCTCCGAATACTTCCCGAGTATTCGCTACAAGGTAGGTTGCTGAGGCCCAAGTACTGATCGCCTAGGTCGATAACTGCCCGAGTAGTTTTCGTATAGGCCGAGTACTTCCTGAGTACTCTTAAATCTGACTAGAAAACGTATATCAACTTTTGCAACTATGTGCATGATAGTAGGTTTTTATTATACGAGTGTGAATCAATATCTTGTGTTTGCATGGATATGGAGATCCTTTCTGTATTTTTTTTGTTTACATTTTTCAATACATTAGGCCTCCTAAACTCTTGGCCCATCAGAAGCCCAAGGCCCATCAGAAGCCCAAGACCCATCCTCGGATAGTTGGATCATGGATGCATAATTTCTTGTAGTAATAAACTAATCACTAACAGGCAAAATAAACATTTTTAGTTTTTTTCTTGAAATATTGCATATTATGCAAAATTAAAAAAAAACAAATATTTAGGTTTTGAGGAAAAAAAAATATTCTGTGTAGCGAACATGAAGAACAAGCGAACATCTAAGCCCAACGTTTCATTGTTAATTATTCTGTGATGGGATAAAGCCTCACAAAGATATTGTCATCATTACTCAATTTTTTTTAAAACACTCTATAAAAAATAAGTATCAACACAATACAAAAAATAAAACATTATTTTAAACTGAATAAAAAGATTACAACCCAACTTAATTAAAAACAATACATAGAAATTTATTTAAAACAAACGGCTTAATTGTTAAAATGGGCACGTAAAATTCTCCAAGCCGCAAGATGACGAAAGGTTCAACCCTCATGTAGTTGGTACTCGTCACGGGAGGCCTCAATCGCTTGCCCTTTAGTTATGCCCTCTTCGCGATTCATGGAAATGATAAAGAGCCTCTCAAAAAAATCCTACAAGTTGCTCACATCAAAATAAACCTTCCAGTAACGTTATTCAAGTTGCAATTATTTGCACCCACTTGTTGACGAAAGTGTGTCAAAATCACGTTCCAAGTAGCAGCATGATCTAGAGGTTACCCTTGCTCCGCAACATGTACCCACTGGTAGCCAAAGCGATGTTCTATTCTTCGGTCCATCGGTTTGCCATAAAAAATGGATGAAAACATGATAAAGATCGATGAAGTTGTGGTGTGAATGGTGATTAGTTGTGGTAAAAAAAATGGTGAAGACTAGGGATTTAAATAGGATCTCGGGATAAAATTAGTAAAAAGAATAAATTTATTACCGTTTTAACGGTCCAGAAAAACAATATTGTCATCAATAGCCGTTGGCGCTCGCCAACTAACTCATGAGTGCCTCGATAACGCTCCCTTTAATATGAACGGGTTGGTGTTGAGGACGTCATCATGCCGAGGTAACATGGAGCACTACTTCACACCGTATAGCCTAATAGTTATTACTTGCATGATTATATCCTATTAACTATAGTTAATTTTCCTGGATCAGAACCTTTAATTTTTACTTTTGAATATATTGGATGTTAAAAAAAAATTGAGGATTGGAAATTTTGAGTGTCGATTATCTAACACTATATATATATATATATATATGGTGATGTTATTGTAAAAAGGGTATTTTTTTTTGTTAGAAGTGTAAGAAGGACTATGATGACGACATATGACACTAATTAAAATTAAGATTTAAGGGTATAATTGTAAATGTATCAACAACTCAAATATGGTAATTATCTCTACTTACGAAATTGGAGAGAGAAAATCCTTGATTTAAGGGCTTGATAACCATTCATAACATAATTCTTACTTTATTTCAAGGATTTTTGCTTCATTCACAAACATCAGAGCATGTTCATAACATTGTGTTTTAAATAAATCCATAGTTCAATTCATGGTGTTTTACAACATGCCTTTCAGAAACTACTCTTGGTATGGTGTTTAATCGCGTATGGTGTTTTCCATCATTCACAAACATCAGAACACATTCATAACATGGTGTTTTAAATTAATTCGTATTTCAATCTATGGTGTTTTTACAACCTGCATTCCAGATGTTGAAACACCATGTCTTGAATCACAAATACAATGTTTCCAGTTGTTTACAAAACCACGCTTGAATCTTATTACAATTCTTTCAGATTTTGAAGCACCATAACTCAAATAACAATACAATTATTCTAAATGTTAAAACATCATGGCTTGAATCACAATACAATGTTTCCAGATGTTAAAACACCATGACTTAAATCACCATACAATGTTTCTAGATATTAAACACCATGCCTTGAATCTTAAAATATTTCTTCCATATATCAAACAAGTGACACTTGCATGAACACATGGTGTTTTGTACCCAAGTACAAGAAAGCAAGGAACAACTAGGAGATGAGGAAATCGTTGAAGAAAGAAGCCATGGATATTGTTTGAAGGACGTCTAAGTTTTTTTTGTGTCTGGATATCGACTTATGATGGAGTATGGTGTCGAAGGAGAGAATCCCTATTTTGTGCATAAAAATCATGGATATAGGATGTAACTGATATAGTTTCTTAATTTAAATTATGTTTATTGACACTTATATCTCTATCAAGTCAAAAAAGTCACACAAAAATAAAATACAATTTACATTTTTGCCATTGTAATCTCAGCCATTAAAAATAGATCTAAGGGTGTAAAATATTTCTTACACTTCTCACACATTTACCCATTTTTACAGGATCCTCAATCTATATATGTCACACCCCCAAGTTACCACTTGCGGAGTTTTACCGCGAGGCTTGCGACGTACCAGGATCTAGTTACTAATCATGTCGAACTAATAGTAAATATTCAAAGACAAAGTCATCATGTCCAACATGAATAGTGAATTCCAATATTTCAAACATAGTATGTATTCAAGTAACACGCCCCATGACACTTCAAGCTCCCCAGACTGTAAGTTCCCACGCAATGATTATCCAATGACCTGCAAGCATGCAGAAAAGTGTATCAGTGATTATGCCGCCGAGTTCACAGTTTTATTTAACGAAAATGGGTTGGTGTTTAGTTTAAAAACATGTCGTAAATAACTCGATTACCGGGTGACGTATGGTTGTTTGCCCTCATCAATGCCTATCAACATTGGCCATGTGTTTAAGTTCCTTAGTTCACGTCCGGCTCCCAGCACGGCGTGAGGTTTGTCAAGCCTAATAGAGCTATCAACTAATACACCGTTGCCTCCCAGGCAACTAGTTCGGTAGTAAGTAAGGACTTTTATGATAGAGTTTGAGTTTATTAACCAACATCGAAATTAAACTACAACATTTATAAGAAGTATTCCTCCAAGAAATAGTAGTTTGTCCACTCGGGACGAATGCCTGTAAAAGAATAGTGAACTCACCTTTGAATGCTCGGATTAAGGAATGGAAATAAATTCGCGAGATGGAACAGGTCAATCTTGTCCTAACATGATTATCGTTTAAGAGTTAGTGTGTGTGCTCACGCGGAAAGACGAATCCTATACATATCTAGCATGTAGCACATTTTATCATACAATACTAATTATCATGCATGCATCCATCACGACATCACTTAGCGACAACACAAGTGTCACGAAAGATTTAAAATACTCTTCAATAACAATTCAGCAATATAGAGCATTTTCGGACAGTTTTCGGAGTGTTATCCGGAATAGTTCGTGCACAAGAAAATTCCCAAAAAATTAAAGGATGTGTCAATCGG
Source organism: Scalesia atractyloides (assembly GCA_947069175.1). Taxonomy (NCBI): domain Eukaryota; kingdom Viridiplantae; phylum Streptophyta; class Magnoliopsida; order Asterales; family Asteraceae; genus Scalesia; species Scalesia atractyloides. The sequence goes on along the minus strand of CAMTDV010000001.1, from coordinate 82,345,805 downwards.
AGCATCAACTATTGTTTAAAAATTTGGTGGCCAAACTCCTTACGTATTTTCCGTGAAAAATCTTGCGCCAAACAGTGATTAGATTCGTCACTTTCTGATGACAGCTCACAAAAACTTCATTTAAAAATCCTCATTTTTCTGATCGATATAATTCCAGTTGGAGGTTCGCATAGACATCTATGATCATCTACAGTATAAATTTCATTGTCTAACAGTAAATATATACCCAGTTATGACTGAAAACATAACATGTAAAATCTGCAGAAAAAACGCAGCTTTAATAGCTGAAACGAAATAATTTATTTAAAATAGCAAACAACGTCCAAAAATCATGATTCTAGCGCCATTAGAAGCGTATTTCGAAATAGCACGTTATGGACTCCATAAAATCCGGTTTTCGTTAAGTTATGACTCGGTTACAACCGATTAAAGTCAGCTGTAACTGTTAGACAGCTTACTGTTTTCGTTATGCGACTTCTTAAAACGAGTTTTATGATCCTAAACACATACCTAGTGAAAAACAACGACATTTAACATTACCAGCAGTAGGTTAACATAAAAACTCAAATTATTTATCACTTAACACATCAAGGACTAACAAGATTCAATCCAACATCTTACGAAAATCAAAACCCTAGTAAAAATATGAACTCATATGCAATTATAACATCAATCAAAGGTGATTCCTAGCAGAACAGAGCCAAGATACTTACAATTATCAAGAATCAAATCTAGCTATCGAAGTTACCTAGTTATACAAGTGATGAGGGTCGTTAGAGCTTGAACCGAAGGACTTCTTAGGTCTTGATTTTGCGTCGGCAAAAGAGTGAAAGAAGGGAGAGTAAATGTCGCAAGTTTGGAGGTTGCAAATTAGGGTTTCTGGTTGTTTTCATGTATATCTCATACATACGCACACACATATACGATTTTAGAAATTAGGGGGTTTAGGTTGGGCTGATGCAAAGAAAATAATAAAAGGAATTATGGGCTTGGGATTTTTGGGCCGTAGCCAATGAACACATAAGGAGGTGGGCTACACAAAGTAGCAGACCTCACGATGCAACTTGTTATCATCATTTTTTTACAACTAATGTAACTTGTCACTTAAATAAATTGTATAACATTCATACTATGGTTCTGGCCTCATAGGTTTCGAGCTATGCGAGTGGGTCGGATCGACACACGAGACAAGTGTTTTGGTTCAAACGGTTCGGGTCGGTTCAACGCGATATGAATTAGGTTCAAATACACGTTTATAAATATAATTTATCAAACAAAATAATTATATACTTTAATTTATATAAATACGAGACAAGCGGCTTTTACCTCAAAATCACGGGTTGTTACAAATATATATATATATATATATATATATATATATATATATATATTCGGTTCAGGTCATGTCATATAATAAAAAGATAAAATCAAAATTTTCAAACAAAAGTAGCAATGCTAAAAAAACCAAAACTCAACCGAACCCATCATGAAAACCGAAATTTGAAACATACTTGTTTTTAAAAACCTTACCAATTTTTGGTTCTCTTTGGGCCTAAACCGACCAGGCAAACCAACCCCTACAACAAGCGAAGTAGACGTCTCGGTAGAATTGTCAATTAAGTTTATGGTTTAAAAAAGTCAACTTGTGGGTAGGGGCGGTTGATCAAAAATCTCGTTCTATTTAATATATTTTGTTAGGTTGATTTTTATTTGTTAAAAATGGGTCAACTAAATGGTGTTTGGGCTTGATTCTTTAAAATGGTTTGAGGTATTCGGATTTAATGGTCAATGGATTTACTTGTTTAATTGTATAAAATGGACTTAGTTATTTTATATTTGTTAATTAGTTTATAATAGGTTTATATAGTTATATGTGTATGGTTTTAAAATGTTAATATTTTTTCCTTGAGAGTTAATGTCCAAATTTCATAGGGTTGGTTTCAAAATTGCAAGGGGATCAGTGTCAAAATTTCTTGGTCACTCGGGATCAAATCGCGTATATACTAAAAAATATCTGGGGAATGTCAGCTTTATCAGTATTTTTTCTGTTATACTACGAGGGGCTCATGTAGCCCTTGTCGAATCCGCACCCATCCTCCCAACCTAGGTACGCCACTGATTGCATGTGATAGTTTTTATCATTTTAGTTCTCATTACCTCATGATCCATATGCTCTATTAGCATAAACACTTTTAGATTCGATTATAAACTTAATAACAACACATACTAGATAAATACGTAAATGCTATATGTATATGTTATTACTTATTATTCTAATACACAGGTATTGCTTTAACTTTGGGGCCCCACATATAGGCCATCTTGGAATTGGTGACCTAGCATCATCTTTAGCAATGTGTTCATATCCTTATATGCGCTCGAAGATGTGACGACCGGCAAATTTGCAGGTTAGTCCATACAACCCAATTTCTATTTATGTGCTTATTTCGTGCATTTAGACTCAACTACGTGTTTAATTGAGTCCATAAAGTCTAGCATTGTACGGAAAATGCATGAATATTTGCATTTAGTATAATCGTTATCACCTTGTCGCGTTACGATGAAACTAGTTTTAACGAGCGTTAGTGGTTATCTGGTTAACGTTTTGGTATCAAAATTGTCCCAATATGCATGGAACATAAAACTCATGGCTTATTATGTGTTTGATGTGAATAACGAGTAAAAATTATTTTAAATAAGTAAGTATTGTAATTATTCGGTAAATCACACAAGTATCGTTTTCATCCAATTTTTACGCATAAACTTATAATTTTCACCAAACGAATACTAGCATGAGATCAATAATTGAGTTTGATTAGTATTGGGTGCAATTAGGGGATATGGAATGTCATAAAGATGTCTAAGTTATAAATCTCGATTTTTATCGCATAATTGTTCGTTAACCAAATAATTGGCATAGATAAGGATCGTTTGGCATCAAGTCACCATCTAAGCTATGCCTTGTAAACTAGTTAATGATAACTAGTGTCCTAATTCTATAATAGTAACCTGATGACCCTAATTAGTCCAAATGACCTAAATATCTAAAATGAAGACCTACATTTTCAAACCAAGATCAACCACCCAATCCCCACCCATACCCATGTAATTTCAGCCATAAGGGGGACCCACCCCTCACCTTACTTGTTGTTGAGTGTGGATTTAGAAGCATGGTGCAATTTGGTGTGTGAAGACATAAAGAGTTCACTAACCCTTGAACTTCACTTCTACACTTAGCAAAAACAAAACCAACCCTCATTTCCTTCCCTCTCACCTCACGACCACACCACCACCTCATCATCTTCCATTTTTCAAGTCTCAAACAAGAACTCTAAGGGTTCCTAGGAGAGTTTCAAGGTGATACAAGGTGCTAGATCATCAAGGAAGTTTGATTTTGCAAGACTTGGAGCATTTCCCTCTCTTTTCTACAAGAGTTGTCTACCCTAGCCTAGGCCAGTAGTAAGCTTTCCTGATCTTATGTTTTTAAGTTATATTATGCATAAAGATGCAAGGACTCACCAATGATCTTGTTTAAGGGCTTAATGAGGTTAAATAAAACAAAATATAGTTTAAGAACATGTTGGTGGTTTACTCATGATCTTGAAAGAAAACATGGTTATACATGTGATCATAGTTGATTTTGGAGATTATATATGATTAAATAATTAAATGGTTGTTATGAAAAATAAGGGTCTTTGTATGAGGATAAAATATTCATGAGGTCATTCTAGATTATGTACGATCATGGAATTAGTTGAAGTTGAGGATAATGGTATGATCATGGAATTAGTTGAAGTTGAGGATAATGGTAGATGATGTTGATGATGATGTTTAGGGTTAACATGTAAAATCTAATGTTAATATGCTTTAGTGGTAAAGCTTGGAAATATTAGTGTTTGGAAGGTGTTAAAATAGATCTATACATGTTTATGTGCTATATGTATATTTGTGGAAAAATATAGATTAACATGACAAAATGGTGATAATGGTTTTTAAAGGTATTTTGACATGATATAGACTAAGTTAGAAAACTATGACTTGATGATCATGATAAGATCATCAAGGGTTTTGTGTGACAAGTTTGATGTTTTAAAACTAGGATTTGATAAAGTTGGATTAAGACGTGGTTTTATATAAAAACAGTTTCTCCAGAAGAACACCTGAGTATTTTGGTATAAAATATATTATTTTATGGAAATCGGGTTTTTATGAAGAATGACCAAGTCTTGATGTTCACGGGAAAATTTTATGTATTTTCACATGTAAATATTTTGGATGAAATGTATATATTTTCAAGTCGTTGTAAAAATATATATATATTCAAGTTCTCGTAAAAATATGTTTTTAGAATATTGTTTCCGGAAAATCGATTATTTGAATAAGTGTGGAGTGTTAAGAATATATAAATGTAATTATATAGTTTAACACTCTTAGTGGATACAAAGTAGTATGTGGTATATATGTGTGGTGTATTCAAAGTATATGTATATATATATATATGTGTGTGTATGTATAGATACATTACATGATACATGTTCATTGATTGAAAAGGTGTATATATATACGTATACACATATTATAAGCAAAAACGTTTGTGGCAACGAATAGGTTTTCGGTAAACAAACACAAATAATAGTAAAGATATTATTTTCGGCATCTTATCTAAATGGAAAAATATATTTATGATGTTAATAGATAAGTATATTTTTGGTCGTGATCGACTTACCGGTTTCGTGAAACGATGCTTCACAAGATAAATATTATATATTTTTACATAAAAATACATATATTTATTAATCGGATCAATCGTGTGCTGACATGAGTTTTATACAAGGGGCTAGACCAAGATATTATTTCAAATATGTGTGATAATATACATGTATGATCATTCGGATAATCACCCACGAAAGTGTCATAACATACAAACGTTTTCAAAACGGATAACATATTAAGTCTTAACAAATTGGTGAAAGACTTACAGAGGAAACACATATTTCGACCTTAGTGTCTTATTGAATTAGGACACTTGTAGGTCAGGAGTTTATATATCGGACATTGAATTTGCTAGATTACAAAGTTGTGAGTTTCACGACCCCTCTTTTAAATGTTTTACTTTTAAAAACTCTAGGGAGATACATGTTTGCTTATTTGGTATGATAGTTAGGGACTAAAACCATTAGTATCATTTACGTGTGCATAAGTTGTAGTTATTGCTCTCGAAAATCCCTAGGGGATATTAATTTGAGTACCCGTTAGTTAAAACAGACTAAAGCAGTCAAATAGATCTATTGGGTATTGGCAAGCCCCACTCCTCGTTCCGCGTGACCTTGTGGGAGTGCAATTGTGTCTCTAGTTGTGCGCCACCAGGATTTGGTCGGTGGTACGGCAGAAACATTGTCAATGTTTGGTTAGGAGCTTATGTAGGCATATATGTTAATGTCCTGACTAAACATTAATTTGATCAGCAAATTTCATTAGAACTATGCATACCGGTTTTATCAAATGTTTTTAAAGATTCGTTGTTTGAAAACCTATGAACTCACCAACAATATGTTGACGATTTTAAACATATATTTCAGGAAAGTAAGTGGCGTCTCATGGCTTTAAGGTCAAGGATAGGATGCACATGACGATACCATTTTGGGGATTTGCCTTGTATTTTCCACCTTCGTGCGGAATATATTTGTCAAAGCCTTGTTTTATAAACTTTATCTTTTGTCTATGTATTTTTTAAAACACGTTTTTTTGGCAATGTATGCCAACTTAAATATTGGGTGTTTAGTAAACTTTGAAATACACTTGGTATTGTTGGTTTAAAATAATAATGTAGACCTTTGCTAATTAGATGCTTGAAAACCTTTTGTAGTCGCGTCTCGCGTTTCCGCCTTGGACGGGTGATAGAAGAGTACATTGGCTATTATAATTTAGGAGACGTATGGGCTGTTATTGATCTATTATGTTATTATATCAGATATTTGGTGGATTGATGTGTGTGTCGACATCTGTCACACTTCATCAATATATGGGGTATGCAACTCAATTTGCATGTGAATAGTTTCATTTACAAGAGAATGATCAAATACAAAATAATTTTAACCTAGGAAACGTAAGAAACCAGGTTAAACGAATTTCGATTGAACTTATTCTAGCAGCGTTGGAACCAGCTCGCCAAACCCTATTTAAATATAAATAGGGTTTAGAGTATAACTTTTAGTGTTTAGTTTTATATTTTTAGCTTTCGGGTTTAGTTTTTAGGGTTTAGGTTTAGCGTAGGTTTTAGTCTTTAGGGTTTAGCTTTTAGTGTTCATAATTTAGATTTTAGGGTTTAGCCTTATGGTTTAACTTTAGGTTTAGAATTAGGGCATATAGTTTAGCTTTAGGGTTTAGGGGTTAAGGTGTTCGACGAGCTGGTTCCAACATTTCTGGAATGAACTCAATCAAAGTTCGTTTGACCTGGTTTTCTACGTTTCTTTAGATAAGGACATTTTGTTCCAGCTCCTGGCCCTTATTTGATGGATCGATTAGTTAAGCATTGTCAGAGTCCAGTGAGATTCGCTCGTTTAATTATTGTATTTGTAAAAACCCTAAAAAATGCTGAATGCATATTTTTTCAAAGACTACCATTAAAATATCATATGTATATGATCAAGCATTCAATTCGTCTCACAGTAGAATACTCACCACGCACTATGAGAATAAAAGATATGTTTTCAAATATTTTGGAAAACACTTTTACTATGATTGTTACGCCTACTTAAATCATATTAAAGTGTACATGAAAAAGGTTGTAACAAAACTTGATTTATTAAATATGAAATTTAAGATTGAAATTAATTCTTGCAAGCACTTATTGTCTTTAGTTGTTTAATATTGACACACAATCTCTTTTCGGCTTGGAGTGTTACACTAACAAATGCAACTCATTTTGTTCAAAATTTAAACAAAACACTTTGTACAAAATTAGAACAAGAGGACTTGTTTAGTATGAAGCCATGCCTTCTACAGAAAACCAATAACCACGTAATAATACAACACTATGGGTAAGCTATATATGATCACAATCAAATCAAGAGTGTTCATTCCGGCTAATATCCTTTGACACGGCGACACGCTCACTACTATAATCAACATACAACAATGCCTCTTAAACTCATGTTCGCAAGGATAAACACCACAGCCACTAACAATTGACATGGTCTGGATTATGCATTATCCCATGGCTTCCAACCACACCCTTGTTTCAAACTACTCCTATACAAAGGAACCAAGTATAAGTGTCTAAGGTGCACAATAAAAATTCTTAGCTATCTTCTTCCATTGATTAACTTGATCATCGATCGGAGTTCACAACTCGAGGCCATTGTATCATGCCTTAACCCATAACACTCTTCCTAAGACTGAATACATTAAAAATTATTCTACCTAATTAAAGATATGTCGTTTAATATTTAAAAAAGTAATAATATGGTGTGTAGATCTCTATCATATAGAACTTTTAAAAATGAAATGTATACCTCCACAAATATTAGGGTTTATTAAGAAAATATTTGTATTCATTAGGTTTTTTAGGTTTCTTGCCAAACCTATGACCATGCTACAACATCTATTTCTAGATTACTCCATTAAGTTTCTTTCATGTAAAAACCTTGGCATTTAACATGTTTAAATAGTTTGAGATTTTGTAGCCAAACGAACACCGTATTTTCTTCAAGATTTTAAAGATATATAATTAGTCGGCAAATAAAAAGATATAATATTCTAAAGGACAGAACGGTAAAACCTTAAATTTGGTTGTCAATTATTCATTTTGGCCACTTGTTTTGTTATAAAATCCAAGGTTGAATATGCTAAAATATCTTAAATGACACTTAATTTTACTACTGTTTATTGGCTTCAATGATCACATGACGTAAATGATTGAATAGAAGTCTTTTTTTATCTTTTTAAGATGTTTTTCTAGATGTGTAGTTATTATATCCACATTTGTAGAGCAACTTGAACATTAGCTTGTCGCATAATCACTGTCCCTTTCATTGTGACAAGTATGATCGTCTAGAATCCTTGCATGGGTAAAACTAGATAAGGATATAGGATAATGTCGTTTATGAGGATTCTAAAAAAATTGAACCTAGGCCTGTAGAAACAATCGGACCCTATTAGGCTAATTTTAAACAGGTTTAAACTTTACTAATAGATGCAGATGGGTAAAAGAATAACGGACTTATTTTAAAATAAATTTTAAAGTGTTTACTGGGTTTAAAATAAATAACATGTTAATGGGTTGAAATGTTTAAATCATACTTACTTGTTGATTATGTTTTAGACTGTAAAAATTATACAATATAACACATCATGAAGAACCTCAATATTTATAAAACACAACATCAAGAAAATACAAAGACATGTCATTCCTTAATCATAACTGGTATAACATATTATGATGAAACTAATACATGATAAAACACGACATCAATAATTACAACGACATGTCCTTTTTAAAACATAAACTGCTATAACACATTTTGAGTTAACATGTAACTGATAAAACACATCGTCAAGAAATTGTTAATGAATAATTAACTGACGCGTTATGTGAAGATAGAATGGTGCGTAAATGGTTAATTGCGTAGCTGATATATTTAAAATTGTTAACTATAAAGAGTTTTTCTTAGAAATATCATTTTATTGTTTTAGAATTATTTTATTTTCAAAAATAACTTATTTATTGAATTACCTTTTGTGTTATTTTGTTAAAATTCTCTGGATGTCATATGTCACCACAAGATCACTTCTTACACTCTCTAAGAAATTATGACTTTATAATCAAGCCTCCAAGAGATAAGGTCATGGGTTATCAACCCCCTTCCACCTTTGAGTCTCTAAACCAATAACATTTGTGATAAAATCATATATAAGATACAACTTATACTATATAATAAACGAAAATTAATGTATACCAACTATCAGAGAGATTTACTTTTTTATGTTGCAACATCTCTCTTCTTCTTATCTTATATTAATTAAAATAAATAATAAATTAATATTGAATCTTCTTCTACTTTAAATGTCAAATAGAATCCTTTTATTATTCTAATAAAATATCATCCTCAATTTAAATTGTTAATTAAAGTATTTTTTAAATAAAACAAATTATTTATCATGAAAACCAAACTTTGTATTAACAAATTATATATATATATATATATATATATATTATATATATATTCATTATTAAAAATAATTATTATGTTATTTTTAATTGTCGGAATTGGTACCAACATTTCATCATTCAAATGACCGCTGATTTGCTTCTCAAATAGCGTGTATTTTTTCCATGATTCATCTCCGCAATCACACTATTCATCGCGTATTAAGTATATACATTAGTTTTTTTAAGATTTAACTTTTTTTTATTATTAGGTATATAAATTAAAATTTATTTAACCCGTGTAATACACAAGGTTTTTTAAAGATATACTTTTTTAATTATTTACTATACAAAATTACATTTAGTTAACTAGTGTAATACACAATGTTTTTAAATATATATTTTTTTATTATTTGATACATAAAATTAGATTTTGTTCAACTCGTACAACATATAAGTTTTTTTTAAGATAATTTTTTAATTGTTTAGTAAACAAAATTATATAGATATATATATATAAATTTGGATGTGGAAGTTATAATGGTCCAAAATTTGGTTGCTAGTGGTCACAAATGAGAGAGGTGTCGAAGTCATGTATGATGGGTATGTAGGCCCGACTAATTAAAGAAAAGTTATTCCCCATAGTCTTGTCTAGTTTCTTTTTGTTTCGACATTAGTGGCATTCCATTTTTTTAACATGGTCATCACGAGCTAATTCATCATACAAATTTAGGCAGTATTTACTAGTATGATTTGGTACTCGTTGATAATCTCTTAGTTTTAGATTTTAAACTCTTTAGTTGCTTATATATCGTCAGAAAACCTATGAGATAAGTGATATCTAATGACGTTTGTATATGAAAATTTATTAAAATGTGACATATTAGAAAAAACCGAAAGAACAATATACTTTATATCCCATTCATTTTAAACACATACTTTTATCATTTTACGAAGAAAAAAACGGCATATGTTAAGTTTTGTGAATAATGTTTTTTAGATGTTCGTATTATATCACAGAGTAATTATATAAACTGAAAGCTAAAGCTGTTTGTGAAGGTTTTACATTAGGAAAAGGTACTAAAAAATGGTGCGCTAGGAAGTAAATGCGTCTAAAACGGGTTTACATTGTCATAAGTTTCTTTCTAGTTTAAAAATAAACATTTGTTCATAAGTTCCTCGGTGAAACTGAGCTAGGACATACCTCATATGTTTCACGGCTTCCACGTCGTATGGGTTACACTGTAGTGAATATAGGAACCCGTGGTGAACATGTACTCATAACTTGAGGATATGGAAACCGGCAGTGCACATAATAAGACACATTTGTATCATCTAGAAATGTAATTTAGTAATAAGATTATAATTATCTGGAAATGTAGTTTAGTACATATGGTAAGGCGGGCATGTCATGTTTACCTTTAAGACTTGAAATGTTGATCAATTTTGTTTAAACATAAAGAAATACCTTTGACGGCAGACAGGCCAGCAGAGAATCCAGTCAGAGATGCAGCCATATGGTTTGACATATTTGTTAGTGTGACCTGGTTCCTCCTTAGGGTGTAAGATTATGATGGTAAGAATCGAACTAGGGATGAATTCGGTTTAGGTTGTGGAAGAGAGGTAGGTGGCAACTTTGATGATAATGATGTTATTGTAATTGTCTAACCTAAACCTCTCTAATCATCTCCTTATATATACACCCAGAAGGAAACCCTTATTAGTTAATAAGGGTAATATGGTCCATCAACAATTACCAACTAATATATAATAGGATTAATATATTTTGATCTAATATAATATAAATGATTATAATGGCTACATGATTAAATATTATAAATAATATATTTAATCTTACATGAAAATGTAATTTAATACCAAATGACTTGTCGATGTCCATTAGTGTACTAGTCATCATACACGTGTCTTTAACACCAAGATGACTTGCTACGAACTAATTGACTTTGTGTAACCATAAACAACCCACTAAAATATGACAAGGCTCATTAATGTGTAACCATCATAAACATGTGTTAACTACAAAATGATTTGTTATAGCCTAATGTGACATTGTATAACCAAAAAGCAACAACTCACTTACACATTAAAAGGACGTTAGGTCCATCGATGTATAAGTCATCATACACATATCTTTAACAAACACCAAAAGCAATCGAGTCTGTGTAACAAAAAACAGCTCCTTAACAAATGGCAGTGCGTGTTAGTGTACTAGTCATTATACATATTAATTTAACATCAAACAACTTGTTACGACAAAATATGGTTGTGTAACCTAAACCAACTCGATCACTAACATATGACAAGACCCATTAAGGCTCATTATTGTACCACCCGTCAGTTTTTTGAGATTGTTATCGAAATCTGTCAGTGATATTTAGATCAAATTAGATTTAGATGCGCCCAAATTAATCTCCATTTTGACGCTCTCAATGGCCACAACTAAACCCTTGCTACCACCGACCACAACCACAACCACCATTACGCTTATCGTTGCAACCAACCATCATTACAACTGCCTCTTCTTCATTCATTGAGAACCAGTAGCAACCCTAACCCCTTTTCAATTCTTTTTTTTTTCTTATGTCTGAAATCGGCAGCCACCACTTTCTTCTTCCGTTCATCAACTTGACTTTTGATTGGGCTTTTACTTTTTACCAGTATAACAAGCATATGTAGTGTGGTTGTTGATTAATGTGTACATATGTTTTGGGCTTTCTAGCTTTACAATTATGTGTTATTTTGCATAAGTAAAAGTATCTTATTAAGCTTAGGATATATGAAGTTTATTGTTTGACGTATGCTATGTAGTGTTGTTGCATAATTTAATTGACATTTCGATGTTTTTTCATATTAACATCAGGACATATGTCATCATAGATTGCCCATTGCATGTGTGTCCATTTTTGGTGTGTTTTATCTCTTGCACTATATATCCAAGACTCCATTCATTGTACCAACTAACCTTCGAAGAGCTTAAAAATCAGAACGCATACATTTCGTCAAGTGATCTTTGATTCATAATTCAAAACATCATTGAGTGAAGGAAATAAGCAAAATCAAAAGGTTCAACTAAATAAGTTGAACATCTATTACCAAATTTGTGGGTAACTTGTAGGTGGTGATAACTTCCCACCAAGTGAGATGCATGTTGATCAGTTCTGTTTAAACATAATGGAAAACATGAATAAAATACCTGTGAAGGCAGACAGGCCAGCAGAGAATCCAGTCAGAGACGCAGCCATGTGGTTCGACATTTTTGTCGGTACAATCTGGTTTCTCCTTAGGGTGTAAGATTATGATGGTGATAACCGAACTAGGGATGAATTCGGTTTTAGGTTAGAGAGAGAGAGAGATGGGCGATAATAATGATGATTTTATGAGTAAAAGTGGCTAACCCTAAATCTCTCTAATCATCTCCTTATATATACACCCATAAGGAAACCGTAATTAGTTAATAAGGGTAATATGGTCCATCAACAATTACCAACTAATATATAATAGGATTAATATTATTTTGATCTAATATAATATAAATGATTATAATGGCTACATGATTAAATATTATAAATATAATACATTTAATCTCACATTCTCCCACTTAGCCGAGTATCATTTATCATGAGTATTAGATTAGTCTGATCAGAGTTAATACTCATTTTAGCTTTAAACCAAGAACCGTTGCAGAGAAATACAGTCGTTGAATCATCACCGACTCAGGACCCCCATTAGTCATACTACAGCCTCAATTTAAAACCTAACAGTTATGATCAACAAGAAAATAAGCCCTTTAACGTTTGATTTGTATTTATATTTGTCTATATGTCATTACACCGGCAGAACATATGTTAGAGACATACAAAATCAAACTGATAAGGAAAATTAATAATTAATCATTCATAGTATGATATGCAGTTGTACATAGTCATCAATAAACCCGTCATTATTATAAGCGCTTACATAATAGTTATGTGTGATATACTTTCAGTTATAGGATCCTTAAGCATATCATGAACGCATTCGATACAAAGATTTAGTTTCCTCAATTCGTTCATAAACGAATAATTAATTTTGTATCGAAATTTAATGCAGCACCTCTCGAACTGTTACTGTCCAAGGAAACATGGTAGTTTACTTTATCACAATAAGTCTTCAATAGATAATTTATATGGAGTTAATAAACTTATGAGTCCACTGATACATTTTCAACAACATTTAGTGACTATTGCTTTGTGATCAACAACATATTATGTCATTATATTTAAGGTTGTTGTTATCAGTTCATTATGACTCCTCCATGATATAGGTTTTGTCTGCTGACATAAGGATATGCCCCGAAATTATATTTTGTCATCTTTGAATATTACAAAGTTAGAGTAATCAACCGGTTTGAGTTCTCACTTCTTCTTTAAATTATAGTCTCTCGTTTCCTTTATAGATATTTTAAGACTCCATAAGATGCTTCACATTAATCTAGATATATCTAGTGTGTTGCAATGTGAGTAGTATCCAAACAAGTGTAGACTTAAACCACATAAGGCTTCTAATTAATAAAGATAAGGAAATAATCTCATTTACCCTATTATCCTCTAAAGGAGAACTGTATTGTTTGTTACATATGTAAGGCCCCATCTAAAGTTAAACTTATGGAACGAAAGTAATGTTTCATTGGGTCTATCTATGTATGTTATGATATCTATTACATAAGAGATATCTCTGAGATCTATTATATCAAAGTTTCTTTTTTAACAATGCTTTGACTTATGTAACATATACTTGTCAAAAGAATGTCATCTATATATAAACAAATTTATTTTAGTTGCTCTCACTCATCTTGAGGTAGGTACATTAATCCACTTGGTTCTTGATGAAAATAATTGCGTTAAGATTTCATCGCATTATGATGTTTATATTAACCCGTACATGGATTTTATCGACTTATAGACAAACTGTTCTTTAACCTTAAGTTTAGAACTTTCAGGTTGTTTTATGAACATGTAAATATGTAAGTCAATTGTTAGGGAAAATTGTTTTAATGTTCATCTAATGTAGCTCTAAATTCTTATAAGCTACCAGAACAGTGATGATCCTCAAAGAAATCTTTTGTAATATAGGTAAGAAATTCTTTGATAATTTATCTCTTCCTGAGTATAACCTTTGACACTCAATCATGCATCTTAGTGTCTTAACGTTTATATTAGGATTTGGTTTGATTATGAACACTCCTAGGTAACTCAATCAAATCCCAAACGTTATTCGAACATATAAAATCAGTTTTGCTATAAAACAGTTTTATTCAATTGAGAAGATTGATTGACGCTAATGGTTTAATTAGAAGAAATAGGATCAGTAAACTTTTCCAAAATCCACTTCAACATTAGTTAGGGAGGTTATGTAATCATCAAAGTTAGTAGGTTTTTAAACCTAGATGACCTCCTGAGTTGATTATTGGGTTTATTAGAAGTTTCAATTTTGTGGATTAGCTTTTGGTTAGGTTGCTATCCTTTTCAGGATTCTAAGTGTTTAAGAGTTGGTGCAGTATAATGTACAAGAGGTGTAAATGGAGTTAAATTCAGAGTAAAATTTAATGACTCTCTTCCCACGCCTCTTGTATTCCTTGCAAGTGATGATAAAGACTTTACTGCTCCCACTGACCTTAGAAGTCTTTAGGAACTCAACATACTTAGGGTACAATATTTAACGACCAACATATTCTAATAGAAAAACAAATTAATGACGTTAGTCGTTGTAGTTTCTCTTGTGGATAATTATATTAGCAAGAAATCTAAGTGTGCCCTGTCACACCCCGACCCGCAGCGGAAAAGGTGACCGGGGCATGATTGGGTTTTCATCAAAGCTCATGACATTTATTATAAGGTTTCATATTTATTATTTCAATTTAAAAGAGATCATACAATCATATCAAACAAATACAACATGTTTTATTCATCCTTCTAAACTTCATTATTTTTCTTCTAAGGCAATTTCCTATGTTTTCCATGCTTCATCCTGTTCACCTGTATCATATGTAAAAATGGTTTTTGGATCAACAAAAAGTTGGCGAGTGAACCTTGTTAGAAAACATTTATTATTTATTTCTGGTTGTATTTAATATGGAAAAATTGTGCAATATTCATATATGAACAAATGTAAATAAATATACAATAACAACAATTAGCATACAATAACAAACCACAACAAACAATAACATACATTAACAACAATTAGCATACAATATCAAACCACAACAAACAATAACATACGTTAACAAACCAACAGCATACAATAACATATCAACTTGCATGAATATATAACATAAATGTCTGTGCGATCAAGGCTCAATCAAACGGAGCCGATCGTATTGCATGTACTGAAAATGATAAATGTCTGTGCGATCAAGGCTCAATCAAACGGAGCCGATCGTATGTTGGCACGCCAGGTTCACGCTCATAATGTAATGGGGAACATGCTCAATGCTCATAATGTAATGGGGAGCGGCGGCCTATGAAATTGCATGTACTGAAAATAATAAATTAAATCTAAACAATAACCACACAAACAGTTTATACAAGCTGATACACATTTATTCATGATATGATGTATGCACCATGATTTAAATAGAATAAACAGTAAGACACATGATACACCCCAAAAACGTGATTTAAACGGGGAATTTGTAGAGATTCACTCACAGTGGGTGCGTTCGGTGAATGATGATAAATGCGCACGAGTTTAGAGGATTGATCGTCGAGGAATAACTAACCTAATTAATAAAGAAAAGTAAGGTAAATAAATGGATTTTATTAACAACTTTAATAGGATTTTTGGATATATTTTTGTGAATTTTAGGCTATTTTCTAACTTTAAAAATGTTATTTTTAAGTATTTTTAATTGATTTTTAAATAAAATAAATAAATAAAAATAATAAAAAAATGTTGACTTTTTGACCGTTGACTTGTTGACCGGTTTTATTTTGTAAGTGTATGCGCCGGGTGAGGCTCGAACCCGAGACCTCCCGTTCGCGTGCACGCAGCTCTACCAACTGAGCTACGTGTCTAACCCGAAATAATTCTGTTTTTAATTATATTTATATACTAACTCAGTTTATTCAAAATTCTTTTATTTTCAAAAATGTTTTAAATCATCGGACCGGTGTCGTCAACAGGTTTCGAACCCAGGACCTGAGACTTAATGTTACACACAGTCCACCGCTGGACTGTGTGTCTAACTTGGTTTAAATACAGATTTTTATTATACTTAACATCTAACGGAGTTAACCCGGTTCAGTTTACAAAAAAAGGCATTTTATTACAGTGAATGAGGTTAGGACAGGAATCGAACTCGCGTCGTATGTGTATTTGTTCGCACACAGTCCACCGCTGGACTGTGTGTCTAACCCGTTTATAATACCGATTTTAAATAATCTTATAACATAACTACTTCGTCTTCTTCGTTCAAAACTCAGACAACGGTTATCTAACTGTTACTTGATTAATTCAGTTAATGAACAAGATGAACAATTGAAAAGTATTGAACCGAAGAGTTTGGGGAAAGAAAGTACCGAACAGATCGTCTTTTTCAGAAAATCCGGCGAAGCTCGTCGGCTCTGTTTTGGAACCTTCGGCTGTTAGAATCAATTAACAGTTTGGAGGGATTAGATGTGAAATTGAACTAATGAGTAATGATTATCAGTATGTTTGAATGATCATACCGGTTAACAGCGAGTTTTCGACAAATCCAGAAGTTTTCCGGTGAAAACAGAAAGTCCAGCAATGTCGTCTGTGGTTGATTCTGAGCGATGGGTTAATGTTAGTAAGGTTCTAACAATTGATTGAAACAATAAAGTCGAGGTATTTTACCGTTTTGAGTTGAGTCTCGGTTTTCCGGCGACTTGCAGAGAATTCCGGCGATGATCAGAAAGCAATTCCGACGACCAGAAAATAGAATAAACACAAAATTAGAAGCTCTGGGAATGAAATTGAATCGCGAGATGAGTGTTTTGTTGAAGTAATTTCAGAATGAAAGTTTTCGGTTATAAAAACCAAACATCACCTGAATTCAAGTTCATTAACGACTGAATTGATTTAAGATGTCGGTTTTATCGGTTATGATCAAGATTCCGCGAGCACTCAAACGTCTTGGTCGGTTTGTAAGCCGATATTGGTTTCAGTTGGCGAAACAGGTTGACTCTCAGTTGAACATATGATTTAATTGCTTCCCAGAACTTCACAAAAAGATCAAGTGGTGGAGCGGTTGTAGAGATGTGTGTTAATGCTTTGTAGGCTCTCGGCTGACCCGGGTTCGAGTCCCGGCTTTAGCATATTGTTTTTAATTCACTATTTTTAATACATTTTCAAAAATAGATTTTATATTCTAATATACTTATTAATTATGTATCGTTTAAAATTAATTTGGGCATTAAATACGCAACGAAATTTTTAACTGGTTGCTCGGTTAATAAACGAAGCGGGTTTGGTAAATCCGGTTTTTGGCGGATGTTACATGCCCACAATTAAGCAACAATGAAACTTTTGTAAGAGTATCATTAGATTTTAAGGAGACAAGTTTTGATGAAACAGTGCTGAAATTGAGCATTGTCTTATACAAGAGGTGTAAATTGAAGTAATGTGAAGTTTTCACTCCCCCACTTCTTGCAACTTTTGCAAGTTATAATTAAGACACTTAATGCTCCCACTGATCTTTGATATTTCTAAAATTGCTACAAGAGAAATTTCAATGAGATAGGTGACGTGGGAACCTATCATACATATGTTAGACTTTACTTGATTTCCTTAATGTCCAGACATCATAAGAAACTTAGGGACATATTTAATAGAAATCTTATTAAGTATATATATGAATAGATTTCTTTAAGGATTTGTGTCATATGAGACAAATTTAGATACAAGTGGATAGTCTTTAATTGATAAATGAATTATATCTGAATATTCCATTTTGAATAAGTTTCACGAATGTCAATAAAATATAACTTATAGTGAACTCATACTTATTCCTTAAGCCAAATAATATTTTAGGGCTTTTAACATCATGATTTAAAATCACTTAGAATAAGATTAGATGAAAAAATCATCCTCACTAACAATGTCATGATTTCTCATGAAATACGGTTACAATGGATGAAATTTATATATCTCATTTTCTTTTGTCAAATTTCATTTGCATGATAACAAAAGTTGTGAAAGTGTAAGGTATCATCTAGCTTCATCTTATTAATGTTTCTATTTAGATATTGAGAACAAATAATATGAGAGTTTAAGGTAAGTGTGACTTTATGTTGACTATGCAAACCTCACAACTGTCATAATATAGCTTTAATATTGATATTAAATTCTGAGTAATCTCCAGAATATGTAATGTATCATAAAGCGTGATTAGAAGACAACTTTTTATGGTTCTTATAGCCCTAACATTTAATTTTTTCACTAACTCTCATGTTAGTTATTTGTTGAATTCTAGTAAGAAAACATTTAGAACTAGAGTCAACTTATCAGGTGTTAATTGGAATATTAAAAAATTACCAGACTTACAGATCATTAAAAGGCAACTACCTATTTTATCCAACTGTTCTTTTGAATTATAGATAATCTCTTTGCTTATGCCTAATGGCATAATTAGGCAGTCAGTTTCTCCCTTGAAGAACCTTAGAGTTGGAATTACAACTTGTATATTGTCTATGAACCTTAGAACTATCATCTTTTAGGTTTTAGTGGTAGTGAGGTGAATTACATCTTATTTTTCAGTTTTAGGCATTTCTTTTCCTGTACGTATGTTGTTGATCAACACACTCATTTTCCTTTGGTACTTTTGAGTGTTACAGTTGATTTATAAGGCATCAAATTGTACTAGTGGAAAAGTTAGTAGTAATGCACTAGAAAAAATGTACTTATTTCCATGTGTAAGCCCTTTATTTTATGGGTCATGGTATTGTACATTATGATTTATTAACGGAGACCATTTAACCTTTATAGTTTAGGATTTGAAATGAAGACATTCACCTTAGGAGTTCTTCTGACTATTCCATAAAATTATATTAGTCTTAGGAAAAACATAATCTGGAATAACTTTAGTGATAGCAGTTACGTTAAATGAGTTCTTGATTCTCATAAGAGATATCATGTTCGAGTTATTCTATTCATACTCTACTTTGCTTCTGTATCACTTTTATTAGAAGAGAGCAAAAGGATTATCGTGTCTTAAGGGATAATTAAGGATTTAATTCAAGAGCTAATCTTATAGAAACTTTAAGTAAAGCAAAACATTTTAGGTTTAGGAATTAGAGTGGATGAGATACTGATTTATAGAAGAAAGTTATAATGAGTAATGTTATGGGGTGTTAAAGATAAGGCAGACAAAATATGATCACAAGATTAATGAAGGATCATTAATGTGAGGATCATTATTTGAAGAAGTTGTGATATGTCTATTACTAACATCAAAATAATAGACTTATTGGAAAATTCTACTTAAATGAAGACAAATCAGATTTGGCCAGAAGTGTAATCATCTAAGTATGTGTGCAAAGTAATTGTAACAAATCAACTTTGGCCAGAAATGAGACAATCACTTTAATTATGCACTTGTTAGGTATGCTAGACATGAATGAATTAGATTAGCTTTGGCCATTAATAAAACATTCATGTTTATAATGCATAATTAACATAGCTTTTGTAATACTTGAACAATAAATAGATGCATCAAATCACCTTTGGGCAGAAGTGATACATCAGAAGCTTATTTAAGTTAAGCTGTTTGGTTTTGTAAAAGGTTATCTGATTATGATTAATTAAGTACTTACAAAACCATTTATTTAATAGCAAACCCCTTGTTAGCACGGGGTTCGAGGCGGAGCCCCGAGCTGAAATTTAGTTCACAATAATAGCCTAATGTAGTAATGAGATTTCGGATAAAATCTTGGATTTCAGATGAGACACGAATTAGTCCGAGATAGGCATCTCGGATGAGTTTCGAATTAGTCCGAGATAGGCATCTCGGATGAGACTCGAATTAGTCCGAGATGAGGTATCTCGAATGGGTCTCGGATCCATCTGAAACTTGTCCTCCAAGACTTCGAATTCTCTACTCATGGCAGTTAGTTGTGATAAGTTTTGAAATTCGAAAATTAAGGGATTATGGGATAATTTGTTTCCTTTTTAATGTAAATTTAGTTTATCTAATTATTTCGAAAATTATATCCTTTTATAACAATAATAGATTTCAAAAAGTTTTAATTAGATAAAATAGATCAAAACCAAGAAAAACACCCATAATCCGAATTACATTCCAAAATATAGGAATTTCTTCGAATTTCATAAGAACATGTGATGAACCCTAAATAAATATAAACTTAAATTCTGGAATAGTAATCCGAAATCTAGGATTTTGATGATTTCGGAATAGTAATTTATCCATTAAACAAAAAATCCGAATTTTAACTCACATAATTTATGTGATTCCGGAACAGTATTTTCGAA
The DNA here is from genome assembly GCA_947069175.1 of Scalesia atractyloides. Taxonomy (NCBI): domain Eukaryota; kingdom Viridiplantae; phylum Streptophyta; class Magnoliopsida; order Asterales; family Asteraceae; genus Scalesia; species Scalesia atractyloides. The sequence goes on along the minus strand of CAMTDV010000001.1, from coordinate 82,325,146 downwards.
TTGGTATTAGGTTTCAAAATTCTGTTTTCCAGATTTTTTAATCTTAGAATAATGGATTCAAAACAGAACTGATTTATCAACATATGCTCTGATACCACATGTTGATCAGTTCTGTTTAAATATAATGAAAAACATGAATAAAATATCTGTTACGACAGACATGCCAACGAGAATCCAGTCAGAGACGCAGCCATGTGGTTCGACATCTTTGTCAGTACAATCGGGTTCCTCCTTAGGGTGTAAGATTATGATGGTGATAACCGAACTAGAGATGAATTCGGTTTTAGGTTACGGAGAGAGAGATGAGCGATAATAATGATGATGTTATGAGTAAAAGTGGCTAGCCCTAAATCTCTCTAATCATCTCCTTATATATACACCCAGAAGGAAACCCTAATTAGTTAATAAAGGTAATATGGTCCGTCAACAATTATCAACTAATATATAATAGAATTAATATTATTTTGATATAATATAATATAAATAATTATAATGGTTACATAATAAATATTATAAATATAATATATATTTAATTTTACAATGCAAACTTGTGCTCACTATTAACACTAGTGAGACGATTAATGGTAATATCTTTCATTTTGTAACAAGGGATAAGCATAAGCGATCTCTACTTCATTAGTGGTTATTGGCACAGCATAGGGGAGAAGGGAGGGGGCGGGCGATCCCCATAACTTTTCACTCAGTAGTGAAGACTATATAGTTTTCGTATAGAAATTTTTGGGTATATACATTTTTGACCCCCAGTTTTATAGAAAATTTTTGGTATATACGTTTTCGTCCCCCGATCGGAAATCTCAAGCTTCGACACTGTTAGTGGTTAGGTACCACCGCTATCGCGGGGTACTTTATCTTCATTGGATGTTGTAACAATAGTCGCTACCGCGTTTTAGAGAGAAGATGGTGAAGAATAATTCCTGGTGGAAGGCCAAGGAGCGAACGTAAGAGGAATTTGTTAATATTCACCCAAGTACTATATATATCGGGTGTTATCTCTTCCTTTGTCTCTTTACATACATGCAAATCATATATAACTTTCAAAAACCTAGCAAAAATTGTTGAAAACCAAAACAGATTTTAAAAAAAAAAAAACTATTTGCTTCTACCCTCTAGATTTTTTACTGTATATAAATATCACATGATTTATATTGATTCTAAAAATGTAAATATCACATAATTCTAATCGATATGATAATCATATGAACTACATATGCAAATTTATATTGATTCTGAGTATATGCTCACGCTAATTTTGGAAGTACGAGTTAATATTACCCCACTTATTATACGATATGGTCATATAAATTAAACTTTTGCATGCCAAAGCTAATGTTATCATATTAAAAATTAAATTAAATTTATATTTTTGCATGTGCCGTATTAATAATTTAGCCAGATTCAAGGAATTTCTTACATAATGCCTTTTAATTGCCAGCATGGGTTAAAGGTATCAGGTCACAAATTAAAGTTAGTTTTATCAAACCATTTTCTTGGAAAGTGCTAATATGAAGCTTCCCCATGTCATTATGCATTGCATTATGCAATGTCACATGTTCATATGTTTGTTTTAGAGTAATCTTGTTTGCGTTCACTTAATCATTTATAATTTAAAAATGTCTCTTTTCTTTATTGGGACATAAATGTGAATAAAAAAATCCTATGATTGTGCTAATGACGAAATCTATTATCAATTGTCTCTTGATGAACCTATAGCGAGAATATTTAGTCTGGAGGTCCCTTAAAATCTATCACATACTCAAAGGAAATCTTTAATTTATAAAAATTAAACCTTGTAGCGATGAAATTTTGTCGATATAGGGTTTTTAAAGTTGTTACCTCGTCGATATAGGGTTGTTAAGTTGTTACCTCGTCGATATAGGTTTTTAACATTATTTAAAGTTGTTACCTATAGACACCAAATTTAGTCGATATAGATTGTTAATAGTCCTTTAAGGCGTTACATATAGGAACCAAATTTCGTCGCTCTAAGTGAAAAAAAAAGATATCTATTTTTTTATTTTATTATTTTAAGTTTTCCAAATTATAAAACTGTAAAATACAAAATAACCAAACTATATATTTTAAAGTAAACAAAGTTCAATTCTAATATAAATAACCATAAAAAATCAGTTATTAAAATTTTTAATTGTTTTATACGAATATATTCATCCAAATAAAACGAAAGTAAGTTTGATAAAGTCATCATCTTCTTAAACATCTTCTTCATCAAGTTGACATAACGAGCCGAGAACAGCTTGAGTGTATAATTTATGCAGTAACTAGGTTCGTTTCTCATTAAAATATTGTAAATTTGTAATAACGAAACGTGGGAAATTTAGCTAAGTACAATACCGTATACAACAACTAATAAACATAAATCTAAAATACAAATTTATGTGAATCAATTATTTAAACCAACATCTTTAGAAGAACTTCAACTGCATCTTTTTGTACGAACCTCTACCGCAAGAATAAACAAAATTGTCGTTGACGGATTTTGTTGAGGATCTTGTTTGACAAGGAGCTCTTAAAACAGATTTCACACCTATTCGCAGGATGGGCTTGTCTGTCTCACAAGGTATAACAACCGAAATAGATTGTATACTATCAGAGATAACTCCCGCGCCCGAGATTACAGCAAGTATAATTTGATGTTTATTATTTGATGGAAAAAAGATAAAAGTAAAAAGTTTTTGTTTCGTGGAAAAAGATAAAGATATGAAAAAGTTTCTTGAGAGTACTCTCAAGTTGCTGGATATTAAAGCCTCATTATTTGTGTCTTTTTCTATATCCAAAATAGGAGCTAAAGGTTCAAAAATCTAGTTATTAAAACAAGTAACCCACACACGCATACACATTAGTCTTGGAATAAAATCAAAACTAATAGCATTAACGTGGATATAAAGTGGTGAAAGATGAGTCAGTGACGGATCCAGAAATTATTTTTTGGGTGCGGATGAGTAGTTCAAGCGTATTTTTAGAGGGTGCAATCGAGTTTTTTGCCTAAAAAATACACTAAAACTTTGTTTTTCAAAGGGTGCGCCCACCCACTCTGGGCTTCACCTAGGTTTGCCCCTGACATGACTGACGACTAAGTTGACTGACTGACCCACCCGAAAACAAGCCACGCGCACCACAGTCGAACTCGCACCTATACCACATGGAGCCCGCCAATGTGGTCGCACCACGGTTGAACCCGCCGATATAGTCGCGCCACACCACCCCACCAGGACCTTGCGCACCTCGTGATGATTCACGTTGCATCGAACCTACACCCAAGGGTGCGCCATATGTGGACCCACCATGTATATGACCATGCACACGTGTACAAAATACAAAGGTGGATCACGCCATCACGGGGTTGCAAGAACGCAAAGTGCGCCACTGAAGCGCCACATTGCGCCCATCGGCCATGCGATGCGCGCGTGACTCGTGGTGCTTTACACCAAAGGGTGCACCATAAGTGGACCCACCACCCGCCATGTATCTGACCATGCGCGTGACTCAGGGTGCTTCACCTAGGTCTGCCCCTGACATGACTGACGACTAAGTTGAATGACTGACCCACCCGAAAACAAGCCACGCGCACCACAGTCGAACTCGCACCTATACCACATGGAGCCCGCCAATGTGGTCGCACCACGGTTTGAACCCGCCAATATAGTCGCGCCACACCACCCCACCAGGACCTTGCGCACCTTGTGACGATTCACGTTGCATCGAACCTACACCCAAGGGTGCGCCATATGTGGACCTACCATCCGCCATGTATATGACCATGCACACGTGTACAAAAATACAAAGGTGGATTACGCCATCACGGGGTTGCAAGAACGCAAAGCGCGCCACTGAAGCGCTACATTGCGCCCGTCGCCCACGCCATGCGCGCGTGACTCAGGGTGCTTTACACCAAAGGGTGCTCCATAAGTGGACCCACCACCCACCATGTATCTGACCATGCGCGTGACTTAGGGTGCTTCACCTAGGTCCGCCCCTGACATGACTGACTGACCACCGAAAACAAGCCACATGCACCACAATCGAACTCGCACCTATACCACATGGAGCCCGCCAATGTGGTCGCACCACGGTTGAACCCGTCAATATAGTCGCGCCACACCACCCCACCAGGACCTTGAGCACCTCATGATGATTCACGTTGCATCGAACCTATACCTAAGGGTGCGCCATATGTGGACCCACCACCCGCCATGTATATGACCATGCACACGTGTAAAAAAATACAAAGGTGGATTACGCCATCACAGGGTTGCAAGAATGCAAAGTGCGCCACTGAAGCGCCACATTTCGCCCATCGCCCACGCCATGCGCGCGTGACTCAGCGTGCTTTACACCAAAAGGTGCACCATAAGTGGACCCATCACCCGCCATGTATCTGACCATGCGCACATGGACAAAAATACAAAGGTGGATCGCGCCATCACTGCGTTGCAAGAATGCAAAGTGCGCCACTGAAGCGCGCTACATTGCGCCCATCACCCATGCCATGCGCGCGTGACTCAGGGTACTTTACACCATTCAGGGAGACATTAGTGTTTTCCTAAAGGTAAACAATATATAAAGAGTGTTTCTGCCACACCCTAACCCGCTGCGAAAATAGAAGTCGGGGTATAATTGGGTTATCATCAAAGCTCATGACATTTCCTATGATTAAGTTTCATATTTATTATTTGAAATTTAAAAGAAATATCCATACACCAATAAAACATTCAAACATCAGAAATATTATTCTAAACATGAAGCATTTTTATTCATCTTCTAAGGCCAATCCTAAGTGTTCCTCTCCGCAGCCTGTCCACCTGTACATGTGTAAAAACAAAGGTTTGGGTCAACAAAAGTTGGCGAGTGAATCTTAATTAGACATTTAAACAATTCTATTATATTGATTAATTTAAAATTGTGCAAAAACCATATATGAGCATATGTGTATATATATATATATATATATATATATATATATATATATATATATATATATATATATATATAAACTAACCACATAATATCAACTATGAACACTTGCATGATAAATGATGAACTGTGAGATCAAGGCTCAATCAAACAGAGCCGATCTTATGAGGGACGCGATGCTCAACTCGTATCCAACGAGGAACTGATGGGCCTTGTATGAATGATTTGCACTGAAATGACATAATGTAACCACATATAACAACAACGACAAAACATACACACTAGATCACATAATGGTGTTAGCACAAGTGTTTGAATAAATAAAATAAGTACACGACACATGATACACCCCAAAACATGATTAAAAAAGGGAATTTTTAAGGATTCACTCTTAGTGGGTGTGTTTCCTTGATTGAAGACGAACGCGCACGAGTTTGGGATTTAACCACGAGAGGAAACTAACCTAAAATAATAACGTAATGATTCGATAAATAAATAATTTCTATTAGAAATTAATATTTTTAATTAATACTTTTTATTAGATTTTTAGGTTATTTTTGTAGTATTTAATAAAGTTTTTAAACCTAAAAAGTCTTGTTTTTAAGTGTTTTTAAATGATTTTTAATTAAAATATTAAAGAAAATAATAAATAAAAAAATATGGTCTTGTCAGACCTGACCGGTTCGACCGGTTCTTATGCGCGTGAGTTTGGCAGCGTGTGAGGTTCGAACTCGTGACCTCCCGTATACGTGCACGCAGCTCTACCAACTGAGTTACGTGTCTAACCCGAAATAATCTCAGATTTAATTACTCTTATATACTATTTACATGAATTCTGAATTTATTTAATTTAGAAAGATTTTTAAAACCTTTGAACCGGCGCACACAGACCGCCTCGAACCCGCGACCTTCACTTGCGATGCACCCAGCCCTACCAACTGGGCTGGGTGTCTAACCCATTAATAATAGGAATTATATTATACTTATTTAACTTATTGAGAGATAATATGATTGTTTAAAAAGAAACTGGTTTTTATTTCAACAAAACGGACATGATCAAGATTCGAACCCGAGCATGCTTGCATAAGATGCACACAGTCCACCACTGGACTGTGTGTCTAACCCGGTTTATAACCCATTTTAATTATACATATGATCTCTTTAGACTTCATCTTCTTCATTAAAAAAAACCAGAACTTGAACCCGCCTGATTTCATCGTTAATCAGTTTTGATTAACTGATTTAAACGACTAAATACATATAATAGATATCAGAAACGATACCGTTTTTAAAATTCCGGTGATAACTGAAGATTCCGGCGACGTTGAATTCGAACAGAAGGTTGAACAGCGGATTTAGTTTGTAAATCTTCGGTGAATTTAGACTAAATGATGGATTGATATTTATACTGTCCAAACAGTTTTCAAATCTTCAGTTTCAAATCCGAAATTTAAAGTCTATGATTACATACGTTTTCAATCAAATTGACTTAAATCTTGGGTTGTATCAAATTGTTCGAAATCAGGTATAACTGTCGTTTTTTAATCACGGTGATTGATTGTGAGGATTATGGTTGCCGCCGGTTACAAGTCCGCAAGCCTTTGACTTGCAGGTTGATGTTTGGTTTCGGTATAAAACCTAAATAAATTTCCAGTTATTCATAAGTGTGCGTGTGGTCTAGTCGTGAAACTTGTGTGTGTGGGTGATGGGACCCGGGTTCGAAACCCGGTTGCCCTTTTTTTTGTCTTTATTAATTAAAGTTTTATTTATTATATTACTTTTATCAATTTATTTATTATTTATGGATTAATAACTATAGGTTAATAATTTCTCTTATATGATAACAAAATATGCAACGCTACTTTAAATTCCATACTTGAATTGTTTAACGAAGCGGGTTTTTGAAACCCGTTTTACAACGAATGTTACAGTTTCTCCTTATAATCCACTTCAAGCTTTATGATCTCACTTATGTGGGGCAAGTTGACAAAACCCAATCCATTTTTCTAATCTTTGGTTAGATTTAACCATACAACTTCAAGCCTTGATATCTCATTTATCTTAGCTCCATTTTGGACATAGTTTGATTCGTTGTAACGCTCTTACAACATAGAACACAAACCCACGAATAATTATTTATACAACACATATATAAATATAATTATTGGTGTCCACAATGTTTAGTGAAACCCAATGTTCACGAAAATTTCTAATAGTTTACTTGTGCTTTAAAATACGCAATCTCTTGTCGCAACTCCGCCAAAGCCTGTTTTTGTCTTTGGCAATGTTTATCCTCTTCGTCCCTATTTACATTAGGTAATATGTCAGGTGCTATACTTTTCAGGACTCGACCAACGTCCCGTATGTGAGAATGTCGGGAACCTAAAGCTCTTTAAGACACTCAAGTTGATCGACCATCATCCCCACCTGAGCACGACAATGATTTATCATATTCTTCATCATTTTTTTACTACATTAAACAATAAAATATACATACATTATAGGCTTTACAAAAATTCGGCAACATAACTTCTATAAATTGGATTATCAACTTGTTATAATACTAGCAACTTGCTTTGTGGTGTGTCTTTTGGTTTTTCATGAAGACTTAATCTTGAATTAGGAGATAAAGACGGGTTATAGATAATTATGGTGATTTATTTTGGAGTCTTTATAGGGATAAGTGTTAGATTTAATTAGATAGGTTTATCTAGTTGATTATTTATTCATATTAATAGAGTTCGAGTCGGGTTAGGACTAGAATGAGTTTTCGTATAAAGAGAGGTTTGGGGTCATTGTAATTAGTGTGCATTCATTGATTAATAAATAAAAGAGTAGAGTTCGTTCATCCGGTGTTTTTGTTTTCGATCAAGGGCCTGATTTCCAACAATTGGTAGGAGAGCTTAGCAATAAACGGTTTTGAGAGTCGTTTTCCGAGAAGGGGGAGCACCCCTCACAGGGGTGCAACGCCGTTACGACGGTAAAACCACGGTACACGAAGAATAGAAAAAAGTCCGTTTACGTAGCAAAGCCGAAGTCAGTCGGTAGAGTTGGAGCTTTTGTTTGGGGAGAGATTTTAGGTTGTGATGTAATTAAAGTTGATTGTGAATTAGATATATTTGCAATTAATTTAACTTGGTGGCTTGTTGATTTAAATCATGTGATGAAAGTGGAACTTACGTGGCAATATAATGGCATTCAAACAATATTAATTGCTAATTACATGCAAGAAATTTCATTTTGTGGTCGATCAAAGAAGTGACGGTCTAATCGTATTTGGCAATGATTGGCATGGCAAAAATCAAGCAATGGCTTACTTAGTAGATTAGCCAGTAGAGGTAAAAAGTTCAACCAAGAAACACCAATGGGCGTGTCACAGACAAAACGAAGGAGCGAGGAGGCAAAGGGATTAGTTTGACGACCGGAGGACAGAACAACAAGTAGGTGTAGTCTTTGTTGGTAGGTTGATGATATTGCGGGGAGGCATATCAAGGAGAAGTCTGACATGGTGGTAAAACTACAATCAAAGAAAGGTTCAATCTGTTTTAGAAGCAAATGATGGTTCAGGTTAGTAGATGTCACGGGGTGTATCGTTGGGATGACGGTAGTGACAGGTGATTAGTTCAGTACGTTTCGGTGGCGGTAAACTTCATAGCATTAAACTTCATAGGTTAGATCAAGATCTTTTCATTCGTGCCAAGGATAAGAACAGAAAAACCGATGTAGGTTGTTCTTTTTGGCTGAAGTATCCAATCCGAAATTTGCGGATAGACGGACGGAAGAAGATTCATCAAAGCGGGGAGGATTTCAATCTTGTTGCGTCTAGCAAGAAAAGAATAAAACGGTAGAAACGGTGAGGCTTGTTTTGTAACATCCGTCGAAAAACGGGTTTTCAAAACCCGCTTCGTTTATTAACCGAACAATCAGTTCTAAACTTTTGTTGTTTATTTATGAATTATTTTAATTTTAAACGATACATAATTAATAAACAAATTAGAAGTTATAAATTATAATTGTTAAAAAGTAAAAATAAATTAATTAAAAAGAAAAACCGGCTGCCGGGAGTCGAACCCGGGTCAGCCGGGAACCCACAAATCTTAACTCTCACACATTCAACCACTCCGCCACTTTGGTTTCTGGTAACATACCGAAACAATTAATTCAAATGATGAATCGTGGAAATCAAATCCAGTCAAGTCGCGCCCAATTCACAGTCGTCGGAAATCCCGACGATTTCGCCGATAATTGACGGTTTCTTCTAATTTAACCGAAGAATTAACCTCAACGACGGTTATAACCGATGTCTGAACCTGCGACATCAGTCGTAACCGCCGGAGAACGGCTGACCATGAATCAAGACCGAAATCAGACCCCATGCGTCTCGATTCTTCCCTATAAATTCACCCACAATTCACTGGTAGCCTTTTCGCTCAAAATCACACATTTTCTCGACGAAATTTCACTCGCCGGAAATATCCTGCCATCGCCGGACTTTCGCCGGAAAACCGAGACTCACATCCACACGGTATTTCCCTCGACTCTTTCTGTTTCAATCCATTAATAGACTGTTACTAACACCAATCCACCATCCAGAATCAATCCCAGACGACGTTGTCGGAACTCCTGCCTTCGCCGGAAAACTTCTGAAACTCCCTGAATCACGCTGAGAGCCGGTATGATCATTCAAACTTCTGTTAATCTTTGTTTAAGTACCTCAATTTCATAATTAATCGAACAGAACTGTTAATTGATTCTAAACAGCCGAAGTTCACTATGAGAGCCGACGGACCTTTGCCGGAGTTCTGTAAAAGACACGGATCGGTACCTCCTATCCCCAAACTCTCTCCATTCATTACCTTTCAAATACTTATAATGTTTGATAATCAAATTAGACATAAATCAGTCAAGTTATCACTGTCTGTGTTCTTGAGCGAAGAAGACGAAGACGAGTTATAATATAAGATTAATTAAAATCAGTTTTATGAACGGGTTAGACACACAGTCCAGCGTGGACTGTGTGCAAACAAATACACATACGTCGCGAGTTCGATTCCTGTCCCAACCTTACTCTCTTGAAATAAAAATGCCTTTTTAACTAAACCGGGTTAACTCTCAAAATCATGTTAAGTATAATTAAAACCGGATTATTAACCAGGTTAGACACACAGTCCAGCAGTGGACTGTGTGCACGTTAACCCACAGGTCCCAGGTTCGAGACCTGTGGTCAGCACCGGTTCAATTCAATTAAAATCCTTTTTAAAAATAAATGATTTTCGGATTAAATCTAAATAGTATATAAGTATAATTAAAAACAGAATTATTTCGGGTTAGACACGTAGCTCAGTTGGTAGAGCTGCGTGCACGCGTACGGGAGGTCACGGGTTCGAGTCTCACCCAGCGCATACTTATACACGACCGAACCGGTCAACGGTCAACAGTCATGGTCAACGGTCAACAGTCAAAGTCAAAAAGTCAACATTTTTTTATTTTTATTTATTTAATTTAATTTAAAAATCAATTAAAAATACTTAAAAATAACGTTTTTAAAGTTAGAAAATAGCCTTAAACTCACGAAAATTTATCCAAAAATTCTATTAAAATAGTTAATAAAATCCACATACTTACCGTACTTTTTCGTTATTAATTAGGTTAGTTATTCCTCGTCGATCCATCCTCTAAACTCGTGCGCATTCAACATCTTCAAGCAAACGCACCCAATGTGAGTGAATCTCTACCAATTCCCCGTTTTAGTCGGGGTGTATCATGTGTCGCTATTTATTTATTATAATTAAACACTTGTGCATCCATCATGTTCATGATCAAATGTGTATCCAATATGTATCAGTAGTTTGTGTAGTTGATATTTAGATTTAATTTATCATTTCAGTACATACATTTCATAGGCCGCCGCTCCCCATTACCATGAGCGTGAGCTGTTCCCCATTACCTATGAGCGTGAACCAGGCGTTGCCAACATAAGATCGGCTCCGTTTGATTGAGCCTTGATCTCACATACATTAGCATAGGCCGTCCGTTCCCCATTACCTATGAGCGTGAACGGGACGTTGCCAACATATACACTGTCATTCTTATTATTTACTTAAGCAAGGTGGTTTGTGATCGTTATGTTTATGTACATTTGTTTATATATGATTGTTTCACAATTTTCCTATATTAATTACAATAATGAATCAATAATAAATGTTTTTAACAAGGTTCACTCGCCAACTTTTGTTGACCCAAAATTCTCCATTTTTACACATGATACAGGTGATCAAGTTGAAGCAAGAAACATATAGGGCGGCCTAGAAGAATGAACCAGTTTAGATTTAGGATTGTTTTAGTTGATTTTTCCTTTCCTTGTATTGTTTGAATTTGACTTGGAACTTTGAGATGTAATTTGAATTTAATAAATATGAAACATATTAGTAAACATCATGAGCTTTGGTGATAACCCAATTATGCCCCGACTCTTATTCCGCTGCGGGTCGGGGTGTGACATGTTTTTTCTTTAATCGGTGGTCGAGAACGGGAACGGGGGGGTTCTTGTGACCTGGGAAGAGGGATGTCAAACTTGGTCAAGGGATTGAAGTTGTCGATAATGATACGGATGTAAAGAATCGAGTCTAATTCAAGATTTAGGGGGAGAATGAGGACTTAATCTTGAATTTTGAGATAAAGACGGGTTATAGATAATTATGATGATTTATTTATTGAGTATTTATAGGGATAATTGTTAGATTTAATTAGATAGGTTTATCTAGTTTATTATTTATTTATATTAATAGAGTTCAAGTCGGGTTAGGACTAGAATGAGTTATAGTATAAATAGAGATTTAGGGTCATTGTGTTCGATCAATGGCCTGATTTCCAACATTTCATTCATCAACAAAGTACCCACAAGCACATACAGACATTTTTCTCCATGTACACAACGTTAAGATTGTGTTTTAGTTTGAGAGAAGACCAATAATCCATCTCCAAGAAGTTACTCTTTTTGGTTCAGTTTTTCTCTAACGCATAACATTTGCTTTTCCCACATCCATTACTAGGATGTTTCCCCATATCACAATTAGAGAAACTTTTTAGTTGTTCTAATATTTGTTCATTACTCAATCATCTAGGATGACCTCTTGTCTCTTTTTTGCCATCAAATAACATATATTCCCTCAACTTATGCTTGCAAAGCAAGAATCGTCTTTGACCAACATAAGTTGTCTTACCGATTACACGACACGAAGGTGTGTCTATTTACAAATAGAACTTTAACAAAATTATATAAACAAAAGATAAAGGTACATAGATTTACTTTCATTAATTTTGTACCTTATATGTGAGCTAGTATTAACTCATATATTATTTTGCCTAACAGGCAATCCCACTATAAGTTTAGGAATGTGAATGATTTTCTATTGATGAGATTGGTACAATATCTACTCATACAATTACAATAAAGGGCCTAAAGAATAAAGTAATTGAGAATAAGTACAACAAATATTAAATAGTGTCATCTAATATCTCCATTCAAGCGAAACAGTGGCGGACCCATGCGAAGATCTGACGAAGCTTGGTTGGAACAATGCGAAATAGTGGCGGTCTAATGCAAAACGGTGTTGAACTAGGGACCCGGAAGACTCTTTGTAAATATGTCAGCCACTTGAAGCTTGGTTGGAACAAAATTAGTAGCCAACATCCCTGATGCAACGAGTTCATGTAAAAAGTGGTAGTCAAGATCAATGTGTTTAGCCCGTTTATGAGATATGGGGTTTTGTGTGAGAAAGAGGGCACTTTGATTGTCACATAAAATAGTTGGTTGGTCCGGAGTGATGCATGTAGTTCTTGTAATAGATGTGTTATCCAAACAATTTCTGCAGCAGTGCAGTATTAGCCATGGCTCGATATTTACATTCCCAACTGGAGCGAGCAACAGTGGGTTGCTGTTTAGCACTCCAAGAGATAAGAGTACCTCCTAAAAGACAGAATAACCGTAGGTTGAGCGTCGTGTTTCCAAACATCGTGCCCAGTCAGTATAAAAGTAACCCAAGAGAGATTTATGAGTAGGGCGATTGTAGCGTAGACCAAATGCAAGGGTAACTTAAGGTACCAAAGAAGGCTTTTTACTTCTTGATAGTGAGCAACAATTGGGGCATGCAAAAACTAACTGGCCTGATTGATAGCATACGAGATGTCCGTTCTGGTTATCGTCAAGTACTAGAAAGCATCAACAAGAGAGCGATAATGAGTGGCAACTAAAAATAAATCACCTGTAGAAACAATGTAACATTTGTGCTTAAAGGGGTTGGATTCGGTTTGGCATTCAACATCTTGGCACGAGTCAAAATATCTAAAGTGTATTTCGATTTATTTAAAAAATTTCATTTTTTGTGTAGGTAACCTCCGGTCCAAGTAAGTAGTTAAGTTCTCCTAAATCTTTTATGGCAAATTCTTTATGCAGGCTGTCAATAAAAGAGGTGAGAGCATTGGGTTGGCTTCTAATTAAAATGAGATCATCAACAAAAACAAGGAGGTAATCATTTTAAGGATAAATAAGAACGGATCAGCACGACTACATAAGAAACCATTGTTGGTAAGAAATGTACTTATGTGATGAAACCATGCCCGAGGAGCTTGTTTGAGACCATAGATAGCTTTATTTAGTTTGCACACATGATTGGGAAGCTAGGGATTTATAAAGCCCGGGGGTTGCTCCATAAACACACATTCAGTGAGATAACCATGTAGAAATGCATTGTTGACATCTAACTTGTGTAGTTTTCATTGATTTACAACGAGCAAGGCTAGGACGGTACGAACAGTGGTAGCTTTGATAACCGGACTGAATGTGTGCGATTAGTCAAGACCTGGTATTTGGTTAAAGCCTTGAGCACCAAGATGTGCTTTGTGGCGTTTAATAGATCCATCAGAATGAAATTTGGTTCGATATAGCCATTTGGAACCAACAACATTACACTTCGAATGACGTGGCATAAGAGTCCAAGTTTGATTACAGTGTAGGGCATCGAGTTCAGTTTGCATAGCACGGACCCATTTGTCATCTTTGGATGCGGCTTATAGGATTTAGGGTCGGATGTAGCACGTAAAGCTTGATGAAGAGGAATGTTGTTGGTGTGTGATAATTGGGCATGGTTTCGAGGTTCGAATATCCTAGCTTTGGCATGAGTAGCCATAGGGTGTGTGAGTAGAGGTGGCGGTGGAGGAGGTTTTCGAAACATTTGAGGGTGATGGTGTGAAAGTATGTGAGTTGGGAAGAGTCTCAGCTGGATGGGTTATAGTCGATGTGGTTGGTGATTGAGGGGGATTGATAAGAGTTTGATGTGATGGTAGGTCGATTGATGTTGGGTCGATGGGGGTTGCTATGGTGGGTAATGTAACATTTGTAAAAAAAACGGGTCTCCAAAACCCGCTCCGTTTTGTAATCAAGTACCAAGTTATAAAAGTGCATTAATTATTTATGATTATATTTGAGTTAAAACGATACATAATTAATAAATAAACTAAACTATAAAAATTATATTTGATAAAAAGTTAAAATAAAATAAATAAATAATATATGAAGCTGCCGGGACTCGAACCCGGGTCAGCCGAGTCGCTGCAACAACTTAACACTCATTCCCTAAACCACTCCGCCACAATGTGTTTTCTGTTAACTCTAGGAACACAAATGAAACTTATACACAAATTCAGTTGAACCGATGGCGCCATCTGAAAAACGGTAATCGGCAAACCAATCGTCAAATCGTTGTTTAATTCACTTTCTCAGCTTATAACCGATGTATGACGGTTTCTAATCAAGTTAAAATTGATTGAACTTTAAGTCTCATCATTTTCGGTTTTTGAAACCGAAAGTTCATCAAAGTTCTGATTTAACTCAAGCTTCAGACCATTCTCGCGATTCAGAACTATCATAACAACACTCCATTCCAATTTCGTCGCATTTTCGGACCATCAGATCATCTGAATCAGCTCGCCGGAAAAACTCTGCAAGTCACCGGAAAACCAGGACTCACATCCACACGGTATTTCCTCCGACTCTTTCTGTTTAAATCATGTGATTAATCAGTCTCTAACACAACTCCTCCATCAGAATCGATCCTAGTCAACGTTTATCGAAAATCTTATCTTCGCCGGAAAACTTCTGGAATTGCCGGAAACTCGATAATTACCGGTATGCACATTCCAACGTACTGATAATCAATACTCACTAGTTCAATTTCATATCTAATCCCTTAACCCTGTTGATAGATTCTCTCAGCCGAAGGTTCAAAAACAGAGCCGACAAGTTTCGCCGGACTCTCTGAAGAAGACAACCTGTTCGGTATCCTCTTTCCCCAAACTGTTCGGTTTAATGTATTCAAACTAGACATCATGTTTATTAACTAATTTAATCACGAATCGGATTGTTGATTGATGTCTGCGTTTCGTAATGAAGAAGACGAGTTCAGTAATGAGTTAAGATTAATTAAAATCGGAAGTTTAAACAGGTTAGACACACAGTCCAGCGGTGGACTGTGTGCAAACAAAAAACTATACACGTCCCGAGTTCGATCCTTGCTACACGCACGCCTTGTGTAATAACATGCCTTTTTGATCAAGAACTAAACCGGGTTAAAACAGATAGTTGTTAAGTATAATAAAAACCAAGATAATAACCGGGTTAGACACACAGTCCAGCGGTGGACTGTGTGCAACATGAACTACACGTCGCGCGTTCGAAACTCGTCACGAGCACCGGTCCGATTGAATTAAAACGTTTTTGCAAATAAAGGAAATTTCGGTTAATTCAAATAAGTGTATAAATATAATTAAAAACGAGTTTATTTCGGGTTAGACACGTAGCTCAGTTGGTAGAGCTGCGTGCACGCGAACGGGAGGTCGCCGGTTCGAATCCCACCCGGCGCAGGTTTATTCGCTGACCGAACCGATCAACGGTCAACGCTTAAAAAAATAATATTTTTTTTCTATTTTTATTTATTTAATTTAATTTAAAAATCAATTAAAAATACTTAAAAATAACATTTTTAAAGATAGAAAATAGCTATAAACTCACAAAAATATATCTAAAAATTTCATTAAAATCCTTGATAAAATCCATCCATTTATTATATTTTTCCATTATTATTTAGGTTAGTATTCCTCGTTGATCAGCTCATCTAAATCGTGCGCATCTCTCCATCTCCAATCCAACGCACCCAAAGTGAGTGAATCTTACAAATTCCCCGTTTTAATCACGTTTTTGGGGTGTATCATGTGTCCATGTTTATTTACATATTATAACTAAACCATTGTGCATACATCATATCATGAACATGTGTATTTAGTTTGTTGCTGTTAAGTAGTTATTGTTGGATACAATTTATTATTTCAGTACATGCAATTACCGAGGCCGCCGCTCCCCATTTATGAGTGTTGAGCCTGTTCCCCATTTTATTATGCGGTTGAACCTGGCGTGCCCACATACGATCGGCTCCGTTTGATTGAGCCTTGATCGCACAGTTCATTTATGTTAGTTATCATATTGGTACGTTCCTGTATGCTGCCATGTGTTATTGTATGTTATAGTTGAGACTGCTATTTGCCATTACTTGATTATTTACATTTGCTCATCTATGATTATGCACAATATTTCATTGATAAACTAACCATAAAATCATTATCAAATGTTTATCTAATAAGGTTCACTCGCCAACTTATGTTGACCCAAAAACTCCCATTTTACACATGATACAGGTGAACCAGCAGCAGCTAGGAACACATAGGACCTGGATTAGAAGAATAAAACGATTTAGTATTTGGATTGTTATGTTTGGTTATTTCCTTTGTATTGAATGAACATGTTTGGATGCTTGAAAATGTAACTTTGACTTTATTAATTATGAAACATAATAGTAAATGTCATGTGCTTTGGTGATAACCCAATTATGCCCCGACTCTTATTTCCGCTGCGGGTCGGGGTATGACAGGTAAAAACATAGGGTGCATGTAATTTGTGCATTGGGATGGGTTGTCAATAGCTTTTGAGGAATGGGTAGGGATGGTCGTAGGTTTTGTAAGATAGGTTTTTACACCAGTAGGTTTTTGGCAACTGGAGTTAGTGGTATTTTTAGGGGAAAATATATGAGATGTATCCAAAAAAGTGGGTAACTCAAGTGTGGTGATTGGTTTGGCAATGGTGGGTTGGTGAAATGGGAAGAAGGTTTCGTCAAAACGGGCATGATAAGTTATATAAATATGAGAGGTGGAGGGATCCAAGCATCGATACCCCTTATATTCGAAACAATAGCCAATCAAAATATATGGTATACGCTTTGGTGCTAGTTTATTTGGAGCAAGTAAACCGAAAAAAGTCACCAATAAATGTCACATAACATGAAAAGTTAGCAACTGGTCTTATCGGGGAAGGTCCATATAGATCACAGTGAATTAATTAAAATGGCGTGGTAACACATTTATTATTATTATTAATAAAAGGTAGTCGTTTAGATTTCGCTAGTTCACATCCCAGTTTAGGTAAGATAGAAAAGACAAATGATCATGTTTTTTTAACATATTAATAATAGTATCAAAATTGACATGCCTAAGGCGTAAATACCACACTTCATAAGAGGCTTTAGGGCATGAAGATGAAGTAACCAATGCTTCTTGTCTATTACAGAGAACATGGATGCAGTCTTTACAGCAACCCTGGATGTATTAGACATACAATGAATTGTTTTAAGGAATAATGGATTATAATAATCCCAACTATTGTCTGTTGGCCGGAAACGGTCCCAACTTCAAACTTTCTCATTGGTGGTCCCATATTTTCACATATTCGCATTCAATAGACCCTGACAGACAGAACCTTAACGTCGTTAGTCTCCGGTCACCGGAAAAACGTTTTTGGTCGGAAAAAAGTTCCTAAAGGTCCGATCCATGGTTACAAACAGGTTTGTGACGAAAACTTTGAGTTTTCCGGTCAAAAAGTTGAGTTTTCTAGCCAAAAGAAGTTTTCCGGCAAAAAAGGAGTTTCTCCGGCGACCTTAATAATTAGGGATTTTACTAGAAAAGGTTCCTAAAAGTCCGTAATAAGGTTACAAATAGGTTTGAGATGAAAAGGTTGAGTTTTCTGACCAAAAAGGAGTTTTTCTGCCAAAAACGTTTTTCCGGAGACAAGAAACTAACGGCATTAGGGTTCTGTTAGTCAGGATCCATTGAAGGCCAACATGTGAAAAGATAGGACCGCCAGTGGGAATTTTTAAAGTTAAAAACTGCTGTCGGCTAACGGACAATAGTTGAGATTATTAAAATCTATTATTCCTTGTTTTACAGATTGGAAATTCAAACATGAGTACTCATTTATATCCTTTTAATGTTATAAAGTTAATATAGTTTATGTAAATTTTAATGGGGTTTAAATTTATCTCGTTAGTCTCTTTTATTGTGTGCTACATTTTGTTTGTGTCCATATCATTTTTGTATCGTTATGTACTATGTTGGACCGTGTGCCAGTGAGTTTGATGGTGGTGTGATGGAAGTTTCGGTGGAGACAACTATGGAGATAGTTGTAGTTACCCATTTAACTCACATTTAATTTTGTTAGACCCACTTTAATAATTAAATGGGTAATTTGTTTGGTGATTTGTTTTGACCCACTTTTAATAGTTTTTGACCCGACCCAGCTATTAAAGCTTAATGGGTCAGATGAAATATATTTCTATTGTCAATACCATATAATATGATTCTATAAATTAATAAATCATAGTCACAACGAATATGCTAAGGTGATTTTCATAAAATAAACGATAATAGATAAATACAAGTAGCTAATTAGCTAAACTATGAATCATATTAGAATATCATTTCTTTTGTTGGATTGTCTATCGAATGTTAAAAACAAAGCTATTGTCGTTCATCAGTTGTTTTATAGTTGTGCAACAAGCACATAACATATACTTTTAGGATTATAGGATTAAATATAAAGTGCAAAATAAACAAGAAAAATAAAAAGGATTTTAGTCCATTAATTTTATATTTGATGGGTTGAGATTAGTTTTAGTGAAAAAATATTTGAAGGAAATAAAGGAAATCCTACATTTATTAACTTTCTCTATCCATATGCAAATCACATGTCAATTGCTCTCAATAATTTAAAATGTGAATAACATTTTCATACTGACATTTTTATTAAAAAAATTCACCATCATAACGAGCGTTTTTTTATCTTTAATATGAGTATAATATTGTTATTTCAAAATAAAATAAAAATCATTTTTACTGGGTTTTTGTTTTTTGCATTGTGTTAAGGGTTCTGGTCATTATGTCTTTTAACTGAGATTTGATCATTACATTTATCTAGGGTTTCTATATATTGTGTAATTATCAAAACTTACAACACAATGTTAATTTGGGTTCTATTCATTATATTTTTATCAGAACATATAACATAATATATAACATAATGAAAGTGATGTTATATTTAAGTTTTCTTTAGTTCTAATTAGAGTAAATTGCACAAAACGTCCGTTAAGTTTCACCAATCTTGCTGGTTCCAGCCTTAATGTTTGAAAGTTGCCAAAAACATCCTTTACGTTTATTTTTGTTGCGGGTTTCATCCTTTGTCACTAACCTAGTTATTAATCCTTGTTAAATGGCCTCACATGCATAGCATGTGAGGGTAAAACCGTCTTTTCTGCTAGTGAGGTTATAAAACCCAAATAAAATCCCAGACCCATGTCTTCATTGCTCCTCTTCTTCATTGCTCCTCTTCTTCAACCTTCTTGATTGAAGATCTTCATTGCTCCTCTTCTTCAACCTTCTTGATTGAAGATCCTTTATCCCCCCAATTTCCCCCTCACCATCCATTTCCGTAAAAACCACCGGTAATTCCCTCTCACCGCCTCGCCTCCCACCCGAAAACCTACCAACCACGTCACTCCACTCGCCCCCTTTATAAATAACCGCTACACTTCCCCCGTCAAAACCCTCACACACCAAAACACACACGGTCAAAACCACAATGGCATCCACCACCGACAGATCTGAAACCACCGTCACCGCCACCGCTAACGGCGGCACCGCCCTATCTCCACCTAAATCAAAAGTAGCTCTAATCACCAGAATCACCGGTCAAGACGGCTCGTACCTCACTGAACTCCTGTTAGACAAAGGCTACGAAGTTCACGGTCTAATCCGACGGTCGTCAACCACATCTACATCGATCCACACAACGCTCACAAGGCGCGTATGAAGCTCCACTACGCCGATCTAACCGACGCCTCTTCTCTCCGCCGTTGGATCGACACGATCTCGCCTGACGAGATCTATAACCTCGCGGCGCAATCGCACGTCGCCGTTTCGTTTGAGATTCCGGATTATACTGCTGATGTTGTGGCTACTGGTGCGCTGCGGTTGTTAGAAGCGTTACGGTCGCATATTACGGCTACTGGTAGAACTCATGTGAAGTATTATCAGGCAGGTTCGTCGGAGATGTTTGGATCTACTCCGCCACCGCAAGGGGAGGATACTCCGTTTCATCCGAGATCGCCTTATGCTGCTTCCAAATGCAATGAAGAAGAGGAGCAATGAAGACATGGGTCTGGGATTTTATTTGGGTTCTATAACCTCACTAGCAGAAAAGACGGTTTTACCCTCACATGCTATGCATGTGAGGCCATTTAACAAGGATTAATAACTAGGTTAGTGACAAAGGATGAAACCCGCAACAAAAATAAACGTAAAGGATGTTTTTGGCAACTTTTAAACATTAAGGCTGGAACCAGCAAGATTGGTGATACATAAAGGACGTTTTGTGCAATTTACTCTTCTAATTATCGTATTTTTCAACTGGAAATGGGGGCCTCCCGAGTACCAAGTTGCCACATCAATGATTGCATACCGTCCTGAGCGTTTAAAGCGTGTATCACCTACCCTAAAATATATTATGCAATATTAAGGAGCCTGACAAAATTAAATTTAATTAAATCGTATATGCTTTGAATGGCCTATGTACATGTGCCAAGTGTCTACATACTCGTATATAATAAATGCATAAAAACGACCGATGTAATATAAAAGACCTAATTACTAGCTTTTGTAGTGTATTACAATGTCATTTTCTTTGTTATATATATATATATATTGAAAAGGTTTATTTGAGAAGAAATTTAATTGAGAAGAAAAAGAAGAAATAATATAGATAACTCCTTTCATTAATTATATTATTTTTTATTAATAAAACAAAAACATTTTATTCTACATATTTCAAAATTTATCCTACACGTGTCTTACATTTACCGGAATTTATCCTACACACATGTAAATTTACCCTACATATTTCAAAATTCATCCTACAGATACTAAAATTTATCCTACACATGTCGAAAATTGTCATACACCATAAATTATTTTATCTTAAAAGAGTATATGAAAAAAAATGAGTTACAAATTTAATTAATTAGCTGATTAATGACAATTATAGATTTACCTATATGCCCTTTTTCATAACATTAAATACACACATTAAATGAAGTAAATAGAGAATTTCTATTGGTTTAAAAGTTATTCTTTTTATTCTTACAAAATTTTTCTTCTCATTTAAACTCTTTACTATATATATATATATATATATATATATATATATATATATTGTTTCTTTTTTTAATGATTAAGGCACAACCTTATAAAATGTTAAAAAGGTTGTTCTTGAAAACATCAAAGCCGTACGTTAGATGAGATATTGAGGTCAATTACTTCTTTAGTGAGTCTTGAATTATAAAATACTTGCTTGAATAGTTAATACATTTTTATATGCAATATTTGCATTAGGTTATTGATCCTAAAGGTTTGATAAAGTTTAGGGTATAAACAAATCCCATTTGTCATTAGAATATTAAATAAGAAATTTTAATTTTGTATAAGTCATTTTCATAACATCATAACTTTCATCATTTCGCAGTCTTAAATACATAGCAACTTGTCCTAAATAAATAAGAAATTAAAAAATTTACATATTGTTGACCTTACACATAACCTAATCTTAAGTAAAATAGTTGTTACTGTGGAACAACTAATGATTCAATCTTTGTCATTTACATGTTTGTTTATCCTAATCACACTAGTTAACATTTGTATATATGTATGTGTGTATTTTATGTATGTAATTAGGCAATTCATATTTTAAGATTTGGTCATGAATTTCATGTGCCTCACTTTACTACATGTTTGATCTTATGAGTGAGTCGTGTGAGGTATTTTGGCATTTGAGGCCATGAAATGCTTTTGAGTCAAAACTCAAATGCTTTGAGTTAGGGTGAAAAATGTTTTTAGATTCTTGCTCAAATGGACTTTGAGGCCATGAAATTATTGGTTCCATATGTCATAAGTTGATTGGAATTTGGAAAAGGGCCAAACAACTTTTTATTGGTTAGTTTTAGACAAATTTGGTCTTACACCATGCGTAGTGGTCTCGTGATCCACCCAATCACGAGCAACCACTAGCACTACACCGTCCCTCCTCATGTGAAATAGTATTTTGGGCTTTCTTTCATGTTGACGTGGACGTCACATGATATGATGGAAGTTTCTCTTTCACATGGGTGACCACTGTACATGGTCTAAGAAAATTGCAAGCCTTGTAGCAAAGGGTGCAGCATCTCAAATGCCATGCAATTATACTCGACTTATAAAAATAATATAAAATCAACTCGAACGTCATGCAATTATACTCATCTTGTAAGAATAATATAAAATCAACTTGAACTCAAATTGAGAATTTGAGGTTCTTACTAGCAGCTTCAGTGTGTAAGAAGTCTGTTTTAGTAATGTTATGTTTCTTGGGATAACTTGGACTCAATTAATCAAATTAGTGAATTAGTGAAAGGGGTCAAACTTGAAGTGCCAACTGCGGTAAGGGTGTTGCGTGGGTTGATCATAGAGTGTAAGATGTTGTTCCTCTACGTAGTGTTAGCATAGGTTAGAGGGTATAAATCATCTAGAGTCTATGTGTGTGGTGTGCATAATTTAGTATGTATTAGTTATAACATAGCCAATGTGGTGTGTAATATCTTACTATGGAACAATCTAGTTGTTGATAATTATTTTTTTTGAACGGCAAAATTGGATATCCATCTTCACTAAACTATAATGTCTATACACCAATTCAGGAGTAAACTCAATAAATCTGAGAAAACCCCCCTTTAAGAATCAAGCTCAATATCTCATGATCTCTAAGTCTTGTCGATAACTATTAAGTGAAAGAATCAAGGTAAGTACAGGAATTTTACCAAAAAAGGGAATATGTCAAGTGATAGTTTTGTTAACTAGTTTACGTGGTGAAATTATATTTAAAATTTGATCGTGGTTTCATGTATGAATTGCAAACATTTATATCGATTGTGTTAGTTTCTCCATAGTGATAGCTATTAAAAGTTAACATTATGTTAGACTTAGGCCCTAACCCACCCACACCCATTGCCACGTTGAAGGCGTGGGAGGTAGAAGATGGCGCAGGAGAGTGCTGTGGCTCTAGCTGAGGGCACCAAGAGTACCATTTTGATTTTTTTTATATACAATCAATCATATATAATCATCTTAGGTCCTTAACCCAATACCGCATTTTACGTAAAACCCTTAAAGCCCTGCAACACCCTCTTTAGATCCCCTGCTACCAAGCCTACGTGGCGCCACTTTTCCATTCGCCCATGTTCGTGCCAATGATAGCCCAACGCTTCTTGGAAACTCCAAACGCCTTTTCAATATCTTTTCTCACCGACTATTGCGTCTTTTTGAACAATTTTCTTTTATTCTCATGTGGGTATATAACGCTTTGATAGACAATGCCCCCTTTGTTACGTGTTAATGCACACGCTTCCATGATATTTTCGTCTTCTTCTAAATCATTAGATAAAGATGACCAATATCATTCCATTTTTTTAAAAGAGAAGGTGTGTATAAAACTAAAGTTTTGTGGAGTGTTTTGAAGTGAATGTGTGTAAAAATTCAAACAAAAATCATTGTTTAAATGGATGTGAAAATTTGTATGTTTAAGTCTCAAATGGCTAGGGGGAATCCCCACGTATGTTCCAGTGTTCACGCCATGAGCTCATTCGTTGTGGATAGGGGCGTCGGCTGATCCACCCCACAACACATGTTCTTACTTCTTAGTGCTTGTGATACTAGATATGTGTTATAGATAACACCAAAGTGGATAAAACGATTATAGTTAAGGGGTCTAATAGGATGTGTGCATGTCTAGCTAGTTGTAATTATTAGTATTGGGGTTAACACATTTTGGTAATATAGAAAGGAGATTTTAGTACGAATATGTGGTGTTTAGATAAAAGAATTATCACTTGTTAACTTCTATTCTCAAATATTATTGTGAATCTTTAAAAAGTAAAAATGTGTTTTCATTTAGCTATATCTTGTAGTGTGAACATAATTGGATTAAGAGAATGAAATTCACATAGACGACAAGGTGACCATAAAAACTTGGAAGTAAGTGATCATTTGGAAGATTATAATAATGAGGCTATAGTTCTTTTGTTGCATATTTTCAACAAACAGTTTGTAATATACATATTTTGTCTACAATGGTTTACATAAAAAGTGATTTTATTGTGTTTAAAGTTTGGAAATATTTTATTTTGAAATTTATGATGTGACATATGCTTTCTTATAATGCAATATTCAAGAAGACAATAAAACTTTCTTCATATCATTTCCTTACTAGTTAACTTTATCGAACTGTAAAACGAACCCTTCTATAACTCGTTTGTAACTTATAGTTCAAATTCCAAAACTTTTCAAGATCTTAAACTTGCATAGTAATGTGGCATGAGTTATAACTTAAAATTCTTAATGATATAAGGATTTAAGTTTTGAATCTAATCTTTGTCTGGAAAAATAAAAGGAAATGTGGGCGAAGAGTGAAAGAGAAAGGGCTATCATGTCATAGAAAAAGGAGTTAAATATCATGTCATAAAAAAGGGTTAAATAGATTAATCCATATAGGACTCATTTAGTTAAATGTATTCACATGTTTCATCTAAATCTGGCCCGAATTTATTTAAACTAAACTTAAACCCATCAATATGTTACTATGTTCGCGTATATTTTCGTATCGTGTCATAGATTCACACCTCTAAAGATTTCCTATTTTGACTGAAGAACCAAATACTCACAAAATGATTTATAAGTTACAACTCTTCGTATATTAACTTTATATTTAATTTAATTGTAACCGATACATACCAAATATAATTATATTTTCCAAGACTTTGAATTTGTCCCAAGAGTGATGAGAGGAGATCAAGACCATCGGGTTTTTATTGGCGTAAAACATATCAATCTTTAGATTGGTTAAATTGTTGAATTTTAATTCTGTGCACTCTTAATTTATATTGTTCTCGATGCATACAATGTATCTAGCTCTTGACTAGCAATGTGCCGGTTTTTGTTATTTTAACGTATTTAGTCGCGGTTAAAAATTATCCTTTAAGCACTCTTTGATTAGTACTATAGCTCTTTCCTAACCCTCTTGAGACCCCAATCTGCCACCAATTATAAAAAAATCCCCTACCCATAAAATTCCAAAACTTTTCTTTAATTTTCCCCTTTTGTTCTCTTATCATCCATTGCCATCTTCCTCTGATTTATGAACAAACTCTGTCACAATCAAATCTACATGGGGTTTTACAACTAAGGCTGTTCTTGGAAGGTGACACAAGACAAGGGGGAGCCCCACATAAATTAAGAGGGAGGGTTCAAGGTATGCACATTGCACACCTCCATATTCTCTCAATCCCATCAAATTAAAAATAATATTTTAAAGTCTCTCCTTTTATCAGTGTGACAGTTATTAGTTTATGAGTAATCTTGACCCACACCCGCTTCATTTTAATGGTATTTAGTGCTTCCTGTTTGTTGGGTATTATATAATTTCAAGAATCTTGGATGCCCATCAAACAAATTTCAAGAATTTCTTAGTTGATTTGGTTTCTTTTTTGTTGGGTATTATATAATTTCAAGAATCTTGGATGCCCATCAAACAAATTTCAAGAATTTCTTAGTTGATTTGGGGTTTTTTTTTGTTGGGTATTATATAATTTCAAGAATCTTGGATACCCATCAAACAAAGTTCAAGAATTTGTTAGTAGATTTGGGGTTTAGGGTTTTGATTCTTGATTCTTGATGAATATTGTGGATGATTTATATGTAAAGCTCATGGTGTCTGGGAATAACTATTTGAACATGGTCAAACCCTGTTGGAAGCCTTCTTGGGAAGAGGGTTGTGTAAGAAAATCGGCAGATCAAATTGGAAAAACAGATGGGTTGTTATGGTATAAAGATTCAGGGGTTCATATGAGTGGTGAATTTTCAATGGCTTCTATTCAAGCAAACAATTTGTTGGAAGATCAGAGCCAAGTTGAATCAGGACTGTTGAGTTCTTCGAATTTGGGCCCGTTCGGAACGTTTGTTGGAGTCTATGATGGGCATGGTGGACCGGAGACTTCAAGATTTGTGAATGAGAATCTGTTTGCTAACCTTAAGAGTAAGTTTTGTTTATTTTAAGAATGAATTTGGTTATTCAAACACGTTTTGTTTATTTTAAGAATGAATTTAGTTATTCAAACACATAACCGTAAAATTTTACTCATAGCAGAGCTATTGGCGGGGTTTAGTGGGATTAATGAGAATATGTTCTCTAATCTAAGAGTAATTTTGTTAATTTTAAGAATTGAATTTGGTTATACAAATGTGGACCCAGGAAAATCTCGCTCGTAGCAGAGCTATTGGTAGCGTCGGGTAGGATTAATGAAAAGAGTTAATTTTGTTAATTTTAAGAATTGAATTCGGTAAACAAACGTATCGAGTAAATTCTCACTCATAAGAGAGTTATCGGTAAGAATTTGTCCTCTAATCTTAAGAGAAATTTTGTTAATTTCAAGAAATGATTTTGTTAAAGAGTAAAGTACACGGATGGTCCTCTGTTTAACCAAAGTTTTGGATTTAGTTCCAAAAGTACACGAATGGTCCTTGTGGATTGCACTTTGTAACATATTTAGTTCCCAACCAACAAATCTAAAGGTTTTAGCATGTCCAAGTTCGGGACTA
Organism: Scalesia atractyloides; assembly: GCA_947069175.1. Lineage (NCBI taxonomy): Eukaryota > Viridiplantae > Streptophyta > Magnoliopsida > Asterales > Asteraceae > Scalesia > Scalesia atractyloides. The sequence continues at coordinate 82,298,083 of CAMTDV010000001.1, read as the reverse complement.
AATACGTTACAAAATGCAGACCACAGGGACCATCCATGTACTTTTGGAAAAAGTTGGGGACTATATGCGTTATATAGTGCGAACCACAGGGACCATCTGTGTACTTTTGGAATCCTAGAGACCAAATCTAAAATTTTTGGTAAACACAGGGACCATCCGTGTACTTTTTCTCTTTGTTAAACAGATAACATAAAATGTGACTTAGAGAATCAAAGTAACTACCACACAAAAGTACTAACTGAATTCGGTTATGAAACTTTACAATCAACAAAAACTTAATTATGGTTCAGAATTTGCATCTGAAGATCAAGAAATGTCAGCGGGCGTGATCAAGAAAGCATTTTTAGCAACGGAAGATGAATTTCTATCAATTGTAAGAGAACAATGGCGTGTTTGCCAGCAAATAGCGACCGTAGGGACGTGTTGTTTGGTGGGTGTTATTTGCGATGGGTTAGTATACGTCGCTAATGCTGGAGATTCAAGAGCGGTGTTAGGGAGAGCGGATAGGGGTGCTAGTGGTGTTTCGGCTGTGCAGTTATCAACAGAGCATAATGCAAGCTATGCTTCCGTAAGAGACGAGCTTCATTCCAAGCATCCTGATGATCCGAAAATCGTTGTTATGAAACACAATGTTTGGCGTGTTAAAGGGATCATACAGGTTAGTTTGAATTTTTTGAAAGTCAAATGCGTGTTGCATTCAAATTAAAATCTGATTGGTGTTTTTGATTTTTTGGTTCAATTCTTTCTTAAGTTGCATTGCTTGTTTTGCAGTATTAATGTGGATTTTTTTGTTTAACGATTGTTGTCAATTTTGAAAATAAATTGTAACTCGTTTGACTCCTTAAAGTCAACTGTGAGCAATTTCTTTGTTCTGTGAAAAGTTGCAGTCTTAAAGTTGTTCCATAGTCTAACTTCTTACATGGTATAGACCGTGTAACAAGTCTTCTGGACAAATGCTTTAATATCCTAAAAGTGAAATTTTTCATTCAGTTTATAAGAACTTTTCGAATTATATAAAGTCAAATCAAGCCCAAGCCGAGCTTGAGCCTAAATTAAAGCTCGTTTATTTATCAAGCCCTAACTCGAGCCTGGATGTCAAACTCGTCAAGCTCATCAAACCTTAGTGTAATATTAGTTTTTTTAATTAGTATTTAATAACATTTACCTCTATTTTAAAGATGTCTAGTAAATCAGCAGAGCTTATTTAAACTTGTTTACGAGCCGAGCCCGACCTAAAAATAAGCTTGTTTAGTAAACGAGCCCAAGCTTCACTTATCGAGCCCGCGAGCCTAAACGATTCTATTGTTTATAGTATTTTATTTAATGTATTAATATATTAATTAATAGATAATAAACGAGCCAAGCTTGAGCTTGATAAACTTCCAACGAGCCGAGCTCGAGCTTGAGCCTGGCCGAGCTCGTGCTTGGCTCGGTTCGTTTGCACCCCTAGTTGTATCACTTTTCTTAACAGTTCAATTGCGCTTGATTGTTTTCCCTATGATCATAGCATTTCTCATGGAATTCAAAGATAAACTGTAATCATAAACTTCTCCAGTGAGAAATAGCAATCATAAACTTTTTGAACAGTTTAGTAAAAGTCTTACGACTGGTAAAATGTCCACTTTTAACAATGTAAATACACAAAAAATTAACTTTAAATATCGCTAAGCAAGATAAATTTATAAATTAATATAATTGTTTTGGTTTTCAGGTTTCAAGATCCATCGGTGATACGTATCTAAAGAAGGCAGAGTTCAATAGAGAACCTTTATTGGCAAAGTTTAGGCTGCCCGAACCCTTTTCAAAGCCGATTCTTAATCCAGAACCGTCGATATATATACACAAACTAACCCCGAAGGATCAGTTTCTCATATTTGCATCCGATGGTCTATGGGAGCATCTTAGCAATGAGGAAGCAGTTGATATCGTTTATAATTATCCACGTAACGTAAGTTTTATAATCGTTTTTTTTCCTCAGTAATTTCTATTGCAAGTGGTTATCTGATACGAGAATACTCATAATCAGGTGTAATAAAACGGGTAGTAGAAAATAGTGTTTGGATGTGCGTTTGTGGTTTCAAGTTGTGATAAGGGCTGTAATCGAGCCCAGCCAGGCTGTGCTCGAGCTCGAACTTAAATGATTTAGCTCGGCTCGTAAAAACTTCAAGCCAGCTCGAGCCCGATCGAGCCGGCTCGTTAATTTTTTAAAACTTTTTTACAAATATTGATAACATAAAAACTTAAATAAAAAAATAACATAAATTTCTAAATATATATATACATTATACATACACACACATGCATACGAGCCATCAAGTCTAGCCGCTGAGCCGAGCCATCGAGTCGAGCCACAAGCCAAGCAACCCCCACTCGAGCTCGGCTCAAAAACAAAACGAGCTTTTTTGGAGCTATTCTTGACAAAATGAGCTGGCTCGGCTCGGCTCGGCTCAAAAACAAAACGAGCTTTTTTGGAGCTTTTCTTGAGCGAGCCTCGGGCCGCGAGCTTTTTTAACACCCCTTCACAAAAACCCGTTACATAATGCAAAATCTTTTTATTTAAACAATAAAACTGCTTATCGGATATTACAATCTAAAACACAAATCCAGCACACCCCTTAGACTCATTTAGATTAGAGATTCGTACTTTTGTTGTCTTTATATCCTACGTTGGTGTCAAATACGAAAAGACCCCCTTGATCAAGAAACTACGTTTTACCTGATCTTATTAGTTAGCAGGACTCATGGTATTAATTGGGTCCCATAAGCTTACTGTTAACAGGTTCTCATGATTAAAAATAAATAAAAAAGATACCCACAACCCAAATTGATTAGAATCTTGTTTTTTTTTTTGTGTGTAGGGAATTGCAAGAAGACTAGTGAAGGCTGCACTTCAAATAGCAGCCAAGAAAAGAGAAATGAGATATTTAGATTTGAAGAAAATTGATAGAGGGGTTAGAAGACATTTCCATGATGACATCACAGTAGTTGTCATGTTTTTAGACCTGCCATCGACAAACCGAACTTCTACTCGTGCTTCGGCTCTATCAATAAAAGGAACCCGAGGATTACCTCGCACCAACAAGTTGTAGCACCAAGGGTCCCTTTTGAGCCGCACCCAAAATGTCGTTTTTGTTGAGTGAATGTGTGTAAGCTAAGAGCATGTATTATTTTAACACGTGCAAAACGAGGTTGTTAGCCGTAGTTTCAAGTGTCGAGCATCATCCTCTGTCGTAGTCGAAAATCTTACAAATTTTTTCATGTTTTGATCATTTGTGGATGAGGTGTGAAGGTCTTGTCTCTTAGGATAATGATCGTGAAGAAAGGAAACGTGACAAGTGAAATGTGTATATATGATAACAGTATTTGATATGGTGTTAATGAGGATATGTGATGACAATATTTGATAAAAGAGTTTATGAAGTTTGTAGAGTATTTTATTTAGCTACGTAGAAATACAATGGTAATAGGTTTGTTAGTAATCACATCAGTCATGTTTTTATTACTCAAAACGTCATATAAGTTATATGATCTGTCCCTAATACGACCCCATGACTATTATACAGCTTGTTTGACCTGTAATGGCCCTATGGCACATAAATGGTATCTAGATATTGAGATCGACAGGGGTGTTTGACAAGGGATGGCAATGAGTCAGGTTTGGGTTAGGTATTGATAATCTCAGTCCTATATTCGATTTTAAAATCATGTCTCATAGCTTACCCAATACTCGTTAAGTATCAGGTATACATGTTAATTTCTTAAAAAAATACGTTAAATTTTCAAATACATATTTTCTTACCATTCTATTTTTTATACAATATGATATCCTTAATAACTACATAAGTTAAAATATGATTAATTACATGCATATATTACTAAAACTGTAAAATTCTAAAAATATCTAAAATATGTCAATATTATCATGATATGAGTTTCTTAAGATTAATTTGGTAAATAAAATCATTAAGATATGTATCTCAAAAGAAAAGTTTATTAGGATGAACCATTTTTAAACAAGGATCAATGAAAAAACAAATAAAAAGTTAAAAGTATGGGGAATATGTTTTCGTTATATAAGGTTTAGGTAAACAGGTATATTGTTTTGGGTAATCGGGTCTGGTATCACATAATGCTGTATTCGCGAAATATTTTTGTTTCAATCTCATACCTAGTCTCACGGGGCATTCCTGGCCTAGATGTTTTAGGTTTTAGAATATCCGTTGGGCTCGAATTTTTTTACCATCCCTCGTATTTGTATAGTTTTTTTATAAATTACTTGTAAATTGTAAATGTGAATTGAAATTGTTATCTTTAATTCTTTAAAATTCTATATTAATTTTCTTAATAGCATAAGTAATCAGGGATTAGCAAATGATACTGGCATTGAATTTACCAAACGGAATATTTTCTGTACCAATTCAATACTGACTTCTAATGTTTTTAACATCGGTTCAGTAACGGTTTTTACCCTCAAACACCGATACCGATACGGGTACTCATCTTTAGAAATTAACAATACAAAAAATGAGTCAAAATAATTTAAGATCTTGTGTTAGTAACTCTATTTGCATATCAGTCTCCTCCCTGGATTCAAGATTCAGCAACTCTCTAATCCGGCAATTGTGTACACTCCGGCGGCTCTTCTACCGGCGATCTGCAACTGCCCAGACCATCTGCCCTTGACCCACCTCTGGAACATTCAACTTGCTAACCCGATCGACCGATTTTGATCGTGTAAGCTTTCTAAATTTCTTGTTTTAGTAGATGCATCAAATCTCAACTCCGCTTTCTCAGATTCGCCAAAATGATATAGTTAACGGAGGGAGAAACATAGATTCCAATTTTAATTAAAAGAATTTGAGTTTCTGAACATTTTTCTAATGTTATTTATATTGTAACCGTATGTGAAAATTGTTGGTTTTATTGTTGGGTTCACTGCAATTTGTAGAACCAAACTTTGTTTGTCTTTTGGTTTTGTTGAGATATGATGTAGTTCTGCATTTGTTTAACTAAGGATTTGTGTTTTATTCATAGTTATTAAAGGCGTTAGGCGCATAGGCAAGACGCAAAAAAACCGAGGACCTGAGAAAAGAAAAGCGAACGATGAAAAAAAATGAAAAATATACTATGTATTGGAAAAATAATAATGTTCTCCAAATAAAATAAACAAAAGCTATTATATAACATTTAATATCATATATTTAGTATCAAAAGTTCTAAATTTTTTAGTGTAGTGATACAGAAAAGTAGTTTGCCTTAGATAAAAGTAGAAACCTAGCTAGAATTTGGCCGGAAAAATATCGGAAATCTAGGAATCTCGTCGAAATCTGCGCCTGGACCATCGCTTGGAAAATTAAAGCGCAATTGCCTCGGCTCGCCTGGAAAATGGACCTAGGCGCAAGAGGCGATTGGCTTTTAACAACTATGGTTTTATTGTGTGTTTGATTTCTGTAATAGTGAAGTCTTGTTAGGTTTTATTTGTATTTTTCTAGCTCAGGTCATTCTTCCATCAGGTACTGATAAACGAGCCTGTTAGCGACAACTCGCAAGATAAGATTTGTATCTTATCTGTACAAAGAGAAAACATTATTAGTTTATTATAAGGTTTGAGATATATTTTCAAATAGGATGGTATTTCACTATTTTAAAGATTTCTAGGATTGGATGTTGAGAACTCGAGATCGTAGATCATTCGTATGCATTGCATTCTTGTTGTAACAGTGTGTCAGGCATATATCAATAATGTTTTTAGGGTTTTTTATTTTGGGATATAACGGTTTAAATCGTGTTGAATTGTCACTCTCTTTTGAAAGAGGCCCTTATTTGCCTCTGACCGATAAAAACACATCAAGCGGCTAAAATTGTCATCCATGACTCTTATTTGCCACTTATGTGTGTGCAATTTAGATAGTTTGTTTTCGTTCATATTCTTTCCATTTGCATATCTCAATAAATAGTTTTGTTCTCACAAACACATCACTTCGTTTGATTTTTGCATACAATTATCATCCAAGCAGAATTTAAGATTGATAACTCGTAACTAGTCAAACTGTAAGGTGATTGCTTTCTTTTCAATAGTTCAATGCTCATACATTAGTTTCTTCGAAGATAATCCTCACATCTATGTAGTTTATATCGCAAGATATCGGTTATCAGTCCCCTGGTGATATGTTGGTGCAAAATATCTGTACCATTATTATCAGCGATGTTGACCGATATATCACCGATTTTCCCGATATCAGTACCTTTCTTCTTAGTTCTACCATCCATCTTTCTTGAGATTGCTACTATTAGTGTTTTAAGTCTTAATTGTTAATTGTTAGTGTTAATTGTTGGTGTTAATTGTTAGTGTTAAATGTTAAGTGTTGCAAGTCTTAATCAGTTCCTAAAAAGGTTAATTTGTAAATGGTAGGAGAGTATACTGAATTGTTAAGTGTTAAATTGCTATATATATAAATTGTGCATGATATTAAAATTACCGATATCCCACCGCGATAAGCAAAATCTGATTTTTTACCGCATTAACTACTTAGCTCACGTTACCTTTTTATCTCACAGTATGGGAGAACTAGCAGCTGAAAAACACGCCAAATACATCTTAACAGTCGAAAAGAAGAAAGACAGTATCGAATCCGTCTTAATGGAGCATCTTAGAATCAACGGTGCATATTGGGGATTAACCACACTCGACATTCTTGATAAACTCGCAGCCGTTGATCAAGAAACAATCATTTCATGGGTCATGAGTTGCCAACACGAGTCTGGCGGTTTCGGTGGTAACGAAGGTCACGACCCGCATCTACTCTACACCCTCAGCGCAATCCAAATCTTAGCACTTTTTAACAAAATCGACACACTCGATATCGAAAAAGTGACAAATTACATAACCGCCCTTCAAAACGAAGACGGTTCGTTTTCCGGGGACAAATGGGGCGAAATCGATACTCGGTTTTCCTACGTTGCAATATGCTCTCTCGCATTACTAAAACAGTTGGATAAAATCAACGTTGAAAAAGCGGTTAGTTACATTATAAGCTGCAAGAATCTCGACGGCGGGTTCGGGTGCACCCCCGGTGCGGAATCCCATGCGGGTCAAATCTTTTGTTGCATAGGCGCACTTGCGATAACCGGCAGTTTACACTACGTCGATAAAGATCTTTTGGGATGGTGGTTATGTGAACGACAGGTGAAATCCGGTGGGTTAAACGGGCGACCTGAGAAGCTTCCGGATGTTTGTTACTCGTGGTGGGTGTTATCGAGTTTGATAATGATCGATCGGGTTCATTGGATCGATAAAGAAAAGCTTGTTAAGTTCATATTGGACTGTCAAGATAAAGAAAACGGAGGGATTTCGGATAGACCGGATGATGCTGTTGATGTTTTTCATACGTACTTTGGGGTTGCGGGTCTTTCGCTTCTTGAATATCCGGGATTGAAGGCTATCGATCCGGCTTATGCGCTACCTGTTGATGTTATAAATAGGATTTTGCTTCATTGATTTGTGTTTTGTTTGTTAAAAGGTGGAAACTGTATACTAGTAAACCTTGTTCTAGTATTATTACCAATAATGTTAGACTTTGTTTATTGGCTTTTATATTATCACAGAAATGGTTGAACAACTATCATAAATAGCGATCATGGATCGATGGACTGTTCGTGTTCGCTCGCTAATGAAATAATGTGTTCACAAACGGTTCATGAACACTTATCGAACGAGATTCTTTGTTTGTATTCGTTCATTAACAAAAAAGAAATGAATGTGTTCACGAACGGTTCATAAACACAGATAACATTGGTGAGGCTAGAGGTGGATGGCGGAGGGAGCAAATAAGAATTAAAGAATATAAAAAGTTTTGATAAAATAAATAAATATACAAAAATCTGTAATAATGAACATTTACGAACACATTATTGAACGTTCACGAACACAATTGAATGAACGACATCTTTGTTCGTATTCGTTCATTTAACTAATCAAACGAAATTTCTTGTTCATGTTTGTTCATTTAGTAAACGAACGAACATAAACGAACTTCCTGCCGAACGGTTCACGAACTATTCATTGAACGTTCAGTTTGTTTACAGCTCTACCACCGGCTGCTACCACCTCATTCAACCTTATAGCCGCCACAGTATCAGTTTACCAATGAAATCAAAAATGTACACTACTAAACATTATTAAAAGTCTATAAAGTAGAATGAAGTCACAAAGTCAAAAATGAGCCATGATTGCCCACATTATAAAATAACATGTCAATGTTACCTAAACTAAACTCAATTTCACTATGGCCAACTTAGCCAACACAACCAAAAAGAGCACCAACTCGTGGAGTACCAGTCTCATGTTTTTCGCGTTGGCTATTCTCACGATAGGGGTGCTTATTATCCAGCTAGATACACTTGAGACCGTGGCATACCCGATGCATGAGTTTGGAAAACCGGTTGTTGTACCGGCTAGGAAAAATGCGGCAAGTCTTCCTGCTTTGGAAAAGATAGGGACGGGTCAGTTGATTGGAGCCGAGGACGTCGCGTATGAACCAAAAACTGGTTTGGTGTACACCGGCTGTGGAGATGGGTGGATCAAGCGAGTCACGTTGAAGGACTCAGCGGCTGACACGGTCGTGGAAAATTGGGTTAACACGGATGGTCGGCCTCTTGGTATATCGGTTGCGGATTCGGGTGATGTGTTTGTTGCTGATGCTTTTAAGGTTGGTTATTTCGGTTACTTTATTTTTTTATATTTGTTTCACACAAACAGCCATCACACAAAAATTTTATGGTCAAGGATACATGAATTTAATTAGGTTTTTTTTTTTAATTATTCTCAATATATTTCGATTAGTTTTTCCTTATAATTATTTTCATCGTATCCCTATATATAGTTGATTAAAAATCTAAACGTAGTTGATAAATGAAACATATAGTTGATAAATAATCTAAAATAGTTGATAAATGAAACATAACATGTTACCAGATTTTAATTATATCTATATAATGAAGAGAATTGCAAAGAAAATGTGGTAGAAATATTCTAATTGTGGTAGAGATAAATGCTAACTAATATATTCTATCTAGTAATTACTCATAAACGATTGACATATAAAAGTCTACCAATTGATTATTTGTATGATTGCAGGGGCTGATAAAGGCAAGTATAGATGGCGAGATAGAGGTGTTGACCACTGAGGCCGAGGGTGTGAAATTAGGGTTTCCAGATGGTGTTGTTGTTGCGAAAAATGGTATGGTGTATTTCACTGACGGATCATATAAGTATGGCTACCATGAAACAATGCCATGTTTTCTTGATGGTAGACCTCACGGTAGATTAGTGAGCTATGATCCTTTAACCAAACAAACAAAAGTGCTTGCTCGAGACCTTTACTTCGCAAATGGGGTTGAACTTTCGCCAAACCAAGACTTTGTTATCTTCTGTGAGAGCTTCATGTAAGATCAAAACAAATAAATTCGTCTCACGATTTTTTTTTATCTTTAGGTGTTTAGCAAATGACAATCCTAGGAGGTTTTTAGAAGTGTATTGGTTTCTAGGGAGTTTGCTACCCAGACTCTATATGTGACATTATATATTCACGTGACAAGCGAACTACTCAAATCCGCTGACATGGAAAATGGGGCTCCAATTGAGTTTGCTTATCTGATGTGGATTCCCTAGAGATTAAAATAAGTTCAAAAACTTCCTTAAAACACTTATGATTTTTCTAAAACGCCTAGAGATAAAACACACACACATAACTTTATGATATTTCAAAAACACCTAGAGATAAAACGCGCACACACACATAACTCTAAAAATATGTGCATATATTAAAGACAACTTGATATTGCAGGATGAGGTGTTCTAGATACTATTTACAAGGAGAAAGAAAGGGATCTATCGATGTTTTTATAGACGGTTTACCTGGTTTTCCAGACAACCTAAGATATGATGGAGAGGGGCATTACTGGTTGGCAATTGCATGGGTAATTTTGTTTCATACCTTATTCTAACTTCCAGCTTCTTTAACTGATATGACGAGTTTCCAACTGATGCAGGACAATTCATTTCTAACACAAGTTACGATGAGATATCCTTTTGTGCGCAAGATTATTGCATTTGGGCTTAAGCACCTGCAAAAAATGCCCACTCTCGCGAAATTTGGTGGAGTCATGGAGTTGGATTTGGATGGAAAACCAACCAGGGGCTACTTCGACGACACATGGAGATTCACGACATCAGGATTCAAGATTGGGGAACACTTGTACCTAGGTTCCCTTGGAAGATCGTACTTTTTGCGCCTTAATCTTACTCAAAACCCTCCTATCGGTGGAACCTTATGAAGCATATGTTTTTTTTTTGTGTTCAAGTTTCTTTATTAGTAAAAAATAATATTTGTCTTCAATATAACAATATGATCTTTTTTGTAGTGAAAGAGAATATAATTATCAATACAAACTTCAAAATGTCAACCTGTTAAAAATCTTTCATTCTTTAGAAAGCAACCTCTCCCAGAGTTAGAATTTATAATAATGTTACAACAAATGCTCAAAGGAAGCAGCCATCATAACCTGATAGCTTACAATAGTCCCTTATGGTTGGTTATTAAACAAAACAAAACAAAAAGTGTCTTTTCATTATTCTTTCATCCAAAATTTGCTATGCACGCCAATTACGTGTGCAAATAATATCAAGTCTACGCGACTGCTGACCTTTTGACCTCAGAGTCATCAAGGTTAAGTGCTTCCAGCAACTTTGGCCATGATTCCGGGATCCCTCCAGGTAGATCGAACTCCAATAACTTGCCTTGACTTTTGTAGAAATCTTCAACAGGTTGACTCTGCAAAAACATACAATATAATTAATTATTCAACGTCTTAAGGGTATTTTAGACATTTGACAAGTACCCAAATCGTTTTCTTGAAACCTTCAGCTTAGCCGAAGCTAGCGATCAAGAACGACATCTAAAAAGTTAAAAGAAAATAGTAATAAGAGTAAAATGTCATTTTTGTCCCTAAGGTTTGGCCAGCTTTCCTACTTTCATCCAAAGGTTTGTTTTTCCGGATCTGGATCCAAAAGGTTTGAAATCTTGCCATTTTCATCTGGCTCATTAACTCCATCCATTTTTCTCCATTATGTCAGGGGAGTTTCCGTCTTTTTTGTAACTAAAAGGGCAATTCGGTCTTTTCAGAAAAAGACCGAATTGCCCTTTACATTAACAAAAAAGACAGAAATACTCTTAACTTAACGGAGAAAAATGGATGGAGTCAACGAGCTAGATATTAAAGCTTAATGGGTCAGATGAAATATATTTCTATTGTCAATACCATATAATATGATTCTATAAATTAATAAATCATAGTCATAACGAATATGCTAAGGTGATTTTCATAAAATAAACGATAATAGATAAATACAAGTAGCTAATTAGCTAAACTATGAATCATATTAGAATATCATTTCTTTTGTTGGATTGTCTATCGAATGTTAAAAACAAAGCTATTGTCGTTCATCAGTTGTTTTATAGTTGTGCAACAAGCACATAACATATACTTTTAGGATTATAGGATTAAATATAAAGTGCAAAATAAACAAGAAAAATAAAAAGGATTTTAGTCCATTAATTTTATATTTGATGGGTTGAGATTAGTTTTAGTGAAAAAATATTTGAAGGAAATAAAGGAAATCCTACATTTATTAACTTTCTCTATCCATATGCAAATCACATGTCAATTGCTCTCAACAATTTAAAATGTGAATAACATTTTCATACTGACATTTTTATTAAAAAAATTCACCATCATAACGAGCGTTTTTTTATCTTTAATATGAGTATAATATTGTTATTTCAAAATAAAATAAAAATCATTTTTACTGGGTTTTTGTTTTTTGCATTGTGTTAAGGGTTCTGGTCATTATGTCTTTTAACTGAGATTTGATCATTACATTTATCTAGGGTTTCTATATATTGTGTAATTATCAAAACTTACAACACAATGTTAATTTGGGTTCTATTCATTATATTTTTATCAGAACATATAACATAATATATGAGATAATGAAAATGATGTTATATTTAAGTTTTCTTTAGTTCTAATTATCGTACTTTTCAACTGAAAATGGGGGCCTCCCGAGTACCAAGTTGCCACATCAATGATTGCATACCGTCCTGAGCGTTTAAAGCGTGTATCACCTACCCTAAAATATATTATGCAATATTAAGGAGCCTGACAAAATTAAATTTAATTAAATCGTATATGCTTTGAATGGCCTATGTACATGTGCCAAGTGTCTACATACTCGTATATAATAAATGCATAAAAACGACCGATGTAATATAAAAGACCTAATTACTAGCTTTTGTAGTGTATTACAATGTCATTTTCTTTGTTATATATATATATATGGAAAGGTTTATTTGAGAAGAATTTAATTGAGAAGAAAAAGAAGAAAGAATATAGATAACTCCTTTTATTAATTATATTTTTTTATTAATAAAACAAAAACATTTTATTCTACATATTTCAAAATTTATCCTACACGTGTCTTACATTTACCGGAATTTATCCTACACACATGTAAATTTACCCTACATATTTCAAAATTCATCCTACAGATACTAAAATTTATCCTACACATGTCGAAAATTGTCATACACCATAAATTATTTTATCTTAAAAGAGTATATGAAAAAAAATGAGTTACAAATTTAATTAATTAGCTGATTAATGACAATTATAGATTTACCTATATGCCCTTTTTCATAACATTAAATACACACATTAAATGAAGTAAATAGAGAATTTCTATTGGTTTAAAAGTTATTCTTTTTATTCTTACAAAATTTTTCTTCTCATTTGAACTCTTTACTATATATATATATATATATATATATATATATATTGTTTCTTTTTTTAATGATTAAGGCACAACCTTATAAAATGTTAAAAAGGTTGTTCTTGAAAACATCAATGCCGTACGTTAGATGAGATATTGAGGTCAATTACTTCTTTAGTGAGTCTTGAATTATAAAATACTTGCTTGAATAGTTAATACATTTTTATATGCAATATTTGCATTAGGTTATTGATCCTAAAGGTTTGATAAAGTTTAGGGTATAAACAAATCCCATTTGTCATTAGAATATTAAATAAGAAATTTTAATTTTGTATAAGTCATTTTCATAACATCATAACTTTCATCATTTCGCAGTCTTAAATACATAGCAACTTGTCCTAAATAAATAAGAAATTAAAAAATTTACATATTGTTGACCTTACACATAACCTAATCTTAAGTAAAATAGTTGTTACTGTGGAACAACTAATGATTCAATGTTTGTCATTTACATGTTTGTTTATCCTAATCACACTAGTTAACATTTGTATATATGTATGTGTAGGCAATTCATATTTTAAGATTTGGTCATGAATTTCATGTGCCTCACTTTACTACATGTTTGATCTTATGAGTGAGTCGTGTGAGGTATTTTGGCATTTGAGGCCATGAAATGCTTTTGAGTCAAAACTCAAATGCTTTGAGTTAGGGTGAAAAATGTTTTTAGATTCTTGCTCAAATGGATTTTGAGGCCATGAAATTATTGGTTCCATATGTCATAAGTTGATTGGAATTTGGAAAAGGGCCAAACAACTTTTTATTGGTTAGTTTTAGACAAATTTGGTCTTACACCATGCGTAGTGGTCTCGTGATCCACCCAATCACGAGCAACCACTAGCACTACACCGTCCCTCCTCATGTGAAATAGTTTCTTTCATGTTGACGTGGACGTCACATGATATGATGGAAGTTTCTCTTTCACATGGGTGACCACTGTACATGGTCTAAGAAAATTGCAAGCCTTGTAGCAAAGGGTGCAGCATCTCAAATGCCATGCAATTATACTCAACTTATAAAAATAATATAAAATCAACTCAAACGCCATGCAATTATACTCAACTTATAAAAATAATATAAAATCAACTCGAACGTCATGCAATTATACTCATCTTGTAAGAATAATATAAAATCAACTTGAACTCAAATTGAGAATTTGAGGTTCTTACTAGCAGCTTCAGTGTGTAAGAAGTCTGTTTTAGTAATGTTATGTTTCTTGGGATAACTTGGACTCAATTAATCAAATTAGTGAATTAGTGAAAGGGGTCAAACTTGAAGTGCCAACTGCGGTAAGGGTGTTGCGTGGGTTGATCATAGAGTGTAAGATGTTGTTGCTCTACGTAGTGTTAGCATAGGTTAGAGGGTATAAATCATCTAGAGTCTATGTGTGTGGTGTGCATAATTTAGTATGTATTAGTTATAACATAGCCAATGTGGTGTGTAATATCTTACTATGGAACAATCTAGTTGTTGATAATTATTTTTTTTGAACGGCAAAATTGGATATCCATCTTCACTAAACTATAATGCCTATACACCAATTCAGGAGTAAACTCAATAAATCTGAGAAAACCCCCCTTTAAGAATCAAGCTCAATATCTCATGATCTCTAAGTCTTGTCGATAACTATTAAGTGAAAGAATCAAGGTAAGTACAGGAATTTTACCAAAAAAAGGAATATGTCAAGTGATAGTTTTGATAACTAGTTTACGTGGTGAAATTATATTTAAAATTTGATCGTGGTTTCATGTATGAATTGCAAACATTTATATCGATTGTGTTAGTTTCTCCATAGTGATAGCTATTAAAAGTTAACATTATGTTAGACTTAGGCCCTAACCCACCCACACCCATTGCCACGTTGAAGGCGTGGGAGGTAGAAGATGGCGCAGGAGAGTGTTGTGGCTCTAGCTGAGGGCACCAAGAGTACCATTTTGATTTTTTTTTATATACAATCAATCATATATAATCATCTTAGGTCCTTAACCCAATACCGCATTTTACGTAAAACCCTTAAAGCCCTGCAACACCCTCTTTAGATCCCCTGCTACCAAGCCTACGTGGCGCTACTTTTCCATTCGCCCATGTTCGTGCCAATGATAGCCCAACGCTTCTTGGAAACTCCAAACGCCTTTTCAATATCTTTTCTCACCGACTATTGCGTCTTTTTGAACAATTTTCTTTTATTCTCGTGTGGGTATATAACGCTTTGATAGACAATGCCCACTTTGTTACGTGTTAATGCACACGCTTCCATGATATTTTCGTCTTCTTCTAAATCATTAGATAAAGATGACCAATATCATTCCATTTTTTTAAAAGAGAAGGTGTGTATAAAACTAAAGTTTTGTGGAGTGTTTTGAAGTGAATGTGTGTAAAAATTCAAAGAAAAATCATTGTTTAAATGGATGTGAAAATTTGTATGTTTAAGTCTCAAATGGCTAGGGGGAATCCCCACGTATGTTCCAGTGTTCGCGCCATGAGCTCATTCGTTGTGGATAGGGGCGTCGGCTGATCCACCCCACAACACATGTTCTTACTTCTTAGTGCTTGTGATACTAGATATGTGTTATAGATAACACCAAAGTGGATAAAACGATTATAGTTAAGGGGTCTAATAGGATGTGTGCATGTCTAGCTAGTTGTAATTATTAGTATTGGGGTTAACACATTTTGGTAATATAGAAAGGAGATTTTAGTACGAATATGTGGTGTTTAGATAAAAGAATTATCACTTGTTAACTTCTATTCTCAAATATTATTGTGAATCTTTAAAAAGTAAAAATGTGTTTTCATTTAGCTATATCTTGTAGTGTGAACATAATTGGATTAAAAGAATGAAATTCACATAGACGACAAGGTGACCATAAAAACTTGGAAGTAAGTGATCAGTTGGAAGATTATAATAATAATGAGGCTATAGTTCTTTTGTTGCATATTTTCAACAAACAGTTTGTAATATACATATTTTGTCTACAATGGTTTACATAAAAAGTGATTTTATTGTGTTTAAAGTTTGGAAATATTTTATTTTGAAATTTATGATGTGACATATGCTTTCTTATAATGCAATATTCAAGAAGACAATAAAACTTTCTTCATATCATTTCCTTACTAGTTAACTTTATCGAACTGTAAAACGAACCCTTCTATAACTCGTTTGTAACTTATAGTTCAAATTCCAAAACTTTTCAAGATCTTAAACTTGCATAGTAATGTGGCATGAGTTATAACTTAAAATTCTTAATGATATAAGGATTTAAGTTTTGAATCTAATCTTTGTCTGGAAAAATAAAAGGAAATGTGGGCGAAGAGTGCAAGAGAAAGGGCTATCATGTCATAGAAAAAGGAGTTAAATATCATGTCATAAAAAAGGGTTAAATAGATTAATCCATATAGGACTCATTTAGCTAAATGTATTCACATGTTTCATCTAAATCTAGCCCGAATTATTTAAACTAAACTTAAACCCATCAATATGTTACTATGTTCGCGTATATTTTCGTATCGTGTCATAGATTCACACCTCTAAAGATTTCCTATTTTGACTGAAGAACCAAATACTCACAAAATGATTTATAAGTTACAACTCTTCGTATATTAACTTTATATTTAATTTAATTGTAACCAATACATACCAAATATAACTATATTTTCCAAGACTTTGAATTTGTCCCAAGAGTGATGAGAGGAGATCAAGACCATCGGGTTTTTATGGGCGTAAAACATATCAATCTTTAGATTGGTTAAATTGTTGAATTTTAATTCTGTGCACTCTTAATTTATATTGTTCTCGATGCATACAATGTATCCAGCTCTTGACTAGCAATGTGCAGGTTTTTGTTAGTTTAACGTATTTAGTCGCGGTTAAAAATTATCCTTTAAGCACTCTTTGATTAGTACTATAGCTCTTTCCTAACCCTCTTGAGACCCCAATCTGCCACCAATTATAAAAAAATCCCCTACCCATAAAATTCCAAAACTTTTCTTTAATTTTCCCCTTTTGTTCTCTTATCATCCATTGCCATCTTCCTCTGATTTATGAACAAACTCTATCACAATCAAATCTACATGGGGTTTTACAACTAAGGCTGTTCTTGGAAGGAGACACAAGACAAGGGGGAGCCCCACATAAATTAAGAGGGAGGGTTCAAGGTATGCACATTGCACACCTCCATATTCTCTCAATCCCATCAAATTAAAAATAATATTTTAAAGTCTCTTTTTATCAGTGTGACAGTTATTAGTTTATGAGTAATCTTGACCCACACCCGCTTCATTTTAATGGTATTTAGTGCTTCCTGTTTGTTGGGTATTATATAATTTCAAGAATCTTGGATGCCCATCAAACAAATTTCAAGAATTTCTTAGTTGATTTGGGGTTTTTTTTTGTTGGGTATTATATAATTTCAAGAATCTTGGATACCCATCAAACAAAGTTCAAGAATTTGTTAGTAGATTTGGGGTTTAGGGTTTTGATTCTTGATTCTTGATGAATATTGTGGATGATTTATATGTAAAGTTCATGGTGTCTGGGAATAACTATTTGAACATGGTCAAACCCTGTTGGAAGCCTTCTTGGGAAGAGGGTTGTGTAAGAAAATCGGCAGATCAAATTGGAAAAACAGATGGGTTGTTATGGTATAAAGATTTAGGGGTTCATATGAGCGGTGAATTTTCAATGGCTTCTATTCAAGCAAACAATTTGTTGGAAGATCAGAGCCAAGTTGAATCAGGACTGTTGAGTTCTTCGAATTTGAGCCCGTTCGGAACGTTTGTTGGAGTCTATGATGGGCATGGTGGACCGGAGACTTCAAGATTTGTGAATGAGAATCTGTTTGCTAATCTTAAGAGTAAGTTTTGTTTATTTTAAGAATGAATTTGGTTATTCAAACACGTAACCGTAAAATTTTACTCATAGCAGAGCTATTGGCGGGGTTTAGTGGGATTAATGAGAATATGTTCTCTAATCATAAGAGTAATTTTGTTAATTTTAAGAATTGAATTTGGTTATACAAATGTGGACCCAGGAAAATCTCGCTCGTAGCAGAGCTATTGGTAGCGTCGGGTAGGATTAATGAAAAGAGTTAATTTTGTTAATTTTAAGAATTGAATTCGGTAAACAAACGTATCGAGTAAATTCTCACTCATAAGAGAGTTATCGGTAAGAATTTGTCCTCTAATCTTAAGAGAAATTTTGTTAATTTCAAGAAATGATTTTGTTAAAGAGTAAAGTACACGGATGGTCCCTCTGTTTAACCAAAGTTTTGGATTTAGTTCCTAGATTTCCAAAAGTACACGAATGGTCCTTGTGGATTGCACTTTGTAACGTATTTAGTTCCCAACCAACAAATCTAAAGGTTTTAGCATGTCCAAGTTCGGGACTAAATACATTACAAAATGCAGACCACAGGGACCGTCCATGTACTTTTGGAAAAAGTTGGGGACTATATGCGTTATATAGTGCGAACCACAGGGACCATCTGTGTACTTTTGGAATCCTAGAGACCAAATCTAAAATTTTTGGTAAACACAGGGACCATCCGTGTACTTTTTCTCTTTGTTAAACTGATAACATAAAATGTGACTTAGAGAATCAAAGTAACTACCACACAAAAGTACTAACTGAATTCGGTTATGAAACTTTACAATCAACAAAAACTTAATTATGGTTCAGAATTTGCATCTGAAGATCAAGAAATGTCAGCGGGCGTGATCAAGAAAGCATTTTTAGCAACGGAAGATGAATTTCTATCAATTGTAAGAGAACAATGGCGTGTTTGCCCGCAAATAGCGACCGTAGGGACATGTTGTTTGGTGGGTGTTATTTGCGACGGGTTAGTATACGTCGCTAATGCTGGAGATTCAAGAGCGGTGTTAGGGAGAGCGGATAGGGGTGCTAGTGGTGTTTCGGCTGTGCAGTTATCAACAGAGCATAATGCAAGCTATGCTTCCGTAAGAGACGAGCTTCATTCCAAGCATCCTGATGATCCGAAAATCGTTGTTATGAAACACAATGTTTGGCGTGTTAAAGGGATCATACAGGTTAGTTTGAATTTTTTGAAAGTCAAATGCGTGTTGCATTCAAATTAAAATCTGATTGGTGTTTTTGATTTTTTGGTTCAATTCTTTCTTAAGTTGCATTGCTTGTTTTGCAGTATTAATGTGGATTTTTTTGTTTAACGATTGTTGTCAATTTTGAAAATAAATTGTAACTCGTTTGACTCCTTAAAGTCAACTGTGAGCAATTTCTTTGTTCTGTGAAAAGTTGCAGTCTTAAAGTTGTTCCATAGTCTAACTTCTTACATGGTATAGGCCGTGTAACAAGTCTTCTGGACAAATGCTTTAATATCCTAAAAGTGAAATTTTTCATTCAGTTTATAGGAACTTTTCGAATTATATAAAGTCAAATCAAGCCCAAGCCGAGCTTGAGCCTAAATTAAAGCTCGTTTATTTATCAAGCCCTAACTCGAGCCTGGATGTCAAACTCGTCAAGCTCATCAAACCTTAGCGTAATATTAGTTTTTTTAATTAGTATTTAATAACATTTACCTCTATTTTAAAGATGTCTAGTAAATCAGCGGAGCTTATTTAAACTTGTTTACGAGCCGAGCCCGACCTAAAAATAAGCTTGTTTAGTAAACGAGCCCAAGCTTCACTTATCGAGCCCGCGAGCCTAAACGATTCTAATTGTTTATAGTATTTTATTTAATGTATTAATATATTAATTAATAGATAATAAACGAGCCAAGCTTGAGCTTGATAAACTTCCAACGAGCCGAGCTCGAGCTTGAGCCTGGCCGAGCTCGTGCTTGGCTCGGTTCGTTTGCACCCCTAGTTGTATCACTTTTCTTAACAGTTCAATTGCGCTTGATTGTTTTCCCTATGATCATAGCATTTCTCATGGAATTCAAAGATAAACTGTAATCACAAACTTCTCCAGTGAGAAATAGCAATCATAAACTTTTTGAACAGTTTAGTAAAAGTCTTACGACTGGTAAAATGTCCACTTTTAACAATGTAAATACACAAAAAATTAACTTTAAATATCGCTAAGCAAGATAAATTTATAAATTAATATAATTGTTTTGGTTTTCAGGTTTCAAGATCCATCGGTGATGCGTATCTAAAGAAGGCAGAGTTCAATAGAGAACCTTTATTGGCAAAGTTTAGGCTGCCCGAACCCTTTTCAAAGCCGATTCTTAATCCAGAACCGTCGATATATATACACAAACTAACCCCGAAGGATCAGTTTCTCATATTTGCATCCGATGGTCTATGGGAGCATCTTAGCAATGAGGAAGCAGTTGATATCGTTTATAATTATCCACGTAACGTAAGTTTTATAATCGTTTTTTTCCTCAGTAATTTCTATTGCAAGTGGTTATCTGATACGAGAATACTCATAATCAGATGTAATAAAACGGGTAGTAGAAAATAGTGTTTGGATGTGCGTTTGTGGTTTCAAGTTGTGATAAGGGCTGTAATCGAGCCCAGCCAGGCTGTGCTCGAGCTCGAACTTAAATGATTTAGCTCGGCTCGTAAAAACTTCAAGCCAGCTCGAGCCGGCTCGTTAATTTTTTAGAACTTTTTTACAAATATTGATAACATAAAAACTTAAATAAAAAAATAACATAAATTTCTAAATATATATATACATTATACATACACACACATGCATACGAGCCATCAAGTCTAGCCGCTGAGCCGAGCCATCGAGTCGAGCCACAAGCCAAGCACCCCCGACTCGAGCTCGGCTCAAAAACAAAACGAGCTTTTTTGGAGCTATTCTTGACAAAATGAGCTGGCTCGGCTCGGCTCGGCTCAAAAACAAAACGAGCTTTTTTGGAGCTTTTCTTGAGCGAGCCTCGGGCCGCGAGCTTTTTTAACACCCCTTCACAAAAACCCGTTACATAATGCAAAATCTTTTTATTTAAACAATAAAACTGCTCATCGGATATTACAATCTAAAACACAAATCCAGCACACCCCTTAGACTCATTTAGATTAGAGATTCGTACTTTTGTTGTCTTTATATCCTACGTTGGTGTCAAATACGAAAAGACCCCCTTGATCAAGAAACTACGTTTTACCTGATCTTATTAGTTAGCAGGACTCATGGTATTAATTGGGTCCCATAAGCTTACTGTTAACAGGTTCTCATGATTAAAAATAAATAAAAAAGATACCCACAACCCAAATTGATTAGAATCTTGTTTTTTTTTTGTGTGTAGGGAATTGCAAGAAGACTAGTGAAGGCTGCACTTCAAATAGCAGCCAAGAAAAGAGAAATGAGATATTCAGATTTGAAGAAAATTGATAGAGGGGTTAGAAGACATTTCCATGATGACATCACAGTAGTTGTCATGTTTTTAGACCTGCCATCGACAAACCGAACTTCTACTCGTGCTTCGGCTCTATCAATAAAAGGAACCCGAGGATTACCTCGCACCAACAAGTTGTAGCACCAAGGGTCCCTTTTGAGCCGCACCCAAAATGTCGTTTTTGTTGAGTGAATGTGTGTAAGCTAAGAGCATGTATTATCTTAACACGTGCAAAACGAGGTTGTTAGCCGTAGTTTCAAGTGTCGGGCATCATCCTCTGTCGTAGTCGAAAATCTTACAAATTTTTCATGTTTTGATCATTTGTGGATGAGGTGTGAAGGTCTTGTCTCTTAGGATAATGATCGTGAAGAAAGGAAACGTGACAAGTGAAATGTGTATATATGATAACAGTATTTGATATGGTGTTAATGAGGATATGTGATGACAATATTTGATAAAAGAGTTTATGAAGTTTGTAGAGTATTTTATTTAGCTACGTAGAAATACAATGGTAATAGGTTTGTTAGTAATCACATCAGTCATGTTTTTATTACTCAAAACGTCATATAAGTTATATGATCTGTCCCTAATACGACCCCATGACTATTATACAGCTTGTTTGACCTGTATTGGCCCTATGGCACATAAATGGTATCTAGATATTGAGATCGACAGGGGTGTTTGACAAGGGATGGCAATGGGTCAGGTTTGGGTTAGGTATTGATAATCTCAGTCCTATATTCGATTGTAAAATCATGTCTCATAGCTTACCCAATACTCGTTAAGTATCAGGTATACATGTTAATTTCTTAAAAAATACGTTAAATTTTCAAATACATATTTTCTTACCATTCTATTTTTTATACAATATGATATCCTTAATAACTACATAAGTTAAAATATGATTAATTACATGCATATATTACTAAAACTGTAAAATTCTAAAAATATCTAAAATATGTAAATATTATCATGATATGAGTTTCTTAAGATTAATTTGGTAAATAATATCATTAAGATATGTATCTCAAAAGAAAAGTTTATTAGGATGAACCATTTTTAAACAAGGATCAATGAAAAAACAAATAAAAAGTTAAAAGTATGGGGAATATGTTTTCGTTATATAAGGTTTAGGTAAACAGGTATATTGTATTGGGTAATCGGGTCTGGTATCACATAATGCTGTATTCACGAAATATTTTTGTTTCAATCTCATACCTAGTCTCACGGGGCATTCCTGGCCTAGATGTTTTAGGTTTTAGAATATCCGTTGGGCTCGAATTTTTTTACCATCCCTAGTATTTGTATAGTTTTTTTTTATAATTACTTGTAAATTGTAAATGTGAATTGAAATTGTTATCTTTAATTCTTTAAAATTCTATATTAATTTTCTTAATAGCATAAGTAATCAGGGATTAGCAAATGATACTGGCATTGAATTTACCAAACGGAATATTTTCTGTACCAATTCAATACTGACTTCTAATGTTTTTAACATCGGTTCAGTAACGGTTTTTACCCTCAAACACCGATACCGATACGGGTACTCATCTTTAGAAATTAACAATACAAAAAATGAGTCAAAATAATTTAAGATCTTTTGTTAGTAACTCTATTTGCATATCAGTCTCCTCCCTGGATTCAAGATTCAGCAACTCTCTAATCCGGCAATTGTGTACACTCCGGCGGCTCTTCTACCGGCGATCTGCAACTGCCCAGACCATCTGCCCTTGACCCACCTCTGGAACATTCAACTTGCTAACCCGATCGACCGATTTTGATCGTGTAAGCTTTCTAAATTTCTTGTTTTAGTAGATGCATCAAATCTCAACTCCGCTTTCTCAGATTCGCCAAAATGATATAGTTAACGGAGGGAGAAACATAGATTCCAATTTTAATTAAAAGAATTTGAGTTTCTGAACATTTTTCTAATGTTATTTATATTGTAACCGTATGTGAAAATTGTTGGTTTTATTGTTGGGTTCACTGCAATTTGTAGAACCAAACTTTGTTTGTCTTTTGGTTTTGTTGAGATATGATGTAGTTCTGCATTTGTTTAACTAAGGATTTGTGTTTTATTCATAGTTATTAAAGGCGTTAGGCGCATAGGCAAGACGCAAAAAAACCGAGGACCTGAGAAAAGAAAAGCGAACGATGAAAAAAAATGAAAAATATACTATGTATTGGAAAAATAATAATGTTCTCCAAATAAAATAAACAAAAGCTATTATATAACATTTAATATCATATATTTAGTATCAAAAGTTCTAAATTTTTTAGTGTAGTGATACAGAAAAGTAGTTTGCCTTAGATAAAAGTAGAAACCTAGCTAGAATTTGGCCGGAAAAATATCGGAAATCTAGGAATCTCGTCGAAATCTGCGCCTGGACCATCGCTTGGAAAATTAAAGCGCAATTGCCTCGGCTCGCCTGGAAAATGGACCTAGGCGCAAGAGGCGATTGGCTTTTAACAACTATGGTTTTATTGTGTGTTTGATTTCTGTAATAGTGAAGTCTTGTTAGGTTTTATTTGTATTTTTCTAGCTCAGGTCATTCTTCCATCAGGTACTGATAAACGAGCCTGTTAGCGACAACTCGCAAGATAAGATTTGTATCTTATCTGTACAAAGAGAAAACATTATTAGTTTATTATAAGGTTTGAGATATATTTTCAAATAGGATGGTATTTCACTATTTTAAAGATTTCTAGGATTGGATGTTGAGAACTCGAGATCGTAGATCATTCGTATGCATTGCATTCTTGTTGTAACAGTGTGTCAGGCATATATCAATAATGTTTTTAGGTTTTTTATTTTGGGATATAACGGTTTAAATCGTGTTGAATTGTCACTCTCTTTTGAAAGAGGCCCTTATTTGCCTCTGACCGATAAAAACACATCAAGCGGCTAAAATTGTCATCCATGACTCTTATTTGCCACTTATGTGTGTGCAATTTAGATAGTTTGTTTTCGTTCATATTCTTTCCATTTGCATATCTCAATAAATAGTTTTGTTCTCACAAACACATCACTTCGTTTGATTTTTGCATACAATTATCATCCAAGCAGAATTTAAGATTGATAACTCGTAACTAGTCAAACTGTAAGGTGATTGCTTTCTTTTCAATAGTTCAATGCTCATACATTAGTTTCTTCGAAGATAATCCTCACATCTATGTAGTTTATATCGCAAGATATCGGTTATCAGTCCCCTGGTGATATGTTGGTGCAAAATATCTGTACCATTATTATCAGCGATGTTGACCGATATATCACCGATTTTCCCGATATCAGTACCTTTCTTCTTAGTTCTACCATCCATCTTTCTTGAGATTGCTACTATTAGTGTTTTAAGTCTTAATTGTTAATTGTTAGTGTTAATTGTTGGTGTTAATTGTTAGTGTTAAATGTTAAGTGTTGCAAGTCTTAATCAGTTCCTAAAAAGGTTAATTTGTAAATGGTAGGAGAGTATACTGAATTGTTAAGTGTTAAATTGCTATATATATAAATTGTGCATGATATTAAAATTACCGATATCCCACCGCGATAAGCAAAATCTGATTTTTTACCGCATTAACTACTTAGCTCACGTTACCTTTTTATCTCACAGTATGGGAGAACTAGCAGCTGAAAAACACGCCAAATACATCTTAACAGTCGAAAAGAAGAAAGACAGTATCGAATCCGTCTTAATGGAGCATCTTAGAATCAACGGTGCATATTGGGGATTAACCACACTCGACATTCTTGATAAACTCGCAGCCGTTGATCAAGAAACAATCATTTCATGGGTCATGAGTTGCCAACACGAGTCTGGCGGTTTCGGTGGTAACGAAGGTCACGACCCGCATCTACTCTACACCCTCAGCGCAATCCAAATCTTAGCACTTTTTAACAAAATCGACACACTCGATATCGAAAAAGTGACAAATTACATAACCGCCCTTCAAAACGAAGACGGTTCGTTTTCCGGGGACAAATGGGGCGAAATCGATACTCGGTTTTCCTACGTTGCAATATGCTCTCTCGCATTACTAAAACAGTTGGATAAAATCAACGTTGAAAAAGCGGTTAGTTACATTATAAGCTGCAAGAATCTCGACGGCGGGTTCGGGTGCACCCCCGGTGCGGAATCCCATGCGGGTCAAATCTTTTGTTGCATAGGCGCACTTGCGATAACCGGCAGTTTACACTACGTCGATAAAGATCTTTTGGGATGGTGGTTATGTGAACGACAGGTGAAATCCGGTGGGTTAAACGGGCGACCTGAGAAGCTTCCGGATGTTTGTTACTCGTGGTGGGTGTTATCGAGTTTGATAATGATCGATCGGGTTCATTGGATCGATAAAGAAAAGCTTGTTAAGTTCATATTGGACTGTCAAGATAAAGAAAACGGAGGGATTTCGGATAGACCGGATGATGCTGTTGATGTTTTTCATACGTACTTTGGGGTTGCGGGTCTTTCGCTTCTTGAATATCCGGGATTGAAGGCTATCGATCCGGCTTATGCGCTACCTGTTGATGTTATAAATAGGATTTTGCTTCATTGATTTGTGTTTTGTTTGTTAAAAGGTGGAAACTGTATACTAGTAAACCTTGTTCTAGTATTATTACCAATAATGTTAGACTTTGTTTATTGGCTTTTATATTATCACAGAAATGGTTGAACAACTATCATAAATAGCGATCATGGATCGATGGACTGTTCGTGTTCGCTCGCTAATGAAATAATGTGTTCACAAACGGTTCATGAACACTTATCGAACGAGATTCTTTGTTTGTATTCGTTCATTAACAAAAAAGAAATGAATGTGTTCACGAACGGTTCATAAACACAGATAACATTGGTGAGGCTAGAGGTGGATGGCGGAGGGAGCAAATAAGAATTAAAGAATATAAAAAGTTTTGATAAAATAAATAAATATACAAAAATCTGTAATAATGAACATTTACGAACACATTATTGAACGTTCACGAACACAATTGAATGAACGACATCTTTGTTCGTATTCGTTCATTTAACTAATCAAACGAAATTTCTTGTTCATGTTTGTTCATTTAGTAAACGAACGAACATAAACGAACTTCCTGCCGAACGGTTCACGAACTATTCATTGAACGTTCAGTTTGTTTACAGCTCTACCACCGGCTGCTACCACCTCATTCAACCTTATAGCCGCCACAGTATCAGTTTACCAATGAAATCAAAAATGTACACTACTAAACATTATTAAAAGTCTATAAAGTAGAATGAAGTCACAAAGTCAAAAATGAGCCATGATTGCCCACATTATAAAATAACATGTCAATGTTACCTAAACTAAACTCAATTTCACTATGGCCAACTTAGCCAACACAACCAAAAAGAGCACCAACTCGTGGAGTACCAGTCTCATGTTTTTCGCGTTGGCTATTCTCACGATAGGGGTGCTTATTATCCAGCTAGATACACTTGAGACCGTGGCATACCCGATGCATGAGTTTGGAAAACCGGTTGTTGTACCGGCTAGGAAAAATGCGGCAAGTCTTCCTGCTTTGGAAAAGATAGGGACGGGTCAGTTGATTGGAGCCGAGGACGTCGCGTATGAACCAAAAACTGGTTTGGTGTACACCGGCTGTGGAGATGGGTGGATCAAGCGAGTCACGTTGAAGGACTCAGCGGCTGACACGGTCGTGGAAAATTGGGTTAACACGGATGGTCGGCCTCTTGGTATATCGGTTGCGGATTCGGGTGATGTGTTTGTTGCTGATGCTTTTAAGGTTGGTTATTTCGGTTACTTTATTTTTTTATATTTGTTTCACACAAACAGCCATCACACAAAAATTTTATGGTCAAGGATACATGAATTTAATTAGGTTTTTTTTTTTAATTATTCTCAATATATTTCGATTAGTTTTTCCTTATAATTATTTTCATCGTATCCCTATATATAGTTGATTAAAAATCTAAACGTAGTTGATAAATGAAACATATAGTTGATAAATAATCTAAAATAGTTGATAAATGAAACATAACATGTTACCAGATTTTAATTATATCTATATAATGAAGAGAATTGCAAAGAAAATGTGGTAGAAATATTCTAATTGTGGTAGAGATAAATGCTAACTAATATATTCTATCTAGTAATTACTCATAAACGATTGACATATAAAAGTCTACCAATTGATTATTTGTATGATTGCAGGGGCTGATAAAGGCAAGTATAGATGGCGAGATAGAGGTGTTGACCACTGAGGCCGAGGGTGTGAAATTAGGGTTTCCAGATGGTGTTGTTGTTGCGAAAAATGGTATGGTGTATTTCACTGACGGATCATATAAGTATGGCTACCATGAAACAATGCCATGTTTTCTTGATGGTAGACCTCACGGTAGATTAGTGAGCTATGATCCTTTAACCAAACAAACAAAAGTGCTTGCTCGAGACCTTTACTTCGCAAATGGGGTTGAACTTTCGCCAAACCAAGACTTTGTTATCTTCTGTGAGAGCTTCATGTAAGATCAAAACAAATAAATTCGTCTCACGATTTTTTTTTATCTTTAGGTGTTTAGCAAATGACAATCCTAGGAGGTTTTTAGAAGTGTATTGGTTTCTAGGGAGTTTGCTACCCAGACTCTATATGTGACATTATATATTCACGTGACAAGCGAACTACTCAAATCCGCTGACATGGAAAATGGGGCTCCAATTGAGTTTGCTTATCTGATGTGGATTCCCTAGAGATTAAAATAAGTTCAAAAACTTCCTTAAAACACTTATGATTTTTCTAAAACGCCTAGAGATAAAACACACACACATAACTTTATGATATTTCAAAAACACCTAGAGATAAAACGCGCACACACACATAACTCTAAAAATATGTGCATATATTAAAGACAACTTGATATTGCAGGATGAGGTGTTCTAGATACTATTTACAAGGAGAAAGAAAGGGATCTATCGATGTTTTTATAGACGGTTTACCTGGTTTTCCAGACAACCTAAGATATGATGGAGAGGGGCATTACTGGTTGGCAATTGCATGGGTAATTTTGTTTCATACCTTATTCTAACTTCCAGCTTCTTTAACTGATATGACGAGTTTCCAACTGATGCAGGACAATTCATTTCTAACACAAGTTACGATGAGATATCCTTTTGTGCGCAAGATTATTGCATTTGGGCTTAAGCACCTGCAAAAAATGCCCACTCTCGCGAAATTTGGTGGAGTCATGGAGTTGGATTTGGATGGAAAACCAACCAGGGGCTACTTCGACGACACATGGAGATTCACGACATCAGGATTCAAGATTGGGGAACACTTGTACCTAGGTTCCCTTGGAAGATCGTACTTTTTGCGCCTTAATCTTACTCAAAACCCTCCTATCGGTGGAACCTTATGAAGCATATGTTTTTTTTTTGTGTTCAAGTTTCTTTATTAGTAAAAAATAATATTTGTCTTCAATATAACAATATGATCTTTTTTGTAGTGAAAGAGAATATAATTATCAATACAAACTTCAAAATGTCAACCTGTTAAAAATCTTTCATTCTTTAGAAAGCAACCTCTCCCAGAGTTAGAATTTATAATAATGTTACAACAAATGCTCAAAGGAAGCAGCCATCATAACCTGATAGCTTACAATAGTCCCTTATGGTTGGTTATTAAACAAAACAAAACAAAAAGTGTCTTTTCATTATTCTTTCATCCAAAATTTGCTATGCACGCCAATTACGTGTGCAAATAATATCAAGTCTACGCGACTGCTGACCTTTTGACCTCAGAGTCATCAAGGTTAAGTGCTTCCAGCAACTTTGGCCATGATTCCGGGATCCCTCCAGGTAGATCGAACTCCAATAACTTGCCTTGACTTTTGTAGAAATCTTCAACAGGTTGACTCTGCAAAAACATACAATATAATTAATTATTCAACGTCTTAAGGGTATTTTAGACATTTGACAAGTACCCAAATCGTTTTCTTGAAACCTTCAGCTTAGCCGAAGCTAGCGATCAAGAACGACATCTAAAAAGTTAAAAGAAAATAGTAATAAGAGTAAAATGTCATTTTTGTCCCTAAGGTATGGCCAGCTTTCCTACTTTCATCCAAAGGTTTGTTTTTCCGGATCTGGATCCAAAAGGTTTGAAATCTTGCCATTTTCATCTGGCTCATTAACTCCATCCATTTTTCTCCATTATGTCAGGGGAGTTTCCGTCTTTTTTGTAACTAAAAGGGCAATTCGGTCTTTTCAGAAAAAGACCGAATTGCCCTTTACATTAACAAAAAAGACAGAAATACTCTTAACTTAACGGAGAAAAATGGATGGAGTCAACGAGCTAGATAAAAATGGAAAGATATCAAACCTTTTGGATGCAGATGCGGAAAAATAAACCTATGAATGGAAGTCGCAAAACTGGCCAAACCTCAGGGACGAAAATGGCATCTTACTCTAGTAATAATAATCATACCTTTTCGTAGTACACCCGAAGTCGTTCTTTGACAACGTGTACAGTGTCGTCAGCACGAGTAATGAGCTTGGAAGCACAATGCTGAGGTGGAAGAAGTGGAGCCATGCTCATTCCCAGTCTCCCGTTTTCGGCTTTTGCGTTTATCGATGCCACGTTAAAACCTTTTCCACATTGACTGCATATTCTTCTTCCCAGACATTTCTCAACTAATACATCTTCCCGCAGCTTCAGATTCACCACCAGATCGATTTCTGTTACCTCATCCAAAATTTCCTGTACATTTAAAAGCAACATGAAAAGTAGAACATTTGAAAAAAAAAAGAGTACAATGTCATTTTCGTCCCTAAGGTTTGGCCAGTTTTGTGACTTTCGTCCAAAGTTTTGTTTTTCGGCATCTGAATCCAAAAGGTTTGATATCTTGTCATTTTCATCTGGCTTGTTAACTCCATCCATTGTTCTCCGTTAAGCCAGGGGTACCTTCGTCTTTTTTATTAACTTAAAGGGCTATTAGATCTATTTCACTTTATGTACAAGCATTTAGCATAATGTACAAGTATTCAAAATACCCTTGCTAAATAAAAGGGACAAAAATACCCCTGACTTAAACGGAGAAAAATGGATGGAGTTAACGAGCCGGATGAAAATGGCAAGATTTTAAACCTTTTGGATCCAGATGCGGAAAAACAAACCTTTGAATAAAAGTCACAAACTGACCAAACCTCAGGGACAAAAATGGCATATTACTCTAAAAAATACATAATGGGTTGTTTTAAAGTTCTAAAACTCATAAATTGTCATATCGTACACAGAAATTTCATAATTAACATCCAATGAATTTATATGTTTTAATCTGGTTAAAAAAGATACTTACAGCTTGTCTTATGGTTCGTGGAAAACCATCCAAAATAAACCCTGATTCACCTTTTGATTCTCCAGCTTCGAGTCTTTTTGATAATAAGTTGAAGATAATTTCATCGGAAACTAACTTCCCTTGATTCACTATCTCAGTAAGCTGAATAACATAAAAGAAAAAAAAATCAGAATATTTTTGAACAGACGAATCAGGAAGTTAATATTATTCATTTGCCACAAGCTCATAAAAAATGTCAACCTTTAACACTTACAACTTACTAAAGGTAAAATCAATAATCCCTCCGTTTCAAATAAATGCGAAGTTTTACACTTTTAAGTTTTAATTGCCACCTTGGTTTAAAAAGCCCGAGGCGCGCTTAAGCGCAAGGCGCACACCCTGGAACTTTTTCGCTACGCCTAGAGTAAGTACAAGAAGCGCCAAAAAGGCGCGCTTTTTTGAGATTTTTCAGGGCCTTTGTGGCCTGAGGTGCGCCCCTCTCGTACCCGAGGCGTTTTTATACATTTAATTGTTGTACCTTAGGTTTTTTGGCTTGTAAATGCAGCTAAAATCATAAAAAAACCTTACTTATATCTATATTTTGGGTAGGGAATGCTAAAAACCTATGGCATATATATGGAATGTATAAAAATATATATATATATAATTAGCTTGTGCCTCGGGTACAAAAAGCCCGCCGCTTTTGCGCTTCGCGCCTCGGTTTTAAACCCTGTCGCTTTTATTGCGCCTCTCGCTTTTTAGAACCAAGATTGCCACATAGTTTAATGAAACTTATAACTAAAGAAAAATATTTAAAATAACCCTCATTAATAATGACAAAACTTATATATATATAAACCCAACTATGGAGCAGGATTATCTTGCAGGGACAGAGATAAAAGGAATAAAAGATGCCAAAAGACAAACGTACCAGTTTCCGGCCTAATTCCAGCCAAAAATTGTCTAAAACTCCTAAATAAGCCTTGAATCAACCTTAAACAGCATAAACTATCCCTAAACAACCCTAAAACATGTCTAGAACCCATAAAAATAGTATTTATACGCCTGATGCCTCTACGGGTTAGGCTTATGCGCCTTGACAACACAGGTTAGAATCATAAGATCGGTAAGCACCGAGCTAAACTTCTTAACCAATCTCTTTGAAACCCGATGAAACCCTTTGTTATTAAACTCACTAACACATATACTCTTGTTTTAAACAGCCCCCCTCCTTTTTTCCATCATTTTTTGTGGTTAACAGAAAGGTTTAAAGATTTGAGTGTACAAGCATAAATTGAATAACTTTCACCCCCTACACAAAAATCTAGAACTAAATTTAAAGATTTGTAGGACTATAGTGGTGGCAAAGGATTTAAATCACCCTTTTTAATAGGTTAAAAAAACCATTCAAGGTTTAAAGAATTACACTTTTTAGTCCCTTGGTACAACACGCGCCTTAGGACGCCAAAAGCAAAGCACCCTATGCCTCAGGCGCGCTTCTTAAACCAAGATAGCAATGGCAAAAAATCAAAGTCCCCCACTTTTTAAAGTGTTTTAAAAATCCCAAATCCACTATGTTCATCTTGATTCTTGTAAATCATGCCTCTATGACCGTATATACAAATTACAAGAACCAGATTCATATATCAGTGTGCATCATAAACTAACATTCAGGATCTATACATAACACAAAATCAATTCAAATCATATATATGTAACGCTCTTTCCAAATCCCACAGCAACCATTAATATTCTTGGTTCATAAGACATACCCCACCGCTATAACAGGGTGGGTAATCTATCCAAAAACAATAATAAACATAAGTAAAACACACATATATATATGTATATAAAAAGAAACAATATATACCTTCCGAGAAAGAGGACCAGAAGAAGACAACTCTTCACGAACAAGATCCCCGGTGGCGATATGAGGGACACCGAGAAGATTCGACAACCGACTAGCATAGGTTCCCTTTCCGACACCGGGGCATCCAAGAAACACCCACTGGAAGTTTCTAGAAGGTTTGGGGTCTGAGAAATTAGGGGTGTGGTGGTGGTGGTGGTGAGATTCGATGTCGGAAACAATGGCGGTGGTGGTGGTGGTGGTGGATAGGGATTGTTTGAATAGGAGGGATAGTGATGGGGATGGTGAGGGTTTGAGGAGGCGGGTGATGACCGCCATTGGTGGGCTTTGAAGGATGAATTTGCAGAGAGAGAGAGAGATGTGGGGGAGACGAAGAAGATGAAGAAGTCAGCGAGTTAGATCCCCAATTCGGAGAAAGCATATGCCTTGGTTTCTTAAAACAATATATTTCAACGGCGTGTATTTTTATTAAAGACTCTCGCTCTTCCCGTTATTTTTTACGGCATAAAGGTGAATCATAAATACGGGTGGTGTCGGTAAGTCTTGAATGAAGGCAACGGTGAATTAGACCAGCCTTAATAGGTCACACAATGAGCCGGTGTGAGCCTTGCGCACTCAGTGCAACGGTGAATTAGACCTGCCTTAATAGGTCACAACCCTGTGTGAGCCTTGCGCACTCAGCGCAACGGTGAATTAGACCAGCCTTAATAGGTCACACAATGAGCCTTGCGCACTCAGGGCAACGGTGAATTAGACCAATGCAATAAAGTCACACAACGAGCCTTGTGTACTCGCCACAACGGCAAGTTAGACTCATGCGCGCAGGCTACTAGACCCTCCACACAACAACATTCCTCTAAGCTGCGAATCCCAAAACCTTACAAGGACAAGACACACATGAGAAGCGCCTCATAGTCTTAGGACAAAAGGATGCACCCCTGACACCCTACGCTGACGGGAAAAAACTTGACAGCCTCGCAGAAGGGGGTAAGCACTAAGAGATGTTGACCATACCTCAGGGTACGGAATGACAAAGTTGTGACCAAAGGTTACTTGACAGGTTGCGTGTGACAGCGCTCATGACAATAAGGCAAGTGTCAGACCATACACCAACCACTATCTTGCCAATGACTGTTCCACTTTCTCCATTCCGGCTGGCAACAAGCCTGACACCAGATACGACTGCCTTTAAACGTGGCACCACTCAACATCCGACAAAGCATACCTCCTAACAATGAACATTAGATCTCCTACAGGGAGCATTTAATGTCTGACGTCGAGGGACAAAAGGGATGTCTCTGGCTGTATGGGTCGGGCCCAAGGCCCACCAGCATTTCTCCTAAACATAACTTCTCTCGGCTATAAATAAGTATCAGATCTCCAGGTACGGACATGTGAACATAACTTGCTACACAACTTACCACACAAGCTCTTGCTTACATCAGCAATCACTTGTTTACTACCCAAGATACTTATTCTCACGTTGGAGTGTGGTCACGGAGAAAACCACCCCTTTCCACGTGGCGAGACTAACGGCATTGCTAGTTTTACAGATCAGCCGGAGTGAGCTTGCAAACCCAAAGGCGAAGTGAGAGGTTAACCATTTATGCAGAAACACCCTGGTTGTGACTTATATATCCCCAGATATCCCTAGGTTCAACCGGTGCTACTTCATTGACGCCATCCGCTATATTCACACTATTTCCAGTTTCCAACCATCCTCAGGACCTGGAATGCGCAGCAACTTAGGTGATGTTACATGTAAATCCCTAAGTACATAGTCTATTGTCTATCCGGAAATGCGGCCTTTACGCCCAATTATGTAATATAGGTAAGAGTTAATTCACTTCTTTTTTTATCTTAATGTTTCGCTACAAATACGCGGAAACACTTTGAGTATACGCAAAAACAACTTGGTGCACAATGACTCGTAAAACATAAATCACTACTTACACAACATGCACAAGAGTTGCTACCTAGACGCGAGTTCATTACCAGTTTCATTCGCTATACTTGCACAAAGTCGTTTCAATTCACACAATTATTGTAACAAGCAAAGAAACATTTCATTAAAAGGATAAAAAAGTATGTACATAACCGCGTCACGCGTGTAACAAGCAATGATCCTACAAGAGTGTTACATTACGGATCCTACACTAGTCTTCGCCTTCAGTAGCGACTTCAGCATCTACCGGGAAGACATCCTTCAAGCGGTCGACGAAGTCATCATGGGTAAGAGCCTCGCTCACCAATTCCAAGGCAGGGATCCCAAGGCAATTGTACCCCTGTTGCGCCATCTCGAAAACAACTCCAGTATTAATCCCGTGAGTGGAGGCATGGCAAGAATCCCATGGAGTGTCCAAGGCATGAGTGACTTGTTGCGCACACTCAACGTAGCCTTGCGCATGCCCATCATGGCGCGCAGCAACCACCAGCTTAGCCACTGCACCATCCAACTCCGCGGAATTCACAATGGAATCGGCAATTTGCGAATTTAAAGGAAAAATCAGAGCCATTCTATAAAGGTCAGAATAAAACATAAGTCCAAACACTTACATGGCTAATCCCATGCTGTTGAAGCCACAGCATGTTGCTGGTGAGTGATTCCACCAGCGACTCGGAGATGGCGCGAGAGTTCTCAGAATCTTCTAATTTTTCTCTCCCATTTCCACCTTCGCCTCCGCCAATTGCAGGTTCTGCACGAGTTTAGCATTTTTCACTGAAGCTGCCTGGAGATCTCTCTTAGCGCTCGCCAAAGCAGCGTAAGCTTCGACCTGTTTAATTTCAACAAGGTTAGCAACATACCTTAAGCTTGTTAAAAGAATAAACACAAAATACAATGAGGTACCTCTATTTTTTCGATGTGCTCACGTTGCACACTGGCTTGTGCAGCTAAGGCAGCGGCCGCCTCTTTCTCTTTCTTCTCGCGCGCCTCATCGGCGCGCAGCTGGGCCAACTCATCCCTCAGGGATCTTTTCTCCCTGTTGTCTCTCTCGCAAGACTCCTTCCACAACTTGCGTTCCTCAGCAAGTTTGGCTTCTGAGGCTTCGGCCTTATTCTTCCACCCCTGTGCAGACCACCCTTCAATGCGCTGATTATCGGCGAAGGCGGTCTCCCTTGCCGACAATGCAGCTTCATGCGCAGCCACTTGGGCTCGCTCCTTTCCAAGAGTTTCTTGAGCAGCCTCAAGATTCTTCTTTTCCTTCACCAAGCCCCGCCAATCTCGAACAATCTTGTAAGTCACCGAGGCGGACCTGGCAACTACTTGGAGGTACATGTGATACATCTCTTCTTCTTCGTGATCAGAAAGCAAACGTACCTCCGCCAGGGGGAAGGTTCCCTTAAAAAACTCATGGCACGCCGGCCAGTGAGAAAAGTCATCTCCTTTCTCCAACTTCCACACAGGAGTGTGGATCTCTTCAGCTTGAGAAGAGGAGAAGGACCTATAATAATAATCCCCCGGAGTCTAATCCGGGTGGATGGGAGACAAACCAAGGGCGGCAGATCCTGCGCCACCCCCAGGTAACGGTTCCTCCACGTGCCCTTATGGAGCACTAGTCTGAACCTTTTCGGCGGACGCCGCTCCCGGCGGCCCCGCCTCATCAGCATTAACCCCGCCACCTTGATGTGCGGGTTCTTCCAGCACCACATTGGATTCTTGATCAAAGAACCCCGATTCTTCCGCTTCCACGGTAGGTTCCCCAAGATCTACCTGGGATTCCTCAACAACAACCACAGGTTCTTCAATATCCTGCTGTGGTTGCGTCAATGGAACACCCGAAGTTTCCAAAACCGGGGAACCCACATTAGTACCGATACCACGACATTCCACCTCCACGTGAGGCCCCTCTCTCATGTCGACCGGTTCTTCTGCCCCAGCAGCAGCATTCCCTTCTTGACCATCGGTCTGGGTCATTGGGGATTCAGCTTCCCAGCACTTGGGCCGGAATCAACCAAAAACGGCTCATCCCCCATTTCACAGTAATAAAGGTTAGTCCCATACAACATAAAACATGGAAGGAACTATCAAGTGGTATAAATACTTACAAAGGGATATTCTAGAAGTTAGTGAGCCCAAATCAGCTCGCTTCCCAAAATGTCTCCGCGCAACCTTCTTAGGGGGTTGCGCGGAGAGGTTCTCCTTCGGGCGCCTCTTCCGCTTCAGAGGCACTTCTGAAACCTCTTCAGGCTCCTCTGGGCTAACTGATATGGCGACCGCAGCAACCGCCTGCTTCGACGCAGCCCTCTTCACACCTACAGGTTCGAGACCCTCCACGAGTCAGAGATGACCATATAAGTTTTCCACTTATCTCTGATAACGCGCTTACCTTTGGGAGGGCCTGCCCCGGGTTGAGTTGCCTCCCTACCCGCCACCGCGCTCGACCCCGCATGCCTCTTTTTCTTGTGATCTGGACCAACACCCAAATCCATCAGAGCGCCTGCATGCAACTAAAGAAAACAAGTACGTCACCTGCAAAGGCGCCCAAGCAAACAGTAAAGACTCACTAGTTGGTGGCGCAGGAGCCGCTATATCCGCGTCCTTGATTAGGGCAAAATTGTCAAGGACTTGCGCGTACCAGGTAGGCTAATCCAGCTTCAGCGGAACCTTCTCCATCCGCCCTTCCTTCCTTTGGAAGGTGGCCAAGAACAGCAGGGCTCCTGCAAGTAAAACACACATATGATGAGCAAACAGATAACTCCCAATCAAGCAAGAAACAAGGAAACAAAGAATATTTACTGCGATCGCCCTCAAAATACACTGGTCGAGACCGACGCTCGGGCCCCCACACCAGGCTCATGCCCGCCGCCACCAGTACCCTCTCCGGCAACTGGATCGCTGGAATCTCTTTCAGGTCGCCATACCAGGCGTCAAGCACTGGTATGGGAAGGGTCTCCGCCGGAATCTCTTTCGGCCCCCGGAACACCATCGGAGCCGGTATCACACCGGCCTTAACAAAAAAGAATTTTTCCTTCCAATCATGGAAAGACTTGGAGTTGATAAAAAATACGGAACCGGTAGACGGTGGGAATAGACCCAGTCGACCGGCAGAGGAACTCAAAATGCCGAATTCTCACCATTCCCATCGGATTCAATTGGGAAAGGTGGAACCCGTAGTACTGAAGTAAATCAACGAAAAACTTGGTGGCGGGCAACCGGAAGTTACCCTCACCAAAAAAGTCAACAAACAAGGTGATATAACCTGCTGGAGTATCGGCGGCCGTCTCACCTTCCGCCGGCATCTAGGTGTCCCAATAAGGAGGAAACCGGAGACCGGATAGAATATCATCAAATAACTGTCGGCTTAACTTGCAAGCCGGCAGAAGAGGTGGAGCAGCGCCACCAGCGGCAGCCTCAGGCTCTCTGGTCGCATAATAAGAAGAAACAAGAAAAGAAATATTTGAAAAAATTTTCGAAGAACTAAAGAAAAAGAGAAAAAAAAATTTTTTTGAAGAAGTTGTGAATGGATGAAGAAACCCTACCGGAGACCTCTATTTATAGTGCTCATATTTAATGCGCTCGGAGAATGTGTCTAACACGTGGTAATGGCGACCAATCACAGAAGGACGCGTGGCGAGTGAGTGGGTAGCGACGGTTAACGTGCGCGCGTAGCCAACACGCTCTCTGCCCATTCATTAAATGAATGGCAGACGAAGCGGCTGAGTGCATACTACAACTGTCAGGCGTCCTTTCAAATCCCACTTTTTCTCACCAAACCACCTGCAGACGTCAGAAGATCAGATTTTCAAATTCCAAGAGTGAAGATAAAACGTTTCCTTCACACAAATGTTTCCTCCTAACACTTAGAAAAAATTTCGCAACCAAATAAACGGCGCAAGCAACAACTCTTCTAGTCCAACACTCCCTCCCAACTTACAGCATGCGCGTAGAAGCAGGACTGGACTGGGGGGGGACTTGAGGAGGTATGGTCCCAAATGACCATATCCTTGACCAAATTGCCACAAAGATAACCTTGCGCGCAACACGCAATGGTGCGCTTTCTTTGGATTCAGTAGGTCACACAATGAGCCTTGTGCACTCAGCGCAACGGTGAATTAGACCAGCCTTAATAGGTCTCACAATGAGCCTTGCGCACTCAACGCAACAGTGAATTAGACCAGTGCAATAAAGTCACACAACGAGCCTTGTGTACTCGCCACAACGGCAAGTTAGACTCATGCGCGTAGGCTACTAGACCCTACACATAACAACATTCCTCTAAGCTGCGAATCCCAAAACCTTACAATGACAAGACACACATGAGAAGCGCCTCATAGTCTTAGGACAAAAGGATGCACCCCTGACACCCTACGCTGACGGGAAAAACATTGACAGCCTCGCAGAAGGGGGTAAGCACTAAGAGATGTTGACCATACCTCAGGGTACGGAATGGCAAAGCTGTGACCAAAGGTTACTTGGCAGGTTGTGTGTGACAGCGCTCATGACAATAAGGCAAGTGTCAGACCATACACCAACCACTATCTTGCCAGTGATTGTTCCACTTTATCCATTCCGGCTGGCAACAGGCCTGACACCAGAGACGGCTGCCTTTACATGTGGCACCACTCAACATCCGACAAAGCATATCTCCCGACAGTGAACATTAATTCTCCTGCACGGGGCATTTAATGTCTGACGTCGAGGGACAAAAGGGATGTCTCAGGCTGTATGGGTCGGGCCCAAAGCCCACCAGCATTTCTCCTGAACATACCTTCTCTCGAGTATAAATAATTATCGTATCTCAGGTACGGACATGTGAACATAACTTGCTACACAACTTACCATACACAAGCTCTTGCTTACATCAGCAATCACTTGTTTACTACCCAAGATACTTATTCTCACGCCGGAGTGTGGTCATGGAAAAAACTGTAAGACCCAAATTTATAAAATAACATTTATACAAAATGTTATTTATATTTATAGAGGAAATAAGATTTTTGTCTTACATTTGAACACTAGATAATTTATATTACGTAAATTCAAGAAACAACTTTACTTTTGAAACAAAAGTACTACACCAAGAAATTTAATTAAGCGGAAGCTTGCTCAAAAGATATGTTCGGTTCTTTCTTCTAGCTTGATCACCGCTACCTCTTTTTGTTATATTCTGCAAAACATCTAAATTTGCTAATAATTGGTAAATAAATGAATAAAAGCAACATTTTATAATCAATTAAACAAGTTTTAAACAAATTAATTTTTTAAATTTATTAAACGCGTCGGCGACGACCAAGAGTTACGTCGTCGACGGTCTTTATTTTATGGCGTCGGAGCTGTATTACTGTATACAGTAGATTAGGTCGTCGGACAAACGTTACATCATCGGCGAAGGCCAGAAGTGGCGTCGCCGACGGCATCATTGCAGTATAAAAGCTGCTGCATTTTTTTTTATTCGTTTGACCCGTTTCAAATTTCGCACTTTAAAACGTGACTCAATACTTACAGAACATGTTCGTAATATGATATTTCACATTTTCTAATCGATAATGTCTTTGTTTCATGCATAAGTACTAATAACATTCAAGTTCATAAATTTAATCTTTTTGACCCGTTTGTTTAATTTCGACAATTAAACTCATCAAACCATATCCTTTATTCATAAAATGTTTTTATTGATACACCCAGGTTCCTTGGGATACTTTAGAACATTTTACGTTACCGTTATCAGTTTATGTTTAATATTCCAATTTTACCCTTTTATCAAGTTTATATCCAAATGTTTATTCATAAGCCTCATAGCATATGTCACAACTAAATTTTAGACATGTTTGGTCGCCATAGTGAATTCCATCGCTTTATACGATCAAACCATCATTCATCATATTATTTAACCCGTTTGGTCGTATTAACGAACTCCATCGCTTTTATACGATCAACCATCTTTTATCATATTATTTGACCTGTTTGGTCGTATTAACGAACTCCATCGCTTCTATACGATCAAACCATCATTCATCATATTATTTAACCCGTTTGGTCGTATTAACGAACTCCATCGCTTTTATACGATCAAACCATCTTTTATTATATTATTTGACTCGTTTGGTCGTATCAACGAACTCCATCGCTTCTATACGATCAAACCATCATTATCATATGATTTAACCCGTTTGGTCGTATTAACGAACTCCATCGCTTCTATACGATCAAACCATCATTTATCATATGATTTAACCTGTTTGGTCGTATTAACGAACCCATCGCTTCTATAAGATCAAACCATCATTTATCATATGATTTAACCCGTTTGGTCGTTTTAGCGAACTCCATCGCTTCTATACGATCAAACCATCATTTATTTTATGATTTAACCCATTTGGTCATATTAACGAACTCCATCGCTTCTATATGATCAAACCATCATTTATCATATGATTTAACCCGTTTGGTCGTATTAACGAACTCCATCGCTTTTATACTTTAATATAACATAACCGATTCATCCGTGTGAATTTCATCACTTTTATTTGAATCGAATATATTTGAACTAGCTTTATTATTCAACATATATTACTACAAGTATCATAAGTAATTTCTTATAAAATGATAAGCCACGTACCTTAGAGTTTTTCCTTCAGACGCGTATCCGTTCCGACTTTGTCACTCGATGTTTCACCCGACTTGCCTATAATATTTAGGCCAATTTATGGTTTAGAATTCATAGTATAATATATGACATGTAACTTGTCAAAGTCTCATTTATACAATTCTTTCATGGTTTCAATAATCCATAATCATCTAGGCATTACATCGAGCATATTGTAGGCAAGATTTCTATACTACTCTTTTCAAGTCTATAATTTAACTATCAACCATAAATTAGTATCCTTTCAAGTCCCTACATCTAGAATGTGCAAAATTTACATCCATATTCTAACATATTAACATCACATATTAAAATTTTCACTACTACGACTCAAGTGTTCATCGTAGTCATAAAACCCACTTAGCGTAACATTGTTAATCATCCAAATACTTATTTAATAGCACTTGATTACTGATTTTTCAGCAATTGTTTGTTCCTATATCCATATACACTTCAGATTTCATCATAACATTCACAATTTTACTTAACATAAAATTTGTAGTGTTCAAGTAGTTTCATAATATCACTAGGATCAAATTAGACATACCTAATGATTTCCTTTGCCTAAGTATTCATCAATCTATGCTCATGCAAGGATTTCAGCCCTAATTTCTCTTTGATTTTTGAGAGATTGTTGAAATTAGGGTTCTTCCCCTTTTGCTCTTGGTCTGGGCGATCCAAGCACACTGTGTGTGTGTGTTTTGTTGTGTTTAATTTTATTTATGTATTTATAACCACCTGTAACGCCCCAAAACCCGAATGTATGACTCAATAGTATGGTTTCATAAGATATGGAATGAAAGGTGATAACTAAGTTATTTAACTTAGTTAGAATTAAAAGTCTTATGATAAAATATAAGGATTTGTGGTAAATGTGATAAATGGCAAACTAGAGGGACTAAAGGTGGGAAATTGGATTGAAGTTTGCATCTAAAAGAGTGAGCAGGGATCTTTGAGTGTATTTTGTGTGTGTGTCAACACACATGAAGAATGATTAGGGTTCTTCCCCACAACCCCACAAATTGATGAAATTGAACAAGGATATGAAGCCAAATCAATGCATGAATGAAGAATCCTTACCATCTCATCCTAATGAACATATGGTAAGTTGAAATTTCTGATTTGGTGACTATTCATGAAGTGGGTTAGGATAAATCCGTGAAATTGGTTGAAATTAGAACGAATACTTGTTAATGTTATCATGTGGAAGTTGAATCATGGTTAAATTTTAGTTATGGGATGATTTAGATGGAAACCCATTGCATGAGAGTGAAGATGATGAACATGTAGATATAATATTGTGATTTTGTTATGAACAAGGTGTTATATGATAGATTATGATAGATAAACTTGATGTAGAAATGATGATTATGTGATTTTGCTTGAATGTAATGGTTCATGAGATGAATCGGGAAGAACATGCTTAAAATACTTGTACATTATGCTTAGAAGGCAGTACGTACACCAGATGTTTGATGAAATGTCTAAATGACAATAATATGTGAAATTATATGCAAGTAACGATTGAACGTGTATAGAAAGTGATAATGGTATACTTGTTAGTAAAACAAGGTTAGGAGTGTATTTGATAAGTATATGTGAAACGTAATTGATGATGTGATTCGGTAAAAGAGTGCTTTAAGGGACTAGTACCCTATGTTTGAATGGTGGTGTACACCATAAGTTGAATTCGTGATTTACAATAATTAGAAACGGATGTGTATGAAATGTACATAGTGTCATTAATATGGCCTAATATGATGACACGAATATATGAGGTTATGTCGAAAGTTCATATGATAAACGTTGACTTCTGAAAGTCAACTGCGCATAAGAAGCATGGTTAGACTTGTTGTCACAATTGTAAGATTATAGAAAGTCACACGGTATGTGATATATCAATATGTGTTATATGTGATGACATAATGAATAATATGAGTTTGTAAAGATGTGATTTTGAGTATAAGCCTTATGCTTGTTAGGATTGACAAGTCAAATGTGAGTTATGCATTTGATATGATCGTTAATATGTACAATCGTGTATGCTAACAAGAATGTGATTGCGATGACACGAAAGTATAGGGATCATGTCAAGATGGATGGAAGCATGGAAGGCTAACGGGTCAAAATGGAGGCAAGGTAACGGATGTGAATTCGGACGCTAAGGTAAGTGATTTCCGGAATCACTCTTTAGATACTTTAATGGAAATATTTTATTTTAATTGTTGAAGAAGCTTGTGGGAATGTAAGAACATGGGAGGTACTAAGATGAGTTAGATAATATTGGGTTGATAATAGTCAACTAAATGGAAGTTGTATGATATAAACCGAATGGAGTAAATCCAAGTGGTAAGCTATCGTTAAACGACATAATTAAAGCACAAATGGGCTTGTGCCAATGTAGATTTTATTGTTAAAGTGAGACGATAGTAGTATTAAGAGGAACGGGACCTGTTTAGATGTTACATGTTTAATTTGAAATGAATCGGAACATGCATGAACGAACGGGACTCGAAACGGGTCAAATAAACTGCAGCCCCAAATCTGCAGCAGCTGACCATAAGCTACGGTAGCTAACCGTAGCTTACGGTAGAGGATTTTATTTTTTGCAGAACGTGGTTACCGTAAGCTACGGTAGCTAGCTGTAGCTTACGGTAGAAGATTTAATTGTTGGCATAACATGCCTACCGTAAGCTACGGTAGGCAGGCCGTAGCTTACGGTGGAATTAGTCAACTTTCTAATTATTTTTGTGTTCTTGTAACGACTAATTCCGGCTCCAACCCGGTATCTCGTAAGATGTTCTTAAGGCGATTAAGTGATGCTAGACTTGTAAAAAAAATAAAGTAAGAGTGAAAGTACGAGTCTTGATATACGTAAAGTGAATGTGGTTTCATGTGTGGGTGCCAACACCAAGTTATGTAGTTGTATGATTAAAACTCGGATTGAGTAGAAGTGTTATAGGCAAGAAAGAATCAACTTATTAACACGTACGGACATTGATGAATAGAGAGTATACGATTTAAGTATGGTGATTGCATGTAAACAAGCAAACATAACTTGCATGTATGTATATTGA
This sequence comes from Scalesia atractyloides, assembly GCA_947069175.1. Lineage (NCBI taxonomy): Eukaryota > Viridiplantae > Streptophyta > Magnoliopsida > Asterales > Asteraceae > Scalesia > Scalesia atractyloides. The sequence continues at coordinate 82,254,042 of CAMTDV010000001.1, read as the reverse complement.
TGCGTGCGAGTGCAAACAGGAAGTGTAACTTATTGAATATAGATCAGTGGTATGTGCTTACGCGAATTTGGAGGTTTGTAATACATTGATATTATGTTTTACTAATTGTACTGCTAATGAGAATGAAACAGGAATGCAAGTATGTAAGTGTTGGGATTTCGAAAGTGCGAAGTCCGGTTGACAGAACAAATTTAGAAGGATATAATTATGGAGAAGTATACATAGAGAGAATACTATGTGGTTATTGATTTATTATATATCCATTTAATTATGTAAGATGTCACCCTCTACTAATGTGTTGGTTGTGTATGTGGTGACTGCAGATTAGTCAGATTACCACTATCATCAAGTGAGATGTGTGGACAGATCGAGTCAAAGAGCAAGGATTGTACGGGAAGAGCGATTTCCTAGCTTGCATTATGCATTATATACGGCAAGTCAAGCAAAATGAACATAGTAAATCTTTTAAGGAAGTGTCCAAATATTTGTAAACGAACCCTTTAAATATGTTATATAGTTAATAAAGAAAGAATTTTATGGTTCATATTTCCGCTGCGTTATTTTGGGTCATAATGCGTTTAGGGCCTTACACCACAAGTTTACCTAGTGTCCAATTTGGCCCTCTATGTTTTGCTTATTATACAAAAGCATTACTCAATACTTCATTGATTATCAACTATTAATAAACTAAGTTAAATTTGTAATACTAATGAGGTGCATAATGTTTACCACTTAACCCAATATCATTAAATATTTGTTATAGATGGGGACGTTACAAGTCCATCCCTCTTTAAAAAGGGTTTTCCATAAACTAAGTCAAATGCTTCTGATTATTTATATAATTTAATATTTTTGGGGTGTTACAAAAACCACCTTTTTCCCGATGGCGAGACTAATGGCGTTGCTAGTTTTACAGATCAGCCGAAGTGAGCCTGCAAACCCAAAGGCGAAGTGAGAGGTTAACCAATTATGCAGAAACACCCTGAATGTGACTTATATATCTCCGGATATCCCTAGGTTCAACCGGTGCTTCTTTAGCGGTCAAGTAGTCGACTTTATCCATAGCGCCCGATGTCACGGTAGTTGTCAGTCGTTCCTTCCCGTTCAAAAAAAATGTCATTTTAGTCTCGTGGTTTGGCCATTTTGCCTGCTTAGTCTGAAGGTTTCATACCGTGGGTCCAAAAAGCTTTCACTGTTACATCTTAGTCCACTGGATTAACACAATCCATTTTTTATGTTAACTAGAAAAGCAATTCGATCATTTTATATGTTTTTTTTAATTTTATATCAGATTTGTTTCATCTCATCACCACCAACCGCCAACGACCACCACCACTTGAAGAAACACTGGACTGAACCGAGAGGTATCCGAAGATATCTTAGTTACAACCTAATATTTTTGCATGAAAGGTTGTCTCTCGTTCGCTCTTCTGGGTGATCTCACTTCAAGCTAATCTGCAAAACTAGCAACGCCGTTAGTCTTGTCACGAGAGAAAGGGGGGTTTCTCCGTGACCACACTCCGGCGTGAGAATAAGTATTCGGTGATTGTAAGGTAATAAGCAAGCAAGTAGTAGTTAGTGAGTAAGCTGTAACATTTGTCGAAAAAACGGGTTTCAAAACCCACTTCGTTTAATAATCAAATATTCGGTTAAATGTTCGTTGCGTATTTATTGTGCCGATTATTTTAAATGATATCAAATTAATAAATATGTTGGAATTTAAAACCAAAATTTATAAATAATAATGATAAGTAAATCAAAGAAAAAAATATATATATAATAAAACGGAAAAGGGTAGCCGGGTCTCGAACCCGGGTCTCCCGTGTAAACACACACACATCACACCACTCCGCCACACACATCCTTTGTGATAAATACTTAAACAAATATCATTTAAGGTAAAACAGAGAAAGTCAAAACCTGTAAATCAGCGCGCCCAGAACTCGCAATCGCCGGAAAAACCGAAACTCCGCAAATGTGGCTATTTTCCCTTGACTGAAACGCGTAAACTGATTTCGACATCAGTTATAACCGTTGCTTAACACTCAATTTAGTCAAAACCGTTTCCTTTAAGAATTGAAATCCTTAACCGCGAATTTTGACCACTAATTCGAAACCAATCGGCCTGTCCCCCTTATAAATACCCACCCAAACTCCTTGTAAACTTTTCGCTCAGAACCGCACTCTCTTTCTGAAGCTTTATTTCTTCCAAAGCACGTCGCCGGAGATTATCGCACTCGCTGGAATATCGCCGGAATCACTGATCAAAATACCGCAGTTGTTCTCCAGATGGTATAATTGTCTAAACCTCCTTACTATCTCTTGGTTGGTAATTTATTTGCTCAAAACAACAATCAAAACTGATAAATCAGTTCATCCAGCCGGGACATTGTCGGGATTTTGAATGATGAAAAAGATGAAGTTAAGTTAGTGTTTTAATATAAATAAAAACGGGTATTTAACCGGGTTAGACACACAGTCCAGCGGTGGACTGTGTGCAAATACAAAACACACGTCCCGGGTTCGAATCACACATGTATCCGACTTTCTGAAATAAAACCAACATTTTTAAACTTATTCAGATCCATTCACAGCATATATATATAATTAATATAATCCAGTGTTTATACAGATTAGACACATAGCCCAACTGGTTGGGCTGTGTGCACTCGAACCGAAGGTCCCGAGTTCGATTCAAGGTTCTGTAACCGGTTTCGGCCATATTAAATCATTTTTAATAAAAACTAAATAAGGTTAAAGCTAGTTAGTATATATATATATAATTAAAACAGAGAATATTTCGGGTTAGACACGTAGCTCAGTTGGTAGAGTTGCGTGCATGGATACGAGAGGTCCCGAGTTCGAACCTCACTCGCCGCCTGAAATTCATGCTGTCCGACCGGTCAGACCCGGTTAGACCTGACAAAGTCAACCCTTTTTTTAATTTTTGTTTTCTTATTTTCTTTTTATTAAATTGAAAAATTATTTAAAAATACTTAAAAATAAAGATTTTGAAGGTTAAAAATTTGCATTACTCACAAAAATAAATCTAAAAATCTCACTAAAGAACACTAATTAAAAATAATAATCTCAAATAAAATTTATTTATTTATCGAATTATTTCGTTATTATTTAGGTTAGTTTCCCCTCGTCGGTTGAATCATAAATTCGTGCGCATTCATCGTCATCAAGAAACGCATCCACTGTGAGTGAATCTCTACCAATTCCCCGTTTTAATCATGTTTTGGGGTGTATCATGTGTCGTACTATTCTTTTATTTTATTTAAACACTTGTGTATACATCATATCCGTGATCAAATGTGTATTGATTGTTGTGTGAATTATATGTAGATTAAATTTATCATTTCAGTGCACGCATTTCATTAGGCCCATCAGTTCCCCGTGGGATACGGCTTGAGCATCAGGAGCCTCATTAGATCGGCTCCGTTTGATTGAGACTTGATCTCAAATACATCATCATTTCATGTCATATACTCATCCAAAGTGGTTTGTGATTGTTTACATATATGTTTGCTCACATGTGATTAATGCACGAATTTTCTTTAATAAATAAAACAAGAAATTAGTTAAAATGTTTTATCAAGGTTCACTCGCCAACTTTCGTTGACCCAAAATCTCCCCCGTTTTACACATGATACAGGTGATCCAGCCGAGACAGGAAACACTTAGGATGGCCTAGAAGAATAAACAAGTTTATGCTTTGGAATAAATATATAGTTTCATCTTCCTTTGTAACTGTATGAATTTTGTTTTTGGATATTTAAGTTTGTAATTTGAATTTAATAAATATGAAAAATCTTAGTAAATATCATGAGCTTTGGTGATAACCCAATTATGCCCCGACTTTTATTCCGGTGCGGGTCGGGGTGTGACAGATTGGTATCAGAGCTTGTGACTATAGAGATATAGGATAGGTTATTAGACCCTTAGAGCCTATACTATAGTTGATTAAATTTTAACTGTTTATGCGTTACATGCAAATTCATGATGTTTATATGTTTCATGTTTATTTTCACACCCAATGTTATGCAAGCACGCTCACAAATACATGTTATTATGCAATGCTCATCATAAATCATATCCTCATAACATATCATATCTATGAGAGCACACACCTCACGATTTCCATGATTTTTGCAATGATTTTTGTATTTTTCAAATCACATCAAAGTGAGTTCTCATGACGGGCATGTAGTAACTGGAAGGGTACGAGTACCGGTAGTCGGAACGTCCTGTCTAGGCTTGGCATTCGTATAAATCCAAAATAAAGGACCAGTTTGCCTACCTGGGGACTAACGATGAGAGTACGAAGGACCTATTAGGCCAAAACATGCTATACCAAACGTCGTGTGAGCTAACCCCACTTTGAGTTGTCATTGTGTCTACACCTGGACACCCTCCTACCATACATCTCGCAATCATATTTTACGATTTTCATTCGGGTGGTGAGAGTGTTAACCCACCGACACCAATGTGAATCCTACCAAGCCCAATAGTCATGGGGGCCCACATGACTACACATGCAATGGTATGGGGGACATTTGGAGGCCCAAACATGAGCAAACCCAAGACATCCTATGGATGTAGTTAAATTATTGTCAGTTATGTTGTTTTTCATTCTTTTTACGACACATGACACCTAGAAAATTCTTAAACTCACAATCTTCCTATATATGTTCCTGTAGATGTCGGCTAGGCAACTACGTGGAGGTAGAAAGTCAGGAAAGTCAAGCGAACGCTTGGCCACACAAATTGCTAAACAAATCCGCAGTACTTCCTGACATCGTGCTTCAAGTTCAACAAGCTCTCACCGCTAATCCCATCAACCCTCCCAACCAAGAAGACCAGAGCATCGCCAATCCTCCTTCCAAAACCCCCAAGTGCACCTACAAACACTTCAAATCCTGCGATCCCCCAAAATATGAAGGGACCGAAGGTGTTACCGCCCTCCTTCACTGGTTTGAAGAAATGGAAAATACTTTCCTCAATTGCGATTGTCCCGAGGACCGTAAGGTACGTTACGCGATTGGAAGACTGTTTGGGGTAGCCCTTACCGGATGGAACACGGAAAAGGGTAAGCGATGAGTTGAAGATGCCATGGCTTAACATGGGAAGAGTTAAGGGAACTCATGACTAGACGCTTCTGTCCAAGAAGTGAAATCAAAAAGCTGGAAGACGAATTCCACGCACTGAAACAAAAGGAAGGAGACCACACTTCATATAATAAGAGATTTCTCGAGTTGAACCAGATGATCACAAATTTGTTCACCCCCTTGTACCGCTTAGTTGAACACTACATTCGAGGCCTCCCCTCGAAAATTCAAGATTCGGTTTTAAGCACTTCACCTGCAACACTTGAAGCCGCAATGGAGTTAGCTACAGAACTCACTGAAAATCGCATTCGAAACGGCAAGTTCAAAGATGAGAAGAAGAAAGCACCCATTGAGACCCCAACTCCAAACCACCCAGTCTCATCCTCGAAGTTTGCTGGTAAAAGAAAGCGAAATGGCAAGAATTTTGCTGTCACTCAAACCAACCCTCCTATCACTGCTGCACCAATCACCCAAATTGCTCCTCCAGCTGCGCCATTCAAAAAGCCATACACTGGCCCACACCCAAAGTGCAACCGCTGTCAATACCATCACCCTCCCAAAAATCTCTGCCAACACTGCACAAGTTGTGACCGTGCGGGTCACACCATCCAAACCTGCCGTACCCTTCAACGAATGAACCGCAATCAACCTCCAACCCAAACCCAAAATCAGATAGTGGGCCAAACCCAACAACCCTTACTTCTACCACCTTCACAACACGCAGCCCAACCTTACTACCAACCCAACTACCCCATGATGCAACCCCTGCGAGCTTGTTTCAACTGTGGGGACCCAAACCACTTTAGGAACACATGTCCACGCCTAGTGAACATCATCCATGTCCAAGCTCACGCAAACCCTGTAAACCAAGCTCCCCCACCTGCCAGAGGGAGAGCTTTCAATATCAATGCCAACCAAGCCAGGGCTGACAACAACGTGGTCAACGGTACATTTCTCATTAATGGTAGTTATGCATCCATATTATTCGATACTGGTGCGGATAAGAGCTTTGTGTCCTTAGAATTTGAACCTATCCTCAACCAACCTCGTGTTAATCTCATCTAATCTCTAACGGTGGAAGTTGCTGACGGAAAACCCATTTCATTAAATTCTATTATACGCAATTGTACTCTCACCCTAAACGATCACGATTTTCCAATTGACCTTATTCTTATGAAGTTGGGAAGTTTCGATGTTATAATCGGTATGGACTGGCTCAGCCAGCATCACGCTGAAGTGGTATGCCACGAAAAATTCATTCGCATTCCTCTTGCAGACGGTCAGACACTACGTATTTTTGGGGAAACCCCTTCAAAAGGACTCAAATTAATGTCCTGCCTTCAAGCCCGAAGATATCTCCGCAAGAACTATGTCGCATTCCTAACTCACGTCGTCAAAAAGGGAAACAAGGAGAGAAAACTCGAAGATATCCCAATTGTGAAGGAATTCACACAAGTCTTTCCCGACGACATTTCAGGACTTCCTCCTGTGAGAGAAGTCGCATTTTGCATCGATCTTGTACCTGGCGCTACACCAGTCGCAAAATCTCCTTATAGGTTAGCCCCATCCGAAATGCAAGAGCTGGCCAGTCAACTGCAAGAGCTGACTCACAAAGGATTCATACGTCCTAGCTCATCGCCTTGGGGTGCACCTGTTCTTTTTGTGAAGAAGAAAGATGGAACGTTTCGCATGTGCATTGATTATAGAGAACTCAACAAGTTAACGGTTAAAAATCGCTATCCACTGCCTCACATTGATGACCTCCTAGACCAACTTCAAGACGCTACCTGCTTTTCAAAAATCGACCTTCGTTCTGGTTATCATCAGCTCAGAGTGCACGAAGAAGATATCCCAAAAAACCGCCTTCCGGACTTGTTATGGTCATTACGAGTTCATGGTCATGCCTTTCGGTTTAACCAACGCCCCCACTGTCTTCATGGATTTAATGAATAGGGTATGCAAACCCTACCTCGACCGTTTCGTCATAGTCTTCATCGACGACATCCTTATTTACTCCAAGTCTAAATCCGATCATGAGCGACACCTTCGACTCATCCTTACACTCTTAAGGACTGAAAAGCTTTACGCTAAGTTCTCAAAATGCGAATTCTGGTTAGGAGAAGTACAATTCCTTGGACATGTCGTCAATGACAAGGGAATTCATGTCGATCCTTCAAAAATCAAGGCAGTACAGGAATGGCAAGCGCCACGTACCCCTATCGAAGTTAGGTCATTTCTTGGTTTGGCCGGTTACTATCGACGCTTCATTGCCAATTTTTCGTATTGTTGTACCACTCACGGCCTTGACTCATAAAGGAAAACCCTTCATATGGGGACCTAAGCAAGAGGAGGCCTTCCAAACTCTAAAGCAAAAACTTTGTGACGCACCTATCCTCACACTCCCTGAGGGTTGCGATGACTTTGTGGTATATTGCGACGCCACAGGGCAAGGGCTAGGCTGTGTATTGATGCAAAGAGGAAAAGTGATAGCCTATGCCTCTAGGCAACTCAAGGTTCACGAGAAGAATTACACCACCCACGACCTGGAACTTGGGGCCGTTGTGTTCGCTCTCAAGATATGGAGACATTACCTCTACGGTACCAAGTGTGAAATATACACTGACCACAAGAGTCTCCAACATATCTTCAACCAGAAAGAGTTGAATATGAGGCAACGAAGATGGTCGAACTTCTCAACGACTACGACTGTGAAATTCGGTATCATCCTGGCAAGGCAAACGTGGTGGCCGATGCGCTCAGTCGAAAAGGTTATGCGAACTCCACTCGTCTTCTATGTTCGCAAATCATAACCGACATCAAAGATCGAATCCGGGCAGCTCAACATGTTTCTGTAACAGAAAATGACGTACGCGATGAGCTGTCATGTGGAGCTGAACTAAAAATCGAAACCAAATCCGACGGTATTCTATACTATTTAAACCGCATATGGATTCCGGATCGCGATAACCTTCGTGAATTCCTCCTGAATGAGGCGCTCAAAACACGATACTCTGTACACCCAGGAGCCGACAAGATGTATCAAGATCTACGATACACCTACTGGTGGCCTGGCATGAAAAAGGATATCGCTGTTTTTGTTTCCAAGTGCCTTACCTGTTCCAAAGTAAAAGTTGAACATCAAAGACCTTCAGGACTTCTAGTCCAACCCGAAATACCTGTATGGAAGTGGGAAAACATAACCATGGATTTCATTACCGGGTTACCCCGAACCTCCAGTGGGTATGACACCATATGGGTAATAATCGATCGTCTTACAAAGTCATCTCATTTCATTCCGATTCGCGAGGACTTCAAGAAAGAGAAGTTAGCTCGTATCTACATCAGCGAGATCGAAAGCCGTCATGGTGTACCATTAAGCATCATTTCAGACCGTGATGGTCGTTTCACTTCACGAACATGGCGAGCCGTACAAACCGCTTTGGGTACACGATTAGACCTCAGTACCGCTTTTCATCCTCAAACTGATGGTCAATCTGAACGCACCATCCAAACCCTTGAAGACATGCTGCGAGCATGTGTCATAGACTTCAAAGGGAACTGGGACGCTCACCTACCATTAGTTGAATTTTCGTACAACAATAGCTATCATTCAAGTATCGGCATGGCTCCTTTCGAAGCTTTATATGGTCATAAGTGCCGATCTCCAGTATGTTGGCACGAAATTGGGGGAAGCGCAAATTACCGGGCCAGAATTAATTCAAGAAACAACCGACAAGATCCTTCAAATTCGAAACAATCTTCTAGCGGCTCAAAGTCGTCAAAAGAGTTATGCTGACAAACGACGAAAGCCCTTGGAGTTTGACATTGGTGATCAAGTACTTTTAAAAGTATCACCGTGGAATGGAGTGGTTCGTTTTGGCCAGAAGGGCAAGCTAGCACCACGCTACGTAGGACCTTTCAAGATACTCGAAAGAGTAGGTCCTGTAGCATACAAGCTTGACCTACCAGAAGAGCTCAACAGAATTCATCCCACATTCCACGTATCAAACTTGAAAAAGTGCCTTGCCTATGAAAACCTCCATATTCCTCTAGAAGACATTCAAGTCGATGAATCGACACTTCGTTGAAAGACCAGTAGAAATCATGGATTTCGGAGAGAAGCGTTTTAGGCGAAGTCGTATTCCAATTGTCAGGGTACGTTGGGAGTCAAAACGAGGACCCGAGTTTACTTGTGAACGTGAAGACTCAATGCGCGAAAAATACCCGCATCTTTTTCCAGTTACCACTACTACCTAAATTTCGGGATGAAATTTCTAGAAGTAGGGGATACTGTAACATTTGTCGAAAAACGGGTTTCAAAACCCGCTTAATCATGTTTTGGGGTGTATCATGTGTCGTACTATTCTTTTATTTTATTTAAACACTTGTGCATACATCATATCCGTGATCAAATGTGTATTGATTGTTGTGTGAATTATATGTAGATTAAATTTATCATTTCAGTGCACGCATTTCATTAGGCCCATCAGTTCCCCGTGGGATACGGGTTGAGCATCAGGAGCCTCATTAGATCGGCTCCGTTTGATTGAGCCTTGATCTCAAATACATCATCATTTCATGTCATATACTCATCCAAAGTGGTTTGTGATTGTTTACATATATGTTTGCTCACATGTGATTAATGCACGAATTTTTTTTAATAACTAAAACAAGAAATTAGTTAAAATGTTTTATCAAGGTTCACTCGCCAACTTTTGTTGACCCAAAATCTCCCCCGTTTTACACATGATACAGGTGATCCAGCCAAGACAGGAAACACTTAGGATGGCCTAGAAGAATAAACAAGTTTATGCTTTAGAATAAATATATAGTTTCATCTTCCTTTGTAATTGTATGAATTTTGTTTTTGGATATTTAAGTTTGTAATTTGAATTTAATAAATATGAAACATCTTAGTAAATATCATGAGCTTTGTGATAACCCAATTATGCCCCGACTTTTATTCCGCTGCGGGTCGGGGTGTGACATAAGCTCGTATGTGAATAGATGGTTTTACCTTGCGGTATGACCCTTATTTTATAGCCGAAGATAGGTGTGTTTAGGAGATGGGCTGATGGGCCTTGGGCCCGACCCAGACGACCAAGGATATCTGTTCTGTCCCCCTGCATTGATCATTAATGATCACTGGCAGGAGGTGTGCTTTGTCGGATGTTAAATGGAGCCACGTGTCATGGTAGTTGCCTCTGGTGTCAGACTTGTCATCAGCCGAATGTGGAGAATGTGTGACAATCACTGGCTGAGTTTGGTTGGTGTATAGTCTGGCGTCTGCATTACTGTTCATGCGACGTGTAACACCCCTGCCCCTCGTTATCACCAATATTGTCAGCTTTGCCCCTGATGGGTGGCACCATCCAGGAACTCACGGCTTTGTTTTTTGTTGCCCTGGTGAAGACTTCCCAGGAGGTCACCCATCATAGTACTACTACTCCCACTTGAGCACCTTAACTGTGGAGTTCTCCTCTCATCCACTAGCATTAAGCCCAAAACGCGTTGGTGATTTTAGAGGTAGGGCATTACTTATGAACCAGGAATCTCTCCTGTCCACGGACGATGTAGGGAGGTATGCCATTAGGTGTTATAATCACCCCCCCTAAGGGACTCATCGTCCTCGATGAGGTTTTGCCCCAACATGTAGGAGGTTGCCATTATCCTCGATGAGGTTTTTTTGCCCCACATTTGGAAGGTTGCCATTAGGTGTTACAATCACCCCCTAAGGGACTCATCGTCCTCGATGGGGTTTTGCCCCAACATCCCGAACGGCACAGGAGGGTATCTGATACCACTCTGTAACACCCCTGCCCCTCGTTATCACCAATATTGTCCACTTTGCCCCTGATGGGTGGCCCATCCAAGAACTCACGGCTTTGTTTTTTGTTGCTCTGGTGGAGACTTCCCAGGAGGTCACCCATCCTAGTACTACTCCCACTTGAGCACGCTTAACTGTAGAGTTCTCCTCTCATCCACTAGCATTAAGCCCAAAACGCGTTGGTGATTTTAGAGGTAGGGCATTACTTATGAACCAGGAATCTCTCCTGTCCACGGACGATTTTGGGAGGTATGCCATTAGGTGTTATAATCACCCTCCCCAAGGGACTCATTGTTCTCGATGAGGTTTTGCCCCAACATGTAGGAGGTTGCCATTATCCTCGATGAGGTTTTTTGCCCCACATTTGGGAGGTTGCCATTAGGTGTTACACGACGCAGTCTGACACAACCTGCCGAGCGACCATCGGGTCACAACTCTGCCACTTTGTACCCTTGTATGTAGTCAATGCCTCTTTGCGCTTTACTCTTCCGCGTGGCTTTCAGTGCTTTCTGGCTACCGCAGAATTGTAAGGGTTAAGTCCTTTTGTTCTCAAGACTATGAGTTTCTCTCATGTTTGTCTTGTCCTTGTGCAAGGTTTTAGGACTTCGCGGCTAGAGGGTTGTTTGATCCGCGCAGGGTCAAGGGGCCTGCGCTCCTAGGTCCAACTTGCCGTTACGCCAAGTACGCAAGGTTCATTGTGCGACCTGCATGTGTCGGTCTAACTTGCCGTTACGCAGAGTGCGCAAGGTTCGTTGACTGCTAGTGCTGGTTTAACTTGCCGTTGCGCAGAGTGCGCAAGGTTCGTTGTGTGACCTGCATGTGTTGGTCTAACTTGTCGTTGCGCAGAGTGCGCAAGGTTCGCTGTGTGACCTGCTAGTGTTGGTCTAACTTGCCGTTGCGCAGAGTGCGCAAGGTTCGTTGTGTGACCTGCATGTATCAAGGTTGCAATACCATTGCGTATTGCGCGCAAGGTTTTTAGGCAACATGCTGTTTAAAGAATGGCGCACCATTGCACATTGCGCGCAAGGTTATTCTTGTAGTATGTTGTTATTAAGAATATGGTTCTTTGCGCAGGCGCATGGTTTTTGGGACCATACCCCTCCACCACCACCCGAGCACCTGCACAACAATCATCACCACCACCCTACTACCACAACTGTAACACTTCGAAAATTTTATCGAATTATATGACAACACAAGTCCGAAATTTCTCAAATGTTCCAGATATGCATATATATATATATATGTATATATCTAGATTTATTTTTTTCTCAAAACCAATAAAGTATTTTTCGTATCATAAGTTTTAGCAAGTGTTGATGTCTATTCGGTACTATAACAAACCAAATTGATTCCATCAGAACAACTTTCTCACATGTATCAAAAACTTAGAAGTTAAATCCCACGACTTACCATTAACCATCAACACAAATACTAGTCACCTCACACCTCACGCAGAATAGACCAAGTCAGTCTGACCACTTTCCTTTCCCGCCTCCTACACCAAAATGGGAAAACGCCGGCGAGCAGACTCCGATTCCGACTCCGACGACGACACAACCACCACCACAACACGCCTCCCCTTCAAAAACCGTCTAAAACCAGACTCCGTCATCTTATCCACCCTCAAAACCCTAACAGCCGCCACCAAATCCGCCTCCACCTCCAAAACCCTAACCCTAACCGACCTCTCTCTCTCCTCCACCTGCCGTGAAGTCACCGACCTCCCGTTATCCTCTGTCCAAAACCGCATCCTCACCCTCGCCCTTTCCCTCACCAAATCCATCCTCGCCGGTAACGGTTTTTCCTTCTCCGTCCCCTCACGCGCCGCCACGAACCAGCTCTACGTGCCGGAGCTCGACCGCATCGTTTTGAAAGACAAATCGTCTGTTCGTCCTTATGCATCCGTATCAACTGTACGGAAAACTACTATTACGACGCGGATATTGTCGCTTATACATCAATTGTCGTTGAAGAATATCCACGTCACCAAGCGTGACCTGTTTTATACCGATGTGAAGCTGTTTCAGGACCAGACGCAATCCGACGCCGTTTTGGATGACGTGTCGTGTATTTTGGGGTGCACTCGGTCGTCGTTGAATGTTGTTGCTGCTGAAAAAGGAGTGGTTGTTGGGAGACTTGTGTTTAGTGATAATGGTGATATGATTGATTGCACAAAAATGGGGATCGGAGGTAATAATATGTAATTTGTGTATTACTAGTTTTTTTATCGTTACGCAAATTGATAAAGTATAGACTACAATTGACCAGACTCGTTTCTGAACTAAATTTACGTCAAAATGTATGATAACTCAAATTCATACCGTCGAACCAAAACGTACATAAATAACATTTTACGATTGACCCAATCCATTTCAAACAATAATTACATTAAAGCGTAGATGAACTTGAATTTATAACGACACGTTCATAAAAAAAACACGTAAGAAATTGGTTTTAGGGTAAGTTTGAAACTTCAGAAACTTGAGGGAGTTAAAGTGACATTTACAAAGTTAGAGGGTTACCTTTGACATTATAGCAAAGTTTTTGGGTAGAATGAGTTACATGTCAAAAGTTTGAGGTTAAAGAGAAGTTAGAAAGTATGAGGGTTGTTTCTTGTCAAATTAGAAAGTAGGAAGGTCATTTTTGTCAAGTTAGAAAGTTGGTTTTTGTCAAGTTAGAAATTTGAGGGGTGAACTTTGTTAATTTAGAAAAGTTAAGGTGAATTTTGTCAAATCAGAAAGGTGGTCGCACCGACCATTCATTATAAGTCTATATGTGAATTATCTTAGGTATCAACATAGTTGTCATTAGCGGTCAATAGCAATAAGCTACCTATATGCTACTTATAGTGATGAATAGCGCTTTCATGTTTAGTGATTAAGTAGAGAAACAGAAAAATACATTTTATCAAGCTGGAGATGAGGAGAATGCAGAAAATACATGTTATAAGATCAAACCCGAGTTGTCGAACAGTGGGGATGAGGAAAAAATATGAAAATAAAATGTCGCTATTTATCGTTGTATACTATATATTGACATATGATCTATACGCTATGTAGCACGCTATAGCCGCTATTGACATCTATGGGCATTAGTATAATTAGTATGAGTAAACTTAGGTAATAGGTGTAACAACTCAAGTAGACCGTGCCAGAATATTGTTTGCTTTTGCCCCTGATAGCTTGCCTATTCAGGAACTCACGGTTTTGTTTTCACCTGATGAATTGCTCGTCTAAGCAAAAGACGTCCCTCAAGTGATGTGATGGGACTAACAATAGGGGTTCCAAGGTAATAATATGATAATTTGTGTATTATTATCTTAGGTATTAGATTAATTAGTATAGGTTAAATTAGGTTATAGGTGTAACATCTTAAGTAAGTCGTCCCAAAATATTGTCTGCCTTAGTATGATTTAGGGGCTTTTGGCAACTTGTGAATGGTTAAGTGCTGAATCAGTAAGATGTCTAAACCATTAAGTGCTAAACCAATAAGAGGTATGAACCATTAAGAGCCAGTATAATACTTAACCGTTCAGAGGCAAATGTCTGACCAATTCAGATTAGAGGTCTTAACCATTCAGACTCAATATATATCTTAACCATTAAGAGGCAAATGTCTGAACCATTCAGACATCTGCTTGTGAAACAAACAGTTTGAACCATTAAGTGCGAACCAGTAAGAGGTCTGAACCATTAAGAGCCTCATTAAGAGGTAAACAAACAGCCCCTTAGTGCCTTTGCCCCTGATAAGTTGCCTGTATAGGAACTCACGCTGTTTTTTTCACTTAACGAACTGCTCGTCCAAACAAAACACGTTCCCCGCGTCTCTCAACTTATGTAAGACTTACAATAGGTCAATTGAAATGGTCATGCTATTATAATTTGTATATTACTATCTTAGGTATTAGACCATGCGTTGTGGAATGGTGAGGGGTTGCCACATCACCCGTTAACAGGCTGAACACCGCCCCCCTTTGTTATTCGGTTTAGTTATTGGAGCCATAGCCATTCCAATAACGGTGCCATTGAGAAGGTGGGGCTCACCCCAATCTAAACCAATCACATGCTTTTGTTTTTTTTTAACTTTTGCATTGGTTATTCCACAACACATAGTTAATGGGTATTTAGTTATTGCTCAAGTTCTTATGTGGCAATGACGTGGCGGTGATGTGGCAATAGTTTAGTTATTCCACAACACATAGTCTTAGATCAATTAGTACGAGCTATGTTAGGTATAACAACTCAGGTGAACCGTGCCAGAACATTGTCCGCTTTTGTCCCTGATAGGTTTGAAACTCACGTTTTTCTTTTCACCTCGAATTGTTCGTCCAGGTAAAACGCACCCCTCAACCTGATAGGTTAATTGAAATACTTGCTGTCAAACATAATTCGGTTATATATGGGGTAAGTCGGTTCGGAATGATTATATGTAAACGATTTGCCTGTTATGATTATTGATTCGTCATAGAGAATATGTATATAAAATTTTCTCTGCATATATTTTTTTTCCATAAGAGATTTGATTTCATACTATTTGATTTGTGATATCCAACAGGTAAAGCAATTCCTCCAAACATCGATAGAGTAGGTGATATGTCTAGTGATGCACTGTTCATACTATTGGTCGAAAAGGATGCCGCTTATATGAGACTGGCCGAGGATCGGTTTTACAATCGGTTTCCGTGCATTATCGTAACAGCAAAAGGGCAGCCGGATGTGGCTACCAGGTTGTTTTTGAGGAAGATGAAGATGGAGTTGAAGTTACCCGTGTTGGCCCTTGTGGACAGTGATCCATACGGGTTGAAGATATTGTCGGTCTACGGTTGTGGATCGAAGAACATGTCATACGATAGTGCGAATTTGACTACACCGGATATAAAGTGGTTGGGGATTAGGCCTAGTGATTTGGATAAGTATAAGATACCCGAACAGTGTCGGTTACCGATGACGGAGCAGGATATTAAGACCGGTAAGGATTTGTTGGAAGAGGATTTTGTGAAGAAGAATCCGGGGTGGGTCGAGGAGTTGAGTTTGATGGTGAAGTCGAAGCAGAAGGCAGAAATTCAGGCGTTGAGTACGTTTGGTTTTCAGTATCTGTCGGAGGTTTATCTGCCGTTGAAGTTGCAGCAGCAAGATTGGCTCTAGTGATTGTTTGTAACCTTTTTGTTTCTCTTTGTAGCAAGTTTATTGTCGTTGGAGTGTAATATGTTGTCTTGAATTTATAAAAAAACTGTCAAGAAGCAAGTTTTACATGTTTTCTGTATTTGAAATGATGTATTATTAGTCTTTTGTCTTTAATATGTTTATTTCTTTCCCTCATTTATAAAGTAGGATGCCTATAGTAACAGGGATCACAATGTGTCTCGTTTATTGTCCCTAATGGGTTTCTTGGATATAAAGTAGGATGCCTATAATGAGTCTAAACAAGGGCCATTACATTATTACTCTTTCTTCATACTCTCTTCTGCTGACAAGTGTTTCTTATGGAGTTATGGTTGTTTTTAACAACTTTATTAAGTCAGATGTAACCATGTCATGTGCTGTATAAATTTGTATGATGTTGGTTCTGTTAGTTTTCGAGTTCCTATATATCTTTTATGCGAAATTGCAGTTTTTTTAACTATAAGCACAAAAATGTTGCATCTTCTAAAAATGGCAAATTTTGTCTATAGACTATAAGATTTAAGTTATGCACCAGTTCTTGAAGTCATTTTCAATAATCCCCGCGATATTGCAGCTCAAGTATTTATGTATATGAAGCGAAACTAACGTCTTTATCACCTTTAAGTCCAAAATCCAATGATCAACAATTGTGGGGCTTAACACTCGACAGGACACAGGGGCCTGTCTTATGATAAAGGGGTACTCTGTTTCTTTACGTCCGCTATATTATTGTGTCCTATACCAGAAGGAGTGATCCGGGATTAAGTCGCGTAGTGATACCCGCCAAAAGAAAAGGGGCCTTGCGTACGAATTGGAGTACAAAGAGAATTTCAGCATACTAAAATCTAGTGAATCTGCTTCCATATTCATGAAAAGTCGGGGTTGAAAGTTGAAACATGTAATGAAACTAAGACAACTTATCTTACTAATAGCGAGTCAGGTGCTTCCAGCCTTCCAAGGCCTATAAATAAAAGTTTCTTTCAGTCTATATTTTTCCAAAGACAGAGGTAGAAGTCAGAAAGAAAGACTTTCAGTAACACTTATTCTGACAACAAACACTCTTATGAAATCACTGGAAGACTTGCAACAATTCGATTCAAGCAAGTCGACCATTGAATCTATTAAACTGGGCCGCTTCTTTCCCCTCTGCAGGAAGAAGCATCCTTTGCCCAGGTTGAACCAGGAACCTCACTTCTAAGAGGCATATGCTTTTATCAATTGGGCTACCCCTACATTGGCTCAAGTTACTATATATTTTTTGATATTTTCATGTACTTATTACAGAATTAGCATGTATTAATAATATGTATGTAACAATAAAGTAAACAACATGTACACTTATAATACAATAAAATAGATCTAAACCATAATCTACCATGTGGAAAGAGTCGCATTGACAAATGACAATCCACGAGATTTATGCTTCTTGATTTTTGAAGCAAATAGTTTAAACAATCAAATTAAGTTTCGATTTTAATTTGTAAAAATATAGGTCTCCAAACGAATCAAACTTTCGATGAACAGTTCGTAAACTGTTCGGCGGAAAGTTCGTTTGTGTTCATTCGTTTATTAAACAAACGAACACAAACAAGAAATTTTGTTCATTTAGTTAAACGAACGAATATAAACAAAAGCCGTGTTCGTTCATTTATGTTCGTGAATGTTTGGTAACATGTTCGGTTGTGTTCGCTAAAATATTTAAGAAATGTTAGTGTGTTATATATTCATTGTATTGTATATTTTGTTCATAAACGTTTGTTTGTGTATGTTTATTTCCATTTGTATTCATGAATATTAGTTTGTGATCATTTGTGTCATCAACGTTTATTGTCTAAAATTAACAAAAAAACACAAACGAACACGAACCAGTTCATTTACTTAACAAACAAACACGAACATAAAATCTCGTTCGATAATTGTTTATTAGCAGTTTATGAACAAATATACTTCTTAACAAACGAACTAGAATAAGATCTTGTTTGTGTTCAATAGGTTCGTTTCAAAAAGATATTAACAAAAATGAAGAAGATGAGTAGATTTAGGGACCCCACTGCATCCGGGCTCCAACTCATCCGGACTTACCCAACCAAACCCACCTGTCACTCAATCGATCATGTCTCCTTAATTCCACATTTCTTCACCATTTCATCCACAAGATCTGGTTTTCTTCCTCAAAACATTCCAAAAAACTGCCAATATTAAAGAAAAACAAGAAGCTTTCAAAGAATCCAACTACAGTCACCGGTAAATTTGACTAAATTCCCATTCTTTCAACTTTCTTCAACTTCAAAAACATATTTTTTTTCCAGTAAAAATATGTTCTTTAAGTGATTTTACTGAATCTTGTTCAAGATTATCGTATTTTGGCATCTGGGTGTGTCAAGAAATGCTTGGATCCTGTTAGTTTTCTTGAGTTTGAAAAAGGGTATGAGCGGTTATTGTATAAAATTACCTACATTTATCTGAATTTTGAATATTATTTGTTGAATTTCTTCAAGTTCATTGTCAATTGGCTTCTGGGTATGAATTATCTTTTGGATTTAATTCCTGGATTCATATTTTTTATTTTTCTGGTGAATTTTGGGTTTTAAGTAGTAACTCAACAGTTTTTCTTGATAATTCACCGTTTGACTTCTTGGTCAAATGGACCAATTTTGTAACTTTAAATTAACATGAAATAATTGAAATTTAGAGGATCTTGATAGGTACATTGAATCTGGTGATAAATTTTATAATCTAGGAATAATATTGGTCTCAAATTTTTAATGCCAGTCTAAATTATGAATTTAGATTGTTATTAATGTTTGACTTTAATTGTCAAAGTGCTTCTCTTGTAAATGTAACCGAAAAAACCGAAATTTGTTGAAAACAGGATAATTCAGTAATGGGAAAGAAAGGAAGCTGGTTTTCTTCGATTAAGAAGTCGTTTAGTCCAAGCTCCAAAGAAAAGAAAAGCCAGGTTCATTACAACTCGTAAATCATTACATTTTATCGATTTATTAAAATATTAACCTTAAGTAACGATCTTTTTGCTGATCATACACCAGAAATCGGAACATCAAGGGGCTGTGGAGGAGCAACCTTCAGTACCCGATACACTACTTGTAGAAAATGTCTACGGTTGTTATGACTCTCATCCATTTCCTCCACCAGAAGAGGTGAGACCACTTGAGGTGCAGGCTGAGCCGCCACAGACCGCCAGTGTTAATACAACTGTTGCTGAATCGACAGCTGTGGCAGCCATCATGACCCAGTATGCAGGAAAATCACGGGGGGAAGTAGCTGCGATTATAATCCAAACAGTTTTTCGCGGTTGTTTGGTATTTAATTATTGAATTAAATCAAGAATATCAAGTACATTCTACATTAAAACATATAATGTGTTTAGGGCTGCAAATGAACCGAACGTTCAGAAAACAGTTTGTGAACCGTTCGGTGGGAAGTTCGTTTGTGTTCGTTCCTTTAATGTATGAATGATCACGAACAAGAATTTCGTTCGTTTAATTAAATGAACGAACATGAACAGAGGCCGCATTTGTTCATTTATGTTTGTGAACGTTCGGTTACGTGTTCGTTTGTGTTAGATAGTTCAATAGTATTTTGAGTTTTATATTTTATTTAAATACTTAAAATTCCGACAAGTAAAATATTCAATAAGTATTAGTGTATTATATATTCTGTTCATGAACGCTTGTTTGTGTTCGTTTGTTTCCATTTGTGTCATGAACAATAGTTTATGTTCATGAACATCAGTTTGTGTTCATTTGCGTCCGTTGCCTAAAATTAACAAACGGACACAAACACAAACGCGAACACATTCATTTCCTTAAAGAACGAACACGAACATAAAATCTTGTTCGCTAAGTGTTCAGGAACAGTTCATGAACACATACATACAAACGAACATTTGTGTTCCTTTGGTTCGTTTGCAGCCCTCGTTGTTTGTTGATTTTTTCCTGTGTTTATAGGCACGAAGGGCGTTTTGGGGTTTGCGAGGGCTTGTTAGGTTGAAGACGGTGATCGAAGGGCCGTGTGCCAGGCGGCAAACGGTTAACACGCTCAAATGCATACAGAGTTTATCTCATTTGCAATCGCAAATCAGTTCTAGAAGATTCCGGATGTCAGAGGAGATTCAAGCGCTTCAGAAACAACTTCTAAGGAATAAAGAAACCGCAAACATGCAGGTTAGTTTTTGTTAGAGCATTCACATCCTATCCATCAAATTCTGAGAGAAATGTTTTTATATTGTAAAAAGTGGTTGTAAGTGGTTGTAAGTGGAGGAGAGAGAAAATGTTACTGTACATCTGTATATTTAAGGGGACACTGTTCACCCTCTATAGTTTTTTAATATATTTTGGAAGAGGTTGTGAGTGGAGGTGAGAAAAAATGTAATGATAAAGGTATAAAAAATATTATTTAATTAGTAGAGAGAAAATGTAGTTGTTTTTAGTGTCATTATAGGGTAGGAAATGGTGGATAGGATGTGAATGCTCTTACAATTCATCCCACTCTCGCCCTGCTATGTTTGATCTAACAATTATCTTTTTTTTATTATTTTAAAAAAAATTGTTTTAGACCGGAGATGAATGGGATGATCGCGTGCAGTCTAAAGAAGAGATAGAGGCAAAGCTTCTGAGCAAGTATGATGCTGCTATGAGAAGAGAAAGAGCCATGGCGTATTCCTTTTCTCATCAGGTAACGACATACGGGCTTTAGGTTTGGGGTGCTAAACGGGCAATGTTTGCGAGTTCCAAAAATTGTGTCACACACGACGAGTTGTGCACATTTCAGTTAATTTTTGGTAACCAGTTCGATTAACCGGTTTAGGTGGTTATTTTCTCATTTTAGCTTTAATCGGTTATTACTTTAACTTTATTACTTTAACCGCTTCGGTTAATAACTGGTTATTTTCAGTTAATTAACCGGTTATTTTCAAATTTCTTTTGGTTTTACCCCCAATTAACCGGTACATTGGTTAAAAATAACTGGTTACCATCCTAAATATCTATAACCGGTTACGAACCGGCGGTTAATATTAACTAGGAACAACGGTTGTTAATTGGTTCCACTCCACCTCTACACACGACCGATTTAACCTGGAAAATTTTTTTTTTTGCATATAAATACTCTAAAAGTACAAATTTATAACCATTAACAGAAATTGTATAAAACAGTTACGTTTATACTATAAAAACTAATCCTCGTGTCTATTTTACCTTTTAAAATAAGACATTATGTACGCACCGGTTTAAGTTATAACATATTAACTAAAAAAACATTATTTTAAAAAAGTGTGAAAATAAACGTCATGGCGACCCGAACCCAACTTTAGCTAAATGTATTCAAGGGCTTAGCCTGAAACTGGCCTGGTCTGTTTAGACTAGATCCAAACCCGCGAATTTCGTATCGTAAAGTTGCATAATAGAGCACTATTAAAGGACATGTAATTTGAGATGTTTGGTGATTCTACCGAAACAGAAACCGTGGAAGAAATCAGGAGGGACGGCGACAAAGATGCTTTTCATGAACCCGACAAATCCTCAATGGGGTTGGAGCTGGTCAGAGAGATATAAAGATCATGAAACCGATCATGTTTCGGTTAGAAGTGGTATCGACAGTGGTAAAAGTGAAATTGCAAAATCGTATGCTCGTCACCAACTTAATTCTGCACCTTCAACTCCTCGGTCAAAAGGAGCTAATGGTCCAGTAGAATCACAAAAGCCCAAGACTGGTCCTAACCCACGAGCTATCAGTTTGGGGCCCGAGGCTAACTTGGATGATGACTCAAAGAGTGTGTCGAGTGTTAAATCTGAGAGGATTAGAAGGCATAGTGTTGCAGGGCCTATGGTGGCTGCAAAGTCTGCAAAGGTGAAAACACGAGGACAGGGTGTGGCGCAGAATGGTGGTGCGAAGAAACATCTTTCTTTTCAGGCGAAACCGAGGCGGCATTCTGGACCGCCAAAGGTTGAACCGATCGTTGGTGATGGATTGGAGCAGGGAGGTGGTTGAGTCATTTCTTCTTTGCAGAACTAGCAAGAGTTGCTTAAATCATACTTTTGAAGTCTTAATGGTGCAATTTGGATCTATGTATCCATATGTCATATGTGTATTATAAAGCATTATATGTTTACTTATTGTATGAAAATTTTACGTAAATATCGGTTATATGCTACATTTCTTATCGGTTAATACTATTCTTGCTACTTAGGGGTGTAAACAAGCCCAGAAGCTCGAGAGCTACTCGTTATCGGCTCAGTTAAAAGCTCGAACGAGCCGAGCTTTAACGAGCCCGAGCTCGAGCCTGAAATATAATGCTCGTTTAGGCTCGCAAGACCAAACAAAATTTTAATATTTTTATATATAATATAATAATAATGATAATAATATTGGCGAGCCAAACTCGAGCCGAGCTTCGGCTCGTTTAATCGATATTGAAATGAGCTCAAGCAGAGCTTTTAGCTCGTTTGAGCTTGTTCTCAAAATAGCTCGAGCCCAGTCGAGCTCGGCCCGACTCGTTTACACCCCTAGCATTCTGTAGTCCAGACTGCAACATATTCTGTAGCATCTGAAAAGTCGTATATGGTCTTGTTGTCGTGTTGAACAATATCTAGCATTCTATAGTCCGGACTGCAAAATATAGATAAGCCCGTTGGCACAACGCTAAAGTAGGGACATAATCACATGTAAAGGAGGGCCGCTTGAAAAAAAATGTAGTGTTTTTTTAGGCAAAAAGACTCGTTAACCCCTTAAAAGTTTGGTTAAGCCCCTCCGGAACACCATCTTATGTGTTGTATCAAAATCGTAGGTCACCAATGTTGTATTGATTTTTAGTTTAAACAATAATAAATATATGATTTTAAGTTTAACTTATAATTATTCAATACATTCGGATTTAATGTTACTACAGCCATCATTATACTTTTTGCTGGGTTACTAATTTAACTAACCATCAATAATTAATAGATTTATAATTTGCAAAATCTTGATATTTCAAAAAGATATGCATTATTAATTGTATTTTGCTGCGCATACCATGACTTTATTTTTGGGTCTTATTTTTCGGTTGCTATAGTGAGTGCTGGTAATGTACTCTAAGGAATCGAATTGATACTGACCGAGTTTCCGCCGCGTAAGGCAAAAATCAGTTTCCAATAAATCTTGACTTGGGCAATCAAACTTATTTTACAACAAACGTCCATTTATTACATCAATAATAATACAAGCTCTTAAGATAATTAACATGCTTTGGTGCAAAAGCATCGTCCACGAACACCACGACAAATGCCACCGGAAAAGCCTTCATTTATGCAGACGAGACCACAGTTGTGGTTGCTCATGCACATCCCTTCGAATCCATGGCTACGTGACTCACAGATCCGCCCCACCACCACCATAGCTTCTTCTTCAGCTGCGCGCGCACACACACATATATAATTATTCCACAACTCAACATGCCTTAACGACATAACAAAGCTAGAGATATGGAAACTTACACTGCTTTTCTCCATCGGTATCACATATTTGCTTCTATTTTTCAAAACCTACATTTATAATTTTCAAACTCTTCACAACTAAATATACTTATATACTTTAATAATAATATACAAAAAAAAACTAATTCTACAATGTTGAATTCACTTTTTTCATGTCTTAATTCAGATTTATCTTAACACTTTACTTCTTACTTCAGAGAGTTGTTGATTCACATTTATCATATAAATTCAATTCCACAATCTTACATTCACTATTTTCATGTGTTGATTCGTATTTATTATAATAGTTTACTTCATATATTAGTTGTTAATGTTAATTCATGTTTATCATAATATTTAAATTCATAATGTTACATTCACTTTATTCATGTGTTACTTCATATTTATCATAACTTCATAAAGTGGTCCCAATAACGCTAACAATTGTCACATAAAATAGGTTTAGAATCAACCACCCCCTTAGATGAAGGTTTGAATTCACTATATAATCACAATGTACATAAATCTCTCCTACAATTAGGGAGATTGATTAACAGAAAATAGGAAGGAAATAATTACAATAATATTACAATAATCTCTAATACACTCATTTAATACCCCCCTTCAATCGAAACGGTGGTGGTCCAAGGCGTAGCATCGAATGAAAAACTTCAAATTGTGCGCGCGGAAGACTTTTAGTAAAAATATCAGCCACCTGAAGATTGGTAGGAACAAAATGCGTATAAAGCTTCCCAGAACTAATGAGCTCCCGAATAAAATGATAATCCAAGTCGATGTGTTTGGCACGCTTATGGGAGATCGGATTTTAGGTCATGAATAAAGCACTCTTGTTATCACACAGTAGAGTGGGGCGATCCGATGGTAATGCATGCAATTCGCGTAATAAATGAGTGATCCAGACGAGTTCAGCAACAGTGTTGGCCATGGCCCAATATTCCGATTCACAACTGGAACGAGAAATAGTGGGTTGCTTTTTAGCACTCCAAGACACAAGATTGCCTCCAAGAAAAATGGAATAACCATAAGTAGAGCGACGCGTGTCTAGACATCGCGCCAATCAGCATCCGAATAACCAATAATAGAATTTTTATTCGGACGACTATATGTGAGACCAAAGGAAAGAGTCCCCTTAACATACCTTAAGAGACGTTTCGTTGCCCGAAAGTGATCAACTGTTGGCTTGTGAAGAAACTGAGACAACTGATTTATAGCATAAGATAAGTCGGGCCGAGTAATCGTGAGATATTGCAAAGCACCTACTAAGGATCGATAAAGTGTAGGATCTGAAAAGGGTAAACCAGCAGCAACAAAAGATTCATGGGGCGCAAGAGGTGTTGCAACCGGTTTTGATTCATAAAGATTTGCTTGTTGGAGGATGTCTTTAGCATACTTTGCCTGGGTGAGAAAGAGACCAGAATCCGTATAAATCACTTCAAGTCCCAAAAAATAGCTCAAAGCTCCAAGGTCTTTGATGGCAAACTCACGATTAAGATGAGTGATAAAAGTACGAATGGCACAATCATCATTTCCTGTGAGTATAAGATCATCTACATACACCAGAAGATACATGATGCATGAGTCCTTATTGTGAACAAACAGAGACGTATCTGCACGGCTGCAAGTAAACCCATAGGAAACAAGAAATGTGCTAAGCGATGAAACCAAGTGTGGGGGGCTTGTTTTAATCCATAAAGAACCTTGGACAATTTGCAAACATGATTCTGAAATTTAGGATTAATAGAGCCATGTGGTTGCTCCATAAATACTGTTTCGTTCAAGTTGCCATTTAAGAAACCGTTCTTAACACCGAGTTGATGTAACTTCCAGTTGTAAAGAACGGCAAGAGATAATACAAGTCGAACAGTAGAGGCTTTTACGACAGGACTAAAAGTATGAGAATAGTCCAGGCCTGGAATTTGCGTAAAGCCTTGAGCGACTAGGCGTGCCTTGTAGCGTTCCATCCGAGTGATATTTGATGTGATACACCCATTTAGAACCGACTACATTACCTGAGGATGGTCGAGGTACTAGAGTCCACGTATGATTATGCTTTAGCGCGTCAACTTCATCAACCATGGCTGCCATCCACTTAGGATCTTTTGCAGCAGACTTAAACCCACGGGGTTCGGTGATAGAGGATAAAGCAGTGTGCAACGCGTAGGAATTTAGTGCAGCAAGATCAGCTTGATGTTTGGGTTTATAGATGCCAGCCTTAGCCTGAGTTTTCATTGGATGAGAGTTGTGGGTTGAAGTAGTAGGTTCGGGTTCGAGTTCAGTGGGTTCTACAGGTTCGGGTTAGAGATGTGATGAGGAGTTTATGTGTGAATGGTTTATAGAATTAGTGGATTCGGGTTCAGGAGATGAAGTGGGCTCGGGATTGATGGATGTATTGTTAACAATGGTTGGGCCAGGTTCTATAGGTGACGATAATGGATCAGAAGTTGGGCTAGATTGAAATGTGTTGTTGGGTTGAGAAGTAGAGGGGCGGTTGGGTTTGGAGATGGGTCAGGTGTACAAAGAGGACAAGGGGTAGGTATGGAAGGTGTGTTTGGTGTAGGAGAATGTAAGGTAGGAGGAGTTGTTGGGGAAACCGTGGAGGAGTGAGGTTGTGAAGCATCATCAAGAAAAGTAATAAGCTCCAATTTGGTTATGTCAATAGTATCAGAGGAGTCCTTAAATGGAAGAAAAGATTCATTGAATCAAGCATGACGAGTAATAAACACTCGAGAAGTAATAGGATCCAAGCAACGACAACCCTTGTGTTGGGAGCTATATCCAATAAAAACACAAGGAAGACTGCGTGGTTCAAGCTTGTGTTTGGCATAACCACGTAAGTATGGAAAGACTTGGCAACCGTAGACCCGAAAATTTGAATATTGAGGCACTTGATCAAATAATAGTTGAAATGGAGATGTGTTGTCCAAAATAGGAGTTGGGAGTCGATTTATTATAAATGTGGCCGAAGAGAACGCATCTACCCAATAAGACACCGGAACACGAGAATTGAACAACATCGCAAGTCCCGTTTCAACAATGTGACGGTGCTTACGTTCCGCATGCCCATTTTGTTGAGGCGTATAGGGACATGAGAAGCGGTGAAATGTTCCATTTTCCTCAAAATTTGTCAAACCGTATGATTTGCAAATTCAGTACATCCATCACTTTGAAAATTTTTGATCTTTCTCGAGAATTGTGTCTGAACAAGTTTAATAAATACTGGTAAAACTGCATAAAAACCAGTTTTGGTTTTAAGAGGATAAAACCACGTAAACCTGGAATAATCATCTATGAAAACAACATAATAACGATAACCATCTTTGGAGATAACAGGAGCGGGTCCCCACAAATCACAATGAATCAAATCCAACGGATAACATGCACGCTTTAAATTATTATCAAAAGGTAATCGTTGTCCCTTTGCAAGTTAACAAGAGATGCAAATAGTAGGTTTAGGCAATAAAGACGTTACAGACAAAACACCAAATTTGTTCAAAACAGAAATAATGTCATAAGAAACATGGCCTAAACGAGCATGCCATAGTTCGTAGGAGGACTTATTAGAAACTTCAGCAGCAAAAGCTCAAGGTTCATCTTTGAGCACATAGAGACCATATCACACGTCCCTTTAGCGAGTACCTGTTTTGTTTTCCGATCCTGAATATAAAAGAAATATTGAGAAAACAAGACATCAACAGGATGATCAGATGTCAACTTGCTGATGGATAAAAGCTTTTTTGTAAGATTGGGAATAACAAGCACATTTCGTAAAGGAATATTGTTAGCAATAGTGGATGAACCCATGTGAGTAATTGGAAGTTTCTTACCATTTCCAAATATGACATGATAATTACTTTGTAAGGAACATAATGATTGAGTGATTCTTGATTTGGAGCCATATGATCTATTGCTCCTGAATCTGCATTCCAATAAGGAGCATCATTATTGTGAACATGGCATTGAGCATGGAATGCTTTGGCTAGTGTATCATCTAAAGACGAAGCCTGAGTAGCATAAGTGTGAAGGTTTGGACATGCCGAGGCATAATGACCGGATGTGCGGCATAACTGGCAATGAGGTGGCCTACGACCTTGACCACGGCTCTGACTAGAAGAACCGCGAGAAGACTGTCCGCGAGTAAATGACCCACGACCCCGGCTTGGCGTTGAAGATTCACGACTGGTTTGGATGTGAAACGCAGCCGGTGGTGTAGTAGTACCATGAAGGGACTGGAGAAATAACTCATGACTCTCCGCTTGCGCAACTAAATCACGAAACACAGGAGGCGGTTTGGCTGCTCGTATGGCAGTGGAGAAGGCCTCATAAGATGGACCAAGCCCGCATAAGAACCAGTGCAACTTATCAATTTCAGCAACCGGAAGACCGATTGCAGTAAGCTGTTCACAAATAATGCGAAAACGACGAGAAAAATCGGTGACAGTAGTCGTACCTTTTGTTATTTGACGAAGACAAACCCGCAAGGATTGAACACGTTCAACAGATGCGTTACTGTACGTGTTCTTGAGGGCCAGCCAGATCTGACGCGTAGAGGAGAGTCTGAGTACTTCGGTTGCCACCTCCTCTGTGAGAGAAGAAAGGAGAAGAAGAGAAGCCTTATGATCAGAGGCTGTCCATGCCGCAAGATCTAGGTTCGGAGTTGTTTTGTCATCAACAGTAATGGTAGCCGGCGGTGGAGCAGAGGATTTATCAATATGAGCCGATAATTTGTGATGAGCAACCAATAAATTCATGTGATTTCTCCAAACAAGATAATTTGTTGATGAGAGTTTGATGGGGGAAATATGGGGAACAGTGGTGGGAAGGATATCAGATGAGGTAGCCATGGAAAAGAAAAAAAAGAAGAGGATGGAAGGAAAAAAGAGAGAGAGAGTTAGGCTCATACCATAAAATAGGTTTAGAATCAACCACCCCATTAGATGAGGGTTTGAATTCAATATATAATCACAATGTACATAAATCTCTCCTACAATTAGGGAGATTGATTAACAGAAAATAGGAAGGAAATAATTACAATAATATTACAATAATCTCTAATACACTCATTTAATAACCTCAAACGCGTAATTGTTTGGATTTACACATCACACATGCGGCGGAAGACTTCACGTCATTTACATAAGTTTAATTCACTTTAAAACATTTACAAAATAAGTACTAAACTAGCCTATAGTTGCCCTATCTATCACTACTTACTACGACTCACACTAAAACTCGTATTAGAAACAGATAATCTAAGTTGGTGTGTCTATATTTAAAAAAAAACTTGCAATGCTTTACTTTAAAAAAACAATTAGATTTCTCAAATATCTTTATTTGATGTATATTCATTGATACCAACTTTTACAACTCTTCATAAATTTCTCAATGATCTTTATTTGATGTATATTCATTGATACCAACTTTTACAACTCTTCATAAATTTCTTAATGATCTTTATTTGATGTATATTCATTGATACCAACTTTTACAACTCTTCATAAATTTCTCAATGATCTTTATTTGATGTATATTCATTGATACCAACTTTTACAACTCTTCATTTTTATTTAACACGTTACATAACTTACAGTTCATGGAGCTTGTCACATAAATATCATTTGTCGCTTTATCCCTTTTAATATGTTTTCTTTATCAAAACTTTACATACCAAAACATTTCTCTCATGCTAATTCATAAAAACCAATGTTTATACTCACTATAAACATTCTTTAACTTTCTAAAGTTTTGTGTTGGCTTTTGCACGGGATTTGAAATTCGTTGTGCCCCACTCTTGCCAACGTGAGGCCTGCACTTCTACCACTAGTGGACCTTAACCGTGCCACCTCATGTGGACTTTAACTTAAGAACACTTTTGAACGTATCCTTAAGCAACAACATGTCCCAAAAAACCTTATGTTCAATATCTTACCCAAAACTTATCTCAAATTAAATTCAAGTTCTTCAACTATTCTTCAAATTCTTCTTCATCACTGCCACATTACCACCAACGATCACCATGAACCACCAAATCATGTTTGGATCAAATCCAAACACAAATATAGTTACGGAAAGAAAACACATAAACACTGAATCTTAAATTCTTAACGTGTACTTGAATATAAAAACATGTATCATAGTAAATCAAACAGAGTTACAATCAAAACCAATTTAAAGCAATGAAACCAAACAAGTTTAGATTTATTTATATTTTTAAGTAATTGCTATACATGATTTAGGATTATAAAGAGGTGGAAATGGTTAGGATTAACCCCATAGTCGATGCAAATTAATAATTAGAGTAATTATTTAAAAAAAATAGAGTAATTATTTTTAAAAAATAGAGTAATTATTTAAAAAAGAAAAAAAGTGTTTCCAATTTGGATTTTTTTTTAAAGGTACGAGAAACATCTTATCCAATAAAGTCGGCACCCCCGATTTAAAACCCCCAAATCACCTTCTTCAATCAAACCCTAATTTCACAATTCGATCGACAACTTAATCATTGCAATTGCAAGATCTTTAATTTACCATCTCCCCGAAATCTTTCGACGATAAAACACAGGCTATATACTTTCAACCCTTCGATTCCTTCAAGTTCTGAGATACCCGTTTAAGATCTTTAATGGTTAGTCCTCAATCGTATTGGTTTTTTTAGAATGTTTGTTGTGATTGTTAATTATAGCTTTTGGTTCTGTTTGTGCGTATACAATTTGATTTGTTATATTAGGGTTCTTAGTGGCGAAAATAAGATGGTTCATGTTTGTAATAGATGTTGAATATTATGCTTGCTTTTCTGGGATCTTGGTGGCCTGAAATTTACTGCGTTTTGCAGAAAAAAAAATCTTTGTATATTAAGATTTTTTTTTTCTTCAGATGAACAGGAATGATAACCGTTTAATAATTGTGTTTATTGGAATTTGTTCGATAGAAGCTTAACGAACGAACATGTGCAATGACTCGGTTCGTTTGCAGCCATAGTTTTTAGGCTTTTTTTCTCATGAAGCTATGTTCATGCATTATATTTACAAATTATTTTATTATTTATAATGCAAATATTGATTTTTAAAAATTGGTTCAAGGAGTCAAAACCTGCCGGTCTGGCCAACCCACTTAACCTGTGGTACAGACCGGAACCATTGCAAGGTATGGACTTGTTCCATATCGGTTGTATGGGCAACGAACGTGGAGTTTATATGCCAAATTGGCTCTCTCACCCACCAGACTAGTCTTTTGGGTTGAGTTTGTTGGAAATAACTGGATAAAAAACGCAGCAAAACAACGATTTTGTGAGAACTTCTCACGACTCTTTTATATATTAGAAAGAACAAAGCAAAACATCCAAGTAATTGCATAGCCTAACCCATCTATTTATACTAAACTAATAACTTGCTAAACAAGCTATCCTAAACCAATACCAATAATACTTATTAACCAATTAATAAAATAACTAGATAAACATAATACTTTAAACTAATAATTATCTCTAACTATTTAATTACTTCTTCTATATCAAGATTAATCCTTCATTCACCCCCTTAATCTTGTTATGGACACTTTCTTCTTTAAAATAGTGACGGATCATGTTCTTCGGCCAAGTTTGCTACTTTTTCCTTAGACTCCTTCTTAGGACATTCACTTGCATAATGACCTTTTTCTTCACAATTATAACACACAATGAACTTTTTATCCCTTTGGTGTCGTCCTCGAACACGACCACGACCTCTTCCACGATCACTTTGGCTAGACCATCCTCGTCCACAACATCTTCAAGACTTGATCCAAGATTGCTAAACTTTGAGATGAACCCGCTTAATTTACCAGCCAATTCTTCAATCGTGTCTGTCTCCTTCATGCGAAGTTGTTGGAGTTCTCTCCTTAAAGTAGCTAGTCGAGCCTTTTGAACCCTGTCAGCACCAAGAAATCTTACCCGTAAAGCCTCCCAAATATCTTTTGCACTTCGGTTTTTAGCAACTTAAAGAAGTATTGTTGGGCTAATTGGTGTGGAGGCCCGATCAAGGGAGGGTGGCCGGCCCTAGCCTTGGGTTGGCCCACACGTTTTTTATTTGGCAGTTAAATTAGGGTTTTAATTTAGCCGGCCCTAGTTATCTCTATGTGGGCTTGGGCCTAACTTGGGGAACAAGTTTCCTAACCCTAGATTAGTCTCTATATATTGATATCATTGTACTTGTAATTACTTAAGCACCTGAATAATAAAGAAACCCTAGTGCAGCACAGTGGATGTAGGTCAGCTGACCGAACCACTTTAAATCTTCGTGTCGTTTATTGCTTTCGTGTGTGTGTTTCAGTTTCGTGTGTGTTCAATCCTAGCGATCCTAACAACTGGTATCAGAGCTTTGGCTCTTGATCGGGATCACACGAGAACACCAGAACCGCCACCTTCAGTTCTTTCGTTGTCAGCCACCCAGTCAACCGCTGCCGCCGCCGCCACCCAGCTTTGCTAGGGTTCCGTCGCCACCGTTAGGGTTTTCGCCGCAGTCACAGAAGAAGGTTTAGGTTCCGTTTTTTTCGAAAGCTTTAACAACCAGTCCCGAATAAGCCGAAATCAGAGATCTATTTTGCAGAAGAACAGTTTTGCTGAATCAAAGAGACCGACTACAGAAACCTAGAACCTGAGTCAACCGCGTTTGTCAAGTTTTATCGTTTCAGTTAAAGTTTCAGTTTTGATTATCAAGTTCGTTATTCCGCTGCGTGTTAAATAGATTGATTTGTTGCGTTTATCTCTGTTTATCCATAAATAGTGTTTCGTTTAGTCATTGCCATGGCTATAGACGGAAAAGTTGTAATAGAGAAGTTTGATGGGAATAAATTTGGTTGGTGGAAGATGCAGATTGAGGCACTACTTTGTCAGAAAGACTTTGATGTAGTGCTTGAGGGTGAGAAGCCAAAAGATATGCCACAAGCAGATTGGGTGAAGTTGGATAAGAAAGCCAGAGCAGTGATAACGCTTTCTCTGTCAGAGAATGTTGCCTATAACATCCAGAAGGAGACCTCAGCTAAAGGTATGATGGAAGCATTATCTAACATGTATGAGAAGCCTTCTGCAGCAAATAAGGTTTATCTTATTCGAGAGCTTGTGAATTCCAGGATGAAGGAGGGTGACTCGGTAACAAATCACATCAATAACCTAAACTCAATCTTGTCTCGCTTAGTGTCTGTCGATATTAAGTTTGATGATGAGGTTCAAGCCCTACTGTTATTATCCTCATTGCCTGATAGTTGGTCCGGTACCGTAACTGCTGTTACTAGCACTTCGGAATCGAGTAAATTCACATTTGCGAAGATGCGAGATCTTATTTTGGGAGAGGATGCTCGACGTCGTGGTTCAGGTGAGTCTTCGAGTTCTTTGTTGAGTACAGAGGCCAGGGGAAGAAAGAATCAGCGTGAAAGTCGTCAGAGCAAGAGGAGGAGTGTGTCTAAGGTTCGGAAGGATGTGGTATGTTGGAATTGCAATGAAGTAGGACACTTTAGGAATCAGTGTTCGAAACAGAAGAAAGAAATGAACTCTGCAGGAGACTACAGTGATGATGATGATGATGCGTTAGTCTGTAGTGTGGAGAGCAGTGTTGATTCCTGGGTCATGGATTCCGGTGCTTCATTTCACGCTACCCACAACAGTGAAGCACTGCAAAATCTGAAAGAAGGTGACTTTGGAAAGGTAAAACTGGCGAATGATGAGGTACTTGATGTTACGGGCATGGGTGACATTGTTTTGAAGACTTTAGTTGGTTCGTGGACTTTAAGAGATGTCAGGGTTATTCCAGGTCTGAAGAGGCTGTTGATTTCGGTTGACCAGTTGGATGATCAGGGACATGAAGTTAAGTTCGGGAATGGACAGTGGAAGGTTGTCAAAGGGAATATGGTCATGGCTCGTGGAAAGAAAAGAGGCTCATTATACATGGTCAGTATACCATCAGAAGGAAGTGACGTTCCAGTTCTGGAGAAAAACAAAGTCGAGTTCACAGAATCTCAGGGATAGAAGAGGGTTTCCTTTGCAAGAGAGAAATCTAGAGTCACAGGGAAGATTCGGGATGAACGTTTTGGAAGGTCAAACCAGTCGGGGGACATTGTCACAATGGGAGCGCAAGGCGTGTTTCAGTTAGAGTTTTAGAGCGACAGTGGGTTAAAAAGACCATAATTCCAAATGGAAAAGTCTCTCCAGAGAATCTCTTGCTAGTATTGGAGAGTGTGTGTTCTCAGGATTTCTCAGGATTCGGCAGTTCGTTTAAGTGGGAGCCGGCAGGGACAGAGAACGAGTCACAGGTTGTGACTGATGAGTTGAGGCTCAGTGGGAGCTTCAACGTGCCTTCAGGTTAATTGTTGAGAAGGCTGCTGCAACTAGGTGGTAAAGGAAGATTACAAGATGTACAAATTTTGAAGACTATTGGGCGTTGTTCGAGCCTCCAAGTGGGAGATTGTTGGGCTAATTGGTGTGGAGGCCTGATCAAGGGAGGGTGGCCGGCCCTAGCCTTGGGTTGGCCCACACGTTTTTTATTTGGCAGTTAAATTAGGGTTTTAATTTAGCCGGCCCTAGTTATCTCTATGTGGGCTTGGGCCTAACTTGGGGAACAAGTTTCCTAACCCTAGATTAGTCTCTATATATTGATATCATTGTACTTGTAATTCCTTAAGCACCTGAATAATAAAGAAACCCTAGTTGCAGCACAGTGGATGTAGGTCAGCTGACCGAACCACTTTAAATCTTCGTGTCGTTTATTGCTTTCGTGTGTGTGTTCAGTTTCGTGTGTGTTCAATCCTAGCGATACTAACAAGTATATCCTCCGGTAGTGCTTGAAGGAGAACCGCCCTAGCAACTTTGTTTTTCTTCTCGTCCACAGCATCACCTGTCACTGAACAGTTCCTGTATTAACTGGTTGTTCTCCTGCCATCTTTAAACCTCTTTGTCGATTCACTCAGATTTCGACTGCTCTGCTCGATTCACTAAGATTTCGAGTCTTCGTCTCTGCTCGATTCACTCAGATTTCGAGTCTTCGTTCCTCTCCTATCGATCCACTTAGGTTTCGACTTTCCTGCTCGATCCACTTAGGTTTCGAGTCTTCTTCTCTCTGTCGATCCCCTTAGGTTTCGACTTTCCTGCTCGATCCACTTAGGTTTCGAGTCTTCTTCTCTCTGTTGATCCACGAAGGTTTTTGACTTCTTTCTCCTTGTCAGACTTCTCCTTGATATGCCTCCCCGCAAATATCATCAACCTATCAACAAAGACTACAACCACTTGTTGTTCCGTCCCTCGGTCGTCAAACGAATCTCTAAGCCTTTCACTCTTCCAGTTTTTTTGGCGACACGCCCGTTGGTTTTTCCACAAAAAGAAAAATCGAACTCCACGCAAATACACTTGTTCGGTTTCTGTCTTACCCGAAAATACAGAAATTATTGTCTACTTTAGGCTTCTACTGTTGAAGCTCACCCTTTTTATTTGGGCCTAGAACGAACAGCCCATGTGATTATGTCAATCCTTCCTTCCCGCATACATCAAGGTTCCATGCCAACCCCATGGAGTTAGCCCAAATTTGACCAATCATATTGATTTGATGTAAAATATTGATTTCTCTCTTTGATGTAAACTCCAATGCCGTTAACCTTATTGAGTTCTTCACGGTTTTGTCCGCCAAGTCTTGTTTGCCGCAGTCATTGCAGCCCCGCAAGGGGCTACTCCTTTCGCACGAAAACCGACTCTCAAAACCGCTAAGCTCTGATACCAATTGTTGGAAATAACTGGATCAAAAACGCAGCAAAAGAACGATTTTGTGAGAACTTCTCACGACTCTTTTATATATTAGAAAGAACAAAGCAAAACATCCAAGTAATTGCATAGCCTAACCCATCTATTTATACTAAACTAATAACTTGCTAAACAAGCTATCCTAAACAAATACCAACTCTAATACTTATTAACCAATTAATAAAGTAACTAGATAAACATAATACTTTAAACAAATAATTATCTCTAACTATTTAATTACTTCTTCTATATCAAGATTAATCCTTCAGAGTTTTTTTGTTTGGGTTGTAACAGCGATAAGGTACATATATGCTGCATCACGAATAGTGATAAATAGTGGGCACTATTTTATAAATAG
This sequence comes from Scalesia atractyloides, assembly GCA_947069175.1. Classification (NCBI taxonomy): domain Eukaryota; kingdom Viridiplantae; phylum Streptophyta; class Magnoliopsida; order Asterales; family Asteraceae; genus Scalesia; species Scalesia atractyloides. The sequence continues at coordinate 82,218,330 of CAMTDV010000001.1, read as the reverse complement.
CAATACACTATAAAGAAATAAACTAATTTTTATATGCATATTATATCAAAATACCTTGGTATATGCGCTATTTTACATGTATATTTATTTAACAAATTCCTAAAATCCAGCTATTTTATAGCTATATTTAATTGCTATATATATTTTAAAAATTAAAAAATAAAAACTGAAATGCCGCTATTTATGGCTACATACCATGTAGCGACCTTCTACCTATACGCTACGCTATTCGCTATAGCGACCATAGCAAACGCTATTGACAACTATGGTTTGATTTGCCCCATAGTTACCACTAAAACCAGCCGGATCGGACCTTGAACACCCTTAGATGCAACAATGTGATCAAGATTATTACATGGTACTTTTAAGTTAATGTGCTTTATAAAATGATTGGTAGAATGTGTCAAGAATAATAATCAGAACAAGATTATTAGCTACAACAAATGAAGTTGTGTATTTTGTTTGATTTCACTACTTTTAGTAGCACTAAAGTCTAAAACCATCAACAGGCAACTCTGCTCGTTGTAGGACTTGCAGTTGCTGGTGCTGCTTATGCGGGTCGGTATAGTATCCTGGCTTGGAATGCATTCAAGGCTAGACCAGCTGCACCCGCCTTTCGCAAATTTTATCCAGGTGGTTTTCAGCCTCAGATGACTGGAAGAGAAGCTGCCCTTGTTCTTGGAGTCAGGTATACATACTACAAAAATCATTTTGGCTGCTGCTCACTTTTCGTTCATTTGAATTAGGGGTATTTGGTTGTGTGAGTAAAGTTATTAGTGCTACTTGTTGGCACTAGCGTTTGGTAAAATGTGATTATGACTGTAGGGGTTGGATCTCTGACACGACATGAATCTAACAGGAAATTCGTGGATTTGGGTTTAATCTAAACTGTTTAATCGGGTCGAAACCACCCGTGAACATGTTTAGCTAAATGGGGTTGTGTTCAGATCAACCTGGCGAGTTCTGGGTTGGCCTGTTTAACCTGTTGTTTTATGAACTTGACAGTTTTAGTATTCTATGTAGGGGTGCTAAACGGGTCGTTTTCGCGGGTTCAACCCAACCCGAGCCCAAAAATTTTAGACGAAACCGAACCCGAAATCATGTCATACATATGAACCCGAACACGACTCAAATATTCACGGGTTGACCCGAACATGACCCATTAAACCTGAATTTTTTATTATCAATTTTTGCAAATTAATATATGAAAGTTAAAACTTACTAAAACAAAACACAAATGTATTTAATACAATTACATTTAAATTATAAAATCTTTATGCCAATTTCTCTTCAAGTTATAAATATGGCCTAAAATACACAATTTTATGACAAAAACATATTGTAAAAAAATATAGTATAATAACCTGCCAATCCGACTGAGTTGACCCAAACCCGATTTGTTTAGCTAAATGGGTTCACGGGGTCAACCTGAAATTGGCCCGAACCCGTTTAGACTAATTTAAACCCACAAATTTCATGTTAGGTTCGTGTCATGTTTTCAGGTCGTGTTAGAAATTCACACCCCTAGTTTTATGGCATTATGCCACAATTTAAGAGACAAGTGTTTTGTAGTTTAAACGTACTTATGTTATATGCATTCGTATTTTTTTAACTTGTGATTTTTGAGTATCAATAAGCAAAACAATAAAATAAAATAAAGCTCGGTTTAAACGAGTCATGCTCGGGTTTTTGTCTCGTTCGACCCACCACTTCAAGAGCACAGCCCTCTCAACACCCCTAATACAAATGTAATTTTCTAATGATTTTCAGTAAGCAAAGAGAAGTGTAAGTTTATGTATGTTTTTATGCTTTTATACATTGAAATGGTTTGTTGTTATTTAGGGAAAGTAGTGCACTTGATAAGATAAAGGAAGCACATAGAAGGGTGATGCTTGTAAACCACCCGGACGCTGGCGGCAGTCATTATCTCGCTTCCAAAATCAGTGAGGCGAAAGAGATGATGTTGAGGAAGAATAGCAACACCGGCTCGGCTTTCTAGTTATCTCTTAACAAGAAGGCTGTTTTTAACCCAAAAATAACAAACAGCATAAATTTTGGTTATACCTAAATTCTATTATTGATCTGTGTACCATTATAAGTTTAGTGTTTCTTGAAATGATTTATGGAATGGGAGTCATTATGTCCATTTAGGTTTGGACTTTATGTTCACTTATTGCTCATGTTACAGTTCACGGTAAATAAATGAGTTGTTTTGGATAATTTTTTTTCTAGCTAAATAGGTTTATTCGAGTATATAATTGGTTAAAATTGATTGCTTCTATTAAACTAGCTAATTAAAAATGTAAGACGGCTCATATAGTCTAATAATATAATCCAATAAAAACTTGGAACGTCTCTATATGTTGCGTCTTCCACTGGTCGCATCCTCTACAATAACCCTACCGTCGCCATTATCCATACCGTCGTACACCATCGCGTATGACAGTTTTTGTCGTGTCCCCAGCCGCCACAAAAAGACCTCTGCAAATGGCAGATTTGTTGCTGTCAACAACTATTTTATGAAAAAAAACACCTGTAAAAGCCACACAGTTTTTGTCGTGTCACCAGCCGCCACAAAAAAACCTCTGCAAATGGCAGATTTGTTGCTGTCAACAACCATTTTATGAAAAAAAACACCTGTAAAAGCCACATCAAACAATTTTAGAAAAAATTATAAGAAAAACCAAATATCCATTACTATATTATGTAGCTTCAAACTAAAAATCTTGCTAAAAAATGGTTAAGACCTTGAAATTATTGAACTGTATTATTAGACTAGGGTTTATGATATAATACCACGGGCTCAATTAGGTTACTAGAGTTTCTTGCAATCATTATATATCATAACCTCACAATTCAATAATAGTAATCAAAGTCTTTTACGGTGCCTTCAACAGGGTTGACCTGCTATTGACAGCAAGTGAACCAAAGTTGTGAACATGTTATGAGTTGTGACATCTTTAACTGTACACTTTTTGACTTGAAACCTTTTCTTAAACATAAACAAATATGTTGGGCTTGTTTAAAAAAGTATAGTAAATGATATCATTCTCCTAAGGCTTTTCATTTTGGTCAGAAACTGGTTTAATCAATCGAATTGATATCTTTTTTATATGATATATTATATGGGTCATCATATACTAAGTTTTTGTTAGGGTAAAAAAAATAGAAAGTAATCTTGACCAATTGAATAATCAAAGACTTGGATTAAATGAGCTAAATTGAACAAAAATTGGAGACGCATACGATTTTTTAAGGGTATTCTAGTCCATCAAAGTCAATGATTTCTCTCTCCTTCAGTTCCTCTCGTTTTTTAAACGTTAATAACTTTTTCATAGGACATTACATAAAAACGAGCGCTTTTTATCTTTAAAACGAGCACACTATCGATATACTTTTGAAAAAAAAGTTTTCGATAATCAAGATGCGTAAAACACAATGGACAAAAAACACAAAAATGAAGTTTTTTTATAAAGCTCAATGGACTAAAAACACAAAAGAAAGTGTTCTTTTTAAAACGCAATGGACAAAAAACACAAAAGAAATTTTTTTTTTTCTAAAACGCAATGGATCAAAAACACAAAACAAAGTGTTCTTTCTAAAACAAAATTGACTAAAAACACAAAAAAAGTGGGTCTTCTCTAAAACGCAATGGACCAAAATCACAAAACAAAGTGTTTTCCTAAAACACAATGGATTAAGAACACAAAAGAAAGTGTTTTTTTTCCTAAAATGCAATGGACTAAAAATATAAAAGAAAGTGTTCTTTCTAAAAGCAATGAAATAAAAACACAAAAAATATGTTTTTTTTTTCTAAAACAGAGTGAACTAGGTGTGTTATATTACAAAATTCTAAAACGCAATTACTTGCAAATTCATTGTGTTATATTATTGTGTTTTAGCAGTAACTTTCTAATGATATAGTTGTAATTATAAAAATTGTGTTTTAGAAACCAACTTTCTAGTACTCTAAAATAACAACCATCCACATAATCTGGGCACCACAAGGGTCGAACCTGCGCTACTACAGCTTCACATGTGAGCAATGAACTTCATTGGTAGTAGGTATCACTGAGCTACAAAGCTCATTGGTATGCATCCACATCAAAGAGCGAAAGCAAGAGGCTTCGCAAAATAATTTAACTTGGTAACAAAAGCATGCATCCACATCAAAGGGCGAAAGCAAGAGGCTTCACCCTCAATAAAACCTCAAGGAAACCACACGAACCACGCACATCTAAGGTTCATACGACTAATAAGGCGAGAATATATCGTCTTTTAGATGCATGAAAGACGGTTGCAAGCAAGGCAACCAAAGTCTTAGCACAAACATTGGAGGTGTGGAGGTAGTGTTGGGGGAGCATTTTTGTGCGGTTGTGGATGCACAAAACAAATGGCTTACAGATGAAGCCACAAAAGATTAAAAAGAAAAAACTACTCTAAACCCTCCAAAAAATACAACCAAAATACAACTCACAAAAGAACAAACAAACACATAAGCACAAGAAACACTAATATGTTGCAAAATGATATTAGTAAATTGTTTTTCTTGTTTAAAAATAGATTTTTAGATCAAAGTCTTGTTTTATTGATTAAGTTTTTTATAAATATATACACACTTAGAATCATCTAAAACTAGGATCAATAATCATCATAAACACTTGATAACCATTAATGAATCCATAAACAACACCCTTTTCAACCCAAACAAACAAACAAACAAACAAACATGGCTCTAGTAAAATTAGAGTTTCAACCTTAAGTTAATGTTATAACAAAACTATAAATGAAAACATGTGTTCCTGCAAAACAAGAAACCTTTTCATGGGAGCAAGGACACAACTATTTGAAGTCAACAAACACTAAGCCAGTGAGGTATATACTTTAGAATCAAAAACTTTTTTTCATAAGCAAAAGGTCAAAAGTCAAAGTCAAAGGAAATACTGAGGTAGTTTGACTTTAACCATCACCATCTTCTTCTTCTTCTTCTTTTATAACTTCTTGATCAAGGATTTCAACAGGCCCTTGAGGTTCTCCAAACAGTGTTGACAAAATCTCTTTATGACATTCATCACAAAAGTAAAAATACGAAAAGTGGCCTTGATTCAGAACTTTATGAACAACAGCATTTGGTAGTACCCGTGCCACGTAATCGGTCATGCCAGCTGGCACGACCAAATCCTCCATACCCTGTTCACCCATTCAATTTCATGAAAACAGTTATTAACTTATAACCAACTTCTCAAAACCGCAACGAACATGAGTTGCGATGAAATTACAAACCTGCCATATGTGAATCGGTTCCAGAAACCCGACCAACTCGCATTCTGGTTCGTCAGACATGAAGTTGAACCAGTGAAACAAGCCTTTTTCCGGGCATTTCTTTTGCACTTGTAGATCTGTTATGCTGAACGGCCAATTCGACACTTGTAGAACGGTTTCCTCGACAAACGGTTTCACGTTTCCTTGTCGTATTGATTCCTCGATATCCCTTTGCCAGAATTTTTTAAATATAGGATCTTCACTCACAACTTTATCCTGCAATAATCAAGATTATCAATATATAACTGACCTGTCTATTACTTATGGGTTGATTCGGATTATATATTATCTCCAACACGCAAATAAGTGAAATAAGTCAAACTGGTCAAAAGTCACTCCTAAATTATTTTATTTAGAAGAGTAAAATGCCAATTTCGTCCATGAGGCTTTGCCCTTTCGTCCCGAGGTTTGTTTTTCCGCACCTTGATCCAAAAGGTTTGAAACCTTGTCATTTTCATCCGGCTTGTTAACTCCATCTATTTTTCTCCGTTAATTCAGGAGCATTTCCGTCTCTTTTATGTTGACTTAAAGGGCAATTCGGGCTTTTTTCAATTTATGTAAAAAAACTGAATACTCCAGAAAAGAAAACCCGAATTGCCCTTTTAAGTTAACTAAAAAGAACGGAAATACCCGAAGTAACTTAGAAAAATGGATGGAAAGATTTCAAACCTTTTGGATCTAGATGCGGAAAAACAAACCTTGAAACAAAAGTCGCAAAACTGGCGAAACCTCAGGGACGAAAATGTCATTTTACTCTATTTAGAAAAACGTAGATTGTTACTAAAAAATACAACTTTATTTAGAAAAACTAGATCGCATAGGTTGTCACCTTAAGTTGTCATGGATGAGATCAAATTCTCAAAAAATGAAATATGATTGAAGTTTGAAATAAAACTCACCTGCTCCGAAAGAGTTAAGGACAACCACTTATCAATAGGCCCGTGTTTTCCCGAAAGGAAAGTTCGACGATAAAAGTATCTCAATAATCTCGGAAATCGACGCGCTAAATAATAATTAAGTTTCCTTTTCCTTGTCCAGTTTTCCCAAATTCCCAACTTTTCTTCTTTCGTCAAACCCGGATCATACGGATTAACCATTGGAGCAAACATCACTGCACCTGTATATAATGATATATGATCACCTAGATTTACGCTCGGCATAGTAACCAAATCACTTAGTTGCTCAATTCCATAACACAAGTCAGGGGTATTCCCGTCATTCAATCTTGCCGTTTTGATATAAATGAACAAAACAAATAGCTAAAATGATGGAAATACCCCTGACATGACCGAGGAGAATGGATGGAGTTAACGAGCCTGATGAAAATGGCAAGATTCCAAACCTTTTGGATCCAGATACGGAAAAACAAACCTTTGGACGAAAGTCACAAAAATGGCCAAACCTCATGAACGAAAATGACATTTTACTCTAATTAAAAAGTGGTAATCCCAATATCTAACCTGCAATTTTATGTGGTATGTACTTTAGGGCAGCCCAAGCATGAATAGCACCACTTGAATATCCAACCATCCAAAACTTATCGATTTTAAGCGCATCTGTCAAGTGTAAAAGATCCATCGCTGATGATCGAAGAGTCCGGTTAGAATGCGGATCACTCTCCCCAAACCCAGGAAGATCATAAGTTACTAATCGAACCCCGAATTCTTCCAAAAGTGACAGTTTGATCCCTGGTATTCCTGTAAAACACAAGTTAAGTTCACAAGTTAGTACAACGTTCGTAACAATTATGTTAATTTTGTTAAAGAGTTTTGTAGTGAGTATTTAAACCTGCGAACCGAGAAGACAGAAAGCTATGAGAGGCGACTAACGTATATCTAGTTTTGTCTGCAGAAACGCCCTGTTCGTGATACGACATGTTTCTACCATCCGGAAGTAATATACGTGTGGCATTTGGAGCGTGTAGTTGAACAAGTGAAACGGGTGTATTTTCGTGTTTAATATTCACACATAAAACTGCAACATGTAACAATAATATTACAATATCAATAGTTTTATAATTCCATTAATTAAATCGACATATACCATATGCAACAAACTATTGTAGCTGTATACAATATACAAACACCGCCTTTGCATGACTCTTACCCCGTTAAAAACAACCTAAATTGACCTGTTTACAGCTACACGGGTCAAAATTACTACCTCTACTGTAAAAACAATACAACAGCATGGAACGGAGACTAATTATTGTGGCTGTATAGGCACTGTGTTTGGGTGACTCTTGATTAGATATGTACATAAAAAACCGGTTGGAAAAACCAAAGAAAAAAAACCGATCCGGTTCAAGAAAGAAAAATGGTTTTGGAAAAACCGGTTGTTTCAACCTGACTTGGCCCGAAGGTTTGGATACGAGTTTGTATTCTCGATCTTTGAAACTGATTTATAACCCAAACCAAATCGGTTTAATAGGTTTGGGGTTTGATCCTTGGAAACCAGCTTTAAACCCGCACCGGTTTGAAAAAAAAAACCGGTTTGTTTACCACTCAAAAAATCAGTTCGGTTAAAAAAATTGGTTTTGTTTGTAAAAAAAAAAAGCTATTTGTACACCTCTACTCTTGACCCGTTTGACATAAAAGACAATCGAAATTGACCCGTTTATAGGCACATGCAGGGGCGGATCTAGCTTGTTAGAAGGGGTAGCCTCCTTTGTCCCTTGACGCTACGGCGGTAGTGTAAATGCAGTGTAAATTTTGGAAAAAAATTGACATTTTTTCGATTTCGTTACCCTTTCTTTGAAACGTTACCCCTATAATGATTTTCTGCATGCGCCACTATGTACACGGGTCGAAATTGGTACTTGTAAAGTAAAAACAACATAACACCATGAAGCTAAGAATAATCAGGGTCCACTACTTCATGAACATAAACATAAACTACCTGACAGAGTGATGAGAACAACGGACATTATCACCGGCCACGCGACCACCGGATCACGATCCTCCGGCAAAAACTCATTCAACACACTCAATCTTTCACCAACAACTCTACAAGGACCTCTAACCTTCTTCACTACATAACTATCATCAGTCAACACACTCTGCAACACAACATCCTTACATCCTTTACCTAATTCAACCACTATTTCCCCCCAAGCTTTGGCAAAACCTTTCATCTGATCCCTAAAACTCTCTGATTCCGCTTTTTCCCCTTCCAAAACCGCCTTCAAATAAAAGGAAGGCGTCGATAAGCTGCTAGTGTGATCCTCACCCGTATATCGTATTCCGGTGTCCTCCACTAGACTCGCGAGCTCCTCCGTCCATGATTTCGACCTTCCAACGTCCTCCGCCCATGTTTCTGGACTCCGGACCCCCTCGGTCCATGATTTCGATATGCCGGACTCCTCCATTGTGTTGGGTTCATTCAGGGATTTCACCCCCAGCAAGAAGGAATTGAATTGATTATGAGGAAGTCTTAGCTCTAGTTGTATTAATACACACAGCACTGTATATCAATGATTGTGTATGTAAAGTTGTCATTTAATATCTCAATCACGTTGCTCCTGTGTTAAGTAAACAAGTAGAAACCCTTCACCAAATCTTAACATCTTCAGCTATTGTTTCCGATAGTATTTCTACAAGTGAGTGACTGAATTTGCTAATATATATATATGTGTATATATATATGGGAGTAAGGGTGATGTAGCTTTAGAAGCGTGAAGAATATCATAAAATAATATAATAAAAAAGGAAAATGAATAAATCCTACGCAATAAAGGGAGTAATATTCTCTGCTTTTTGCTTTACGACAAAAACACTTGTGACATGTAGAAACAGTCATTTCAGAAGGCATACAAAATTGTTACTTTTGTGAATAGAGCCGCATACAAAATTATTCCACTTCTGCTTATTTATTTATTTATAGGTTCAGTCCATATTTGTTATGTATAATTTAAAAAAACACCTACGGTCCTTCTATGTTTTTAGGCCTGAGTTGGCGCCCATCTCGCCAATGTTCAGGGCTTGCTCTGATTTAGATGTGGTGTGAGTTAGTCATTAAAAAAACTAATGAATAAATAAATGTAGCTAGTACATCTCACTTGTAGCCAAAAGTTGTTGATAAGGCTCGTATAAGGTGGTGTTGGGACAAACCTTGTCATGTAAAATGTAAGGCATTGCTCTCACTGTGTCCTTAGGCCCCAAAAAAAACGTTTTGCCATATAAAAAAGTGTGATAAACTAGGTAACATAAAGTGTGGCTAAGTGACATCAAAATCAACAAGACGAAAAGTAATGATAGTATTAATAACTACGACTAAAATAAAAATGTTGAGAGGGCTATATTAGCAACACATAGAAATTAAGGTGCAAACACATCAAGAAAAGATGATACAAACCCCCCGTTCAAAGTATGTGTGTGCTCACCAGTAAAGTTAATACACCAGGACAGGTCCAAGAGAAAAATGAGGCCATGGCAAATGAAAACAAAAGAAAATAAAATCAGGGTCGTGGGGCAAGTATATCTTTATACTCCCTTGGAACTTCATAGCTCTTGTTACATGTCTCCAATAATTCTTGTTCTTTGGATAGGTGCAATTTAAACAAATATGCTTAATTCACTCATCTCACTTTGATTTGGGTTTGCCTTTACCTCTCACCCTTCCACTGTTAGGGTTTCAACATATTTTACTATAGTCATTATCTATCTCCTCTTCACATGATCAAACCATTTCGACATCCCTTCTCTTATCTTATTTGATATACATGTCACCCCTGTCTGAAGAAGCACTAGACCAAAAGGTATCCGAGATATCTGGGTTATGGTTCAAAGTCTCTACATATAAAGGTTATCTCTCGTTTGCTCGTTGGTATGATCTTGTTTCAAGCTCACTACAAAACAAGAAACACCGTTAGTCTCGTCACGGGAGAAAAGGGGGAGGGTTTTCTACGTGACCACACTCCGTCGTGAGAATAAGTATCGGGGTTTACAAAGGAATGAGCAAGTAATTAATGAGTGAGCTCAAAACAGTATGTTTTACCTTGAGGTGTGATCCTTATTTTATAGCTGAAGAAAGATGTGTAGGAGATGGGTTGATGGGCCTTGGGCCTGGAACCGACAACCAGGAATATCCATTGTGTCTCCTCTACTACGACCGTTAGCGGTCTCTGGCAGGAGTGACACTTGGCACACGGTGAATGGAGCCACGTGTCCTGGCAGTTGTCCTTGTTGTCGGACCTGTCATCAGCTGTTAGTGGAGATCGTGTGACAGTTCCTGGCGTGAGTTGGTTGGTGCCACGTGTACATCCTTGCGTACTTTCTGTCCTCTGCATGACTGCTCATCATGCAACGTGGTCTGGCACAACCTGCCGAGCGGTTATTGGGTCACAGCTCTGCCACTTTATACTCTTGTACTTAATCAGTGCCTTTTTGCGCTTCTCCCTTCCGTGTGGCCTTATCAGTGCTTTTTGGTCAACGCGGACTAGTAGGGATCAAGTCTTTTTGATCTCAAGACTAAGAATGAGTTGCTCTCATCTTAGTCTTGACCTTGTGCAAGGTTTTAGGAATTCGCGGCTAGAGGTTTGTTCAATCAGCGCAGAGTCAGGGACCTGCGCTTCCAGGTTTAACTTGCCGTTGTGCAAGGTGCGCAAGGTTTGTTAGGCAACCTGTTGGTTTCAATGTTGGCGCACCGTTGCGTAGCGCACAAGGTTATTCAAGTTTCCTGTTATCATTATGAGGGTATAGTACCTTGCGCAGGTGCAAGATTTTTAGGACCATACACCCAGATGCTCTCATTGTTCGTAGTAAATATAATAGTACAATACGTTTAACAAACTAAATGATATTAAACTCAACCACTTAACTTTGTGTATTGATATCTCATTTATCTTAACTTCAATTTGGGTGTGGTTTGGTTCGTTCGTGAAACTCTCACTTCATAGAACACAAACTCATAAATTTATTTACTATGTATAATTTACCAACCCTTTTCTTCCTCTAACAAAATCATTATTCCTTTTTTTTACTCTCAACTCTAGCACTTTTCATTTTTTAGATTCCAACCCCTTTAGTTTTCATTTTTAACCTCAACACTTTCTCGCTTTCAACTTTGATCCCCTATACTTTTCATCTCTTACAAATTTGTCGTTTCGTTCTAAATATTGCGAGTAAACAAGCTACAATGCGTGTGTGTGTGAGTCAATGTTTTCATGTCTATTTTTTGGCGGTTTAACAACCCCGTCATAACTCGCGGGTTCTTAGCTGACTTGGTTCATCTTTTCCAAGGTTCTACGTTTTGATCTAAACTTTGCAAGTTAACATGTCGCAACGCACGTGCGTGTTTCAACGTTTTTACGCTTAATTTTTGTTTGGTATAATGGTCCCCTCGCAAAGCACATATCCTAAATACTAGTAATTATTTATATAGCTCATATATAAATACAAGGTATAAAGGTAAGGTTAGGGTAAAAAATACATTTTTCCTACAAAGTGTAATGTAGGCATGGTGTTTTAAATTTTAGGTATGGTGTTTTATATTTTTTTTGATATGGCACAATATAGAAAAATACCAAACACAAGAATTTATAACACAATCATATGTATTCTAGGCATTTAAGTTAAAACATATTGATTTAGTTCTTTGCATGGTGTTTTAAATTTCATGCCTAAAACACATTTAATTGTGTTTTAAGTTGTTATGTTTAGTGTTTTTCTATATAGTACCAAGCCAAAAGAATATAAAATATTACACCTAAAATTTAAAACATCACATCTATATAGATTTTTAAACTTTACAAAAAAAATATATATATTTTTACAGAAATCCTTACCTGTGAATACAACCATTTATCTTCTAGAACTAAAGAAATCATTTTCATTAATATTCTTTTCGAATAGATTTCCTTTTTAGTTTTACCCCTTTTCAATTGCTATACCCATTTAACTCATTAGATCTAAACAAATCTAAAAAACAATTTTTAAACATTCTCGCCGTCCTTTGCTATAAGAGGAGCAAAGCCCGGACATAAATAGACTAGTTTTACGTGGATAAGTTTTAAAAACACCATGTCAAGTCTTGAGATGTTAGTCTAGTGGTACCCTCTCTAGTGGAGAAGTAGGTTCGATTCCCGCTTAGGCTTCGAGCTATTTTTGAGGGCATCTGGGTGAATGGATAAATTGGAGCTTTAATCCCAGGTTCAAACCTGACAGGGGGCAAAGGTTTTTAGATTCTATCCGATTCCCGCGCATTAGGGAGAAACTGTCTGATGACAGTCATGAAGTTGAGCTTGAACGTAACTCCGAACAGGGTGGGTGAGTTTATACGTGAGATTGTTCTCCGTTTAAAAAAATGCTCTGAATCATAACAAAATAGACTGACATAGACAACTCTAATCCGTGATTGTATTGTCAATTAGTAGGAAGGTACAATGTATTGCATCTATCTAATACATGATCTATCCGGAACACAGTTCTAGGAAACCACATCTGGAAACCCTGGCCCATTACCGGATACAAAGTCGATAGCCCAGTTTATATAAAGCCCATACGAAAGGTATCAATTGGCCCATTAACCCACCCATCCAAAACAAAAAGAATTAATCGGTACCCGCATTCCAGAAAGAAATTAGGGTTTTGGGTTCTTCTTCTTCTTCTTCTTATTATTATTCTTCAAGTTTTCACCTGCTGATCACTCAATCTCGCAAGCAACCGATGTATGCATACCTTCATTCATCTAATTCAGTCTTCTTCTTTACTTGAAATTGTTCGTTAGATTCTCAAATTATAGATAATTGCTAGGGTTTGAGAACTTGAAAATTATGCATGTTTAATGCTTTAAGTGTGGCTGCTGAAAAGATTCTATCTAAGTTTAAGCTTAAATAGGTTTATCAACCTGACATATTATGCTTAGATTGCAGTTGAAATGTTGAATAACAAAAGATGAGGAGGGTTGTGGTTTGACTTTGACCTTGACTTGTTGGATTTTTAGAATTTTTGCTTAGAGTCGCAGTGTTTGTTAGTGATTAATCTATGAGAATATGATAAATGAATCAACTTCTAGTTTCACAAGCGATATTTTTACACTTTTTTGCATAAGGTGTTTAATTGAAAAAGAATATGATTGTTCAATGACCCTTTATAGGATCTCATGGTTTTTATTATTTGATATGTTTTCCGTTTTCACATCTTATACATGCATTTTTAAACCAAACTATTAGCTCGTTAACATCTCTTCGGCTCTAATGTTTTTGACAAAAACCATAATTAATTTAATGACCCTTTACGTTTAACTTTTTCTGTAGCATATATGATTATATGATGTTATTTCAACAAGCAGTACCCAGCTTCCTGCTATTTAAATAACACTGTATTAAACTTTGTAGTAATCATACTGTGATATATAACATACACCCAACGCAGACACTCTATGCTTTCATCTTTTTATCTTGTAAATCATATTCTTTTAGAAAAGAAGCTTTTCTAAGTTCTAACACTACACTCTATATATTATATATGCCTTAGTTTGTATTATGAGCATATATGTATTTTTTTTTTCCAAGACGAGTGTTATACGCCTGCTGGAACTAGGTGGTGAGAACTTAGTGTAGTCGAATGATATCTAGTTATACTTACAGTACTTTGCGTGTTTTACTTTGTTGCAGCTATATCATGTTGCGCATAAAAACACCTAAATCACTGAGAGCCAAGAGGGAGCTCGAGAAACGTGCACCAAAGTTGGTGATTATCTAAATCTTTTTGTTTCTTTGTTTCTAACTTTTTTTTAGCAAAATGATCAGATAGTCTTTCATGAAGTTTAATCTTGGTAATAAAAGCTCACAAGTTGTCCTGTGTTTTTGCAGGTGGAACTTGGGAAAAAGACACTCATATTGCATGGGACAAAGACCAGCAACACCTTAAATGCTGTATTGACAGAAATCTATCATCTTAAGAAGGATAACGCTGTGAAATATAGCCGTAGAAACGATAACATTAGACCGTTTGAGAGCGGCGGTGAAACTTCACTAGAGTTTTATTCGCTCAAAACTGATTGCAGCTTGTTTGTGGTAAGCTAAATGCTATTGCTTATTATCAAATGAGTTTAATGCAATTTTCGTCCCTGAAGTTTGGCCAGTTTTGCGACTTTCATCCGAAGTTTGTTTTTCCGCATCTGGATCTAAAAGGTTTGCAATTTTTCCATTTTCACCCGGCTGTTACCTTGATCCATTTTTCTTCATTAGGTCAGGGGTATTTTTCGTCTTTTTTTGTTAACTTAAAGAGCAATACATTCTTTTCACTTTATAATACAAGCATTTAGCATAATGTACAAGTTTTCAAAAGACCGAATTGCTCTTTAAGTTAACAAAAAAGATGATATTACCTCTGACTTTAACGGAGAAAAATGGATGCAGTTAACAAGCCGGATGAAAATGACAAGATTTCAAACCTTTTGGATCAAGATGTGAAAAGACAAACCTTTGGACAAATGTTGCAAAACTGGCCAAACCACAGGAGGGATGAAAATGGCATGTAACTCTTTTTTATGGGTAAAGTACACAGATGTTGTTCGCTATGGTTGATTAAAGTTTAGGATTTGGCCCCTAGCTTTCCAAAAGTAAACAGGTGGTCCCTGTGGTTTGTAACGCATGTAGCCCCCAACTTTTGCCAAAAGTCCATGGATGGTTCCTGTGGTTTGCACTTTGTAAAGCAATTAGTCCCAAATTTGGACCTGCTTACACCTTTAGATTTGTTGGCTGGGGACTAAATGTGTTACAAAGTGCAAACTACATGGACCATTCGTGTACTTTCGAAAAGCTAGGGATCAAATCAATTTTGATTAACCAAAGGGACCATTTGTGTACTTTACTTTTTTTAATAACCATTTAATATTATGTTTTTTTGATAAAACAAGATTACATCGTAGGAAATGTTAGTAATCCAAAAAGAAATAATTAAAAAAAACATTTTCTGCCTGTTGCAGTATGGTTCACACTCAAAGAAACGGCCTGACAACCTCGTGATAGGGCGAACATATGATCATCACATTTACGACCTCGTGGAGGTCGGAGTAGAAAATTTCAAAAGCATGTCGTCATGTTCATATGATAAGAAACTAGCTCCATTAATCGGATCAAAACCTTTTTTTGCTTTTGTTGGAGAAGGGTTCGAGAACGTTGAAGAACTAAAACACCTAAAAGAGGTTTTGCTTGATCTATTCAGAGGACAGGTGTGTATTGGATCGTGCTTTTCGTAGTGCTTAAAGAGTAGTGGTTTAAGTGGGACCCGTAATCTGTTATTGCAGGTTGTGAGTAATTTAAACCTTGCGGGATTAGATCGTGTGTATGTTTGTACAGCTGTGTCTTCTAACAAAGTGTTGTTCACGCATTGTGCGTTGAGGCTTAAAAAATCTGGCACGGTTGTTCCGCGTGTGGAATTGATTGAGGTGGGCCCATCAATGGATTTAGTAGTTAGAAGACATCGGCTTCCTGATGAAGGCCTAAAGAAAGAAGCTCATAAGGTTCCTCATGAGTTGATCAAGAAGAAGGTTTGTTTATTTTTTGTTTATTAATCCGGTTTTTTCCATGAAACTAGCGATAGTTATCGTATTAAATAGGTTGAGTTAGATTGTGTATTGTTTTTATTAGTATCGCATTGCATTTGGATGCTTTTACGTTGCAGCAATTGCTTATGCTTTCTTGCTTGTTATACTTTCAGGAGAAAAATGTCAGCAAAGATGCAATTGCAGGGAAAATCGGGAAAATTTATGTTCCAGATCAACAGGTGAGTGAAAACAGTTTATTTTTATTCTATAGATGAAGTTTTATAGTTATGGGCAGTTCTTTTTTATCTAAAAAGGATTTCGGTCGGTTTGATGGTAAATTTGGGTAGCAGATCTACCCGAGTGGAGTACGGGTCTGTTTTTTCTTACTAGATGTTTAATGGTAAAAGTGTCTATGTGATGTGTGTTGACTGTCTGACCATTTTACCCCTATGACCGAAAAGAGCAAGGGCCTGTTTATTTATCATTTCATTAGATGGTATACTGATAAAGTGTCTTGAGGTCTGTTGACAGTAAACAGTAAATGAAAGTTAATTTTGTGTGTGTGTTAAAACTTAGAATGGAAACACGAGTGACATAAATGACCATTTTACCCGTCTGACTGGAACCATGTTGGTATGCTCGGTTATTGTGTTTTGCAGGTTGGAAGTGCATCTTTACTGTTTACGCCAAAGGGGTTGAAAAGGGAGCGTCGTGAAGCAAAGGCCAAAGGCGAAGACAAGAAGCATGCAGAAAAGAAGCACAAGCAGAATGATGATGCTTCTGCTTGATTATGGTGTCTGTGTCTTTACCTTTCAAACAATTTTGTTTTTATTTATTGTCTCTTTTGTTTTATTGGCATGATTTATGTTATAATTATATTATATGGGTTTTTTTGGCATCAAATTTGTACCCTGTGAAATAGCAAAAAGGGGGTTAGGTCATGTTGTTCGGAAGTAGTCATGTTGCTCAATTTGAGTTTGTTAGTTATACATCTGTTGCTTGATAATCAAGTTGATCATTTTTTATGATTATCAAATTAAAAATACACAAGTAATCATAAATTTTTCTTAATTTAATTATACTAAACTAGCGAATGTATGTTACTAGATTTTGCCCCGCGCGCATTTAAGACATTATGCTGAATATTTCTCTCTCATAATATGTACGTCTGTGTCTTGGTTACTTGTACGTACTGCTCATAACTCGATCTCAAAAAAATTATATGAGTCAACCAATTAAAATAAAACATTATCATACTTTTGCTTAAAAAAATTAATGGAAAAACTACAATTTTAAATTGAGGGAGAACTTGTAATTTTTTAGAACAAATAAGCATGTGTCAGGTGCCGCTGGCACGAAAAAAATTACACCCATTCAACCAATTAAAAGAAAACATTACCACAGTTTTGTCAAAAAAAAAACTAAAACGATGGCATGACTGTAATTTTACACTAGGGGCAAAATCGTAATTTGACTGGGAAAACAAACAAAAACAATGGAGAAAATGTAAATTTAATTTGAGGGCAAAATTGTAATTTGACTTGGACAAGAAAAAAACAAAACTAATGGCAAAACTAAAAATTTAAACGGGGCAAAAGTGTAATTTTGAATCGAGAGCAAAATTGTAATTTTTAGCTGAGTCAAAAGCATAATTTTATTTTGAGCTGAGGGAAAAACGTAATTGTAAACTTATGGCAAAATTGTAATTTTAAAGCAGGGATAAAATCATAAATTAGTTGGATCAACATGGAGTGCCAGGCGTCTGCCTCACACTATTCCCCCATCTGTTTTTTTTTTTTGTTATAGGGAATATGCTTATAAGAAGAAGCTTGGTCTAAAGGAGTTTTCTCTCGTTGGTTTATCTCTCAGCTTCACCTACAACTTCTCAACTTTCTGAACAACTTTTAATCAAGTTTAACGTTCTTATTTTTATGTACATGTCGGTATAAATTTAAGATGAATTATATTTCGATGTAAATTTCTTTCACAGATAAGTCGGGTCAAATATAATACGTTTTCGTGTTCGTTTTAGATACGTTTTCACCTAAGTTTTGTTTGAAAACGAGTCGTATAGATATAATACGTTTTCATTAGACAGAATAAAAAGTCATGTAAATATAATACGTTTTTATTAGACTTAATAAATTGGAGTTGCTTTATGTTTTGACACCGTCGCAACGCACGAGAAAATTTACAAGTTCATTATAAAATGCCAAGTTTTGTAATTAGAAAAACCAATGAATTCTATGTGCAATGTCACTAGTTTCGAAAGTGATGTCTAACGTCTTAAATTCCAACAACCTTAAAATTTTGGCTTATTTTTCTCCACATCAAACCTAGGCGTCTAGCGCAAAGCCGCAACCTGTCTTTCACTTCAATTTGGTGGACATTCGTTTTTGATAATGAGTTTTCATGATTATAAAGAAATACGATTGGCAAAGCTAGAAACTTTTTGAATGATACAAAATTGCAAATTAATTTCAACTTTTTACCATAAGAGGAAAATTAGTAATGTGTTTTTTTACAAAGTATTTAAACTTATTGTTTAGCACACAAACATTAAAAGACAGTCCACTTTTTGATCTCACTTTTCCCTTTCACTTAGTTGCAAATTCAGTTTCACATGATTATTGTCTTAGTAAATCATGCCTTTAAAACAAAGTATATAGCAAATAAAGAGTAACAAAGAAGTCAAACTAATATAAATATATATATAACTATATTTGTAATTATTCTTGTCTTTCTTCACCCTTTTTCCATTTAAGGCATTTATTAATTTTCATTTGGTTGTTGGGAGTGGGTTAGTTCCAAACTTCCAATTAGGTATGGGGTTCATTTCATGGTTTATCTTGTTTCTTGCATCAAAACCAATTTTCCAGAACCATATGCTATAACAGTTTGTATGTTATGTATTAAAAGTTGTACATTTGTCTTTTAGCTTGATTTGTCAACTTCAACTAGGTGTAAAATGGGTGGATTTTGACCTTTTGTTTGTTTTCTTTTAATGGGTATTGATTAAATTGAGGTTTTCATGATGACTTCATTCATTGGTATCCTTTTACATGTACATACCTTATATATGTCACAAAATCATTCTCATTCTAAAGAAACCCATTATAGGTACTCTACCTAAAGGGTTGTATTTTAGACAATGCAACATCCCAAGACAAGGTATGACTTCCCATCTTCTTGCATTTTACATTTGAAAAAGTATTCTTTTGAGTTTCTTTTTAACTCGTTTAAAATATTTCAGTCGTTTTAAAATTTATATCAATTTTGTTCTGATGGTCTGGTGGTATAAGGGTTTGTCCTTCAGTTGAAAACTTAAAATATACAATTATGTATATGTTATATACATATATATTCATGAATCATCTTTTATCATTTTAAAACTTTTACCACAAACTAACACTTTTGAAAAAAAACAGAGGTGGAATTACAGGATCCGGCACAAAACCCAAGAACCTGGTACCAAAACCCGTTGACCACTGGCGCGCTCCGACATCCGAGGTAATATACCATGATCCGTTTAACGTTTTTTAGTGTCCCAATGGGACATTCTGGTGGTAAATATGCATTCACAATGGATTTCTTATATTTGTGTGAGTTACTTAGTTATGTTATATTATAAGGAATGGTTGTTTGTGGTTTTGAGTGAAAGAGAAAGAAAATATTACTGTTCATCTTTAAATATATGGAACTACCGTTCATCCTTTATTCATTTTTAATATTTTTGAAAGTGGTTGTTAGTGAAAGAGAGAGAAAATGTAATGATAAAGGTATAAAAAAATTATTTAATTGAACATGAGAGAGAAAAAATAGTGATTTTTAGTGTAATTAATGGATAGGGAAAAGGAATTGATTGTGAATGCTGTTATACTTCACAACCATAAACGTTGCGAGAGTGCAGGTATGGTGTATTTATTCTATAAAATCTAGAAATTGTTAATTTTTTTAACGTTTTTAAGTTACAGAAAAAACGTGTAACAAAAGCACCGGAATTGGAAACTCAAATAGCTCGGCTTCAAGAAGAGCTCAAGAAAACAAAGAGCCAGCTGATTGATGCCGAGTCATATACAAAACAAGCTCGACATGAAGCCGATGAAGCCAAGAAAGAACTCACGGCTCTGACTGCGAAACTCAGTGAGTTATGGGCTTGTGAGGAGTCAAAAATTCAAGAACTCCGGAAAATATCGCAGGACCGGGATAGAGCCTGGGAGGCTGAGTTGAAAGCCGTGCAGAAACATTTAGCCACGGCTATAAATGAGAACCAGAAGCTCAATGCTCGGCTTGAAAGAGCGGCTGAAGCCGAAGCTGTGCAGGCTAAGCAAGCTGAATTGGTTAATGAGGTCATAAGTCTAAGATTGCAGCTTTCGGAATCTGTTAATGCGGTTGAAGAGGTTAAGATTCGGTTAAACGAATCGAAAGAGGCCGAATCGCGAGCGGTAGAACGACTAGAATCGGTGAAATCAAGCATGGAGGTATTTGATAAAATACAACCCCGTAGTATATATATTATGTATTATCGACCATAGGGGTGTGAGGAAAACCAAAAATCGGATTGTGAATATGGTTTTCGGTTTAAAAAAACTTGCTTATTCGCATAGAAAAAGAATTCAACCGAATAAACCAAATTGTTACTGGTTTAATCAGATAACTGAACCAATAAATTGGTTTAACTGGTTGGATTCCGTTCATTTAAACATATTTTTAATTTGGGCCGGTTCAGTTTTCGAGTAGGGCCAAAAAAATTTAAAACCAAATAAGCCCATATCCCAACTAATGTACACCCCCAATTAGAGGTGGACAAATCTGGGTTTTTAAAGAAACGGTCCGGCTTTTTAACCGAACCATTTTTTTGGGGAAAAGAAACCGGTACATCAAAAACCGGTCCGTTCTTTTAACTGGTTTGATGTTATGAAAACGTGAACTAGTAAAAACAGGTTCGAATAAAAAAAAACCCGATTTTGACCGGTTTTCTTACAACCAATTCGGGTTATAAATCGGTTTCAAAGATCAAGAATATGAACTAGTCTATAAACCGCTAGGTCGGACCGGGTTGAAACCGGTTTTTCACAAGCCATCCGGTTTTTTTTTTTCAAACCGGTTTTTTGCCCACCTCTACCCCAATTGACCAATTATACCCATGAGTATAATATAATTATAAATAAAAAAATCTAATAAAAATCATATTTTCTAACTATGGTAACGATATAAAATATATTCTTTCTGGCAGGAGGATGCCAGAAAGGCGGAGGCGGTGTGGGTGGAGGAGCTGGGGGCCACCCGGGCCGCAAACACAGAAATGGAAAATGAATTACGACGGTTGAAAGTGCAAATGGAGCAGTGGAGGAAGGCGGCGGAGGTGGCGGCCACGATGCTTATGGGCGAAGTTGGTTGCAATGGGAAGTTTGAAGAGTCATCTGACTCGTTCGAGTTTAATGCGATTGCTGAAAAGTCGAATTCGGGTTATTTGGAATATACAGAAGATGAAGCAGCATCAATCAAGAAAACAAGCAACATGTTGAGGAAATTTGGGGTGTTGTTAAAAATAGGCCAAAAGTAATTTGTATGACATCAAGTTTGTTTAGTTTAATAATCAAAGGATATAAACCCTTAATTTACACACTATTCATGGTTTGATTTGAAATCATGAAACTGATATATGTTGATCTTAATTTTTTTAGAGTTAAGTTCGTTTTTAATCTATAAGATTTGGTCAGTTTAACAGCTTAACTAACTAAATCCTAAATCCCAAATTTAAGTATTTCATGGCCAGAAGTTCCATTAGTTAACTATTTGCGTTAAAATGTCAAACTCAATCTATTTTCTCTGTTAAATGCGAAGGCAATTACATTTAAGTTTATTTAACTTTTATATATTTTTTTAGAAAATAGACGAAAATAACCTCGCATATGATAGAGACAGTTAGACATAACGGGATTAAAAAATAGAACTTCGGGACATGATACGTTAAATATTTAGATCTAAGACGCGTCTAGGTAAACTAACCTAAGCTTATGAACAAAAAACTTTTTTTAATATGACAATTTTAGAAACTTTCAAATCATACCAAACGTTTGGTTAAAAAATTATAAAAAATATATATATTTACATTAGTTGCGTTGATGGTGTGGGGGTGGATTTTGTTGGTGAGATATGATTAATGATAACAATAAGTTTTAAATTGGTTGAGTTGGTGGAGTTTGATGATGGTTGACTGATCATTGTCACAAGGATATACGTGTAAGTCCTTAGTTGAGGCTTTGTTTATTTAAAATTATGCTTTTGATTTGTAAAGATTATTAGACATGGTTTGCAAGTCGATATGAACGACCTTTAAAGCAAGTTAGGGATCAACCAATGTTTTAAATACCCGTGTTAACCGGTCGGTTATACCGGTTAAATCGGATATCGGATACGAGTCTGGTATAATAAAGGCCGGTAAAACCTGAAAATGGTATGTTTATGTACCGGGGTAAATCCGGTTCTACCGGTTCAAACCGCTGAACCGGTTTGCATTATCTTAAGATTTGATTTCTTGATTTTAATAAAATACAATATTAAGGTAATATTGATCTTCCATATTTTCGGTAATTAACCTAGTACCTTCTATTCCAATATTTCATCGTTGTTGAAATTGTTACTCACCTCGTACAATGCAATATTGTTTATAACTAATAAAAATATTCTTAAAATGCTTAATAGTTTACAATAAAAATAGTTGTTTTTAGATAAAATTAGGATAATTTACATAAACCCTAGTTGAGATTGGATTGTTTTTTGAAATGAATTTGTATTTTATGAAATTCATAGGGTTAACTAGTAACTCGGTTCAACCGCCCAATACAACCCACTTCAACTGATTAAACCATTTTAAAAGCCAACCTGGTATGATTTAAAAACCAATTTTTAAAACATTGGGATGAACATTAGACATGATGATGGATTTTTTTATCCTTTGTCTCACTTTCTGTTTTGATTTTCCTATCTTTGTTACTTTGCTTACCTTGGTAATTAAAGACTCACTCAAACGCAAATGACACGTCTAGACATAAGAAAAGTGCAATAAGAAAAACGTAATAATAAAAAATATATAACAGGTATAGAAAATTAACAACTAAGTGCTATTCTACGTATATAACATAGCATATAATGTAGTTTGTTTTAAACTAAAGTTTAAAAATGATTTTTAACCACATTGCTTCATGTGCAGAAATCAAAATAAAGGAGTTAAGTCAAGAGAAGGAATCACAAGGCGCGTGAGCCATTGGCGAGCTTGACCAAAAGATTTGAGTGAGTGGGGGAGGTGGAGTCATAAAACCCAATTTATATATTCTATAAATATTTAGGCAAAATAATTGAGGGGGGGAGGGAGGGACGATCCTATATAATTTTAAAATTTTCAAATGAAAAATCAGAAATTTTACACTTTTAACCAAAACATTGAGGGGAGAGGGACCCCCGGTTCCCACTAAGTTGCGCCACTGATTGGAGCATGCTTGTTCAGGCTTGTGCAACCTACTTTAGTTTGGTTTTTGGTCGATTCAGGTCATTTTTTTTTCTGAGTGTGTTTGAGGCGCTTAAGTTGCGGTTTGTCTTATTTGAACGTCTAGGTGTCCTTTTTACTACATACTAATATTATATATTGTACAAAATATGTATTATATGAGATAGAATGAAATAATATATTTAACCTTAAATGGTGACGAATTATTATTAGGGTGGTGGGTTGGATGTTGAAACTTGAGAAGGTGACATTAGAGTAACGTGGGTTTGACTCGACTATCTTTTCAAGTTTGATACGTTAAGACTTTCAGGATCATTAGTTGTAATTGACACTTGACAGGTTTGTGTGCATTTGGTTTTTACCTGAATCTTATAATATTTAAGTTTATAAAAAGAAAATAATAATATTTATGAAGATCGCATAGAGTAGGTCTAATAAATTCACTTCTTTCTTCTTTTTTTTTTTGTTTTTTATCTCTCTCTTCAATTATATGTCTTTCAAGTTTGAACCCTATTAGTAGGTTATACTTGTTTTATTAATTTTTTGTTTAACAAAAAATCTATATGTATATACACATTTGTTCTTTAAAAGTTACAAGTACATCTATGAATAACATCATCATTGATAGAACTTGCATTGTAGAGAGTACATATAGATCAACTGTGATGTGCAATGTATACCGCACTAAAACAAACTGAGAGGCGTATTCAAGTGGGACATCCGGTCATATGAGAGGCGTTTTTATCTTTTTAGGGTGAAGGGGATGCACGTCTCATGAGATGGGGGGATTTTTCACCCACCCAATCATGATGTTCCGTGTCACTTCCCCTCTCATACACCACCACTCTTGCTAAAAAACATAGAGGGTGGTTTCACCAAAACTATTTTAAAAAGAAAAATGCATGATTGGTTGAAAGATAGTGGGCCCACCATTACACTCTCTCCCTTTCTTCCCCCGCATTTGGCGACCTCCCTGGCGGCATCCTCCACTCGCGGCTAATAGCTTCCCCGCAGGTGCACCCCGTATGGCCTAACGTTCATATGTTCTAATAAGTTTATATTCTTCAAATTTTCTTTGAAGGCCCCCCGAAGTAGAAAATTGGAAATATAAACAAATTATTAACCATGATCTCGGAAAGAAATATAAAAGAATATGTTGGGTAAAAAATATATGATTTTAGTATTCTATCAAGTTTATATTCTCCATTTTTTTTTCTTAAAGTAGCAATAAATCCTTAATTCGGGTTAAGACCCGGTTTTAGGATTGAAACCCCAACCCACCTAAACCGATTTGGATCGGGTTCAAGACTGGTTTGACGTTTAAACCGAACTTTTTTATAAGTTTTTTTAGTTGGGCTCAATCCGGTTCGGTTTGGAACCGATTCTCAACACATAAATTCCAAACCGTTTGGGTTGGACCCAAACCGGATTGGGCCAAACCAACTTTTTACCGGGTTGCGGCCGGGTTGATTCTCGAGTTTTCCAACTCAAACCTTTTTTTACAACTCTAGTATAGAGGTGGGAAAATGAACCCGTTTGTTAACCGAAATCGGTTAATAACCGGAACCATAACCGGTTAGGAGTTAAAAAAACCAGGAAAAAACTGAAAAAATAAAAAAAAAGTTAATAACTCGAAAACAACCAGTTATTAACCAAACCATTTAAAGTGAATAACCAAACCGATTACTATAATAACCAGTTAAAGCAAAAACTAGAAAAGAACCGTCTAAACCGGTTAACTGAATTGATTGGATCAGGGAAATTAAGCAATTTGTGCACCTCTACTCTTACGTGACCCATTTTACATTCTCTAATGTGAGGCCCATTGGACCTGAAGCCCAAATAGAGAAAAGGTGTGAGTTGGGCCCATTTTACGACACAAAACAACCCATATAAGAAAAAAGGAAGAAAGTCTATCCTCCTTAACAAGAAGTTGGGTTTTCATCACAAAGGCCGCCGCTGCTTCTTCTTCTTCTTCTTCTTCAACATCTCACCGGCAACCAACACTTAATCTCGCAAACATGGGGTATGCATACTTCATCATCTTCTTTAACTCAAACTGTTACCTTCTGTTATTTTTTGGATTCACAATTCGTTAATTACTGGCTCGCAGTGTTGGTTATTTCATTATTGTTTTTTTTTCATGATGGTGTTGGTTATTTAATTGTTTGATATAACATTTGAAGATTAGATGTGCTCGACAAAGATAATCAAAAATACAATTAGCTCATAAAATATTATGGTATTACATTTCGAATTTGATCTGTGACATACTCAAAAAACAGTTTTTTTTTTTTTTTTTTTTTTTTTTTTTCTGGTTGATAAAAAGAAGGTGATGTCTCTGCAAATTGTAGATGGGTAGTGAGTAGTTAAGATTTTATGTTGTATTATTACTGAAAAATGGTGAATTTCATGTCCCATGTAAGAGGATAGTGAATTAAACAAAATAAGTAACTAGGTTGTATTTATTTACATAAAAATAATCAAAATAAAGGCTTTAAGTATAATAGTAGTACATGGGGAATGCAGTAAATGGGTGTTAAGTAGGGATTTTACTGATGGAGCTTAAGAATTTTTAAGGTAGGTTAAAAGAAAGGGAATGAAACCTTTTTGGTCAATGTAGAAGTATGGGAAGGTTTAATAAATTGTTAGGGTCATAGTTGTCAATAGCTAGCTATAGCGATTGTTATAGCATGCTATGTAGCGTATAGTTCTAGGCTCGCTATCACGGTTGTGGCGATACATAGTGGCAATTTTTTTTTGTTTTTTTAAATATATATTGTGGTTTAGTATAGCTATAAAATAGCTGGATTTTAGGTTTTTGTTGAATAAACATATAAAATAGAATATATACCAGGTTATTTTGATATAATATACATATAATTTTTTTGATTTTTTTCCCGTGTATCACTCTTTATATAATAGCTGCTTGCTATTTATTGCTATTCGCTATGTAGCATATAGGTACCGTAGGTACCTTATCGCTATTTGCCATTAACAACTATGAACTGAATATTGATTATAAAGATCTTTATTATGGTACTGCTAATCAATAAAAAACAAATGCTTTGTGATGATGGTTTATTAATTAAGGTTAAATGCTTGTATTTTAGAAAGACACATGGAATGGGAGCCGGTCGCAAGTTGAAGTCCCACCGCAGGAGGCAAAGGTGGGCCGACAAGTCATACAAGAAATCCCATCTTGGTAACGAATGGAAGAAACCTTTCGCTGGTTCTTCTCATGCTAAGGGCATTGTTCTTGAAAAAATGTAAAATCATTTTATTCTTTAAATTTCAGATTTCAATATCACTTTTATTAATTGTAATCTTGACTATTTGTTGTATTATCTTTGCAGCGGTATTGAAGCTAAGCAGCCTAACTCTGCTATTAGAAAGTGTGCCAGAGTTCAACTCATCAAGAACGGCAAGAAGATTGCCGCTTTTGTTCCCAATGATGGTTGCTTGAACTACATCGAAGAAAATGTTAGTTTTAATCCCTTTTGTATTAGATGAAAGTATTTTTTATCTTGTTGGGTATTTTTATATTTACAATCTCAAAATGTTATTGTTTTAGGATGAAGTTTTGATCGCTGGATTTGGGCGAAAGGGTCACGCCGTTGGTGACATTCCCGGAGTTAGGTTCAAGGTGGTTAAGGTTTCTGGTGTTTCTCTTTTGGCTCTTTTCAAGGAGAAGAAGGAGAAGCCAAGATCTTAAGTTATCATAGTGTTATTTTTTTTGATGATTCTGAAATGTTTGTTACTGAGTTTTATTTTGGTGTCTTAAACATGTAGTTTGTTAAAAGTTATTTTGTTCACCAACTTTATTTACTATCTTCACTTTTTTTGTTCTAAGAAGTTTTACTTTTCTTAACATTTTTAAAAATTGTTAGACAAGTTTAACAAAAAAACTTTATTTGCAGCATGATAATAACAAAAAGTTAATTCTGAGTTTAACAAATGTTGTGTTTTACAAGTTTTATTAGTTTTAAAAATGGTTAAGATCCGAGATAGCATCTGTATCAAGTCAAGGATGAGGATCTTCATTTGAGAAAAAATATCATTATAATATGAAATGTAACATTTATTATAGTTATTATTTTAATTACTTATAGTTTAAAACTTTTTTGAGTTTTATATGTTACATCATGTATCACACTAGTTAATTATATTTTATTATGGGCCACCATAATACCACACTATCCTTGGGTCATTCCAATTTGCGTAAGAATGTCTACTCATGATTTTGATTTAGTGTAAAAATAATAAACTTTTTTTTAAGGGTCAGTTTGTATATATAAAGAGCCCAACAAGAAACTGAGTAAAGAATATAACCATAAAGAGTTTGACGGATCATCCAAAGGAAGGTGTCTCCTTTTATCGACAAACTTAGACACGCAAATACATACTCTAGTTATTGGAAATACGAATGCTTATAGTTGCCACATAAATGCTTTCACGTTCATCACTCTTCTGAAATTTCATATATCATTGTAGAAATTTGAACTGAAGTCACCATGCATGAATGCAAGTTTATACAATTAAACATTAGTTATATCCAGATAAGGCCTGATCTCTTTGCAAATTCAAGACAATCATTAAGGATCTTCTCGGTTCTATATTTGTAAGCAAAACCTTTATCCTCTAGCTTCTTCGATCCCCATTTTATTTCTCTCCCATGTTCTTCTAGACACCTAAAACAACAAATTCATAATAACTTGGCATATATATATATATATATTATGATTTAGATGCACTTTTATTTTAAAACTTACTCTTTGTTTAATTGCGGATATATTTTCTGATAATACTTTGCAATATCTGCACTTGTTACATACGAGCTAGCACATAAGAACCTTCCATTAACCGAGGGTGTCTCTGCACAAAAAATATGTGCTCGACAAACGTCCTCAATGTGCACTCCCTAGCAATTCTTCTAGGTACCTTAGTGATTGGTAATTTGTGCAATTGTTGGCAATTTGCGATATGAACATCAACACAGTGACTGTAGGGTATGGTAGACGTCCTCTACCACCCACGAGCCCGCAACTTAATGTCACTACCTCCAACTCATTCGCCGTCTCTTCTCCAATTTTCAGTATTTCTCGCTCTGCTTTTGTTTTGGAGTTTGTGTAATCCTGGGGAAAACATAGCCAAAGAATTTAAAAAAAAAATATTAGGGTTAATTACACTTTTCGTTCTTTATGTTTGTATCGGATTGCAATACCCTTTAACTTCAGTAATTACAGTCACAATCTTTTATTTATAAAAACCATTACATCCTACATCCTTTGTCCCTAACTTGGTTAAAATTTTTAGTTAAGCATGACATGTGCAAAACACATGAGGGTACTTTTGTAATTTTACTCATATGTCTTGCACATGCCATTTTTAACTGAAAATTTTAACTTGATTAAGGCCAAAGGACGTAGGATGTAATGGTTTTTATAAAAAAAAAAAGATTGTGACTGTAATTATTGAAGTTAAAGAGCATCCATTACAATCTGATACAAACATAAAGTACAATAATTGTAATTTACCCAAAATATTAAGAAAATTGAAAGGATAGCATATATAAATCCAATGTCATTAGATAAAAGTAAAACCTCTAAGAAATCATTTGTGTAAGGGACATTGATATGAAGAGATGTCCAACAACTTTCATCCATGGTGATCTTATAACCGCTTCCATCATCTTTTAAAGGGGAAGCTGCAACAGAAGCAGTGTAGATGAGGCGCTTCACCGTCCCCGATTTTATGCAAGCGTCAATGATCTTTTTCACCGCATTAACAGCCGCCTCAACGAAATTATTGTACTGTAAATATGTACATACTCAGAAAATAAGATTTAAACCTTTTTTTGGGCATTGAGAATCTTGATTATTGGTCACAATTTCAGGAATGTAACACCTTGTAGCCAGTCGTGTGTTGCATGGGGGTTGCAACATGGAAAACATAGACACAACCTTGTATTGCCTTTTCGAACTCTTGTGGGTTGTAAATATCAGCTTCAAACAAATGAAGCCTTTCTTGTGCCCATGGAAAACTTTTCAAAAGTCCCACCTTTGATTCATCACCTACCATGAAAATGTACCTTTAAACTAGCGCTGTGCAAAAAGCTTGCTGTTTCGAAAAAGCTCACTCGATATGGCTCAGTTTGAAACTAAATCGAGCCGGCTCGACTCGTAACGAGCCAGATTGGCTCGGTTCGGCTTAGTTCAGATTATTTTACTTTTAATATATTTTAGTTTTATATACATTATAACATATTACAAAGAAACTTATTATTATGGAATAATAGCTTTTAATAATTCCAACTACTGCCCGTTGGCCGGCAACGGTCCCAACTTTAAAAATTCCAACTGGCGGCCCCATCTTTTCACATATTTGCCTTCTATGGATCCTGACTAACAGAACCCTGACGTCCTTAGTCTCCGGTTGCCAAAAAACGTTTTTGGTCGGAAAAAGGTTCCTAAAGGTCTGATTTATGGTTACAAACAAGTTCGGGACGAAAACTTTGAGTTTTCCGGCTAAAAAGTTGAGTTTCCCGGCAAAAAAGGAGTTTGTTTGGCGACCTTAATAATTGGTGCTTTTTACTAGAAAAGGTTCCTAAAGGTGCGTAATAAGGTTACAAAGAGGTTTGAGATGAAAAGGTCGAGTTTTCCGGCCAGAAACGTTTTCCGGAGACCAGAGACTAATGGTGTTAGGGTTCTGTTAGTCAGGGTCCATTGAAGGCCAATATGTGAAAAGATTGGACCACCAGTGGGAATTTTTTAAGTTGGAATCGTTGTTGGCCAACGGACGGATTATTAAAATCTATTATTCCTATTATTATTTACATGTGTTTAGGAGTGTAATTTGATATACATGGCATATTTAAAGGTTGATGACTATGCTCATGAACTTATATTGTATTTTGTTGAATAAAACTTATTCATGTCATTGAACTTGAATTTCGTCTGTAATGTATTAGGTTGAGCTTATTTTCAGTCTATTTTTGACTTATTGAATAATATCCAGACTACTGAATTTTGAGAGCTACCTTTCAATTTTTAATTTTAAAATTGAGCCAAACTAAACCAGCTCGATTTAAAACTAAGCCAAGCCCATTTTCAGCTCGGGCTCAGTTCGTAAACAACCCTACTTTAAACCGATTTTGCGAAATAAATACAAATATAAAGAAAAGAAAGGTTACGTACCCAGGTTTCTTAGAGTAGCATGCACAATGTAACCATTTTGAAGAAGTGAGTGAACCAGAGCTGAACCAATGTAACCTGCGCCTCCAGTCACACAAACCTTGCAATTATTTTCACTCCTCATTTTCCGATTAACAAAACAAACCCTTAGAATGATTATGATAAGTAAAACTATGTGAAGTACATTTAAAGTTGAAAAAACTTCAACTGCATACATGAATACATACCATGGAATCATATTAATTAAATATGAAAATTCAAAAGTCTTATGCTTGTTGCAGGCCTGAGTGTGTTAAGAAATGCTGCCGCTTTGCTCACTTGAGTGGGCTGTTATAAAATGCTGCCGCTTTGCTTACCAATTTTTATTTTTATTTTATTGACTTTTAATTTTTTTTTATCATTTTAATATTATAATTAGTTTTAAGCATATTTTGTTTTTATCTAGCTCTGAATCAGTTGTTCCTGAGCTATTTATTCTCCCCTCGTGGTTGGAAATGTTTCTCTTTTTCTATGTTCTTTAATTGTTTCAACGTGAGATTTACTCATCCTAAATTTGAGCTATTGATTTTGGGAGATTAATATGAGTTTCTCTCATATACTTTTCACGCAAATTGTGTCTTGTATATATATTATAATATATCACAAAAAACGGATTATTATTACATGTATTTATGAATGTAATTTGATATCTATAGCATATTTGAATGTTATACATTGTATTTCGTTGAAATTTAGAACTTATTTTGTGTTGTTGACCTTGATTTTGGCTTGTAATACATTAGGTTGAACTTATTTTGGATATATTCTTTTGAACTATTGAAAAATATTTTAAACTACTGAATTTTAAGATTCATGCATCAATTTTTCTTTTCAAAATCGAGTCAACCCAAGCTGAGCCGAGCTAACTTGGTTTAAAACCAAGCCGAGCCCGAGCTTAAATTTCCAGCTTGGTTTCAAATCCGAGCCGAGTCAACTCGGTTTATAATCGAGCCGAGCCTGAGCCCGAGCTTGCCCTATCTCAGCTCGGGTCGACGATCAGTGACGGATCTAGAAAAAATTCGTAGGGGTAACGTTTTATAAAAAAGGGTAACGAAATCGAAAAAACGTCAATTTTTTTCAAAATTTACACTACCGTCGGAGCGCTAAGGGGTAACGGAGGCAACCCCTTCTATTAAAGTAGGTCCGCCCCTGTCGACGATTGAACAACCCTATTCCTTAGTGGTCGTATCTATAGAATCCGGTGTTGACAAGTTTTTGACCCGTCAACCAACCCGCCAAATCAAGAAACTATGACACATATTTTCGGAAACATATGCCATTAATATAAATAATTTAAATTTGTACAAAAATCTAAAAAGTAAAAACCAACAATATGGTATACATAGCAGTCATTAAAATTTGGATGTGTGCTAATGGTTCCTTCTGCATCAAATAAACCAAGCCTTTAAAGTTGGAATTCTCAACATTTTTCTCCCAGACTTACTCTACATTAATACAAAAATACAATTTAGATATGAACAAAAACAAAACAAAAAACTTGTATTAATGACAAATTGACAATCATAAACAACAACATCTAAATAATAAGATAGTTTCTTTAAATAAAACAATTTATGACATTACAAGTATTTGGATCTTAGCTGAAGTTTGACCTTTTTTTTTCCAATCCCAATTGAGTATTGAGTCATATTTTGACCATGACATTGTACGAATGGGGGGTTATAGCAAAAAAAAGTTTATTCAGAGTTTAAACAACTGTTATTTGTGTTTTACAAGTTTAATTAGTTGTTTTTCAAAAATTATTGGTTTGGTTCTCAATTAAGAGAAATGTAACACATTTTTTCTTTTCTTGTAATCACATCCCTTGTTATAAACTATTTCCGTTAAATGTTAAGATAACAAATGTCTTGATAAATATAATCACATCCCTTGTTATAAACTATTTTCGTTAAATGTTAAGATAACACATGTCTTGATAAATAAGTACAAGATGTTTATTCAGCAATGAATGTTTAGTCACCCCTCAACATATTCTATATTTTAGCATTTTGTTTATGATGAAAGGTTAATGACAGTTATAATATAGTGGTTTCTTATATGACTAAGTTGATTTTTTAGGTGGTACATATTAAAGGTTAATACAATCGGTTGAAACCACTAAATCAACAAAATTGAACCCTTAAATAGTCAAACTGACCAGTTGACCGACCCACCTAATCCGACCGGTTTTACTTTTTCGTTTTTTAAAACCATAGTTAGCGATCAAACCAACAATTCTTATCAAAACTCGTCTTAACAAACCTTTTACAACCTTAATTTTAGGTTTAACTAAATGTTTATGTGATTTAACATTTATGGTTTAAGATTTAATAAGTATATAAACTAGTTTATATGTTATCTTTGTAAAAGTATTTAATTCTTAGATAAAAAAACTAAGAGTGAGTAAAGTATAATGTTCGTCTATTTGGTTTGTCTAAAATAGCACCACTATGGGAGAGGGGAGACTCTTAAAAAAAGTTTTTAGTGTATTTTGTAGGTAAAATTGTTGATGGCACCCTTTGAAAGCTTGGTTAAACCTCTCGTTCGCACCCTTAAAAATAATTCATGGGTCCGTCATTGACTGCACCACCTCCCCCTTCTTTAAACGATTGTTTGGACTGAGATTGAAACAAACCCTCAAACTATTAGACTGTATTAATTAATAAAATATTTTTTTGAACGATAAAGAATCTCACGTGTAAACTCACCCGGCTCGAGGCTATGTCCAAGGTCGACTCATTGACTGCCATGAGACCGTACCCTTTGATGCCCGAGAACCAGATTGAATCCATAAACCCTAACATCTGTCAGGTTCGGACCAGAGATTAAATCTCTGATTCGTCCATTCACCCAGATGTCCCTCGAAATTGGCCTTAGTGGAAATCGAACCTGCATCTCCACTAGAGAGGGCATGACTTTTGACTACTAAACCAACATCTCAGGACAATCTTAAATAAACTATTAAACTAACAGTGTTATTTTAGAGATAAATTACTCTTTCCTGAAATCTTCTCTATCTCCATTCACCTACATCTTTTAAACTTCTTCAACTTCATCACCAATCTCCAAAACCCTAATTTTCTTCAACCTTAAATCATACAATGTGGTAATGGGTGGTAGCAATGGGCAGTGGCGACTATGGAGGGTGGCAGGGGAGACGGTTGGTAGCGGCGACAATGATGGGTGGCAGTGGTGGTGGCGGCGATGGTCGGTGACGGTGGTGCTCGATGGCAAAGGCTGTGGTTGGCGGTTGTTAGTGGTGGCGGGTGGCAAGAACGGGTGGAGATAGCAGTGGTCGAGATGGCGTTGGTTGGTGGACCGCGACGGGTGGTGGTGGGTGGTTGACGGTGGTGGGTAGTGTTGGTGATGAAGGTTGAGAGAAGGAATGGAATGAAAGGGTGGATGAAATGAATTTGACGGAATGAAATATCTTATATAATGGGTGATTTCGTTACCTTAACCAACCAAACACATTTTTTCATTTGGTCGCAATTGACCTTTTTAAGGCTAAGGTGGAGGGGGCACTAACCCATACTAGTTAGGGTTGTCCAAATCGTCGGCCACTCGCTTGTAAATGCTCTCGTTCAATTTTCAGCTCGGTTGTTAATGAGCCGAACGACTCGTTTCGGTTTGTTAATGAGCCAATCACGAGCAAAGATCCGCTCAGCTCAATTTAGCTCGATTTTTAAATTTGTTATATATATGCACACCCACACAAATACCACTCTTTTGAATTTGGCATACTATATGAAATCAGAGAGTAAAAAGTTTGACACTCAATATAAAAATAATACCTAACTCATGACAGTTTTTGACTTCTTTCTCTCATTAGTCGTAAGTCGTCCATCATCTACTGCTATCACCCAAAGCCACAGGACAACAATTGTTATTTACAGTTTGCTCATCACCTCAACACTCTCAACCAGAGCCTCGTTAGTCTTGACCCGACATTGAAAACATCAAAGGAAACATTGCAAATTTGTGGTTGTCCAAATTACTTGCTACTCGCTTAGTTGTAAATGAGCCAAACACAAGCAAAGATCCGATCAATTCTGAGTAACTCATGTACAACCCTAATACCGGTTAGCCTTAGTTAAAAAAAAACTTATAAAATTTCAAAGTCCCTCCAAAAGTGAACCCTTTTCATTTTCAAACACAGGAAGCACGTGAGTTTCAGCCCCTTGTTCAACACTATCATGTGCTCCTGCAACTTCCATGTGGTCGATATATTACTCTTTCCTGAAATCTTCTCACTCTTCACTCACTCACACCTTTTAAACTTCTTCAACTTCATCATCAGTCTCCAAAACCCTAATTTCTTCAACCTCAAATCAGACAATGTGGCAAGTTCTGCTAGCTGCAGCAGTTGCAGGATCTGGGTATGTTGCAAGAAACATTCTTTACAAAGATCACAACAAACCCACAAATCTTTTCTCACATAATCATGATTTACCCACAGAATCACCATCATCTTCTGTCAAGAATGCTGCTGAAGATGAAGAAATGTCACGGGTTTTTAGGTTTTGTGGTGCTTCAAATGAGTCAAAGAATGTAAGGAAGAAGGTGGGGAGGAGTGGTGGAATGAAGGGTAGTTGGTTGAATAATGAAAGAAGAGTTGTTAATGTTGATGATGGGAAGAAGTTTGGTGTTTGTTTGAAGAAGAGGCGTGTAGGGAGAAATGGGTTTGCAAAGTGTCAGGCTTTTGATGTTAAAGGTAATCATCTTGTTAGCTGTTCAGTTATTAGTTTTTAGGTTTATTTGATATGATAGATTTGATTTCATTATCTAAAAGGCTAGGGTTGTTTTTTTGGAACAGAAAAATATCAATCTACAAGTATTTGGTAATGGCATTTTGACCTTATTAAAGTATAATGAAGATGATGATCTTAATCAAATTCTACCACCCACCGACGTGTTTTGAATGCATTGGTAGTGGAGCAGATGAGAACTCCACAACTAATCATGCCTAGATGGGTGACATGGGCTTTAGAAAGCGTGCCTAGGCATGAGGCGACGCATGAGGCGAGGCTGCTCTTAGACTAGAGGTGTACAAATCGATTTTCTTTTGTGGGGAGAAAAACCGGTACTGGTTTGGTTTTATACGATGAGAACCCGAACTGGTACTAACCGGTTCGGTTCGGTTTAAAACCGGGTTGTGCCAAAAAACCTTTTTTTAAGTTTCAACAATCAAGAATACTAACCATTCTACAAACCGCCGGTTCTGTTTGGGTTGTAACTTGCTTTTTTAACCGGTTTTGTTTTTTTTTTGGGTTTCTATCTTAAAATCGGTTTTTTTACACCTCTACTTTAGACTATGGGCATGCTTTTCACACGGAGAAAAGGCATGAGGCGTGGTTTTGATGAACGCTTTTTGTAGGGTGAGGGTGGATTTGTGCATCAGGACTTTGTATAGCTGGATTTTTAGGTTGTACATATAGGTTCTTTAGATATTAATAATATTTAAAGCTTATTTATGTCTAAATTTTGGGTAAATGAGAGTGGATGCCTATGAGAAATACATAAGAATTATATATTTATATGAATAAACTGTGCCTCGCATACAGTGCGCTTTTACACATTGACTGTGTCGCCCCTCGCGCTTTTAAAACCAAGTGGGTGACTTCTAGAAAGTCTCCACTCGGACAACCGAAATCAAATAGATTTGCTCCTTGTGGGCAAATCGGACAATATTGGTTGGTACGAGGGGGTTGTATGTTTCATTTATCCTACCTTTACTTAAGAGGTTGTTGTCTGTTTTGTCTATGCATTTTAGTGAGAAATTCAACTTTTTTTTTTAATTATGAGTCCTATAATTCAGAATATTTACTGTTTCTGATTTGTTCTAACGTTATCAGACAAATCATCTTTTGGTTATGGAGTAGGAGTTGGCATAATGTACATGATGTCAGCCGGGAAAGCTGAAATCGAGAGGTTAAATGCAGCAGTAGACGAAACTGCCAAAGTTGTTCAAGAATTAAAAGCTGAAATTTCCAAAAGAAAATCATCCTGCGACTCAGAGGTCGAAAATTCCGCGAATATCAAACAATCTGTTTCCAAGAAATCCGGTGAGGCGAACAATAATCTTAAAGTTTATGGTTTTCCGATGAATGATGAAGGTGAAAATGCAAGCAGCATTATAACAGAAGAACCGCATAGAGATGTGGTGGAAATGGAGCAATTAGAAGCTGAACTTGAATCTGAGCTTCTAAAGCTTCAAGTGTCCAGCGCATCGTCTTCTTTTCAGGTATTTATTTATAAGAAATAGGAATTCGTATAAATCGACATATAGTTTATTCAAGGTGGCAAGATGGGCTCGGTTGTTTAACTCTTTATAGGTGATTAATGCATTAATGATGATCCTATAAACAATGTTATTATAAAGTCAATTTGAAATTTTAAATAAAACGATTTAGGAGGTTGTATGCAGTTGATGCGATCTCATCACCGCATCGTGCACATGGCACATTATGCGTTCCCAATGCGTGTATTTTTAAACGAGGAGTTTGATCGCTTGTAATTATAAGTCATAAGCAATCTTCATATGTTTGATTATTTATAGTTGATGTTTACACTTTACAGAACAAAACTTCAGCTGAAGATCTTGATGTGGAACTTCATCAATGTAATGGTGCAATGCCATATGAGCTTGATCAGAAACTATGCCATTTGCTAATTGAGCAGCAGGAAAGTCAAATCGTTGACTTGGAGTCCGAACTGCAACACACTAACTCAAAGCTTGTGGAGAAAGAATCCGAGCTCCAAGCATTAAAGGACTACGTTAAATGCCTCAGTGACTTATCTGTAACATGTCCCTCAGGTACACTTTTGACCTTTTGAGTCACTTTTGTATCGCGGTTTTAACAAGAAGGTTTTTCTGAAACTGAAACACTTTATCTTGTAACAGAAGACGCGTTAGATGAGGCTCATAACAAGATGATATATGGTAACAGAAGATCAATGGCTGGGATCAAAAGGGCAATTGACTTTGATTGAAATGTTTTTGTGCATATGCTAACCTAGCTACATTTTGTTCTATGATAAATACTGTACATTTTTAGAAATTTAAATCTTTATCATAAGTATTTGATGATGAGATTTTATGCATGTAAGTGACTTTTTTTTACTTATGGTTTTTAAGGTATATTTCGTCATTTAAAATTGTGTTTTTGCCATTGGGGATCAACCGTCTATGCGGTCTAATAACGTCCTGATAAGATATAGAATAGATGATCCAATCATCTATAGTTGTAGATATGCACAAGATGATGTTGGAGGGTCGTTCAATACTTGTTTTAAGTAGAGAACTGAATAAACACTTGTACATATTGTTTTAGTTGTGATACATAAGGTAGTAATTGTTCAAGTATTATCATGTTTGCGTTTGCTTCACAGTCGAACATAAAAGAAAACACGACTAGTGTACATCTGTAAAGACCCTATTATCGTTCTCATAAGTTTTGCAACATTATCATATGATTTGATTCGAGGTTGTAGCAAATGATCTTTGAAATCTGGTTCCATTGTTCTTTTCTATGTAAAGGTAAAGGGTTTCTTAAATCTGTCTAAAAATCATATAAATGTACTCAATATATACACCATGAGTCATATCTATGACTATATTATAAGGTTTGACTAATCAATGAAATCTAAAAAGGCTTCCAATAATTATAGTCTTAAATTGTACATCTAGCCTCTCACACAACCAATATTGTCTGTTTTACAATGGTCATCTATCCAGATATTACTCTCACCGGAGCATGCTAAACTGTAGAGTTCTCCCCTCGTCAACTAGCATTAAAGCCAAAATGCGTTGGTGATTTAAGAGGTGAGGCATGCCTTATGAACCAAGAGTCTCTACAGGCTACGATCGATGTTGGATTTGCCTAAGGTGTTACAATGATCTATATTAATCTTTTCTGTATCGTTACATAGACAATTCAGAGTAACCACGCATGCCACACACTGGGTGAATACATAACGAGTGACATGCCCAAAATTATAAGTTATAAAAGTAAATAGCAAGTTAGCTATTTAAGATCAACTCACTTTTAGCCATAGTCAATGAATTTTATTTCACAAAGAGTTGTAGATATTCTATAGATAAACAAAGCTTCAAGATCTTGATTAGACAATCGAACTTGACAAAAAAATGTTATTGATCTACATGAAAGTCGAATCAATGATTTCGAAATTGCAACACAAAAACTTCAAACTAGTAGAGAAAGAACATGATCTATTTTAAGTATTGAAGGCCATACATATTCAAAATTACAAAAACAAAATCAAGTTTTACTTTTTTTTTAAACGGCAAAAGAAAATTTTATTCCACCAAAACTAGCAAAAAGCTAGAAACCACGCAACATACATCAAGAAAATACAATAAAACACAGAAAAAACCCACACCAACCTTCACGCAAGCCCTAAGACACCGCCACAAGTTTTACTAATTTAACTTGTGTGATACACGAGATTTTTAACCTAGTATAAAATAAAATAAAAGATTCTGTTCGACCGACTAAATCAGGTTACTAGTTCAAACGCCAACATTCCCAACCGACCATGTCATACACAAGCGGGTTAAAATACTTGATGGACCATTTTCAGGGAGTTCAATTTAAGCTTTAAAGTTACTTTAAATGGCCGGTCCGATGACAAACTAAAAGAATCTCATGTCTGAAATGTACATATTTTCACGAAATTGATATTTTTTTTGTGAAGGGGTCCACCATTGGTTTTAAATAAATTCACCACATTAATTGTATTCACGCCATTGATTAGTTTGTCATAAATTTCATAATTAATTAAATTAAAATACCAAAGGACTTGGTAGTTTATGGTACCAAGAAGAAAATATAAAAACCAAATAATTAAAAAGAATAGACAAATTGAGCCCATGCTAAGCTCGAGCTTAAAAAATTAAATACTAAATGAGCCGAGGTCTCTCAAATTTAAACAAGTCGCTCAAGCCTGTATGAGTTTGGGCTCAGCTCATTTACACTCCTCAATGCGGGCTCAATTCGATTATTTTTTCAAGCACGTCGCTTAATTAAGGCTGCAAACAAGCCGAGCCAGGGTGAGCTTGGACTGTTGGATATTTTAGTATAATTTGATTATTGACTCTCAATCAAAAATTGATATACAAAAATCTAGAATTTTTCTGATTTTATCCGATCAAAGATTGGTAGCCACTCCAATTGTTTGATCTGATAGTGATTACACGACTTCAGATTTATCCAAGCAATTTCGAATTTTTCCCAACATGGACTTGGCTCGTTTAAAAACCGAACCGACTCGTTTTTCTTATTGGTTGAAATGTTGGGCTCTGTACAAACCTAATGTAACCTTATTAGTAGGGTTTCGTGAGCTTCAATTATACAACATGGGTCTTCTAATTTTACAAACCTAATATAAACCTCTTTGGTTAATCTTTCTTCTATCGGTACAACGTAGTTCTAGGACGTTTCAGTTAAGCTTATCTTTAAACGGAATAGCTATAAATGGTATAGTGGATAGGGATTAGTACCAACAAATTTTGCTTATACTTATTAACCATATTCAGTATTTATTAATATTATTTAGGTGAATACATAAACCCTAATCCATATGTAAAGCCCCTTATTAGTTAGGGTTATGTAACTTTCTCTCTATTTATAAGGTTTATAATTAATAGAATAGAATAGAATAAACATAGAATAGTTATATATTTTTAATATTGTGTAGTTTTCTTCGTAACCGTTAGAACATGTTATTGAAAACTCACGAAACCCTACTAATAAGATCAGCTAAACCGTAGCTAGTAATATACATTTGACTTTCAAGTTTCAAAGATAGTTTAAAGGCAAAAAAACCTATAGAAGCTGAATTTGAACCGCTAGAGAGACTATATTATGTGAAGTTGGTTACAACCTAACACTACTTGATCCGATTTAACCAGGATTTGTTTCGATAAATCCTAGTATCTTTTAGCTATTCTTCGATTGTCAAATAATTGATGGTGTCTCTAGTGTTGTTGGTTTCGATAAGGGGCCTGTTTTATTGTGGGGTCAAAAGACAAGTTCTTGATTGAGTGCAAGAAAGGAAATAATTTCTGAAACCCATGGTGACATTTTGTTTTCTTGTTGATTGGAGTGTTGGGTTAACTCCTCCTCTATGATATGTCATTTCATAGTTAGTGGAATTTCCTAAACTATACCAGTTTTTGGGATGCTAAGGGTTATGTGCACAAAGGGTAGTGGGGGTAGTTTTGTAAAAATACCAAAACTTAACTCAACCATGTAAATACTTTATTGTATTGTATAGGAAAATAGATACTATAAAGAAGAAGGTGGGAGCCATTTCTTGGTTTCAAGAAATTTGCTCTTTTCATATCACGTTATTTGGTGTGGGTGATGACCCGTCACATCAGCGTCACGTAGAATGGATGTGAGGATGGGCCTAAAGGGGATGGACCTAGGAAATGGAGAATGGTGCTAAAAATATGTATGTATGTATGTATGTATGTATGTATGTATGTATGTATAGGTGTGTAGAGAAGAAGACCTTGTGGACCGTCTTCAACGTCTGGGGGCAGACGTCCTCGATGCCGCTGGACCACCGGAAATGGTGTTGGGGGCGTCGACGTGCCAGGCCGGGCCTGG
Organism: Scalesia atractyloides; assembly: GCA_947069175.1. Classification (NCBI taxonomy): domain Eukaryota; kingdom Viridiplantae; phylum Streptophyta; class Magnoliopsida; order Asterales; family Asteraceae; genus Scalesia; species Scalesia atractyloides. Next base: position 82,177,138 of record CAMTDV010000001.1, on the reverse strand, counting down.
ACGACCCCACACCAAGTAGCCTCAGAATCAGATTTATGGTGTTTTATGTTATTTATACCTTTTTCAGAAGAGTACAAAAATATTTTTTTAATACTTGGAAAGTCTTGCATGAAAAATGAATACACTAAATGAGTTTTAACTTTCAAAGATATTGATAAATAATAATTCTGCAGTTAAAACTTTCAAGGATATTCATAAATAATAATTACATTATTGTTGTTTGTTTAGTTATTTTTTATAATGATTTTAAAATTTGCAAATGATTTTTTCGTTGGTGTTGTCAAATCCATAAGACCGTACATAGTCCCATAAAAGCAACCAAGTATATCTTGTAAAAGTGAGTCCAAACATAACCTTACAAGAACTTTTCAATTTTACATTGCTTGTATGATAGATAACATTCAATTTCTGTTTTTTTTTTGTTTAGTACCAAATAAATAACTTTGTATCTCAAATTGAGCATGATATATATATATATATATATGCAAAAAAATATGTCATTTTAAACGCATTTATATGAAAATGATCTAATCCATGTTATATAAAATAACGTAGGACACTAAGAGTAAAAAAAAAAGACTAATGATAATAGAAAAAGAAATCTAATAAATCAAGTGGCTTGATAACTAGTAAAGCCTATTCCACTGCTTCGTAATCGGACGAGAACCAGCTACATAATCGGTCCATTTGAGTCCTCTGAACTGATCAGTGTCCGGCAAACCGGACTGGATGGTTCTACCTAAATTTTTATCTGTTCTTTTTGCTTTTCTTCTTAAAAAATTCCTATTTACTTATTCATTTACTATCTTCATTTTTTATTTAACCAAGATCTCACATTTTACTAACAATTTGAACTCACACCAATGATAAATTGGTTTCATTCTTTTATAGACAACGTATATTAAGTTATTTATGATGTCACAATGCGTGAACGGATAAAACAACTTATTCGATAACATGTACGGTTGGTTAATCGGTTGTAAAAACATTGGTCTATCCAGGTGTACAATTATAAACCTATACATTACTTATACAAATAATAATAAGTCATTTAAAAAAAATTAAACATTGTAAAAATCTAAACAATTAATGTGAAAATAGAAAAAAAAAATTATAAATCACATAGGTACAAACCCGTGATGTTCATCGTGTAGTGACATGAGAATGTGTGTGTAAGACTTTGGTGTTGAGGTGTGCCTGGCAAATGTGTGTGTATGTGTTTGACTTTGGTGTTAAGGTGTTAAGTTGTGATGAGTGTGAGTGATAAGATAGAGTAAAATGTGATAGAGTGAGGTGTCAAATAGTGATTGGGTGTGGTATTTGATAAGTAATGATCACCCCTTCCACCCTAAAAAATATAATTTTGTTTAGGATTTTATAAGTTATATAAAGAGTTAAACATAAAATTACATGTATTTTCAACCTAATGTTTAAATTGAATAGAGGACGTGCAAAACCTTTTTTCTAAAAAATCTCAATTAGGTCACTTTTGACGATTATATAAACTTTGAACTTCACATCATACTTCGTAAAACTTATGTGGTGCAAGCGATCTCTCACCTACATTTTTAGGCTTAAGACTTACAAGATTGTAAAACGTATCGTGTTATCTTAATTGAGTCGAATTTACCCCAAATGCTAACCGAGTTGTGAGTTGAATTCAAGATTTCTTTTTGGACAATCCCAAACCTTGCGGTTCGTCTACTTTAGTGTAGTATATTGATGTTCCAAGCAGACTTGCAAATGGGTGATTTTCGTTAAATTATAAATCTAAATATTTAAAAATTTAAAGAAAAACAATGTTGTATAGTCCTAAAAATTATGTATACTAAATTTAAAGTTACATACGTTGTCATTTAATTATCATTGTGTTGATAAAAATCAATCAGTAACAGCTGTTAACTTTTTTTTAGAGAACGCCATAGATCTATTAAAAATAGAACGAATAGCAGTTAAAAGCCGTTGAGCAAAGTATAATACAACAGATTGGAAATATTAAAATCAATTCACAACTCTCATCTTAATGAATCAGAAATAGATCGATTCTTTATCCCAAAAAGAAGTCTTCCTTAATAACTCTTTATCATTTTATCACCAGACATTCTTTCCATCAAATTCTTTCTCGTTTCTACTCTTCTGCTATCTGCAAAGGGTAGCCACCGATCACCTTCTTCCAAACCTTCGGCTCGAACCGTGTTGTAACATGATCCAACACATCCCTACATCAATATTTTCATTCAGACCAAAATTTGCCACCAGACAAACACAAGGATGTGCAGTGGCAGACCTATCTTAGGGGAAGGGGTAGTCTCAGCACTACCCCTTGGCGCTTTGACAGTAGTGTAAATTTTGGAAAAATTTGACCTTTTTTTGACATTTTTTTGATTTCGTTATCTCTTTTTTATAAAACGTTACCCCTTTGAAGATTTTCTAGATCCGCCATTGAGGATGTAATGTGGTCTCTGTTCTATAGAAACACACCTACACTCCTTTAGCCATTATAGCTTCCCCCCTCCCCCCCGATTGAAAGTCTTCTCCACAGTCTCTCTTCAAAGGACTTTAATTAAAAAAATCACATCCTAGCCTCTAATCCACATCCACCTATTACCTGTCTTTGGCTTCTGACAAAGAGATATTATGTCGCATATTCATACTGGAAAATTACGAAAATAACCATTGACTACTATGACTTTCAAAAATAGACACCTCATGCGTCCTTGGAGCGGTGCATCATACGCGGGATGCGTCTTTCAAGCATGGGATGTGTCTTTGAAGCGAAACCCAATAAAAAATGAACACATGACCACAGGATGTGTCCTTGAAGGGAGGCATCATGCACGGAATGCGTCCGACGAGTTGCAAGTTATAATTATTTTTTTACTAGGAATCTAGTTGTTTAACTTGTTTTTCTATCATCAATATTTTCATTTTATTAACATAATTGATGATAAAAACCCTAAAAATTCAAACAAAAAGAAATGAAATTACATACAGACTTCATCAAAATAACCTAAACATCATAAATTCAATCAAATAGAACTCGTACAATGGTATTTGTCAATGAATCATCATGAACACATTAATTAATAAACAAACAATATAGCTTTCATATCATATATCTTTTGCAACTCACCGGAAACCTCGTCGGACACTTCAGAAACTTGCCTGACGCATCCGGTGCATGATGCCTCGCTCCAAGGACGCATCCTGTGGCCATGTGTCCATTTTTTATTGGGTTTCGCTCCAAAGATGCATCCCGTGCTTGAAAGACACATTCCACGCATGATGCGCCGCTCTAAGGACGTATGAGGTGGCTATTTTTGAAAGTCATGATGGTTAATGCTATTTTCGTAATTTTCTATATTCATTAACTCCTGACTTTGGCCATTCCTAAGCAAAGTCGGACCCCTTATTGGGTTTCGTACATGTGTTTTCAAAATTTTAGTTAGAATAGCGGAAACGTGTATACAAACAAATCCAAACTGAACTTTGGATTGCCACCAAGGAGTTCAGATCCAAACCAAATAGAAACATTAAAACCCAACCATATAATGTTATACGAAAACATACATCTTCACAGAACACAACTAACTAAGTTGTATTACCTTGATTCAACAACTGGTCGCTAAATCCAACGACACGAATCACCCTTGAAATTGAACACCTTTGACATCACCTCGAGAGAACACTCGAAATTTGGTCTCCACTGATTTTGAACCATGGCAGAGAGGTGGGGATGACCAACAGTGACCGATCATGTGAGAGCCGGCGCTCCGCAGTAAAGTTTTACATCGTTACAAAAGTGCATGGCAGTTACACGACAACTAGCCTATGGTAATTCTCTTGACTCGCTTGATGATTGTTTGCGTATGTCCAAGAGAACATCACTTGAAAGCTTGCAAGATTTTTGTGATCGCGTTATTAGTTTGTATGGTAAAGAATTTCTTCGTAGGCCGATTTACCACGACATTCAACATCTGTTTCGGCACATGAAAGACATCATGGCTTTCTAGGAATGTTGGGTAGTGCAGATTGGATGCACTGGCCTTGGAGGAGTTGTCTACGAGACTGAGGAGGTCAATTCACGAGGGGTGATCATAATGGTTCGATGATTATGCTTGAAGTGGTGGCATCACAAGATTTATGGGTTTGGCATGCCTTTTTTGGACCCTCTCGGTCAAACAACGATATCAATGTCCTAGACCAATTGTACTTGTTTAGTAAATATTTGGATGGATCAGTCCCACACTATCCATTCGTGTTCAATGGAGTCCAATATAGATTTGGTTATTATCTTGCGGATGGGATATACCCTACATGAGCAACTTTAGTGGAGATGTTATTGCATACTCCTTCAAACGATGCAAAATGTGGCCCGCATAAGAAAACACACGAAGCGGTAAGAAAGGACGTTGAAAGAACCTTCGTGGTCTTAAAAGGCAATTGGGGACATTCTCGCACAACTTGCACGGCCATTGCATCCTATAAAGATCAGAAAAATAATATAAGCATGTATTGTTTTACATAACATGATTTTGAAACATACATGTGCGGCTATATCTCCCGAACACATAGATATGCTAAATGAAGGAATAGTTGAAGACAATGTTATTACATTGCTAAGATCATGAGCTATACACCGAAGTCTTAAAGCAGATTTTGTAGATCATTATGAACATTGGTACCAACTCTCCCTCCAAAGTTTAAAATCAACGACTAGGTTTATTATATTGTTTATTTTATTAAAAACTTGTAGGGTAATTCTTTATTTTTATAACTTTTCTTATTATTTATTTTACTATTTTAATTATATATTATTTTATTTTATATATTTAAAAATTTTAAATATCTAAAATGTTTTAAAGTTTAAATTAAATTAAAATAGTTTAATTTTGGAGAAGTCTGAGGAAATCTAGGAAGAAGCCGCGTAATATAGAGAAATCTGAGAAAAACCAAAAAAAAAGTGTGTAAAAAGTTGATATAACACTAACGTGTCATATAAAACAATAGAGAAGTCTGAGAAGACTCCTTCCTCCCTTATGTAAAAATACAGGTGGTAAGGAAAATTAAGAATATTTATGAAAAATTGCAATCATGACAGCTGACTATAGCCTTTTATACGTTAGTAACATCCTTATTAAAGATATGATTGTTAATTGGTGTGCAAATTTCTTTATCCATTGTTTATAGAAAATTTACATTTATGCACATAAGGCTGTGGGTATACATGTATTTAATTACGACTCTTACTGTTTAAAAGAATCAAAATGAAAACATTATTACTTGTGTAAGGAGCTTGAGCTGAGTTTTATATTCCAAGCTTGAGCTTTGCAAGTGAGAAATTCGGAATCATATAGTTTTGTCATCTATTAGTTATTTAAACTTTTGTATATACATTCCATACTATTTGGTTTGAGCTCTTTTATGCTTAATTAACTTCGAGCTTTCAATAAACCAATTTTGAGCAAGCCACAAGATGCTTAACTTGTTTAAACATCTGTAATTACTTATCCATCATTAATAACCCTTAGCTGATACAGTGAACTGCTAAATATCTAAGTTTGACAGTGGCCTTAATTAAGTTTTGATATAATTTTTTCGTTATTATTATACCGTTTTACAATCTGTTAAAGTGAGCGATAAAAATAAAAGCGTTACAAAAGTTAAATTGATATTAGTTACTCTTATAACTATTTTACATAACTCCTTTATTTAACCATTCATTATTATAACAATAAAAAAATATCATCAAAATCATTGATTACTTTCGTAATCCACAAAATATTATTAGCTGTAACAAAATTCGTATATAATATATATTTCCCCATATGTAACAGACCAACTACAAGATATATATATAATTTTATATTAACTCAACATATTAGCATATATTAAGGTAGATCTTTGTCACATAGTAATTATTTCAAACCAAAGCAACACTGCTATTTAACCACCATCAACCCATTATCCCTCTTCCCACTTCCCCTACCCACTCTCTCTCTCTCTCTCTCTCTCTAAAACCTCCATTGATGAGGCAAGAGAGAGAAACCAAACCACAACCTCCATTGATGAGGCTAGAGAGAGAAACCAAACCACACATTCGACACACACTCTTTCTGTTCTTATAATCTTGTTCATTTCATTGATAATTGAGATTTATTTCTTTTTTTCTTTATTTTTTGATTTTTTTTTTTAATTTGAACCACAAAAATGAATAAACCAACAAAACCCATATCAAGCCCAGGAAGAACAACAGCAGCAGCAGCAGCAGCAGAGAAGTTCCCACCGCCATTGATGAGGTTTTTAAGAAGCAACGTGGGAAACAAGAGCAGAAGAAGGTCACGTGCCAGCCCTATGTTCGTTAGGAAGAAAACCACACTAATCGAGGCTACACAAGAACCATCTTCACCTAAAGTCACGTGCATCGGCCAAGTCCGTGTCAGACGCTCCAAGAAAAAAACCCACAAAACCACCAACGCCACCAACAACCGCAACCGCCACGGCCTCTGCCGATGCCTTAGAAGCATCAAACCTTTCTCGTGTACAAACATTTGGTCCAGATGGGCATCTTTTTTTCGATGCTGGAGATGCAAAAGCTCCAGAATAAACACCAAAGACGCACCCCAACACCAACAAGAAGAAAACAGTCAAGAAGAAGAAGAAAATGAACGGGTCTCGATCTTTCGATGCGTGAGTTATAAAAACTCCGGAAAAAACAGACAACAACAACAACACAAGCAAAACATGCACAAACACCAGCAACAGCCACACCGACAAGAAGAACATGTAACATCAACAGAAGTTGATAACGTAAACGAGAGTTTGATATCACGAACGCCGCCAAGGAACGCGTTCTTGTTGACGAGATGTAGATCTGCGCCGTACAGGTCGTCTTCATTGGCGAATATATTTAGGGAATCGATGATGGAGAAGAGTGATGAAGAAGAAGTTGAAGACAAAATGAAAAAGTTGAAGATTGAGAAGAAAGATGATGATGATGATGATGATGAAGAAGAAGAAGGTACATATAATGAGAGTGATGGATGTGAAGAATTAAAAGAAGTGCCATTGATACTGAGCAGGTGTAAATCAGAACCAGCAAGAACATGGGATCAATTACTTCGTCTATGAGTTTGACTTAACTAACTGTGATTAGTTGGTTGGTTTTTTTTTATAATTTTTTTTTTGTAGTTTATAAAATATGCTGATTTGGCATGAAGCGGTGGATCACTATATTTGGTCTTTAAGGTGTCATCTAGTTGTTTAGTGGTGTACTTTCATAACCAAATGGTTGGAAGTTAATTCAAATCATGCGAAGATAGATGTGTAAGACTATTCTTTCTTTTTTTTTTTTTTATCTAAAAACCGACCTGAATATGAATCCATCTAAACCCGAGTTGGAGAACACCCGAACTTGAATAACCTGAACCCGACCAACCCGAACCTTAAATAGGTTGGTTATCGGGTCACTTTTTCCTACATAAAACCAGAACAACCCAACCCGAAAAACCTAGACTCGAATAAAAACTCGAACATTCATTGTCTTTTTTATAGATGCGATTTGGCTTAAAGTGTTTGGAACTTTTGAACATTGTCATGTCATATTCTTAAATGATTTTTTTTTAATTTTGATGATATTATTTTTGTAGCATGATAAATTTGATTATATTTTGCAAAAAGAAACATTTTTTTTAATTTTACATCTAAACTCGAACCCGAAAACCGAATAACCCGATACAAACTGACCCAAACTTTAAATGGGTCAGTTACCGAATATTTTTTGCTAGATAAAAACCCGAACAACTCGACCCAAAATGCCTAAAAAACGAAGAATATCCCTACAGGTGTTATGTATATATATTTTGGGAAATCTAACTATGGTAATAACCCAACACAAACTGAGCCGAACTTTAAATGGGTCGGTTACTGAGTATATTTTGCTAGCTAAAAACCCGAACAACCCGACCCAAAATGCCCAAAACAAAAAACGAAGAATACCCCTACAGGTGTTATGTATAAATATTTTGGGAAATCTAACTATGGTTGTAAAAAAAATAGAGTATTTGTAACTGGGTTCGTTAATCTTCATGGACTCCGATGTGGAAGATCGAAAGGCTAAGGGGGGACAGGGCGTTCTTGGCTAGGGGTCTTAGGGTACCCCTTACCCGATCGATAACCGGTGTATCGGGTAGTGGTGTTAGATTATGATCATCGGATGGTGCTTGCCAACTTGGTATGTGTGTTGGTATGAGAAAGATAGAGGGAGAGAGACATGGAGAGAAAATAGGTAGTAGGGTAAAAATGGTGGGGTCCATGATTTATGGTTGTATTGTCACTTATTAAGTTGTTTTAGAGTAGTATTTGGTAACAATGAGGTGGCAATACGAGATTATCTCAGGTATATTAGGGTTGCACCTCTTCCTCCCCGAGATGGAAGAAAGAAATCAAAATACTTTGTTGATTTTGAATTAATGAGAGAGGGGATTGAGATAGTAGAGAGAAGGAGAAGCTTAGTATGTGACATAAGTTATGTTTGTAAGTTTTTTTGATTCGAAAGACCATATCTCCTCGGAGTGTTGCAATGGGCGAACCCAAACTTATATAGGGATGACAAAAAAAAACCCGAGTCCCGCGGGTGTACCTGAAGCCCGCAACATCCGAGATGGGTATATCTGAAGTCCGCTGAGCATGGGATCAAGTATGAGACTAGTGCTAAAAAGATTTACGGGTTTATGATTAAATGATACTTGACCTGATTACCCAAAACCACACACCTCTTTACTTGAACCATTTACCCAAACTTTTTAAAATTTTTATTTTCTTTTTAACCTATGTACGTTAATGCTTTCTTAGTAGGTTAATTACGTTGAAAATTTAATTTTTCTTTTTGAATGTATACCGTATAGTATTACTTATATTTTTTTTTTTGTGAAGCATATACATAAAATTATATAAAAAGATAGTGGTCTTATTTATTTATGATAAAACTTATATGTATGTAATGTTTTATATTTTAATTCCCTAATTTATATAGTTATATAAATAACATTAGTACAATAATTATACTAGTAAAAAAGAAATGTATTTAGAAATCCCGACGATTATTTTTTTTAACAAACTAACGGGTATATCCAATATCCGTGGGTACGCTTGATACCATAAGGGTAATTACTTGACAAATACCCGACGAGTATCGGACCGGGTATAAGACACAATTTTACAACAGGGTATAGGATATACAAAAAAAAGTAATTAGCTCGCAAAATTAGTTGCAAATATGAGTCAATTTGTTCATAAGCTTATTTAGAAGTTGAAGTAGCCTCAAATTAAAGTAATTACCTCGCAAAATTACTTATAAATAAGAGTCAATTTGTTTATAAGCTTATTTAGTTGTTAAAGTAGTCTCAAAATAGTTAACAAAAAGAAAAAAAAAACTACCGGTTGAGATCAAGTTCCTACAAGAGTTCAAGCCTAGATCCATGTCATGGCATGGTTAGAAGTGAAAACTTAGGATATCTTTACCAACCAGTGGTCCTTGTTTCCAGTTAAGGTGCAAGCACCTAAAGTCTTCACCAACTTGATAACCTTTAGTTGGTACTTAGGGGAGGGGTAACATTGTTTTCTACAATCTTATGTTACCACTTTACAACACTCAAAAGATATGAGTTGAAAGCATAACCAACATCTCCTTTTCCCCACCATACAAAATCCAAAATTCCAATAACCCAACGTGAATTTTGATCAGTCACAAACATCCCTACATACAATCAAGAGAGGCCCCCTATTCAATACAAAAGAAATAAGAAAAAGTATTTACTTTCTCAACACCTTCGGGTTAAGTCAGCAGGTTTTCCTAGTTGTTAGTTTCTTATTGGACAGGTGGTTCCGGTTATCACATTATGTTCTTTGAGTGAAAGGATGATCCATTTGACAGGATAATCTCGATGTCCTGGGTTATTCATGTTAAAAGAAATAATAAAGCTGATAACTAATATGAAATGCATAAGAATAAAAATTGTGCTTAAATTTTAAGAAAATACGGATTATAATATAAAAAGGAAATCAATATGAAATCCATAAGTTTAATTTAGTCACATTAAGTAGTGGTGTAGCTACAAAGTTAAAAGATTGAATCTAAATCTATACAATATATATTATTTAAACATATATTTTTCTCAAGTGGGACAGAAGATACAAAGGAAAAGTAGATATTATATACAAAAGTAACAAATTACAAACAAGTAGCAGGTAAACGGGCAACAAGCTGCGCCGCAACCCCCTTTTGAATTGCAAAACCAATCCTACTAAAGACGAAACGGCCCTTAAAGATTGAAAGATTACTATTCACAACCTGTTGGACCCTGTTTAGAAATTCCACAGCCTTTGGGGCTAGGGACCCAAATGTATCAAAAGCGAATGGGATAAACACGTGTTGATTCTCTAAATAAGCCTTCTCGTGTTTAGCGACCTTGCCTGATTCCGCCTTTAACGCAGCCTGGCCAGCAACAAACCCATTATCCCTGAGTCCAACAAGAGGGGACACTCCTGTAAGGTCCACACAAGCGTGTTTTTCCCTAGCCCACCCAAACACAAGAATATCAGCTGGCCGAAGAGTAGACCTCCCGTCGAGCGGATCCGTCAGAAAGTTCACCGGAGCCTCCTTTTTCGCCGAAATCCCTGCCCGCTTTAGAACATCATAGAGAATATCCCTTACCAAATTATGTCGGTATTTAAAACCAGGTAACTCCTTACAATGGACCGCATGTTCGCCGAAAGTATCTAAACAAGCCTTGCGACAAACTGGGCAGGGCTCATCAACCGGAAACAGAGGGATCATTAGCCGGTACTTAAGAATTGCCCGGTATTCCACTGCTGACATGTGTTGGCCTAGTCCTTCAATGGGGATAACTGTCAGAAAATCCTGAGAATGAGGTGCCCGGAGACAATCAAACACAGCTTTCTGACGAGGGGATAGACTAAACTTCTCTCCCAAACACTGGACAGTTCTACTAAATAGGGTACTCGCCAAAGCATTCTGGGCTTTAGGGGGGGGGGGTGTCCTTATTAGAGAAACCACCAAGATCAAAATCCGGAAGGGACATGTGCATGCAATCCAACGCGCACACATAATCAGAATCTAATCCAACAATACCACAGTCTCGAAGAATGTGGTCCTATAAACTCCAAGATTGCGCCCTCGAGGCCACAAAAGCATACGTGGATACATCCTCAGCCGAACATAAACCCAAACCCCCAAAACGGGTCGGAAGGGATGCAAGCCTCCATTGAAGATCCCCAAAAAACGGACTCCCGCAAACCACGATATCCTCGATAGCTCTCCGAAGGCCTTTGTCAAAAACCGAAACAGCCTCCCCAACAAATGTGGGTTGGCACGTTCTGAGGCCAAACAACAAGTTAGCAACACCCATGCAAGAGCGCAGCAAGAGAAGCTCGCATTGAGGGTCCCGCAGATGTGGAAGATAGCTCATCAGATCCACTGCACAAGATGCCCTTTTCACGGCCAACCTACTGATGAAACCCGCATCGCGACAAACAGCGCCCCCGAGGAGTTTGACACCCGACACCGGCCTCCCAATCCCACTAGGAAACAAACCCTTTTTCTTCTTAACTTCATTGCACGATGGCCAAAAAACTTCTGTTTTCTTAACTTTAAGTTGAAGCCCTAAACATGGCCCCAAAGACCTGATGATTTCTAAAGCTTTAGCCACCTCTTTAGCATCACCTATAATTGTACCATCATCCAAGTACCAAGCATGGAAAAGTAGCTTGCATCTATCTCGTATCTGATGAATGAGGGGATGCAAAACTAAGGCAAAGAGAAGAGGCCCCAAGGGGTCTCCCTGCTGAACCCCAGTGGTGGACCAAATATGATCGTTTCCGACATATAATCTAGCCGGCTGTCCATAGAAAATCCACCCATAAGGAAATGGAAGGGCATCGGGTTCGAACTTCTGACAAAAGGGCGGTTCTATCCACTAAGTTGAAAGCATTAGAGAAATCAAAAGTAATCATGGCTAACGACCCATCCGAGTGGAACACATTTAAAATCATGTTCGCACTATGGAGCACAGTCTCCGCCCCGCTAGGAATACCCACCCCAAATTGAAAATCACCGAGATATTTAGCCATCTCTTTCCCGACCCCCCTCATAGCCGCCTTAGAAACTAACCTCCTCCAAATTGCGCCCACGGCAATAGGCCTAATCCCGAGTGAGATTAAAAAAATAGTTGACTAAAATTAAATAGAAAAGGCAGTGGGAAATTAGGGCCTAGAGATGTACAGGACTACAGGGAATCAGTTTTAATAAATGACAACTTTTTGTGTTAAACATAAATTATTGTTGTAATCAGGACCACGATTCAGGATACACGAGGTGTATGCAAGTTTTGTTGATATAGTGGAAAAGAGAGAGAATGACCAAGGTCCAAGGGTAATTCGGTAATTTTGTTAGCATTACAAACTACAGTTAAAATAAAAACTATTTATATGGTTTTTTTAGTTTAGTCCTGTCTAAGCTAAATTTTAGACGGTATATATGTGTATTGATTTGATTGGTTATCTTATAGACTCTATGGTATTTTCAAGGCTTTTATTCTTGGATAAATTCGAGTTTTCTTACATGTCTTAGCTTATATGACGGTTTTTTGGTCATTTATTTTTTATATTTATTTTTGAATGAGCTATAAGTAAATGTTTATTTGGGTGTAAGAGGTGATCAAGATATCTATTTTGATGATCTTCGTTTTCTTATTTTTCATTTATCAATTGAAGTACTTTGCAACATGAAGTGCATTTTTTATCGTACTCGTCATGTATTGAATTGTTATTTACCATACATTTTGAAAAGATGGTTAAAATGTGATAAGACCATTTTAAAAGTGGTGATTATGCAATGATGGATCTAGACCAAAATTTCAATGATAACGTTAATATTTTTTTTTGGTACCTTCCTACAATGTAAACAATTTTGTTTTTCTCTTGCATATCATTATTAATAATGTTTGAACCTAGAGTTGGACAAATATAGTTTTAAACAAATTGCTAATAAGAGCTTGTTTATAATTTGGTTTCATTTTTCAAACAATTGCACATAAACCCTAAAATTATAAGTACACGATATAAAGTTAAGAAAAGTTTATAAGTGAACAATATAATGTTATAATGACATACACCTGAGAAAATCTAAAATCAATTCCGCATAAACCCTAATACCAATTGCACCTAAACCCCTATCAATTCCATATAAAAATATAAACCATCAATGATTTAATGTAAACCATAAACAATTGCAATTTTGCATACAATCAATTAAAATTTAAAACTAGAATATACACATAATCAATTGTGCATACCCGCCTTACACAATAAAGGCCCAAAAATTTTTCTTAGGGGTAGCTTAAATACTTTAAAGGGTAAAGTAATTTTTTTTTCAGGAGTAACAAAATACAAAAACTACCAAAATTAAAATATATTGCACTACATTGTAAAAGTTGAGGGGCAGTGGGTGTTACCACTACTTATTTGCTATGTCCGTCCCTTCATTATGACCCGGTGAACCTTAGTATAGTAGACTATGTATTACCATGTGTTATGATAATGTAAAAGGTTGAAATAAAAATTGAAGAAGCACCGGTTGAACTTAGGGATATCCGGGGATATATAAGTTACAACCAGGGTGTCTCTGCATAAAGGGTTGTCCTTTCACTTCACTCTCCGGGGTTAGCTCCCTTAAGCTAATCTTCAATACTAGTAACACCGTTAGTCTCACCATGGGGAAAATGATGGTTTTTTCTGTGACCACACTCCGACGTGAGAATAAGTACTTGAGGATGGTAAGTAAGGTAGCAAGTAAGTTACAAGTGTATAAGTGGGTATATGTGTAAGCGTAGGTGTTAGCGTGCCTTTACTTGGAGATCCAATACTTATTTATAGCCGAAAAGGTATGTTCAGGAGATAGGCTGGTGGGCTTCGGGCCCGGCCCATACAGCCAGAGACATCCGTTTTGTCTTTGTGTCAGACATTAAATGTTCCCTGCATGAGAAATAATGTCTATTGTCAGGAGGCGTGTCCTGCCGGATGTTGAGTGGTGCCACGTGTAAAGGCAACCGTCTCTAGTGTCAGGCCTGCTGCCAGCCGAAAGTGGAGAAGGTGGAATAGTCACTAGCAGAGATATGGTTGGTGTGAAGTCTGACTTCTACATCACTGCTCATGCGACACTGTCACACGCTACCTGCCGAGCAACTCTTGGTCACAGTCCTGCCATTTTGTACCCTTGAGTATGGTCGACACCTCTTAGTGCTTACCCCTTCTGCGAGGATGTCAATGTTTTCCCCGCTAGCGCAGGGTGTCAGGGGTATATCCTTTTGTCCTAAGACTATGAGGTGCTTCTCATGTGTGTCTTGTCCTTGCAAGGTTTTAGGATTTATGGCTAAGATGGTTGATATTCTGCGCAGGGTCTAGTAGCCTGCGCGTATAAGTCTAACTTACCGTCGTGCCAAGTACACAAGGCTCGTTGTTTGACTTGTATTGTTTGGTCTAACTTGTCGTTGCGCTGAGTGCGCAAGACTCGTTGTTTGACCGGATAGTGTTGGTCCAATTTACCATTGCGCTTTGAGTGCGCAAGGTTCATTGTGTGACCTATTGTTGTTAGTCTAATTCACTGTTGTGCTGAGTGCGCAAGGCTCATTGTATGACCTGATTTTGTTGGTCTAATTCACCGTTACGTTGAGTGCGTAAGGCTCATTGTATGACCTGATGGTTATTGAAGAACGCGCGCCATTGCATGTTGCATGCAAGGTTATCCTTGTAAAATGTAGTCAAGGGTATGATCATTTGGGACCATACCTCCTCAAGTCCCCCTAGTCCAGTGCTGCTCCTACGCGCATGTTGTAAAGTGAGAGGAGTGATGGACTAGAAGAATTGTTGCATGCGCCATTGATGTAGTGGCAAAAATTTTTGACAAGGGTTGAGAGAAACGTTTGTGTGAGGGAAACATTTTGTCATCAAGCTCTTGGAATTCGAAACTCTGCCCTTCTGACGCTGCAGGTGAGTTGGTGAGAAAAAATGGGAGTTAAAAAGACGTCTGACAGCTGTAGCGTGCACTCAGCCGTTTTGCCTGCCATTCATTAATGAATTGGCAGGGAGCGTGGCAGCCACGCGCGCACGTTTACCGTCGTTACCAACTTGTTTGCCACGCGTCCGTTTGCGATTGGTTGCTATTACCACGTGTGTGTCATGTTCTCCAAGTGCATTAAATGTGAGCACTATAAATAGAGGCACTCAGCTTAGGGTTTTCCTCATTCATTCAACTTTCCTTTCAATTTTTTCTCTACAATCTTTGAGTTCTTGTGTTCTTCAAAGTTGCCTTCAAGAAAAGTTTCTCTTGCTCGTTTCTATGGCGTCCATAGGATCTGAATCTGCCTCTAGTGTTGGGGTTCCGCCTCCTTTGCCGGCGTGTAAGCTGAGCCGGCAAACTCTTAAGGAGATTGTTGCTGGTTTCCGGTTTCCTCCCAACTGTGATTCCCGGTTGCCGGCTGAGGGTGAGACAGCCGCCGATGCTCCGGCGGGCTACATCACCTTGTTCTATGATTTTTCAGTGAGGTTAACTTCTGGTTGCCTGTCACCAAATTTTCTCTTGAAGTGCTGCAGTATTATGGCTTCCACCTTTCCCAGTTGAATCCGATGGGAATGGTGAGGATCAAGCACTTAGAGTTTTTGTGCCGGTCGACAAGGTCTGTTCTAACCGTCGACCGTTTTCGCATATTTTATCAACTCCATTGCTCAATGGGGTTTAATTCTTTCCAGCACCATGCGCAGGCATAGAAAATTTTGCTCTCTCCTCCCAAGTCTTTCCATGATTGGAAGGCAAAATTCTTTTTTGTTAAGGCCGGTGTTATTCTTGTGCCTTTGACGTTCCTGGGGCCGGATGAGATTCCGGTGGAGACCCTACCAATACCAGTGTTGGACTCCTGGTATTATGATCTGAAGGAGATCCCAACGATCCAGTTACCGGAGAGAATACTGGTGGCGGCGGGGATGAGCCTGCTGTGGGGACCCAACCGCTGGTCTCGGCCAGTGTATGTTGAGGGTGATCGGAGTAAGAATTCTCATTCTATTGTGTTTCCTTGAATTTTGAGTTATATATAGGCTAACAAGCATGTGTTTCCTTGCAGGAGTCCCACTGTTCTTGGTTGCCTTCCAGAGGAAACAAGGGCAGATTGAGAAGCTCCGCTTGGGGCCAGATGAGCCCACCTGGTATGCGTAGGTTCTGGGCAATTTTGCCCTTATCAAGGATGCGGACCTGTAGGCTCCCGCGCTGTCAACTGATGAGTCTTGATTATTTAATAGCGCACCTTTGCAGGTGACTCATGTATTGTTCTTGTTGCAATGTAGGCGCTCTGAGAGATTTGGACATCGGCCCAGATCACAAGAAAAGAGACACGCAGAGTCGAGCGCAGTGGTGGAGAGAGAGGCGAGTCAACCCGGGGCGGGTCTTCCCCAAGGTAAACGCGTTGTGTCTTACAAGGGGGATGCTTATGTGGTCATTTCTGACTCATGGGAGGGTCTTGGACCTGTAAGTGCGAAGAAGGCTGCACCAAAACAGGCGGTTATCCCGACCGCCAAACCTGCCAGTCCGGAGGACGCTGAGGAGATCCTAGAGGTGCCTCTGAAGCGAAAGAGGCGTCCGAATGAGGCGCGCAACCACCTAAAAAGGTTGCGCAGAAACATATGGGGAAACGGGCGGATCTAGGGTGTAACGCCCCAAAACTCAAATATCTATATTTGCTATATGTTCCATATGATATAACATAAAGTAATGTGACTTGATCCTTGGAGGTAACTTAGTTACATAAGTTAGTTAATTTAAAAAAGAGTTCATAAGTAGGAATAACAACTTATGACTAAATAAAAATAACAAACAAAACTATATGGGCCAAAAGAGGTCAAGTTGGAAAGTCTATTAATAAAAGATGGAGGAAAATGGAAAAGCCCATTTTTGGGCAGAGCATATGTCGACACACACACAGTGTGTGTGTTCTTGTGTGATCCAAAGGAATAAGAATGAGAGGAGAAGTATGAAATTGCATGGATAATCTATGAATCTTAGAGTGTTCATCACCTCCTAAGCATCAAGCAAGTACCAAATTCATCCTCTAAACCTTCTTGATTAGAGTACTAGGTGGGTTTTGATGAATTACCCTTAATCGGGTAAATTGCAAGGATGGGATGGTTGAAATTATACTTAGATGCTATTATCTAACTAATAATTGATGTCAACATCTTAGTTGGAGTTTTTGATTTGCAAACCCATGTTCAAGAAATTAGGGTTTTGAGTAAATATGGATTTATTGAAAGAGATGTGGTGTTTAGCCATGTTTGATAATATGGAAAGAATGATGTGTTTTGTAGGAAAGGAATTTGATGATGAATTTTATGAACTTGGAAGACTGTTGCATGAATTAGTTGTACATTGTGCATTAGATGGTGTACGCACACCAAGTGTTTGATGAAATGCCTAGTATCGGTTAGAATGTGAAAATATATACTAAACTATGAATGAATATTTGTGGAATGTGATAATGCCATGTTTGAAAATAGTTAAGCTTGAAAAATGCAATATACAAGATTTCATGAGAAGGCGTAGTTAATGGTATGAATTGAATAGAAATATGTTTCTCGTTCTCATACACAATGTTTGAACGATATGATGTTTACTACATGTTCGTATAATTGCTTAATCAAAACTGGTAAGTAAAAGTACGCTAAATGTGAAGCATAGGGAATCATTAGAAGGGATGAAGTGGAAACGATGTTGGGTTGTTAAGCATGGGTCAGGATGCTAGTCGTAGAATTACGAGAATTTATTTGTATGGACGAAAATGAATATGTTTGGTGTATGCATATAACTAGGTGACCATGTGGTTGAATGTGTATTGTATCATGAGTATGAAATGTATATAGTGTTATTTGTATAGCCTAATAAGATGACACAGATATATGAGAATGAATTGAAAGTTCATATGTTAAACCATTGACTTCTGAAAGTCAATTACGCATAAGAAGCATGTTAGACTTCTTGTCACAATTATAAGATTATAGAAAGTCATATGGTTCGTGTTACATCAATACGTGTTATATGGGATAACATGATAAATTATATAAGTTTGAAAGGATGTGATCTCGGGTATATGCCTTATGCTTGTTAGGATTGACTAATGAAAGTCAAATGTGAGATATGCATTTGCTATGATCGTTGATGTGTACACTCATGTATACTAACAAGAATGTGAGTACTATGACATGAAAGTGTAGGAATCATGTCAAAGTGGATGAAAGCATGGAAAGCTAACGGGTCAAAAAGAGGCAAGGTAACGGATGCAAATGCGGACGCTAAGGTAAGTGAATTCTTGAACTCACTTCGTATTTAAGTACATGAAGATGTTTATACATTCAAATAATCAAAATTAAAGTAGAGTGTGCAAATAAATAATAAATGTTATAATAAGACTTCTTGAAAGGGAGTGGTATGCCATTAAACCGTAAAACCCAATATAGGGGTAAACGGGTCGTGAATTTTGTAGAAAGGTTATTCGACGGAAAGGGTGGGGATTGGATATAGTAATCGGAAGGTTTTGAAAAGAGATAAAATAGTTAAGTTATTAGAAACGGTGTGTTTGGAAGGCCCGAGGCTGGCCTAAATGAACAAGAAAATCGAATTGGGTCATAAACAAGCTGCATATTAGCAGCAACAGCAGATGGCTGTAAGCTACGGTACCCGACCGTAGCTTACGGCAGGGAGTATCTGTTTGGCAGAAAGTCCTCACCGTAAGCTACGATGAGAGGACCGTAGCTTACGGCGAGAATGGGTACCAAATGTTGAATTTTGATTGTTGTGTATATTATTGCGTCTCGGACTTCCGTATCTTTTAAGGCTTATGCAAAGGCTTCGGTAAACTTCTGGAAGATAGTATAATCTATGAAAAGTTCGTAAAGGCTTTAATTATGTGATACGAATACAAATAATGACTTTCGGACACGTAAGGGATACATATAATTTATATGTTTGAGATTCGAATCTTGTGGGAATGAATATGTTAGAATGTATTACACGAATGGGGAGATGAAACTTGTTTTTAAGTATGTTTATAAGTAAATTATTAGGCATAATTAAAGTTCGACGATTGAACACGGATAAGTGAATATGACTCGAACGCGCATATAAAAGTATATAGTTGTAGAGTGAAAGAGTTAGATGTCGATGTTATTGTGAGATGAATGTATGGAACCTGTAGATAAGTATGTGTATATATGAAAATGCTTATACGTGATGTAGCCCAATGAATGTCGTTCGATGTTATGTGTTTATGTGAAGAGGCTAAGTGTTTGTTGTTGAGGATGAATTTAGGAATGCAGGTAAGTAAAGGTTGGGCTCTCGAAGGTTTGAGGCTCGGCATAAGGAATAAGTTCGAAGAATATCCTATTGGAGTTTTAGATAATGTTTGATGGATATGTAGACGATTCATGTTCATGTTTTTAATTAAAAATATATGATGTCACCATTTACTAACACGTTGGTTATATTTTTATGGTGACCGCAGATAGTCAGACTATCGTGATGGACAAACCAACGAGGATCGAGTCGAAGATCAGTGGTCATATAACTGAAATCATGTGTAACATAGTTACCTTGGTTAGGAATAAATGATGTAAATGATTTAAAAGAGGTCGATTTAAATGGTTTAAAGTACGTTAGATTAATTGTAAGGAGAAATTTTATGGTTCATATTTCCGCTGCGTTGATTTGGGTCAAAACATGTTTAGGATGTTACAAGTTGGTATCAGAGCCATGGATTGAGTGAAATCAAGTACAAGAAGGTAAGTACTTGAACTCAAACCTGTGTGCTCTTATGATAAAGGACCCGTACAATCCAAGACTCGATCAAGATCCAAATGTGTAAATGAAAGTAAGCATGTATATATGTATTCATATAGAGAAACTAACTGAATTGTATATGCAAGGTAAGCTCAAAGGATTGAGGAGAATGATCCAAGAATGCGGTCTAGGATGAATGCCAAAGCATGTAATTAGACAGATGAACCCCAGGTACACAATATTAATGTATATATGGGTACCGATTTTGAAGAAAAAAAGGAAGAATCTCCTTGGGGAGGGTAAATATTAAACAAAAGACAATAATACTGTCTTGTTAAGGTTTTAAAGATGTTACACGAACTAAAACCCCATTTCTTCGGACATAAGACGATGACTATCATGAAGGCACGAAACTAGCATGTGGATTGCGCACCTGGCCAGTACGCAAGAAGAATACGACAATCGTAAAGCATGATAATCAACGCATGTATGTCCGATAGAGTTGGGAATAAGTTTGACGTGTGGGTGAAAAGAGTTAATAGACTCTCAAGAAGTGGAGGGCAATGTATAAGAATGGAAATGTTTGAATCCGTAAGTAAGTACAGATCAAACAAGTAAGAATGTATAATGAGAATTAAAATGTTTGAATCCGTAAGTAAGTACGGATCAAACAAATAAGAATGTATAATGAGAATGAAAATTTTTGAATCCGTAAGTAAGTACGGATCAAACAAGTAAGAATGTATAATGAGAATGAAATGTTTGAATTCGTAAGTAAGTACGGATCAAACAAGTAAGAATGTATAATGAGAATGAAAATGTTTGAATCCGTAAGTAAGTACGGATCAAACAGGTAAGAATGTATAATGAGAATGAAAATATTCGAATCCGTAATTAAGTTCAGAAGAAACCGGTAAGAACGTAGGATAAGCATGGAAATGTTTGGAACTGTAAGCTCGAAACAACCAAGTAAACGTTCCTTAAAGCAAATGATATTCAAGTTATGTTTTAAATCTACATGTGTATATATGCAAATATGTTCGTATACAAGAATGGTTAAAAAGGGACAAACGAGTCATGCGGATCAAATGGTGCTCGCCATTTGAACCCGGTATTAAATGTTTTGGTTGTCAAGTTTTATGCTTATAGGTAAGCGTAATGAATGGGCATGCTTTGCCACAAATTGGAAGGAATGACCCTTGCAAGGTGTGATAACGAGTCAATGGTTTTGGACTTGCGCCAGGTATGTATAAAAGGTTATGTTTTCGGTAGGAGCTTATGGCTAGACTAGAGAAGGATGTGTCAAATTTTGGGTAATAGATTAACCCAAGTGGAATGCACTGATGGATTCAAACATAAAAGAACGAAAGGTATGAATGGAAGGTTTGAATCCATAAACGGATTCAAACATAAAAGAAAGCAAAGCATGAGTGAAAGATTAATATTCGTAGGCAAATACGGCTCTTAACACCCAAGAGCAATATGTAAGAATGAGAAGACTGAAATTCTTAAGTAAGTAAATAAGAACAAAACACATGTGAGAGAGATATGGGTGATTAATAAAACATAAATAAGAATGTAATATAGCTTAACTTCCTGAAAGGTCAACAAAGTTAGGATGATTAATTATAAGGCAAGTAATTGTAAAATAGCATGAAGGGTTGGATGCATGAAGTAAGTATAACCCTTTGGGAAATTATTGTAGTATTAAGAAAAGTTTATTTGAAGGGAAGAAATATTGAAAGAAGACTTTCTCATGAAATGTTAAAACCATGTCTGAAAGTATGCTTGATTTAGAAAGAAGTACAAACGTGTACTTCAATACATGTGCGATAAGTAGAAGTGCCAGTTTGACCTTGAAAAGTCAAACTACTGAACGTTAGCAAAATAAATAACAAAATGAAAGAATCGTATGCAGAAATGGTATGTGTGATATGTTGTAGCATACATGTAAGAAATTTGTAAAAGAATTGTAGGTACTTAAACACCGAGAAGAATGAATACTTGAAAAGAATGTATTTATGGCAAGTACCGTTAAGAATTGCTACCTTTGATGTTGGGCTGGTTGGCCATGTTCATCTAAACAAGACATTGTTGAACATTTGATCATAGGCGGAAGCTCAACAAATGAATGAATGCGATCAATCCAAGTAGCGCATAAATTTATGAAGAATTAGGTCGATTCAGATCATAGATCGTTGTTTATGCAATGGAAACAAGGTTAGTAAAATGCTTCGCTCGCAACTATGAATAAGAATTAGTATAAGAAATGATAGTAGCTGTAGAATGACGATTAATCCTTGACGAGTATGAATAAGTAGGATACTTGAACTCAAATCGAAAGCTCACACAAATGTGTGTTCGTTCCAAGACGCAATACAAGAACGTTACGGATGGTTACGAGAGATTACGGTACTTTAAGAAATTATTTCGGGATGGAACAGGGCTAGAAAATGGATTCTTAAGCTGTTTGAGCTGAAACAACGTTTGTAGACCAGAAAGGGTGTCGGCGACGGCCCCTCTGACGTCGGCGACGCCACTCCTAACTTTCGACGCGTTAAACTACTGTCTACGCAAGTAATTCAGCAACGCTCAAATCTAGACCCCGTCGGCGACGCAGTCTATGGTCGTCGCCGACGCCGTACCCTGAAATACTTAGTTGATTTTGTTATTTTATTATGCCAAGGCTCCCAGACTCATTTCGGACCTTTGTTAAGCTTTAGAAAGGCACTATAATCCTAACGGAATAGTGGTTACAAGCTGATTAACCTAATTATCAATGGTGGAAGTTATCCTGTGTGGAAGTTAGAGAAAGGAGAAGACTTTTCTCACTGGCCGGCGTGCAGTGAGTGGTTTAAGGGAGCTTTCCCCCCAGCGGAGGTAAGTTTGCTTTCTGATCATGAAGAAGAAGCAACGTATCATACGTACCTCCAGGCAGCTGCCAGGTCCGCCTTTGTGACTTACAAGATTGTTCGTGAATGGCGGGGCCTGGTGAAGCAGAAGAAAGATCTTGAGGCTGCCCAAGCGGTCCTTGATAAAGAGCGAGCCCAAGTGGCTGCGCGTGAAGCTACGGTGCAGGCAAAGGAGACTGCCTTCACCGGGTAACCAGCGAATTGAAGAATGGTCCGCGATGGGGTGGAGAAGACGGGCGGAAGCCTTGGAAGCCAAACTTGCTGATGAGCGCAAGTTGTGGAAAGAGGCTTGTGAAAGAGATAACATGGAGAACAAATCCCTCAGGGATGAACTGGCCCGGTTGCGCACTAATGTGGCGCGGGAGAAGAAAACGAAGGAGACGATGACTACCGCGGCTGCATAAGCTAGTGTGCAACGCGCGCACAGTGAATAGAGAGAGGTACCCCCTTGCCTTTGTGTTCATTGTTTTCTTGATATGACTAAGTTATGATGCTAACCTTGTTGTAAACAAACATGTTGAAGCCTGCGCTGCTCTAGAGAGTGCTAAAAAGGACCTCCAAGTAGCTTTGGTAGAAAAGGCTGAGCTTCTGCACAGGCTGCGGTTGGCAGAAGCGAAGGTGGAGGCGGGCGAGAAAAAAATGGAGGATTCTGAAGACGCTCATGCCATCTCTGAGTCGTTGGTGGAATCGTTGACCAACAACTTTTTGTGGCTTCAGCAGCGTGGAATTGTCAATGTAAGTACTGCGCTTGTTTTTTGATTCGTAATGGCGCTGAATGTTTCTTTGAATTTGCAGATTGCCAATTCCATTGTGAACTCTTTAAGTTAGATGGTGCAGTAGCCAAGCTAGTGGTTGCTGCGCGCCATGATGGGCATGCACAAGGCTATGCTGAGTGTGCGCAACAAGTCACTCATGTCTTGGACATTCCATGGGATTCGAGTCATGCTTCCACTCATGGAGTTAATACCGGAGCTGCTTTTGAGAAGGCGCAACAAGGGTATAACCGTCTTGATATCCCAGCGTTGGAATTGGTCAGCGAGGCGCCCACCCATGATGACTTCGTCGATCGCTTGAAGGAAATCTTTCCTGCAGAAGCCGAGGCCGCTGCTGAGGAAGAAGGCTAGTTGTAGGATCCCTTAATGTAATACCTTTGTAGGATTTGTGATTGTGCTGCGCGTTGCGCGGCTTTGTAAGATTTTTTATCTTTTAATGAAATGTTTCTTCCTTGTTACAATTTTTGCGTGAAGTGGACCATCTTTGTGTAGGTATAGCGAATGAAGCTGGTAATGAACTCGTGTGTGAACATTAGCTCCTAGGCGTGTTTTCGTAGGTAGTGACTTTGGGTTCACGAGTCATTGTGTACCGAGGTGTTTTCGTGTATACCCAAAGTGGTTCCGCGTATTTGTAATGAAACATTAAGATAAAAATGAATCATGTAACTCTTGTCTTTATTACATAGTTTGGCGTAAGAGCCGTAATTTAAAGAAGACAAAAGATAATGAACTTGCAAGTTTACATGTAGCATCGTCGTAGCTGTTGCGCATTCCATGTCCTAGGGACACTTGTTCCATCCAGGCGCTTTAGGGTGTATGCGCCTTTTCCCAGGATTTTATTGATAACATAAGGACCTTCCCATTTGGGTTCCAGTTTTCCAGGACGTTCGGCATTAGGCGCCTCGTTACCACGTAGAACAAAGTCACCAGGTAAGAAGGTACATATACGGACGCGCGCGTTGTAGTACTTTTCGAGCTTAGACTTGTATTTTGCCTCATTGATTGCGGCATTTTCGCGCCTTTCTTCTAGTAAGTCCAAGTGAAGCCTGCACTCTTCTTCGTTGTTTTGTCTTTGCGCAGCTAGCATGCGCGGTGATGGGGGGCCTATCTCTGCAGGAATCACTGCCTCTGTCCCATACACAAGTCTAAAAGGTGTTTCGCCCGTGCTGGTTTTAGGCATGGTTCAATGAGCCCATAGGATGCTTGGCAGCTCATCTACCCAGCCTCTGTGCGCTGTACCCAATCTTGTCTTGATCCCTTCGACTATGTTTTTGTTAATTCTTTCCATTTGGCCGTTCCCTTGGGGATGCACGACCGAAGTGAATACGTGCTCGATATGTATTTCTTTCATCCATTGTTGTAGTTCTTCAGCTGCGAAATTGGGGCCATTATCACTGACTTTGCACAGGGATAGCCCGAAACGGCATATAATGTGTTCCCATATAAATTTTCACACTACAGTTGTTGTGGTGGATGCAAGGGTTTTGGCTTCTACCTATTTGGTGAAATAATCGACTGCGATGATTATGAATTTCACCGCTCCCGGAGCGTCTGGGAATGGTCGCATCATATCGATTGCCCAACGTTGAAAAGGCCACGCTGTGGTTACCGGGATCAAAGGGTTCTTGGGGCGTAGTGTTTTTGGAGCGTGGCGCTGGCATGATGCGCATTACGTAATGTTTCAACCGCAGCAACGTGCATGCCAAGCCAATAGTATCCAACGTTTATGATCTATGCCACGACCATGCGCGGGCCGGCGTGAATTCCGCATAACCCTTCGTGAATTTCGCGGATAAAGTATTGCGCGTCTTGCGGATCAACACAGCGGAGGAGTGGTCAAAAGAATGACTTTCGGTATAGGATATCATCCGCCATTTCATAGTTGAGTGTCTTGTTTTGGACTTTCCTTGCTTCCGCTTTGTTCCCGGGAAGACTCCCGTGTTTCAAGAACATGATTATGGGGGACATCCAACACGGATTTCCCACTTCGACGATGTTGACTTGTCGCAAAGGAACAAAAGGGTTTTTGAGTACCTCAATGCACACCTCGCGCGTAAGGTGCTTGAAACTTGTAGCGCCTAACTTGCTGAGAGCGTCTGCGTGTTTGTTCTCGATTCGGTTGACATGGGTTATCTTGAAGTGTTGGAATTTGGTTATTAAGGCTTGCGCCTGTTCTAGATACAAGGCCATTACTTTGCCTTTTGCGACATGGGCCTCCAAATTCTGAGCACCCATTTTGATTGCTAACCGAAGGCCTGCGAGCAACGCTTCGTATTCAGCTTCATTATTTGTACTTTTAAAATCTAATCTGATGGCATAGGTGAATTCTTGATTGTCCGGGCTTATTAGGCGAAGACCTGCCCCTACGCCATCATCGTTGGAGACGCCATCAGTGTGAAGTATCCATGCACAGTCATCTGTAACCGGCGTCGGATTCTGTATAGCTTTGCACTCTTGCGCTTTATTCTGCATGACTTCCGCAATGAAATCAGCTAGTATCTGGCCTTTTATTGCTAGGCGTGGTTTATACCCGATATTGTGTCCACCAAGCTCAATCGCCCATTTTGCTAGTCGGCCAGATATGTCTAGTTTTGACAAAATTTGGCCTAAATGATAGTTCGAGAGACTGTTATTCGTGGCCTGAAAAATATCGGCGCAATCGCCGGGATGCATGGACCAAAGCGAGAACAAGCTTTTCCATCATGGGATATCGAGTCTATGGGCCAGTAAGCATTTTGCTGACGTAGTAGATCGGAGTCTGGACTCCTGCGCATTTTACTAGCAAGATTGCTCCCAGAGTGATATCTGATGCGGAAAGGCAAAGTATCAGTGGCTCGTTCTTCTACGGCGCGATGAGCGTTGGTAGCTGGATTAAGCATTCCTTCATTTGGGTGAAGGCTTTCTCCGCATCCGGAGTCCACCGAAACTTGTTTTTCTTCACATAATTTCGCAGGGTGCTAATGAATGGGAAAGATTTCATCGCTTGGTTGGCTAAAAACCTGTTCAGCGCAGCCAGCCGCCCCGCCAACTGTTGCATTTCTTTGATAGTTGAAGGTGATGGCATACGCTGAATCGCTTCCACTTTATCGGGATTGACTTTTAAGTCGTCGCGCGTAACGATCAATCCCAAAAATTTGTCTTCCTCCATTCCAAAAGAGCACTTGCTGGGGTTCAGCTTCAGATTTGCCTTGCGCAAGGAGGCAAACATTTTTTGGATGTTTTCCAGCATCTTCTCCTCATCCGAGCTCATGATGGCTAGGTCATCGATGTATACTTCCACGGTTTCACCAATGTCATCCCCGAAGACATGGTCCATTAAACTTTGATAGGTGGCTCCTGCGTTGCGCAATCCGAAGGGCATCTTTGTGTAACAGAAAATGCCCTTGTCTGTTCGGGAAGCGGTCTTATCTTCGTCTTCTTTCTTCATTTGGATCTGGTGGTAGCCCTTGTAGCAATCAAGGAAGCATTTCCACCTGAACGAAGCAAGAGAGTCCACCTTTTTGTCAATTTCTGGTAAGGCGTAATAGTCCTTGGGACATGCCTTGTTGAGATCCTTGAAATCGACACACATTTTGGACCATGACTGGGTTGGCTACCCATGTCTGATAATGTACCTCTCGGATGATTCCTGCTTGGAGAAGTTCTGTGACTTGCTTGTTCAGAGCGCGGGTCTTTTCGGGCCTGAAGCTACGCTTTTTCTGAACAATAGGCTGAACTGAAGGGAATGTGTGCAATGCATGCGCAGGGATTTCCCTTGGCACCCTAGCCATATACGTGACCATGCAAATATATCAGAATTACAGAACAACAGCTGTTTCAACCGCGCCTTGACTACGGGAGTCATGGCGGGTCCCAAGAGCACGATTTGTTCCGGGTACTTGTTGTTGAGTACCCACTTTTCTGGCTCACCGTTGGATAATGACTGTGGTTGCTTTATTGACAGTTCCTCATCAACAGACATGATTTCCTTTCTTACATACATCATGGCCATTCCGGTTTCCATCGGAAAACCGCAAGCGGCGTAGGGGATGGAAGTAATCATGCTGAAATTGCGTTGAGCGCGTCGTCCTAATAGTTTTTTTTTTAATTTTTTTTACGTCATGGCGCGAGGTTGCGGGCATGACCATGAAATTGACCTGGACAGTGCGAATATGGCACCCATCAGAAGAGCACCGGGTTAGAGATCTGACCCAAAGGAAAAACAGTCTCGTTGCAGAAACTAGTGAGTGGGAAATCCACCGGCTCCAGACGTGCTTTGTCCTCTTGGTCGAGTTGCTGGAAGCACTGTTCATAGATAATGTCCATAGAGCTCCCAGGGTCTATGAACATGTAGTCGGTGCGGTAGTGACCAAAGATGCCAGTTACCACCACCGGTCGGTTTTCTTGTGGACCCCCAAGGACCATGGAGAAGATGACCTGCTGCTCACGCTAGTGAGACGTGCAACTCTTCTGGTGGCTCCGCTTGCGCGAAGGACCACCCTGAATCATATGAACAAACTTCATTTTTTTGTTACTTGGCCCTCGCCGCCTCGAGTGATTTGGCGCACCTCCTTGCGCACGTTTTGCAGTAAGTGGGTGAGCTTTCCACTTTTAAGCGCTTTTTCATATCCATGCGCAAGGAGATGCAATTATCGGTTGTGTGCCCCGTGTCTTTGTTATAATCGCAGAAAAGGTTAGCGTCTTGACCTTTTTTATTCCACATCGGCGACGACTGTTTGAACTGATGGTCCTCCGTGCTGAGGACCTCCGCCGGTGTTTTCGTCAGTGGGGTCTACTGACGTTCGCGATTATCTTGCTTCATTGCCCGCTGGTTGGCGAGCTTATTGATGGTCGCGTGAGCACGGTGTGTGCGGGAGGTTCTGGCTACGGTCCCTCCACTCTTTATTCTTCTTCCCAAAACTCCTGCTCAAGTCTTGGGGACGGTGATGAGGTAGGGGAAGACCATACCTCCTTCAAAATATTGTCATGATACTGACTTATTATCATGTAACTTCTTTTAGAACAACGACTGTTTAGATACCATTCACTAGGTGGTTAGGACTAGGCAACTGCAGGCACGAATGTAGCTAGAAGCGGTTTCTTCTTTCACTAAAATTAATTAATTATTGTCATTAATCATATAATATTTATATATTATTAATTTGCAACATACTTGTGCTTCCGTTGGTTGTACCTTATGCATTAGCGCTTTAGTGTGCATCTCAGGTTTGTTACTTCGACTTTGTGGGTTTCTTTAGTGGGTATTTAACTTGTGGTTTTAGTGGGTTTTGACTTCACTATGAAGTTTCCACGCATTCTCTCTTTCTCTCCGATCGATGAACTTCGACCGCCTATTTGACGTTCATCGCCTGTGATGGCCGGACTTGCTTCAATCGTTCTCCCCTGTGATGTTTACAGGTAGATTCTTGTTATTGGTGTCTTCGTTGGGATTCTAACATGTTTTTGCGTCGTTAGAAATGACGTATCACGCTTCGGAGGTCTTGTTTAAAGTTTTATGTTGGGGTTTTGTGTTGGTTTTAACGATTTGTTATTGGATTCCTGTTTAGGGGGTGTACTGCCGTCTTTGAAGACGACGACTTATGGTTCGTCATCTAATTTTCAATTTTCTGTTATGGTTTTGGTGCATATGTTAATGATCTGTTGGTTCATGTGTTTTTTTATGTTAACTGGGGTCTCATTACTAAACATCTGATGTTAGGGTTTCGTTGTCGAACATCCGATGTTGTTGTTTGACCTTGGTTTTGGTTTACAGTTGTTTTTTGTTGTTTGGGTGAGACCTTTTGAATTTTCTAAGGGTCTATGAAAGTGTGATGATAGTGTTCAAGGGAGATCTTTTATGTTTTTATTGCTATGGTTGGTCTTTTTGACATTTGTTTATTATGTATCTGAAGATGATTTATGGCTTATCTGAGACCATTAATGATGTTGCTTTTAGGCTTGGCTTGTTAACTTATGTCGCAGCTGTCTATTGCTTATGACCTATGTTTTGTGACTTTATTTGTTAATTATAGCCATTTGGATTCTGTTGTTCTTGGCTGATGAACATGTACTTTGAGTTGGGTGGTTCAAAATAGTTTATGATGTGGCTTTGGTCTTGGCTTGGTAAGTTAATCTGTAGACTGTTGTTGCTTAAACTAAGAGTCTTTTGTTTGGTTGTTCATCTTAAGGGGTTGTGAAGGTGTAAGAATAATAATCATATGAGACTATTCGTATAAGTATAATATTACAATGTAGTGTGGTTCAACAAAAACAATAAGGTGTTGTTTGGCTGGCCCAACCAAGAAACTATTCACATAAGGTGGTTGTTGAATTTATAACGTGTGTTTTTAAAGATGAGGGGCTATGGTCAAAAATTGACTTTTGCATATGAATGCGGTTTGTGGTACAAAGCCATGGCAATCTTTTCTCTTTCTTTGATTGCTTTTACATATTCCTTTTCTTATCCTAGGGCTATAATGATAAATTCGAACGTGTATACGTAGGTTTGGAAAGAAATGAAATTTTCGTTGCGTTGTTGACCAAGGTCATGTCATTTATCAGCTTTTCACATTGCCGTTGTTAATTATGCAGTCATGGCATATTTATCCGCTTAAGATAATACGTATCTTAGCGGGGCATCCAACCTAGAGATGTGATCGCGTATAAGTGTACATCTGACCCGTGAATGTTGTGTTGTTAGTGGTTCTACCTCACGTATTAGTGCTTTAGTGTGCAAGTTGTGGTTGTTCACTATGTTTTGTTTGTTGTACTTTCTTTACTTGAAGCCATGTGTCGTTCCAAGTTGTTTTTCTTATGATTTTAGTCTTCGTGTTCAACAAATGGCCTCTTCTACCAGCTATTGTATCTTCTTGATTGCGTGTACGCATTTAGCAGCCTTAATTATATTGCTAACTTTGTTTCTTACTTTGGTTGATAATGTCGCTCGTTGGATGAGTTGATTCTGGGTTATCAGGGCTACGAGGTATTTCTTATGCTCGAAATTATACTTTTTTGATCCTATTTTGTTTGTTTCTTGGTTTCATCAGTTTGGGTGTATATTGATTTGTCTTATATAACTACAGTTTGTTATGTTCTTTGGTTTCATTCTTTGGATTGGATTGTGTGGGTTGACATTATTGTTTTTCTTATTTTGTCGTTTGTTTAGAGAAAGAAGCTAAAAGCTTTGGAGAGAAGGCAAAACCCATAAAGAACAACCCTTAAATATCCATTAATGAAAACAACTTTGGATGTTCATTATGCCCATTTAGATGAGTCAATGTATCTGATTGAAAACTTGATGAGGATGTCATTTTGGTGTGGCAAGGTTCAAGGGACAGTTCATTATTTGCAACCTTCCCTGCAACCATGATGGTTTCGCTATGTTGTTTACTTTGAGTCTTTTAGAAATAAATTTTTATAACTCATACGGTGTTAAAATGAGATGCTTATTTCACTTCTCAATACTCCGATATACTGGAATTTCCAACTAGGGGCTTAATCATTCAACCCTATTTCAACGAGTTTTACACCAGCCCGTGAGTTTTTTTTTTTCAAAGAAAGAAGGTTGGGTAAAAAAAAGACGGAACCGCGAAGGAAAAGTGGGTTCTAAAACGAGATTGATTGGCCATGCCAGTTGGAGAGCCAACCGCTTAATGCATACGGAATAACCAGCTGTGTCACAAAGATGCATTAGCGTTGGCTGGGAACGTTAGGTTTAGTCGTGTAATTTAGGAAAAAAAGTTGTCATTCTATCTTTTTAAAAGTGTTTATAATAGCAGTTTGACTTTATATATGTTGTGTTTTATTATAATAGTAATTATACTTTAAATATGTTATGTTTAAAAACTGTCATTGTTGTACCGAATCATCATCCAGAGAGAGATGTGAAGAAAATAAAAATTTTGATTCGTATTTGTAGATTTAATTTAAAATTTTTAAATATATACAAGACGATCACATAAATATCGACAACTGCATCATGATCACCATTATGTTAAGTATGTCAACAAAGTGATCACTTTATACGTGAGATTACGACAATTCTGTTGAGTTTTTACCTTTTTATAGGTTTTGCCTTTTTCGAGATTCAATTGACCACCTTGATAAATTACTGATATTAACACTTGTTCACCACATGTGTTTTATGAACACCATACAACCATCTATTTTAAAAGTCATTAAGAAAAAGTTTTCGAATCAGCCCCAATCTACATCCAAGAGAACCCAACATTATTCGAACATTCATGACCGCCGTCGATGTGTCGGATTTCGGGTTGACAGGTTTAGGGATGGTAGACAGACCCCAATCCGACAGCTAAATTTGAAACCCGAAACATTTTGGACAGGTATTCGGGTATAAAGTTATTTTAAAAAAACTTTCATAGATGGCATTAAATGATACTCTACTCTCGATTACACGAAACATACATACTCATACCCCTACTATGCCCCTTAACATTTATTTTGATTGTTGTTTGTTCTTGGATAGTAATAGCATACTAATATACTCATATTTTTGGTTAATAAATTTACATAAAAATTAAGATAGTAAGAAATGTATTTAAACAAATTATTTTAATTAACTAATGTGCATATCCCATACCAAACGGATAATTACCCGATGAATATCCGACTGCTATTGAGTTGAGTATGAGAAAACATTTTTAGAGTCAGGTATGAGGTAGGAGACTCGGATTACCTCTACATATGTAGACAAACGCTTATAAATTAAGAAAATATATGAACAAATTAGTCTAGTGAACTTTTACTTGACTAGCAAATTCTACTAACTATGTTCGTCCTATGTCAACTTAGGTTTGCCACTAATGTAAGGGTAAAGAAATTTTAACCCATATGCAGTTTTTTTTTTATAACTTTTAGTATCTGAGTTGACGATTCGAGTTGATAATCATCATGTATTCATGTTATATACTTTTAGTTGGCCCAAACGAACCCATGTGCAATTTTCTAAGCCCAAATCAACCCATTCTTGACACACATAATTGTTGAATTGATAATCATCATGAAACTGAACAGATCTTCATGGAGTTTGGCCCCTTGTGTTGTCTATAGAAGCAGCAATAATTAAAGACTTGGACCTGCCCCTTGAACTTTTGCAAATCATTGTGCGCCTTCCACTGGCTTATTTGTTTGGAACCTCATTGTTTAGATGGAACTACATGGCCCCTTGTCATATCCTGCGGGCACAACAACCCACAGGAAGTTCAACCTTAAGGCAAGTCTGTTTCATGTCCGAATGGCACCTCAATAATATATACTCAATGACCATCACCCTAGTTAAAATTGTCAAATGGGGTAACTCTGTCGGGACTTGGATGGCTCGCATATCCACTTGTGGTGGCGTTGTCGGGTTCTGTGAGGTGCACCTTGTATTGTCTTTTCATCCATTCACTCTTGTTGGGAGATGGCATGTCCATCGCCTATCATATCGTTGATCGGTTTTTTTTATCCATCTTACTTCTGTTTAGGTAAAACCAAAGGATGATTCGTTGAATAACTTTCGTAGACCCAAATTGACCTGTTTTATAATTTTAATAGACCCAAATGAATCATAAGAATTTTATTTTTACCCAAGTCAAAACCAATTCTTGATTAATGAGTCATCATTGGTGGAGGTAATTATCGAAGAAATAGCCATCACCTATAGCCATTAAGAATCTTATAGTGGCTATTGACTTTTTTATGACTTTTAGTTGTGCAAATTTTGACTTTTTTTTAACTAATTTTGTTTAGTGTTGGGGAAGGGGATGGAAATCCCAGCACCACATGTTCCCAACAACAAAATAATCAGGTTAGATTTAATCGGGTCGATCTGTCTAACCAATTTCATGAACAGAATTTGTTCGGTTTAGGTTGTAAGTAAGCGGCTCAGCCCATCAACCATTCAAAAATAGGATCAAGAAAAAGTGCCACCTTGATAACACCTGTTTAGATAACGCGGTTCATGTATAGGTTTCATGGGTTGAGGTAGTTTTTTATACGATTAACTAAACGTGATGTGTTCATATGAGGTGACACAAACAAACCCGGCACAAATTACCATCCCTAACCAAAATGCTTATCACGTTCTCATCACAACCTGACTAATTCAGTAAAACATATTGAAAAAAATAACTTCCGCACAAAGCTATATTTTGATGATACGTACACAAGATAATATCTTAGTATAGAGTAGTGATTTTAGTGATATTCATATCTTAAGACAAAGTGACCCAAAAGTTCCAAATAGTTGTTACAAATCATAGCAATGGATCTTAATCAAGACGCAACACAAACTAAGGTTATTATTACCATGGTTCACAAGCCCTCCGGTGATTATGGCTAAGCTACTTGAACAATATGATGTGTCTAGTAAACATGAAGGTAGCGCAACATTACAACCACATAGATGCAATTTTGGCTGTTGAGTTGTCAACACATTCTCCTAAACAAAACAAATGGGTTAAGTTTAGGTCTAAGTGGGTCGACCTGTCTAACCAGTTGGTGAGGTGACGCCAACCCAAACCCGACACAAATTGCCATCCGTAACAAAAACGCTCATCACATCACATTGAATCATTGATGGCTTGATATAGCTTTTTCTCTTACAAGTCACCTATCGTTCTTAAAACGAATCATAGCATGTGCACATACAATATGGATTTTAGATAAAGAGGTTTCCAATCATTCATTTTCGCAAGAACAAGAGTCGTATGCAACACGAACTAACGTTATTATTATTACCATGGTTCACGAGCCCTCGGGTGACTAGTGCTAGTCTGCTAGAACACAATGATGGATCCGGTCTAAACTAACAAAACTAAACCCCTCATGATTAGATAAACAGAACCAAAAGTCCAAAACTAACAATAATGCAAGCAACTCACAACAAGACTGTAGGTACTGAAACATTGACAAGTTTATGCGCGGTTTTGTTTCTGGTGTCGGGTCTATTCTCCAGGTACTGCAACACCTTGCTTCAGTTTCTCCCTCTTCAATTTCTTCTTGGAAACTGGCTTCTTTTTTCGTGGCGGCAGGGTCTTCTGCGCGTACATGTAGAGTACTTAGTTGCCAACGAGAAATGTTATCAGTAGCCCACCGACAACAAGCAAAACAATCAAACCTGGGTTGAACCCAGTGGCTTCAACATTCTTGTTCACAAATTGATGATCAAATTAGGGAGAACAATAAAGCATGAGTATTCCGAATTCAGATATGGCACATTCTAGTTGATTCTGGACTAATATCCAGTTATCCATCACATAAGAGATCAAACGAATATGAACGATTTGAGGATTTATAAATAAAATTAGAACACAGCTATCAGTTTCCAGATATAATTTTGATCATGTAGGTTCAAGCTCTTCAATTGCTTGCAATCGTATATAGCAAAACCGAATGTTCTTCGAAGCATAAACAAATCTCAAATTCACTTCCTTAACACTATTCTTTGTTAAATTCAAATGGTGAACGTGTTTCACAGCCTAAATCACATTTCCAGACATAAACTGACTTAAATTGCGAACGGTTACACACCACAAGAAAATAAAATCAGTTATGCAAATAGAATAAGAACACAGCTATCAGTTTCCAGATATAATAGTGAATTATAAATGCTCAAACTCTTCGATTGCTTGCAATCATATATAACAAAATTAAACGTTCTTCAAAGCATAAACAAAACTCAATTTCACTACCTTAACACTGATCCTTTCGAATTCACGGTCGTAAACATGTTTCACTACCTAAATCACACTTCCAGACATAAAATGGCTTAAATCGCGATCGCAAACACGTTTCACAACCTAAATCACATTTCTGGACATAAATTGGCTTAAATCACGATAGATAACACAACACAAAAAAGAAATCATCAGTTATGATAACAAAGTAACAATACAGCTATCAGTTCCCAGATATAATAATATTCAAGCTCTTCAACTGCTTGCAATCGTATATAACAAAATCAAACATTCATCAAAGCACAAACAAATCTCAATTTCACTTCCTTTACACAAGTTAATTTCAAATTCACAATCATAAACATATTTCACAACCTAAATCACACTTCTAGACATAAATCGACTTAAATCACGAACAATTACACAACACAAGAAACTATGAATCAGTTACGAAAACCAAACAAACTCAATTCGAACAAAAACTAATAGCGATTAACATGAATGTAAACATCGATTGAAACAGGCTAAGAACCCTAGATTAGATGGATCGTACACAGATCTTATGAAAATATATAAGAATTGAGTTCTGATCGTTGAAATACGTAGGATAATTAGGAGATCTGTAATGAGAAGTTACCGATTTATCGAACTATGGATACGATTCGTAATCCATGAAGCGAGAGACGATGCGAGATCGGAGTTTGAAATCGCGTAACGGAGACTTCAAGGTGCAGTAGAGTAGTATTTTTATGGTTTCTGTGACTTGAGATTAGTTAGTTATTTGGTCCTCTGACTTTTATGTATTTATGAATAACACCCAAATCTTAATTATATTCATTTTGTAATGGCGACTTTCTTGTGTTTCGTGACTGTTACTAGTCAATCGGGTAAGGAATTCCTTGACTAATCACCAAATAAAGCATGTGTGTGTTTGTGAGTGAAGACGGAGCAGGCTCCGAGTAGCTTGGGAAACCAGCCATCGGTGGACGCGAGTTTTTGGGTTCAATTCAGATCAAATGAGGTGTACATCTCTGATTGGGTGTTGGCCACCCTTATTTATTTAGTGTGTATTTTATTTAATTCTAATGTATGATAAAAAAAAATAAAAAAAGACTATGACTAATTGCTTGTTGGCTAATTGTAATACATACCGATAATTTGACCAATGATACTTCTAATTTTCACTTTCCTTTAGGGGCAATCTCCTAAACAAAATCATCACCAATTTTCACTTGTTTTACCCTTGATTTTGCTAATAGAAAACCTACATTTTCTCATCTTGATCATAATCATCCGTGTGAGCTAAATTTAAGGGAAATTGAGTGTAAGTCTGTAACATTCGTCGAAAAACAGGTTTCAAAACCCGCTTCGTTTATCAATCAAATAGTCAGTTATAAGTTTCGTTGCGTATTTATGGTTCATATTAATTTTAAACAATACATAATTAATAAATATAGTAGAATTTAAAAACCATAATTTATAATTAATAATAAACAATGAATAAAAAATAAAATGGAGACGCCGGGTTTCGAACCCGGGTCACCCACAAACCCAAACATACAACACACCGCTCCGCCACACACTGCTTTTGTGATAAACACGGAAACAAATAAGACTTATAATAAAACCAAAAGTCAAATCTGCAATCAGCGCGCTCAGAACGCGAAATCGCCGGAAAAGACTAAACTCCGCAATCTTGGCTGTTTTTCCTTTGACTGAAGCGCATAACCGATCACGACATGAATCATAACCGTAGCCGGCCGTCAAGTTCGGTCATAACCGCCGGAAAACCTTTGACCGCGAATCAAGACTCAAAATCGGACACAATTCATCCAGTTCTTCCCTATAAATACCCACTCAATCTTCCGGAAATCCTTTCGCTCAGAACCGCACACTTTTTCAAAGTTGCAATTCCTCAAAATCTCGTCGCCGGAGATTTCCAATTTCACCGGAACATCGCCGGAAATCCCTGATCAGAAAACCGCGTCCGTTCATCAGACGGTATAATCATCTAAACTTTTCCTGCTATCTCTTAATTTATACTTTAATTGTTCAAACCAATAATCGAAACTGTTAAAACAGTTCATACCGCCGGAAATCACAAATCAGAGCCGACGACACTTGCCGGAAAACCGAAGCAAACCCGCTGTTCTGGTATACCATATCATTTAATTTTTCTGTCCATTTCAATCAAGTATAAGTCGTGAACGATTAAACAGAACAGTCGGATTTCACTGTTCTGTGTTCTTATAAACGAAGAAGATGAAGTCGAAAATAAGTATTAGTATAATTAAAATAAGATATTCAAACGGGTTAGACACACAGTCCAGCGGTGGACTGTGTGCACAAACAATACACACGTCCCAGGTTCGAATCGCACACGTTACCGACTTTCAGAAATAAAATCAACATTTTTAGAACTTAATCAGATCAACTCGCAGGATGTCTATAAGAGTAATATAATCCATTAGTTAAACAGATTAGACATACAGCCCAACTGGTTGGGCTGTGCGCACTCGAACCGAAGGACCCAAGTTCGACTCCGGGTCTCTGCAATCGGTTCGGCCATAGAAATCATTTTTAATAAAAAACCAAATAAGTTTAAAGTTAATTAGTATATAAATATAATTAAAACAGAGAATATTTCGGGTTAGACACGTAGCTCAGTTGGTAGAGCTGCGTGCACGTATACGAGAGGTCCCGAGTTCGAACCTCACTTAGCGCATAAGAAAACATAGTCTGACCGGTCAAGACCCGGTCAACGGTCAACGGTCAAAAGTCAACTTTTTTTACTTTCTTTTTTTATTTATTTAATTGAAAATCATTTAAAAATACTTAAAAATAAGATTTTTAAAGTTAGAAAATTTCCTTAAACTCACAAAAATAAATCTAAAAATCCCATTAAGAGCACTAATTAAAAATATTAATTTCAAATAAAATCCATTTATTTACCGAATCATTTCGTTATTATTTTAGGTTAGTTTTTCCCTCGTCGATCGAATCCTAAAATTCGTGCGCATCCAACGTCATCAAAGAACGCACCCAATGTGAGTGAATCTCTATCAATTCCACGTTTTAATCATGTTTTGGGGTGTATCATGTGTCGTATAATTCTTTTATTATATATATAGACACTTGTGCATTCATCATATCCGTGATCAAATGTGTATCAATTGTTGTGTGGATTATATGTAGATTGGATTTATCATTTTCAGTTCACGCATTTCATTAGGCCCATCAGTTCCCCATGGGAGACGAGTTGAGCATCAGGTGCCTCATAAGATCGGCTCCGTTTGATTGAGCCTTGATCTCACATACATCATCATTCATATCATATACTCATCCAAAGTGGTTTGTGTTTGTTTATCTTTATATGTTTGCTCACATGTGATTGTTGCACAATTTTCCTTATTAAATAAAATAAGAAATTAGTAACAATGTTTTATCAAGGTTCACTCGCCAACTTTTATTGACCCAAAATATCCCCCGTTTTACACATGATACAGGTGATCCAGCTGAGACAAGAACCACATAGGAAGGCCTAGAAGAATAAACAAGTTTAAGATTTGGAATAATTATGTAGTTTCATTTCTTGTAATTGTATGAATTTTGTTATGGATATTTAAGTTGTAATTTGAATTTAATAAATATGAAACATTTTAGTAAACATCATGAGCTTTGGTGATAACCCAATTATGCCCCGACTTTTATTCCGCTGCGGGTCGGAGTGTGACAGATTGGTATCAGAGCCATGACTATAGGGATATAGGATATGTTATTAGACCCTTAGAGCCTATACTATAGTTGATTAAATTTTAAATTGTTTATGCGTTACATACAAAATTCATGATGTTTATATGCTTTATGTTTATTTTCACACTCAATGTTATGCAAGCATGCTCTTAAATACATGTTATTATACAATGCTCATCATGAATCATATCCTCATAACATATCATATCCATGAAAGCACACACCTTACGATTACCATGATTTTTGCAATAATTTTTGTATTTTCAATTCACATCAAAGTGAGTTCTCATGACGGGCATGTAGTAACTGGAAGGGTACGAGTACCGGTAGTCGGAACGTCCTGTCTAGGCTTGGCATTCGTATAAATCCAAAATAAAGGACCAGTTTTCCTACCTGGGGACTAACGATGAGAGTACGAAGGACCTATTAGGCCAAAGCATGCTATACCAAACGTCGTGTGAGCTAACCCCACTTTGAGTTGTCATTGTGTCTACACCTGGACACCCTCCTACCATACATCTCGCAATTATATTTTCTGATTTTCATTCGGGTGGTGCGAGTGTTAATCCGCCAACACCAATGTGAATCCTACCGAGCCCAATAGTCATGGGGGCCCACGTGACTACACAGGCGATGGTATGGGGGACATTGGAGGCCCAAACATGAGCAAACCCAAGACATCCTATGGATGTAGTTGAATTATTGTCAGTTATGTTATTTTTCATTCTTTTTACGACACAAGACACCTAGAAACTTCTTAAATTCACAATCTTCCTATGTATGTTCCTGTAGATGTCGGCTAGGCAACTACGTGGAGGTAGAAAGTCAGGAAGATCAAATGAACGCTTGGCCACACAAATTGCTAAACAAATGGCCGCAGTGCTTCCTGACATCGTAATTCAAGTTCAACAAGCTCTCACCGCAAATCCCATCAACCCTCCCAATCAAGAAGACCAGAGCGTCGCCAACCCTCCCTCCAAAAAGTGCTCCTACAAACACTTCAAATCTTGCGATTCCCCAAAGTATGAAGGGACCGAAGGTGTTACCGCCCTCCTTCACTGGTTTGAAGAAATGAAAACACTTTCCTCAATTGCGATTGTCCCGAGGATCGCAAGGTACGTTATGCAACTGGAAGACTCTTCGGGGTAGCCCTTACCTGGGGGAACACAGAAAAGGGTAAACGAGGAGTTGAAGATGCCATGGCCTTAACATGGGAAGAGTTAAGGGAACTCATGACAAGACGCTTCTGTCCAAGAAGCGAAATCAAAAAGTTGGAAGATGAATTCCACGTGCTAAAACAAAAGGAAGGAGATCACACTTCCTATAACAAGAGATTTCTCGAACTGAACCAGATGATCCCTAATTTGTTCACCCCCATGTACCGCTTGGTTGAACACTACATTCGAGGTCTTCCCTCGAAAATTCAAGACTCGGTTTTAAGCACTTCGCCTGCAACACTTGAAGCCGCGATGGAGTTAGCTACAGAACTCACTGAAAATCGCATTCGAAACGGCAAGTTCAAAAATGAAAAGAAGAAAGCACCCATAGAGACCTCAACTACAAACCACTCAGTCTCATCCTCAAGGTTTGCTGGTAAGAGGAAACGTAATGGCAAGAATTTTGCTGTCACTCAAACCAACCCTCCTATCACCGCTGCACCAATCTCCCAAATCGCTCCCTCAGCTGCACCATTTAAAAAGTCATACACCGGCCCACACCCAAAATGCAACCGTTGTCAATACCATCACCCTCCCGAAACTCTTTGCCAACATTGCACAAGCTGTGGCCGCGCAGGTCACACCATCCAAACCTGTCGTACTCTTCAACGAATGAACCGCAATCAACCCCCAACCCAAACCCACCATCAGATAGTGGGTCAAGCCCAACAACCCTTACTTCTACCACCTGCACCACACGCAGCCCAAACTTACTACCAACCCAACTAC
Source organism: Scalesia atractyloides (assembly GCA_947069175.1). NCBI lineage: Eukaryota > Viridiplantae > Streptophyta > Magnoliopsida > Asterales > Asteraceae > Scalesia > Scalesia atractyloides. The sequence goes on along the minus strand of CAMTDV010000001.1, from coordinate 82,136,200 downwards.
CCCATGATGCCACCCATGCGAGCTTGTTACAACTGTGGGGACCCAAACCACTTCAGGAACACTTGTCCACGCTTGGTGAACATCATCCATGCCCAAGCTCAAGCGAACCCAGTAAACCAAGCTAACCAAGCTCCTCCACCTGCCAGAGGAAGAGCTTTCAACATCAATGCCAATCAAGCTAGGGCTGACAACAACGTGGTTAACGGTACGTTTCTCATCAATGGTAGTTATGCATCCATGTTATTCGATACTGGCGCGGATAAGAGTTTTGTGTCCTTAGAATTTGAACCTATCCTCAACCAAACTCGTGTTAATCTCATGGAATCTCTAACGGTGGAAGTTGCTGACGGAAAACCCGTTTCATTAAATTCTGTTATACGCGATTGTACCATCACTGTAAACGATCACGATTTTCCAGTTGACCTCATTCCTATGAAGTTGGGAAGTTTCGATGTTATAATCGGTATGGACTGGCTCAGCCAGCATCACGCTGAAGTAGTGTGCCACGAAAAGTTCATTCGCATTCCTCTTGCAGATGGTCAGACGCTACGTATTTTTGGAGAAACCCCTTCGAAAGGACTCAAATTAATGTCCTGCCTTCAAGCCCGAAAATATCTCCGCAAGAACTATGTCGCATTCCTAACTCACGTCGTCAAAAAGGGAAACAAGGAAAGAAACTCGAAGATATCCCAGTTGTGAAAGAATTCCCACAAGTCTTTCCCGACGACATTTCAGGACTCCCTCCTGTGAGAGAAGTCGAATTCCGCATCGATCTTGTACCTGGCGCTACACCAGTCGCAAAATCTCCTTATAGGTTAGCCCCATCCGAAATGCAAGAGCTGACTGACAAAGGATTCATACGTCCTAGCTCCTCGCCTTGGGGTGCACCTGTTCTCTTTGTGAAGAAGAAAGATGGAACGTTTCGCATGTGCATTGACTATAGAGAACTCAACAAGTTAACGGTTAAAAATCGCTATCCACTACCTCGCATCGATGACCTCCTAGACCAACTTCAAGGCGCCACCTGCTTTTCAAAAATCGACATTCGTTCTGGTTATCATCAGCTCAGAGTACATGAAGAAGATATCCCAAAGACTGCCTTCCGGACTCGTTATGGTCATTACGAATTCATGGTCATGCCATTCGGTTTAACCAACACCCCCGCTGTCTTCATGGATCTAATGAATAGGGTATGCAAACCCTACCTCGACCGTTTTGTCATAGTCTTCATCGACGATATTCTTATCTACTCCAAGTCTAAATCCGATCATGAGAGACACCTTCGACTCATCCTTACACTCTTAAGGACTGAAAAGCTCTATGCTAAGTTCTCAAAATGCGAATTCTGGTTAGGAGAAGTACAATTCCTTGGACATGTCGTCAACGACAAGGGAATTCATGTTGATCCTTCAAAAATCAAGGCAGTGCAGGAATGGCAAGCGCCACGTACCCCTACCGAAGTAAGGTCATTTCTTGGTTTGGCTGGTTACTATCGACGCTTCATTGCCAATTTTTCCCGTATTGCTGTACCACTCACGGCTTTGACTCATAAAGGAAAACCCTCCATATGGGGACCTAAACAAGAAGAAGCCTTCCAAACTCTAAAGCAAAAACTTTGTGACGCACCTATCCTCACACTCCCTGAAGGTTGCGATGACTTTGTAGTATATTGCGACGCATCAGGGCAAGGACTACGCTGTGTATTGATGCAAAGAGGAAAAGTGATAGCCTATGCTTCTAGGCAACTCAAGGTTCATGAGAAAAATTACACCACCCACGACCTGGAACTTGGAGCCGTTGTGTTCGCTCTCAAGATATGGAGACATTACCTCTACGGTACCAAGTGTGAAATATACACCGACCACAAAAGTCTCCAACATATCTTCAAACAAAAGGAGTTGAATATGAGGCAACGAAGATGGGTCGAACTTCTCAACGACTACGACTGTGAAATTCGGTATCATCCTGGCAAGGCAAATGTGGTGGCCGATGTGCTCAGTCGAAAAGGTTATGCGAACTCCATTCGTCTTCTATGTTCGCAAATCATAACCGACATCAAAGATCGAATCCGAGCAGCTCAACATGTTTCTGTAACGGAAAATGACGTACGCGATGAACTGTCATGTGGAGTTGAACTCAAAATCGAAACCAAATCCGACGGTATTCTATACTATTTAAACCGCATATGGATTCCTGAACGCGATAACCTTCGTGATTTCCTCATGAATGAGGCGCACAAAACACGCTACTCTGTACACCCAGGAGCCGACAAGATGTATCAAGACCTACGATACACCTACTGGTGGCCTGGCATGAAAAAGGATATCGCTGTTTTTGTTTCCAAGTGCCTTACCTGTTCCAAAGTAAAAGCTGAACATCAAAGACCTTCAGGACTCCTAGTCCAACCCGAAATACCTGTATGGAAGTGGGAAAACATAACCATGGATTTCATTACCGGGTTACCTCGCACCTCCAGTGGGTATGACACCATATGGGTAATAATCGATCGTCTTACAAAGTCATCTCACTTCATTCCGATTCGCGAGGACTTCAAGAACGAGAAGTTAGCTCGTATCTACATTAGCGAGATCGTAAGCCGTCATGGTGTACCTTTAAGCATCATTTCAGACCGTGATGGTCGTTTCACTTCACGAACATGGCAAGCTGTACAAACCGCCTTGGGTACACGATTAGACCTCAGTACCGCTTTTCATCCTCAAACTGATGGTTAATCTGAACGCACCATCCAAACCCTTGAAGACATGCTGCGAGCATGTGTCATAGACTTCAAAGGGAACTAGGACGCTCATCGACCATTAGTTGAATTTTCGTACAACAATAGCTATCATTCAAGTATCGGCATGGCTCCTTTCGAAGCTTTATATGGTCGTAAGTGCCGATCTCCAGTATGTTGGCACGAAATTGGGGAATCACAAATCACCGGTCCAGAATTAATTCAAGAAACAACCGACAAGGTCATTCAAATTCGAAACAATCTTCTAGCGGCTCAAAGTCGTCAAAAGAGTTATGCAGACAAACGACGAAAGCCCTTGGAGTTTGACATTGGTGACCAAGTACTTTTAAAAGTATCACCGTGGAAGGGAGTGATTCGTTTTGGCCAGAAGGGCAAGCTAGCACCACGCTACGTAGGACCTTTCAAGATACTCGAAAGAGTAGGTCCTGTAGCATACAAGCTTGACCTACCAGAAGAGCTCAACAGAATTCATCCCACATTTCACGTATCAAACTTGAAAAAGTGCCTCGCCGATGAAAACCTCCATATTCCTCTAGAAGACATTCAAGTCGATGAATCTATGCATTTCAATGAAAGACCAGTAGAAATCATGGACTTCGGAGAGAAGCGTTTAAGACGAAGTCGTATTACAATTGTCAGGGTACGTTGGAAGTCAAAACGAGGACCTGAGTTTACTTGGGAACGTGAAGACTCAATGCGCGAAAAATACCCGCATCTTTTTCCTGTTACCACTACTACTTAAATTTCGGGACGAAATTTCTAAAAGTAGGGGATACTGTAACATTCGTCGAAAAACGGGTTTCAAAACCCGCTTCGTTTATCAATCAAATAGTCAGTTATAAGTTTCGTTGCGTATTTATGGTTCATATTAATTTTAAACAATACATAATTAATAAATATATTAGAATTTAAAAACCATAATTTATAATTAATAATAAACAATGAATAAAAAATAAAATGGAGACGCCGGGTTTCGAACCCGGGTCACCCACAAACCCAAACACACAACACACCGCTCCGCCACACACTGCTTTTGTGATAAACACGGAAACAAATAAGACTTATAATAAAACCAAAAGTCAAATATGCAATCAGCGCGCTCAGAACGCGAAATCGTCGGAAAAAGACTAAACTCAGCAACCTTGCCTGTTTTTCCTTTGACTGAAGCGCATAACCGATCACGACATCAATCATAACCGTTGCCGGCCGTCAATTTCGGTCATAACCGCCGGAAAACCTTTGACCGCGAATCAAGACTCAAAATCGGACACAATTCCAGTTCTTCCCTATAAATACCCACTCAATCTTCCGGAAATCCTATCGCTCAGAACCGCACACTTTTTCGAAGTTGCAATTCCTCAAAAGCTCGTCGCCGGAGATTTCCAATTTCGCCGGAACATCGCCGGAAATCCCTAATCAGAAAACCGCGTCCGTTCATCAGACGGTATAATCATCTAAACTTTTCCTGCTATCTCTTAATTTATACTTTAATTGTTCAAACCAATACTCGAAACTGTTAAAACAGTTCATACCGCCGGAAATCACAAATCAGAGCCGACGACACTTGCCGGAAAACCGAAGCAAACCCGCTGTTCTGGTATACCATATCATTTAATTTTCTGTCCATTTCAATCAAGTATAAGTCGTGAACGATTAAACAGAACAGTCGGATTTCACTGTTCTGTGTTCTTATAAACGAAGAAGATGAAGTCGAAAATAAGTATTAGTATAATTAAAATCAGATATTCAAACGGGTTAGACACACAGTCCAGCGGTGGACTGTGTGCACAAACAATACACACGTCCCGGGTTCGAATCGCACACGTTACCGACTTTCAGAAATAAAACCAACATTTTTAGAACTTAATCAGATCAACTCGCAGGATGTCTATAAGAGTAATATAATCCATTAGTTAAACAGATTAGACACACAGCCCAACTGGTTGGGCTGTGCGCACTCGAACCGAAGGACCCGAGTTCGACTCCGGGTCTCTGCAATCGTTTCGGCCATATAAATCATTTTTAATAAAAAACCAACTAAGTTTAAAGTTAATTAGTATATAAATATAATTAAAACAGAGAATATTTCGGGTTAGACACGTAGCTCAGTTGGTAGAGCTGCGTGCACGTATACGAGAGGTCCCGAGTTCGAACCTCACTCAGCGCATAAGAAAACACAGTCTGACCGGTCAAGACCCGGTCAACGGTCAAAAGTCAACTGTCAAAAGTCAACTTTTTTTACTTTCTTTTTTTATTTATTTAATTGAAAATCATTTAAAAATACTTAAAAATAAGATTTTTAAAGTTAGAAAATTTCCTTAAACTCACAAAAATAAATCTAAAAATCCCATTAAGAGCACTAATTAAAAATATTAATCTCAAATAAAATCCATTTATTTACCGAATCATTTCGTTATTATTTTAGGTTAGTTTTTCCCTCGTCGGTCGAATCCTAAAATCCGTGCGCATCCAACGTCATCAAAGAACGCACCCAATGTGAGTGAATCTCTATCAATTCCCCGTTTTAATCATGTTTTGGGGTGTATCATGTGTCGGATAATTCTTTTATTATATATATAGACACTTGTGCATTCATCATATCCGTGATCAAATGTGTATCAAATGTGTATCAATTGTTGTGTGGATTATATGTAGATTGGATTTATCATTTTCAGTGCACGCATTTCATTAGGCCCATCAGTTCCCCGTGGGAGACGAGTTGAGCATCAGGTGCCTCATAAGATCGGCTCCGTTTGATTGAGCCTTGATCTCACATACATCATCATTCATATCATATACTCATCCAAAGTGGTTTGTGTTTGTTTATCTTTATATGTTTGCTCACATGTGATTGTTGCACAATTTTCCTTATTAAATAAAATAAGAAATTAGTAACAATGTTTTATCAAGGTTCACTCGCCAACTTTTGTTGACCCAAAATATCCCCCGTTTTACACATGATACAGGTGATCCAGCTGAGACAAGAACCACATAGGAAGGCCTAGAAGAATAAACAAGTTTAAGATTTGGAATAATTATGTAGTTTCATTTCTTGTAATTGTATGAATTTTGTTATGGATATTTAAGTTGTAATTTGAATTTAATAAATATGAAACATTTTAGTAAACATCATGAGCTTTGGTGATAACCCAATTATGCCCCGACTTTTATTCCGCTGCGGGCCGGGGTGTGACAAAGTCTCTAACAATTATATAAGTTCCTTGACAACGACGATGAAAGTTAAAAGCGTTACTGGTTAAACAGTTAGTATGAATTATTATGTATCATTGGTTATATATAATACTTTAAATAAAACTTTTTTAAGATTCGATCATGTGATATTTCATTGAACTTAAGAGGGTAATTATTTACTAGAGCAATAATTACTTAAAACAGTGATCGGGACAAATAACAAATTCATGTTATTTCACAAATAATTACTTATAATATGTCACACCCTGACCCGCAACGGAATAGGTGATCGGGGCATGATTGGGTTAACTCGAGAGCTTATGACTTGCTATTACTTGTTTTAAATATTCACTAATTCATATCAAGTGTCTCACAATATAAATAATTCACATAAACAATTACAAACACAAGACGATGTTTATAACAAGTATATTGCACTAATTCGTTTCTTGTTAACTAAGGCCCATCCTATGTCCAATCTTCTCTTCATACCTGTTCACCTGTATCATGTGTAAAAATGGTTTTGGGTCAACAAAGGTTGGCGAGTGAATCTAAGTTAAACATTTAAACAATTTGTTAAATTGGTTATTTCAATAAAAATGTGCATGGACCATATATGAGCATATGTATATATAATTAAATCACAAACCACATAATATCAACGATAAACATATGAACATGATGAAGGATGAACTTGAGATCAAGGCTCAATCAAACGGAGCCAATCTAATGAGGCACCTGATGCTCAACTCGTATCCCACGAGGAACTGATGGGCCTTAAATGAATGATTGCACTAAAATGATAAAATGTAACCACACATAACCACAACAAACAAATATACACATTAGATCACATAATATCAACAATGAACATATGAACATGATGATTGATGAACTTGAGATCAAGGCTCAATCAAACGGAGCCGATCTAATGAGGCACCTGATGCTCGACTCGTATCCCACGAGGAACTGATGGGCCTTAAATGGATGATTGCACTGAAATGATAAAATGTAACCACATATAACCACAACAAACAAATATACACATTAGATCACATAATGGTGGTAGCACATGTATTTGTATAAATAAAGTAAATTACGACACATGATACACCCTAAAACGTGAATAAAAAAAGGGAATTTGTAAGGATTCACTCACAGTGTTTGCGTTTTTAATCCTTAGTGAAAAACCGCACGAGAATAAGGAGAAAATCCAATTGGTAAGCGTGATTTAAGCTAGACAAACGAATGCAACAAAAAAAAAGTAAACGTTATGCTAGGCATAGCTAAATGAACGAACATGATATGTTAGACTCGTTAAGCCTAATGAGCCTTTACAAGGCTATGAAAAGCCTAAAGGCGAGCCTAAACTAGGCTGCCTTAACGAGCCTAATGCTCCTTAACTAAGAACCTAAACTAATTAAACTAAGAAAGCAATAAATAAATAAATATTAAAAAATAAAAAAATAAAGAAAGGAAGATTACCTCGAAGAAGAACTTTACAAAATGAGAAGAGCTTGAAGGGCAGCACCTCCTCGTCGAAAGCGGAAATAAAAACTACTACACACCACACCCAAAGGGGTATTATGCTTGTGGAGCCACCAAATTTGGTTATTCAACTTTTTTATACTCAAACTAGGAGTTGCAAGCTATAAAGAACCAAGTAAGGGTATTTGTAGATGTGAAATGGAGCACAAAATGGTGATTGGGGCGATGTGGGATGACTTTAAAACAAGATTTTCTCGTCTTTCAAATCAGCAACAAACACCAAACTTGTTTTCACGATTCTCGCTTCGTTATAACTCCGTTTCGCCCACGGTTTTCGCCTACGTTCATTATTTTCAGAGTACTGTCATATGGAAGAGAGTAATCCAACATCCATGGTGTCGAGAATTGGGCTTAAACCTTGGGTCTTGATGCGGGTCGAGGGTTATGTTCTAAAACTTGGGTTTGTGATTCCTGTTACGCTGGAGCTCAGTTTTATTCATCATTTGAACCTACTTGATCCTTAGTATACCAAGTATATCTTGGAGCTTTGAATGGACCAGAATGATGTCACACCCCGACCCGCAGCGGAAAAGGTGATCGGGGCATGATTGGGTTATCATCAAAGCTCATGACATTTATTATATGTTTCATATTCATTAATACAATTTAATGGAAATTTACAATAAATGATACAACGTGTTCTAACTATCAATCTAAGCTTCTTGGTTCTCTTCTAAGGCATATCCTATGTTTTCCTTGCTTCAACCTGTTCACCTGTATCATGTGTAAAAAGGTTTTTTTGGATCAACATAATGTTGGCGAGTGAATCCTATGGAAAACATTTGAACAAGTTTATCCAATTGATTATAAATAAGGTGCATACCATATATGAGTAAGTAGATGTAAGTTTATTCACACAACACATAATATCGAATATTGAACACACATCACCAAATAATTGTTTTGAGGCACGCGTTGTTCGACTCGTCTCTCACGAGGAACTGATGGCCTAATGAATGAGTTTTGAGGCACGCGTTGTTCTTACGAACTGATGGGCCTAATGTATGAGTTTTGAGGCACGCGTTGTCCTTACGAACTGATGGGCCTAATGTATGAGTTTTGAGGCACGCGTTGTTCTCGTCTCCCACGAGGAACTGATGGGCCTAATGAATGAGTTTTGAGGCACGCGTTGTTCTTACGAACTGATGGGCCTAATGTACAACATTGACAATATGAATACATCACAACCAATAATAGTTACATTCTAGTTTAGTTCATATAATGGTATAACACAAATTTGCATAAGAGAATTAGTTTAAACGACACATGATACACCCCAAAACATGAATAAAAAGGGGAGTTTGTAAGAATTCACTCACATTGGGTGCGTTCGGTTGATGAGGTTGAATGCACGCGAAATGGTTTTAACCACGAGTGAAATTAACCTAGATAAATCGCATTATGGTTTGGTAAGTAAACGGATTTTATTAATCTATTTAGTAGGATTGTTGGGTGTATTTTTGTGAGTTTGAGGCTATTTTCTAACCTTAAAAATGTTATTTTTAAGTATTTTTAATTGATTTTAAATAAAAATAATTAAATAAAAAAATAATAATAAAAAAATATTTTATTTTTGCTACAGTAACTTTGACCGTTGACTTTGACTATCGTTGACCGGTTCGGAAGGCGTATTATTGTGCGCTGGGTGAGGCTCGAACCCGAGACCTCTCGTACGCGTGCACGCAGCTCTACCAACTGAGCTACGTGTCTAACCCGTCATATATCCGATTTTAATTATATATATATATTAATTAGAGTTAAACAGAAATCCTTTTATTTTAAAAATGAAATAAATCACAAGACCGGTGCGCTCCACAGGTCTCGAACCCGGGACCTGTGGGTTAGCGGACACACACTCCACCGCTGGACTGTGTGTCGCACTTGGTTATAAACTTGGTTATCAATATACTTAACATATACTCAAGGCGACTCCGGTTCAGTTTGCTAAAAAAAGAATTTTTATCAAGGCGGCGTGTGTGAAACCGGAATCGAACTCGTGACCTTAGCGTTAAAAGTGCACACAGTCCACCGCTGGACTGTGTGTCTAACCCGGTAAATAACTTGATTTTAATTATACTTAACCATTACCGAAATGTCGTCTTCTTCACTGTTTTTAACCGGAAGTGACGGCTGACTGGTTCGAAAGGTTGATTCATGCTCTTTTAGCGTTTAACGATCAATTACAGACGAGATAAAAGTAAAAGGAAAGGAATTAGGCGTGAAAAGTACCGACTGGTTTTACTCTGTTTTCCGGCAGAACTCCGGCGGAAGAAATCTTTTTCCGGCGACAAGTATCTTGCAGCAGAGAGTCTTCCGAAGGCTTGCAAAGGTTGTGGGTGACTTCGGTGAAAGTTTCGGGGGTTCAGTAAGCTCGAAGGTTAATGATACGGTTTTCCGGCGATGTATCAAATATTTCCGGCGAGTGATTTTTCGCCGAGAAAGGGTGCGATTTGAGTGTGAAAGACTTCTGGCGAGTTGAGGTTGTATTTATAGGGTAGTATTGGGATGAATGGGGTCTGAATTCGGTCTTAATTCGAAGTCAACCGTACTCCGGCGGTTATGGCTGATGTCGCGGTTCAGACGTCGGTTATAACCGTCGTAATAGTTAAGTTATCGGTTACTTTGAGCGAAAACGTAAATAATCGGCGAAGTCGTCGGGATTTCCGACGACTGTTATTTTGGGCGCAATAACTGAATTTGATTTCCGAAACTTAATATTTGAATTAATTGATTCCTTTCTTTATCAGAAAATCAAAGTGGCGGAGTGGTTTGTCGGCTGAGAGATAAGTGTTGGTTTGAACCGGTAGGGACCCGAGTTCGAAACCCGGCATGAGTAAAACATTTTTATTTTGTTATTTTTGACAGATTTTCAAAAACTAAATACATATCCCCGCATAATAATTGATTACGGATCGTTTAAAATTATTTTGGGTATTTAATTCGCAACGAAAAATTTGACTGACTGTTCGGTTGATAAACGGAGCGGGTTTGGTAAATCCGTTTTTGACGGATGTTACAGTATCCCCTGCTTTTTAGAAATTTCGTCCCGAAATTTAAATAGGGATATAATTGCCTAAAAGAATGATGGTGTTTAGTTTTGACAGTTACATGCTTTAGAAGAAATAAGGGTTTAAGTTTTTGGTTTGAGGCGGTAACGTTCCTTGTAAAGGTTAAGTATCCTAATACAGGAATCGCTTTTTGTTGCCTACTGTATAAGTATTGTTAAGCAGGAATGATTTGCTAAAATGATATCATGCATAAGAGTTTAGATATGTTTGGAAAAGTATGGTTATATCCTAAGGCAAAACTTCCAATACTATAATCTACACAAGTAAACACAACAACAAATAATTGAATCCACATTATGATAGTATATATGTTTGAATGGTGACAGTTCCTCTCTCGTTTGTTATGATGGAGAGGTTAGTCTATGTAGAAATGGATCGCATTCCAATTTCTTTAAATAGTGAGATGATATATATATGTAACACCAATTTCAATCAAGGCAATACTAAATCCTACATGGAACATCTCATAACCGCCTGATAATGCCTCTGATCCTTTGGCAAGAATACTTATATATAGGAAGTACCAGCGGCGTATCCACCATATTCTTGTCAAATTTTCATTGGTTTTATCAGTGAATTATGATTAGTCCTATAACTCTACAACCAATACATCAAACATAAAAATACTGAAATGAAATATATCTGTGCGATCAAGGCTCAATCAAATGGAGCCGATCATATTGTATGTATTGAGAATGAAATTGTCTGTGTGCTCAAGGCTCAATCAAACGGAGCCGAGCTTATTGCATGTATTGAAAATGAATAACTTAATCACACAACAACCTATACATGGAACCTCTCATAACCGCCTGATAATGCCTCCGATCTTTTGACAAGAATACTTATATATAGGAAGTACCAACGGCGTATCCACCATATTCTTGTCAAATTCTCATTGACATTATCCGCAAGTTATGATTAGTTCTATGCGACTCTACAACATAAACAAACACAACAACCAGCGCTTGAGTCTTAATTCTAATAGTATCCGTGTTTGACAAAACCTCTCTCGTTTAATATGATGGAGAGGTTAGTCTATGTAGAAGTGAGGCACAACTCAACTTCTTTAAATGATGAAACTGAGATATGTCGTGAAGTATGATGATATGAATATTAAATCAATGAGTATAAAACAAACTGAACTATTAATTTAAAATTCTTGGATAAAATTCCAATCGAGATACGTGAAAATTGAGATAACATAAAGAAAACATAAAAACTAAGTGATTGGAGTTGAATCTAGATTCTTGATGAGAGAAGGCTAGTTAAGTGGTTGGTTTGGACCGTTAACATCTTCAATAGGATTGGCGTTGATGTTATAAACTCTTCCTCTTGCTGGCGGTGGAGCTGGGTTTGCTTGGTTTGCTTGGTTAACTGGGTTTGCTTGAGCTTGGGCGTTTATGATGTTAACCAAACGAGGGCATGTGTTTCTAAAATGGGTAGGGTCGCCACAATTGAAACAAGCTCGAACATATGGGTACATGGGGTATTGAGGTTGTTGATATGTTTGGATCATGGGTTGAGTAGGGGTTGAGGTTTGGTTTTGAGCGGTGCGGCAAACGTTACTCAAATGACCGTAGCGTCCACAATTCGCACATAGCCGACAGGGTAAAGTAGATGGATGGTGATAGAAACAGGTGTTGCATTGAGGGTGAGGTCCAATGTAAGGCTTCTTGTTTGGGTAAGTTGAGTTGGGTGCTATTTGGGCGTTTGGGATAGTTTGAGGAGGTACAACTTGTGAAGCGGGTTGGTTGCGTTGGGTGATGGCGAAGATTTGCCCATCACGTTTTCTCTTAGAAGTAGATGGTGTAAAGGATTCGGTTCGGGTGGGGTTTGAGGTTTCGGTTGATGCTTTATCCTTCTTCTTCTCTTCTTTGAGATCTTTGTTTCGGATTCGGTTTTCAGTGAGCGCGGTTGCTAGCTCCATTGCTGCTTCCAAAGTTGCAGGCGAGGTACTTATTACAGAGTCTTGAATCTTTGATGGAAGACCACGAATGTAATGCTCGATCAAACGATAGAGGGGAGTAAACAAATTGGGAACCATTTGATTTAACTCAAGGAATCTCTTGTTGTATGTGGTGTGGTCGCCTTCCTTTTGTTTTAAAGCGTGAAACTCATCCTCCAATTTCTTGATTTCACTTCTTGGGCAAAACCGTCTTGTCATGATTCCCTTCAACTCTTCCCAAGTCAAGGTCATAGTTTCTTCAACACCACGTTTTGTCTTTTCTGTATTCCACCATGTGAGTGCCGTTCCAAGTAAACGACCGGTAGCATAACGCACCTTGCGATCATCGGGGCAATCGCAATTTAGAAAAGTGTTCTCCATTTCTTCGAACCAATGGAGGAGAGCGGTGACACCTTCAGTACCTTCGTATTTTGGAGGATCGCAGGATTTAAAATGTTTGTAGGTGCATTTAGTGACTGAAGGATTGATAGTGTTTTGATCTTCTTGTTGGGTTGGGTTAACGGAATTAGTGGTAAGGGCTTGTTGAACTTGTACTACGATGTTTGGTATTACGGTCGCCATTTGCTGAGCGATTTGGGTAGCCATGCGTTCACGGGCTTTTCCTGCTCTCATTTTCCTACGAGCGAGGCTAGAAGACATCTACAAGGAATACATGTCAAGAGTATGAGTTGGATGCCTTTGGGATCGTGGGTCGAGTTTGGGAATGAACGTTCATAAAATAAATATAGATAAATAAATCTACTACATCCATAGGATGTCTTGGGTTTTGCTTGCTGTTAGGCCCTTCATGCCGCCATACTTTACCTGTGTAATCATGTGGGCCCCCATGAATACCGGTTTTTCATATGGTTCGCACGGTTTCTGCCTGGTTGCGTACACAAAACCCGGAGAAAATCGAGAAATATGTATACAACGTGTGATGTTCGGAAGGTGTCCAGGCATGAACACGGTGACATCTCAAAGTGAGGTTAGTTCGAACGACGTTTGGTGTGGCATGCTTTGGCCTAATAGGTCCGTTGTACTCTCATCGTTAGTCCCCAGGTAGGCAAACTGGTCCGTTATTTTGGATTTATACGATTGCCAACCTAGACAGGACGTCCCGACTACCGGTACTTGTACCCTTCCGGTTACTACATGCCCGTCGCAGAACTTACTTTGATGGGATTTGAAAATAGCACAAAATCTTTGGATACTGAGAGTATGAAAATAAACTGAACACATGAACATCGATATATGTATAATGAATATGTATATATGTATAATGAATATGTATATAAGCATGTATGTTTGACTGAAATGTAAGCAAATATGAAACAAATAAATATCACAAGTTTGTATGTAACCACCTAATCAATTAAAATTTTGGCAGACTATAGTATAGGCTCTAAGGGTCTAATAACCTATCCTATATCCCTATAGTCATGGCTCTGATACCAATCTGTCACACCCCGACCCGCAGCGGAAAAGGTGATCGGGGCATGATTGGGTTATCATCAAAGCTCATGACATTTATTATATGTTTCATATTCATTAATACAATTTAATGGAAATTTACAATAAATGATACAACGTGTTCTAACTATCAATCTAAGCTTCTTGGTTCTCTTCTAAGGCATATCCTATGTTTTCCTTGCTTCAACCTGTTCACCTGTATCATGTGTAAAAAGGTTTTTTTGGATCAACATAATGTTGGCGAGTGAATCCTATGGAAAACATTTGAACAAGTTTATCCAATTGATTATAAATAAGGTGCATACCATATATGAGTAAATGTAGATGTAAGTTTATTCACACAACACATAATATCGAATATTGAACACACATCACCAAATAATTGTTTTGAGGCACGCGTTGTTCGACTCGTCTCTCACGAGGAACTGATGGGCCTAATGAATGAGTTTTGAGGCACGCGTTGTTCTTACGAACTGATGGGCCTAATGTATGAGTTTTGAGGCACGCGTTGTCCTTACGAACTGATGGGCCTAATGTATGAGTTTTGAGGCACGCGTTGTTCTCGTCTCCCACGAGGAACTGATGGGCCTAATGAATGAGTTTTGAGGCACGCGTTGTTCTTACGAACTGATGGGCCTAATGTACAACATTGACAATATGAATACATCACAACCAATAATAGTTACATTCTAGTTTAGTTCATATAATGGTATAACACAAATTTGCATAAGAGAATTAGTTTAAACGACACATGATACACCCCAAAACATGAATAAAAAGGGGAGTTTGTAAGAATTCACTCACATTGGGTGCGTTCGGTTGATGAGGTTGAATGCACGCGAAATGGTTTTAACCACGAGTGAAATTAACCTAGATAAATCGCATTATGGTTTGGTAAGTAAACGGATTTTATTAATCTATTTAGTAGGATTGTTGGGTGTATTTTTGTGAGTTTGAGGCTATTTTCTAACCTTAAAAATGTTATTTTTAAGTATTTTTAATTGATTTTAAATAAAAATAATTAAATAAAAAAATAATAATAAAAAAAATATTTTATTTTTGCTACAGTAACTTTGACCGTTGACTTTAACTATCGTTGACCGGTTCGGAAGGCGTATTATTGTGCGCTGGGTGAGGCTCGAACCCGAGACCTCTCGTACGCGTGCACGCAGCTCTACCAACTGAGCTACGTGTCTAACCCGTCATATATCCGATTTTAATTATATATATATATTAATTAGAGTTAAACAGAAATCCTTTTATTTTAAAAATGAAATAAATCACAAGACCGGTGCGCTCCACAGGTCTCGAACCCGGGACCTGTGGGTTAGCGGACACACACTCCACCGCTGGACTGTGTGTCGCACTTGGTTATAAACTCGGTTATCAATATACTTAACATATACTCAAGGCGACTCCGGTTCAGTTTGCTAAAAAAAGAATTTTTATCAAGGCGGCGTGTGTGAAACCGGAATCGAACTCGTGACCTTAGCGTTAAAAGTGCACACAGTCCACCGCTGGACTGTGTGTCTAACCCGGTAAATAACTTGATTTTAATTATACTTAACCATTACCGAAATGTCGTCTTCTTCACTGTTTTTAACCGGAAGTGACGACTGACTGGTTCGAAAGGTTGATTCATGCTCTTTTAGCGTTTAACGATCAATTACAGACGAGATAAAAGTAAAAAGGAAAGGAATTAGGCGTGAAAAGTACCGACTGGTTTTACTCTGTTTTCCGGCAGAACTCCGGCGGAAGAAATCTTTTTCCGGCGACAAGTATCTTGCAGCAGAGAGTCTTCCGAAGGCTTGCAAAGGTTGTGGGTGACTTCGGTGAAAGTTTAGGGGGTTCAGTAAGCTCGAAGGTTAATGATACGGTTTTCCGGCGATGAATCAAATATTTCCGGCGAGTGATTTTTCGCCGAGAAAGGGTGCGATTTGAGTGTGAAAGACTTCTGGCGAGTTGAGGTTGTATTTATAGGGTAGTATTGGGATGAATGGGGTCTGAATTCGGTCTTAATTCGAAGTCAACCGTACTCCGGCGGTTATGGCTGATGTCGCGGTTCAGACGTCGGTTATAACCGTCGTAATAGTTAAGTTATCGGTTACTTTGAGCGAAAACGTAAATAATCGGCGAAGTCGTCGGGATTTCCGACGACTGTTATTTTGGGCGCAATAACTGAATTTGATTTCCGAAACTTAATATTTGAATTAATTGATTCCTTTCTTTATCAGAAAATCAAAGTGGCGGAGTGGTTTGTCGGCTGAGAGATAAGTGTTGGTTTGAACCGGTAGGGACCCGAGTTCGAAACCCGGCATGAGTAAAACATTTTTATTTTGTTATTTTTGACAGATTTTCAAAAACTAAATACATATCCCCGCATAATAATTGATTACGGATCGTTTAAAATTATTTTGGGTATTTAATTCGCAACGAAAAATTTGACTGACTGTTCGGTTGATAAACGGAGCGGGTTTGGTAAATCCGTTTTTGACGGATGTTACAAATGATAGCTCAAGGATGGAGAAAAGTTAGCAAGACAGTCACCCGAAAGCCATTATATGACAAAACTAAGAATACGACATGTAGAACTTTTTACTTGCGTCATTTACATCTAAACTCTTCAAAACACAATGTCCTATCTTAAGGCATGTATATAATAAAGTTTGAATGATAAGAAGGTTAGGATGTGATGTGTTAGGTATGTTCACGAGGTCTCCAAAGTTTTTTATTAACTTAAGGAAAACCTTAGTTTTAGACCTTGAGATATGGAGGGTTGCTTCAAATTACATGAAAATGAATTTACAAGGTTGTCTAAAACATGTATAAGACTATAAATCACCAGATATGATAACATGTATGATCAAAACATAGAATCCAAGACATTTTATTGCTTAAACATTAAATAAAATTACGTGGAATATGAAAACGGATCGAGTTACAAAAACAGGTCGGGTTTTAGGATTCATTCGTTTTTTTTTGACGAATGTTACATAATAGGGGCGTGAAGTGAATTGATAACGCCTTCAACACGACCCCCTATGCGTTAAGGGGCTTGAAGAGAGAGAGAGAGAGTTATAGTATAACACTATATGGGGCTAAAATGTAATGATTGAAAGAGGAATAAAAGTGTTAATAATTACACGTTTTTTGAGAGACATAATGATGTTGATATGATGGAAAATGTCATTTAAGAGATATTAACCGTTATGAATGATTTTATATAGTCATCGGGCTTTTATATTTACACCATCTTTACTTGCCATGTTGATAAAAAAAATATATTTTTATATAGTTTTTTTCTTCTTTTATCTTTTAAATACTTTTAACATAATTATTGTAAATGTTATATATTGATACCACATATACCATGTACACATTCTAAAACTTAGCTTTCTTATTATAAAATATTACGAAAGGTAAAACAAAATTGCTTTTTGTCCCAAAAGAACTAATATAGAGATGTTTACTCTTAAGGATCGATATCACTTAGTTATCAAATACTATAATTTTCAATATTTTCTAGGTATAAAGGTGTTGTAATTTATATTTTGGGGTTTCTAAATATTTTGATTTTTTTCCTTTTAACTCAAAACTATTTGATTTTTCATTTTGAATCTCAAAACTTTTCATCTTTACTTTTAATCCAAAAACTATTTGATTATTTTACTTTTAACACCAAAAATTTTCATCTTTTGCAATTTAATCTCACAACTTTTTTACTTTCAAATTTGATCCTCTATATTTTTCATTTTTCGCAAATTTTCGTTTTACGTTCTATTATAAATTTTGTGAGTTAACACAACGCAACGTGCGAGTGTAGTTAAACGTTTTTTTTCGTTTGACAGGCTTATCGTAACGCGCGGGTCCTAGATCAACTTAGTTATTCTTTTATACGTTTTAACACGCCGCAACTTCATTGTTGGTGCTAACAATAGTGTGACACTCATGCTCGTCTGGCCGCAACATGTGATGCTTATTACTTTGTATATAAAAAGGGTGTACCTCTAATTTTAAGGCAAAAATTTGCCTCACAACTCATGTCGATGTCAACTTGTCCAAATTCTTGATGGCTTGCATTTAGTTTATTCAATTAAAGTTTTAATAAAAGTTCATTAAATCCTTATGCAATTTGTCTCTTATAAATGAGCCTCACACCTGGTATACTTACAACTTACAAAGTAAATTAAAAGTGAAAATGTGTATAGAAATACCAAAATGAAAATGGAAGAACAAGAGGAAGATGAAGCTTAGATTGCAAAGTAACTTGTGGGTTGCCATGATCTCTATGCTCTATAAGCTTGTACTTTTGAGCAAGTTATACAACTATCTAACCTTCTTTATATAGAGGAGTCTTTGCAAGTGCAAATGAAAATTACAAGCATGCAAAGCTTGTCCACTTGGCCTATTTTTTTTTACTTTGTGTTCCTTTATCCACTCCTAGCTTGCAAACTATTTTTATATTTTTAAAATACAATAAAATAATGTTATTGGTTGTATTAAGTTGAAATTTTGTTTTGTTTATATGAAAGGAATAAGTTGTATGCAAATATTAATTGTAAGTCAGGCCAAAGGGTTTCGGCTTTACATTGTTACAAAATTTGTTTTTACCATAAAGCTTGATTCGTTATCAAATAAATAGTATTTTAGAACTTAGTATGCTATAAATAACTGTATATCACTATTATTTAATAAAACAAAATAGAAATACTTGTGCCTTAGAATTTCATTAGAAAACACATTTTGAGTTATAGTAATATAGGAAATAGGAAATATGATATGTTTCCCAGCTTGTTAGAATTTGGTTGGTAGTTGATGATTTATGATCACCTTAATTTTCAAATTATCCAAACTTTTGTTGCTCTCGACCCGTATTTTTGTCCTAAACTACTTTAAATTCCTATTTCAAGTTACTGATTTTAGAATATCCAAACTCTTGTAATTTTTGGATTTTTTCTGATAAAAAAATATTGTGTTTTACATTGATCAAAAGCCATAAAGCTTTCCACGGTATGATTCACGAAGCCACTCAAGCAGGCATCTTCAAAGGGGCTTCGTTCTCAAAGGAAGGTCCAATTCTTACACACCTTTTCTATGCGGATGATGCATTGTTGTTTTGGGGAATGGTCCGATTCTGATCTCTAAGATGCTTCCACTTAGCTTCGGGGTCTAAAAGTTAATCTTATTAAAAGCAATGCCTTTGGGGCAGTGGTTAGTGATGACGAGGTAGCTAATATGGCGGATATCTTAAGATGCAAAAAGGGGGTGCTCCTTTATGTACCTTAGGGAGGATCACGTAAAGAAGAAATATCTCCCGGATTATGGACCACGTGCTTAACATGGATATGGAACATAAAAATTTAACGATCATTCACACAATTTTCCTTCTGACGGTTTGGAAAATTAGGATTAGCCGAAACGAAAAGAAGAAATATCTTAGCTGCTGCTACATTAGTCGAAGAGATAAAAAAGAGAACTCATATTGGCGGATGGTCTGTATATGGAGAACTGGTGTAGGCAGTGGCGGATCAAGAAAATTTCGAAGGGGTAATGCTTTATAAAAAAAGGGTAACGAAATAGAAAAACGTCAACAAAAATTTTACACTACCGCCGGAGCGCCAAGGAATAGTGGAGGCTACCCCTACCCCTAAAGTAGGTGCGCCCCTAGGTGTAGGTTCGAAGGTTTTCAGTTCATGTAATCTTGTTTCCCTTTGCTTGTTAGATGTGGCCAGTATGTTTCTTTATTTGGGTTTTGTATGTTTGGTGGGGCTCTTCTTAGCATCTTGCTAAGGGAGTTCGTTTTTTTTGGGAATAAAGCTTCTATTAATAAAAAAAAAGCCATAACCGAAGAAGTTGTTTAGTCGATACCGATTTCATTTATCACAGTACTGATACGACACTCACAGTCAATATAGTTTACAATGCAAAAAAGATACTTTATTTCGAACACAACATCGTCTTCAAACAAAATAATATACCCAAATGTCGAGAAAAAAAATTTAAACATAATCGCATATTCAATTTTACTAAAAAAATCAACAAACGTAGATTATTAAAGAAAAACAAATTATTAAAAACTTAAATGATAAGAGGGGGAAATGAAAGTTAAAATTAACTATTATTTCTATTGTTGATGTATTTTGCAGATGTTATATAGATAATTAATTATTAATTAATTAATGGAAAAGATGTAATTCTTCACATACATAAAAAAAACATAGAATCACGTAGGAAAAATAGAATAACCACAATTGATTTGATTGTAGAGTTTTAAATCAACTTCTCTCACAATTTTTAAGTAATTAACTTTTTTCATACTTTAATATTTAAAAAAATATATCATAGAAACAAATATTTTGTTTTCTTTAATTTGAGTAGGGTATTATGATATTTTTCTTTTTTTTTAAATTAACATGGTACGTCATTACAAAACACTACGTAATAACGTAGTGCGTAGTATACCTTATACTCTGTACAATTATAACGTCACGTGATCTTTGCATACCAACTACGTGATTATATAACGTTAATTGGTTTTGTAGTATGCTTTAACTTTTGAAACAATTACAATGCTACGAGATTTTGTATACACTATACGATTATACATGATTATATAACTTATTATTGAATGATTATACATTATTATATAGCATGTTAAGTAAGTACTTAACTTGGCGCTACGCCATTATACTTGAGTTTTTATAACCTGATAGTGTGTGATTATATGTGATTATTATAACTTTAATTATATGACTTTGTACGTGATACGTAATTACGAAGTATGTGGGACATGACTATATGAATCGTACGTAACTATACTTGATTATATAACTTGATATGATAATATAACCTTATTATATGACTTGGTACGTGAATACGTACCATAAAAATAAAAGCATATATTGTAATGTAATACTTAAATTAATAATAATAAAAATTTCTAATTTGTGGTATAGTTAAAGAATATATATCAATAAAAAGCTATTGCATTTAACAAAAATGATGGAACTATATTTAACCTAAATAAAGTCAATAATGATGGTTAGCTCTGTTTGTCCCCTATCTTAAATCCATGTGTTACATTGTAAGTTGTAACAGCTTCTACACTTGCTATGAAAATAAGCCTTTATACAATAACCTCACAAAAAATAAGAAAGTTCATCTTAAAATAAATAATATGTTAGAGAAACATGAGGACATTTTCTTTGATCTAATATGCTATTTATTATATAGATTGACTAAAATACATGATGATTTCAATATACTTAAAAAAAAAAATTTAAAGTTAGGGCATTGATAGACTTTTGTCTAAATACAAAACATACATTGTATGCGAGTGCACGTTCTTTTACTTTTTTTTAATCTACTCAAGAAAGAAGATTAAAGTAAGGAAAAAGTGGATAGAGAAATAATACAAGTTATTTTCAAAATTTTTTTTTATTAAAGCTCGATATACATGTGTTGATACGCTCACTTATGATAATAGCTGTTTTACATATAGTGTGCTAAATAAAAGTAAAGAACATAGTTACCCATGCTATTATGATTTTTTTAACGGCCAATAAATCAATCCCGAATATTTTCGGGGTATTCACTGGACAAACAGAGTACTTCGAGAGTAACCCGAGTCGTCTTACCACTTTCGGAGTACCCACTGAACAAACGAAGTACTTCCGAGAGTAACCATGATTCTAAAACTCAAAAGGTCATACTTTCAACTAGACCGTAACGCAATATCTTTGATATAAAGATAGAAAAAGACCATTTATTTTTGCATACAACCTTGTGTGTGTAATCTCATTAGATAATTGTGTTTAATAGACTTAAATGACCATCTAAAAGTTAATAATTGAATTGAGTGGATAAATTATATGGAAATTGAAAAAACTAGTTAGTAGTTGATTTGGGAGGGTCTTGAAATGATTAGAAAGACAACAAGACA
This sequence comes from Scalesia atractyloides, assembly GCA_947069175.1. Lineage (NCBI taxonomy): Eukaryota > Viridiplantae > Streptophyta > Magnoliopsida > Asterales > Asteraceae > Scalesia > Scalesia atractyloides. The sequence goes on along the minus strand of CAMTDV010000001.1, from coordinate 82,114,277 downwards.
GCCGCCCACCACTCTTTCTGAGGTTTTAAAAATATATTTGTTGCTTTAAATGTAGTTGAAAATGTGAAATTTGGTCAATAACTTACTAAATAATATTATTATAACATACTAAATTATACATATAAAATTCAAACGAGTTAATCGGAATAAGTTTTAAGTAAATCAATACAAGATGAATCCCAACTGTGAAACAATAAATGAAAAGTATTGTATTTATTCAAACTAATTAAAAACTATTAAATTAAAAATAACGAACAACTTTTAAAAACTTCTTCATCAAAGCTAGCAATGAAGAACACACAAATTCTTCATAGCAAAAACGGAACCTTAGCAAAGCTCAAGAACATTTTGTGTGTGTGTGGTGGGGGGGAGGGATTAGGTTTATGGTGGGGTATAGGGTTTTTTTAGAGGAGCAGGGGAGAAGGGTATTTAAGTTTTTGGGTGGTATGATGGATTTATTTGGTTGTGTTTGCATTGATTATTGTAACAAAGATGGTTCTTGCATAAAAACTACTATTATACAAGTCTGGTATTAAAAAATATGTTGTTTTAAAGTAAATATATATCAGTTTCAGTATGTATGGTTATGTTATGAAAAAGTATACTCAAACCAATTTGCAATTTTGACATATTGTCATAATAAAAATCTATATTGTGATTTTCTCAAAACACTCTTCTAGTGTAACGCCTTTTCATTTTATTGTCTACACAGTTTTTTCAAAGCCATAAGTTGTTTGAAGTCATACTAAGACTTGACAAAATTAGAAATTACTAGTAAGAGTTTTGAGTAACTCGTTGTGATTAATTTTATCGTTTTTACGTTGTGTTTCTGAATTTTTTAATGGAATGAAAGGAAGAGAAAGAGGGAGAGAAAGGAAAAGATATAATTTAGAATTCTGTTCCCGAGTTCAAAGAAAAGAAAAGTAAGTAAAGATATTATGTGTTCACGGGTAAAAAGGAAGAGAATAAATGTATAAATTTACAATTATACCCTTGTTGGGTTTTATAGGAGGTTAAGTAGGTAAAATGGTAAACCTTGTATCTGTCCTCCTTCCGTTCCTGAAGGAAAGTTATGAGGGAAGATCTTTGTAACACCCAGTAAAATAGTGTCCAGTAATATAGCGAGACGTGTTATATTTTTATTTTTAGTCTATTAAAGACTAACAGGGACTAAAAGCGTCAACATGCCCAAACTAAGTCTCTAAGTGATCTTCTGATGTCAACATGCGTAAAACATAGCCTCTGAGTGACCATCAGTGTCAACATGCTAAAACTTGGCCTCTGAATTACCGTTGTGTCAACATGCCCAGCCTCTGAGTGACATCGGAGTCAACATGCTTATAACGAGACTCTGAGTGATCCTTTACGAAGTCCTAACTCTCATAGGTCACACTTGTTGGACGAGAGAGATCAAATCCATAATTATGTGGAAGTTGGATAATGGAGGGGTTAAAAGTGTCAACATGTTAATTTATACCTCTGAGTAACCTTTTAACGAACCGAGAGCTCGACAATGTCCGGGCATAATCCCGGGTACGCCAAATATTGGCTACGGAGGGCTAAATATGCTAAAGTTTTAGGAGGTTTTAAGGATATTTAATAAGTTGAGGGGCTAAATGTGGCAAACTTCAAAACTGCCTTTGTGACGCTCGCGTGGCGCGAGAGGCAAGGCCTAGGCCTCTCGCGGGGCACGAGACGTCTGTATCTGCAGAAAGTTTTGCTTGGCCTCCACACAGGTTGCCAAAAACCATTTTTTCAAAACTATGGACTTTCAATCAGCTATGCCACGTTTTAGGACATTCGTAAGCTCCCTTTTATACCCCTTAACACCTAGCATCACCTTCTTCAAGCTCTCCAACTATAAATAGGTGCCAAGGTTCACCATTTGAACATGCACCTTTCTTATTCATAACTCTTCTCCCTCCTCTAGAAGTTCCTAATTGAAAGGAGCATCAAACTTAGTTCTATTGCATTCTAGAAACCTCTTGTAAGTGTTCCTTCCTCTTGCATTTTCGTTTATAGGCTTTTATAGCCAAAACTCAAACGTTTTACGAAAAACGCCTTGACTTTCGGTTAAGACCATTATGGTCCAGCCATTGTTTGTAACGAACATGGCTAAGTGATCGTAATAAGATAGGTGTTAGTCCCTATAAAGGGCACATCCTGGAGATCACGTTTGCTAGACCAATTGACGGGTCAAAGTTATGATATTAAAAAGTCAAACAGGCCATTTTTTCGGAAAAATCATAAATTGATCTTATATATGTTATGAAACCTGTTTTGACACTTAAACAAGTTGGTAATAATTATTAGAATGTGTAAGAACATGTTCGGCTCGTCAATTTCAGTTCTAGGGTCGGTTTGCAACCGAAAGTCGTGAAGTTTAACTTCTGCTTTGACTTTCGATTCCGACCCGATTTAGATTAGTTAGCTACTGAATTAAAGTTGCATTATGATTATAATTAATGTAGCATGAACCTCTGAGGTTATATTACATGATCATAATCAAAATCTGAGTTTATGCACAAGTTCCGTAATTATGCCATTTTTGACCAAAACCTCATTTTTGCATAAAACAAGGTTTAAATGATAATGAACTTGAAAATAAGTTTCCTACTGATGTAAAATTATAATTAGGATTATTTTAGGATGTTAAACCAGATTATAAACTGAGTTTACAAGCAGATCCTTGTATTATGTCGATAAATGACGGTAAAACATTTGTGGCTCATAAAATTGTTTTAATCAAATCTTTTTAAGGTAAATCTTTTACCTACTGATATGTTATATCAAATAACATATCTAAGACATTTTAATCTGACCTTAACATTAGTTTTCATTAAACATCGCATAAAACGTCATTTTACGACATAAGCGCCGTTTCGGCGCATAGTATGGATTTAAACCATATTAATTGACCAAGACTTGTTACCTACTGATTTTAAAACTTATTTTAAACATATTTACAGTAGGTACAAGATATAAACCCAGAATCACAAATAATTTATAAACTATGTGTAAAATGACCAAAATGCCCATCGGTGCATAGTTTGGTCATAAAAGATAAATTACACATATAATCAATATCCAACTGATATTATATCATAAATAAATTATTTTTCCAGAATACTTATAGTTATAACATTAAAATTATATTTAAGTTCCTTTTATACGGTATGAAATTACCGAAACGCCCTTATGAGGCATAGTTTCATTTTAAAACCATAACGGGCATAAAAGTTGATATCCTACTGATATTACAACTTAATTAAAATATGATGGCATATAGAACTTTTCCATGACTTATCCGGTTACTCGATATTGCTAATATGCGTAAGGTTAAGTATATGTAACTACTTTACGGAAATTAACCGAAACGGGTCTAACCTTATCATTTAAGTCTATAGTTTGCCCATATTATGCAAGTCAAAGTACTTGTCGGGTTTAAACATCATTCAATCTGGTCATCGTTTAATCAAACGCTATACGTTCTGATCCTGTACACTACTCGGTCTAAGTCTACGACTTAAATAAGACCATTAGTATTTAATTGGTTAGCTTATATCATAATCCAGACTAGAACATTCCGGTAAATGCTATCTGCACTTAGTTCATTTTGGATACGGCTGAGATGTTAAACCTTGCATTTTAAAATCAAGACTAGCTCAGGTAAATACTCTTGACTTATTTTCCCTATAGGGGCTTGGGATACGGTAAATTATTACCGCTTGGTCGGAAATGGGATCAATCGAATGCCGGATTGTGGCTAGTAAATACGATATATTCCGTTTTAATCAGTTTTGTTTGATAGTTTAAACATCGGGGGTTAACTACCGTGTCCTGGATATCCTCGGCTCGTTACATTAGATAATGGCCACGACCTTAGCGCGGGGTGTAGGCATACACCGACAGACGCTCAAACGCAAATTACCCAAGACATTGGGGATAACTCCTCCGTGAGTTCTAAGTGGTGTGTACTTAATCATGTCTCGGTCTCTGTACTGGGCCCTGTATGTATGGACAAACATGTGAATCTGTTAACAAGGTTACAAAGTAACTTTCCCAAGTTATAAAAGATTTGTGCTTTGTGCACTTAAATCAAATTTCTAAAATGTTTTCAAAATGAGTCAGTCGGGTGTATTTACCAGCGAAAGCTGACGTATTTTCAAAAGACTAAGCTTGTAGGTACAATACAAAATAGGCCGGAAGCTACTCTGTAGTGAAATAAGAGAATCTTGCAAATCGTTAGATCTGCCCTAAAGTCTGTTTTATATTCTTTCTTTGTACATTTTATGATCCGCCTGCGGATCTTCTATTACGAGCCTGTATATTATTTTGTATTTTTGAACATTCGGTTTGTAATAGTAATTTTACTCCAAGACTTCCGCTGTGTCGTGTTTAATTGACAATGATGTTATCAACTTACGTCACGATATTCCGCACCCGGACCCACCGGTGTATGGATTTGGATTGGAAATCCGGGGTGTGACAGGTCGGTATCAGAGCCAACGTTTGAGAGGATTAAACACTATCCTTCTTGTGTCTAATCTCAAACTTACACAAGCACATTCCTTAGACTTCCGAGTCTAGGCTTTGACCTAGGATTACTCATTTCATTATTAAGTTATTAGTATTGTTTTTGAATTGATTTTTAACAGGAAAATGCCGCCAAGAGTACGAGGATGAGAAAAAGGACCCATGAGGGGAGGACCATCAGGACACGTCCCTTCTCATCCCCATCACCCGAACCCCTATGAGGACTCGGGAGATTCATGGCCATTTGCCCAACATTCTCCTACCCACACTCAAAGTTCTTACCACTCGTACCATTCTCACCACTCTCACCACTCCCATCAATCTCATCATTCTTACCATGATGAGTTTAATCTAAACCAATATTTAAATACACCTCCAGCCGATCAAAATCAGTTGGACCAACCAAACCCCATGGACGAGGACTCCGACCCGGAGATGCCGCAGTCAGGATCGCATACGCATCCCATAGAAATCTCAAGCGATTCGAACTCTAACGCCGGATCGCCATACCAAGGTCCTAACGAATGGGACCAATATTGGAACCAATTTACCTTCGCCAACACTCCTTCCCATCACTCTCAACCGCCTCCTATACAAGAAGACGTCCACATGGAACCGGTGAACCAACCTCAACCACCACCTGAACCACCAAGGAGGAAGCGTGGAGCATGTATGTCGGTACATGCAGGTCAAAGGTCAGGATCGTTGCCACCTTTGCCCAACCCTTACCCCATAATTCAAGAGGACCCACAAATGGGTGGACCCTCTAATGTTTCACCTGTGGTGGAACCAACGCCATCACCCGCGGTTCAACCACCACCATCGAGTTATAGTAACCCTATTCCAACATATCCAGATAATACTGGATATGATCCTTTTATCCCGTCTACACCAATTAATTACCAAGCATGGTCGCATGACCCATACATGCAAGCGGTCATGCATAACACACTTTACTCGTCACCTTTCCCACCTGCTTATCCATCTACTGGATATCCGAGTTATGGATACCAGTATCTGAGTATACCACAACCACAACCTCCGCCGCCACTCGAGGCCATTAATGAGGCCTTAGAACGAATGAAAGAAATGCAACAACAAGCGGAGAAAACGGAGAAAAAGACAAATAAGTTCTTCAAGAAACTCTCCAAGCTAGTTAAGGGAAAGAAGGACGAGTGAAGTCTCTTCTAATATATGTTAGTCCCTGCGAGGACATTGTTATTTCCTTAGTCCCTGCATAGACATTTTTATTTCTTTAAGTCCTTGCATGGATAGTTTATTTCATTGTTTCTAGTATTGTAATTTCTATTTGAAATTTAATGAAGTATTTTTGAAATTATATATATATGTATTCATCCTCTTCAAACGAGCGTCTCGATTTTACTTGAAATTTATGCTCTACGATATAATTCCAAAAAGATCTTAATGGTTTTGATTAGCCAAGTGGCACAGACCACATATTTGGCCCAAAATTATAAATGATAGTTAAGGATGAATAGCCTTCTATCATGATAGTTAAGGAAGAGTTATCCTTCTATCTAGAGGTGGTGGACTAGGTCCAAACCTCCAGGTCATTAAGGTGAGTGCGACCGTGATTATTAAACGACCATTAGGATAATCTATATTAACATTCAAGTAATGTTAATACTTTTGGTAGTGTGACTTGAGGAACCACACTAGCCTTCAAGGTAATGGACTATGTCCTAACCTTATATAGCCTACGTGATCAAATTTGATCCCGACTAATATCATCAGTGCGATGATAATAAAACATCCATTAGTGATGTATTGCCCTTGGGGCTATGATTAAACATCCATTAGTGATGTATTGCCCTTGGGGCTATGATTAAAACATCCATTAGTGATGTATTGCCCTTGGGGCTATGATTAAACATCCATTAGTGATGTATTGCCCTTGCGGGGTATGATTAAACATCCATTAGTGATGTATTGCCCTCGGGGCTATGATTAAAACATCCATTAGTGATGTATTACCCTTGGGGCTATGATTAAACATCCATTAGTGATGTATTGCCATCTGGGCTATGATTAAAACATCCGTTAGTGATGTATTGCCTTGGGGCTATGACTTAAACATCCATTAGTGATGTAAAGCCTTCGGGCCATAATTTAACATTCATTTAGTGATGATTTGCCTTTGAGCAATATTATATTGTCAAAATGACAACGACAGCTGTGGTTAATATAACCCCCTGTCCATATTTTATGTCCATTAGCGACAGGCCTATGTGCCATATTTTATGTCCATTAGCGACAGGCCTATGTGCCATATTTTATGTCCATTAGTGACAGGCCTATGTGCCATATTTTATGTCCACTAGCAACAGGCTTATGAGTCATATTTTAAATGTCCTTCGTGACAAGCTTATGAGCTAAATATAATTGTCAGTTATGACAATGACAGTTGTGACAATGCGATCCACTGTCCAATATCATATATGGACTATGTCCAAATTGTAATTTGCCTTTGATGGTCCTTTTGAGACCTAGGCTAGATATAGATATGTTAAGCCTAAGAGTTGTGATGTGATTCACACTAGTTTAGGCAAAGGATTGTTATATCCAATGTTTAAAGCCAATATGGTTACTAATACCATGGCTAAGGGAAGTTTATTGATGTATAGAACCAAAGCTCAAAAGATGGCTAACTCGGACGAGACACAAAGTAGCCACCGGGATATTGACACTAACAATGCTGAAAACAGAGCCATTAATAATGACGATTTCCAAGCTCGCATTGATGCAGCTGTTGAAAAGGCCATGGGAAAGGCCATAGAAAAGCTTAAAGAGTTGAGTGCTACTCGCTCTAAACCATTATCGATTACCCCATCCTCAGCTCATAAGGAGAGCTCCGTTCACTCTTCAAATGCGAAGAGTGAACCAAAGAAAATAGATTTTGCTGATAGGTCCCGTTCTTTTAAAGACGGATGTACCTATAAATATTTCGTCTCCTGCAAGCCCCGAGATTTTAATGAGGAGAAAGGTGCCGTGGAAGCCCTAAGTGGCTGGATGAGATGGAGACAATCGTAGATATCAGTAGCTGTGCTGATAAGGATGTGGTCAAATATGTATCACAGTCTTTTAAGGGCGATGCCCTAATTTGGTGGAAAGCTATGATCCAATCTATGGGTAAAGTCCACCTGTACAACTTAGGATGGCCTAAGTTTGTCGAATTAGTCAAGGAAACTTACTGCCCACCTCATGAGGTAGAGAAATTAGAGAGACTTTTTGACTCTTTCAATGAAGAACCTAGATTGTCGGAAGTACGTTTCTGACTTTAACTCCCTATCTAGGTTAGTTTCCTATCTAATTACCCCTGAAACCAAATGCATTGCGCGTTTTATCAATGGGTTAGAATATGAAATTAAGGGTATGGTAAAGGCTTCTCAGCCTAGTACCTATAGGTCCGCTGTTGACCTATCTCTCTCCCTCACCCTTGATCTAGTAAGGCAAAAGTCAGTTAAGTATGAAACTGACGAGCAAAGAAAGAGAGAAGATGACAACTCCCAAAGGTTTAATAAGAATAATAAAGGGAGTTTTAGGTTCAAAAGGTTCCAAGGTAAGTCGGTTGTGACACCAACATGCAAGACTTGCTGTCACACCCCGACCCGCAGCGGAATAAGAGTCGGGGCATAATTGGGTTATCACCAAAGCTCATGATATTTACTAATATGTTTCATATTTATTTAAATCAAAATTACATCCTCAATATTCCAAGCATGTTCATACAAATACAAAGAAAAATAATCAACTAAACAATCCAAGCTCTAAACCAGTTTATTCTTCTAAGCCAATCCTATGTGTTTCTTGTTGCAGCTGGATCACATTTGTTCATGGATATGATGTATGCACAATGATTTAAATATAATAAATGGTAAGACACATGATACACCCCAAAAACGTGATTAAAACGGGGAATTTGTAGAGATTCACTCACATTGGGTGCGTTCGGTTGAAGATGATGAAATGCGCACGAGTTTGGAGGATTGATCGACGAGACTTAAATAACCTAAATAATAACGGAATGTATGGTAAATGAGTGGATTTTATTAATAATTTTAATAAGATTTTTATATATATTTTTGTGAGTTTAAGGCTATTATCTATCTTTAAAAACATTATTTTTAAGTATTTTTAATTGATTTTTAAACTAAATAAATAAATAAAAATATAAAAAAATGTTGACTTTTGCGTTGACCATTGACCGTTGACCGGGACTGTTGACTGTTTGACCGGTTCGCTAATGTGTAAGTGTGCGCCGGGTGAGGCTCGAACCCGAGACCTCCCGTACGCGTGCACGCAGCTCTACCAACTGAGCTACGTGTCTAACCCGAAATAATTCTGTTTTTAATTATATTTATACACTATTTTAGTTTATTCAAAATTCTTTTATTTTCAAAAAGGGTTTTAATCATCGAACCGGAGTGTGCAACAGGTCTCGAACCCGGGACCTGTGGGTTAATATTGCACACAGTCCACCGCTGGACTGTGTGTCTAACCTGGTTAATATAACGATTTTTATTATACTTAACATCTACCGTGAGTTAATCCGGTTCAGTTAGAAAAATAAAACATCTTTATTACAGAGCATACGTGTGTGTCAAGGATCGAACTCGCGGCGTGTGATATATGTGCGCACACAGTCCACCGCTGGACTGTGTGTCTAACCCGAGATAATATCCAAATTATATTAAACTTATAAACAACCTAACTTCATCTTCTTCGTTACAATATCACAGACTACGATTACTCTATTGTTTCTTGTTTAATTCGATTGACAAACATTCAAATGACTAAAATGAAATGGCAGAGAAGATTTTTGGAAGTAGACATACCGGAGAACGATCTATCTCAGAATTCCGGCGAAGTCGTCGGCTCTGTTTTTATGGATTTCGTCTGAGCGGACAGATTAACAATTTTGATTAGCTAGATGCGGAATTGAAGCACTGAACAAGAATTACCAGAAGGTTTAAAAGGTTATACCGTTTCACAGCGAGAATTGAGAACTTTCAGAAGTTTTCCGGCGAGAGTTAATTATCCGATATCGTCGTCTGAAACTGATTCTGATTGAAGGGTTTGAGTTAGCAAAAACTTAACAACTGATAGACGATGAAAGAAATGAGAGACGTACTGATTTGACGGAAGACACGGTATTCCGGCGAAAGTCCGGCGAGTTCAAAAAGCAATTCCGACGATCAGAAACGAGAGTAAACGCGAGAATAAAAGTTCTGGGAATGTAATTGAGTCGCGAAATGAAGCTTTTGTTGAAGTAATTCCAGGAGTGAATGTTTTCGGTTATAAAAACCGAACATCACTTGAATTCACGTCCATTCATGACTGAATTGATTAGAAATGTCGGTGTCTCGGTTATTAACAGAAAATCGCGATCACTCAAACGTTTTGGACGTTTGAAAGCCGATTACGGTTACAGTCGGCGTAAACCGGTTGATTCTTGAGTGAAGTTATCATTTAACTGTTTCCTAGAATTCACAGAAAACATCAAGTGGCGGAGTGGTTATATGTGTGCGTGTTAAGTCTTATACTTACCCGGCTGACCCGGGTTCGAATCCCGGCAGCCGGTTTTCTTTTTTTATTTAATTTCTTTTCACTTTTTATTAATTATAGTTTTTAAATTCTAATTTGTTAATTAATTATGCATCGTTTAAAATTAAAATAAACATAAATACGCAACGAAACATTTATAACTTGATATTCGATTACAAACGAAGCGGGTTTGGAAAACCCGTTTTTGACAAATGTTACACTTGCAACCGCAGGCACTGGGGACAGTGTAATTATCATCCACAAGTCAAACCCTGTGGTATCTGTAAGAGAAAGGGGCATAAGACCTTAGAATGCAAGGATCTTAAGGATGTCGTCTGCTATGTATGCAATGAAAAAGGGCATATTAAGACTAACTGCCCTAAGAATCTTAAGAGTAATAATGCAAAGCCTTGAGACGCCAAGAAGGGGAATGCTCGTGCCTTTCAGATGACTACAAGAAAGGCTGTTAATGACAACAATGTCATAACAGGTACATTCCTCATTAACGATATTTATGCTAGAGTTCTTTTCGATTTGGATGCAGATAAATATTTTTGTTGACCATAAGTTTAGTAAACTATTAAACTTGCTCATAAGAACTCTAGATAAAACTTATGAGATAGAACTTGCTGATGGAAGTTTAGAAACAACATCTTCCATTCTTGATGGAGGTTTCATATCCATTAAGAATCATTCCATTCCTATCTCTCTATTGCCAATGAAATTGGCGGGGTTCGATGTAGTTTTAGGCATGGATTGGTTATATCGTAACCAAGCCCGCATTGCCTGCGATAAGAAACTCATCGAAATTAAAACCCCATCCGATGAAATGATCACCATCCCTGGAGACTCACACTACGGATTGCCAAACAAGGTGTCGTTATTTAAGGCATCCAAGTGTTTGAGGAAAGGTTGTGTCATTTACATGGCACAAGTCACTATTAATGAGCCTAAGCCAAATATTGAAGACCTACCAGTTATCTCGGAGTATTCCGATGTTTTCCCCGAAGAACTACCAAGTCTACTTCCAGATAGGCAAGTAGAGTTAGGATTGACATCCTACCTGGATCAGCACCCGTAGCAAGGGCCACATATCGCCTAGTTCCAACAGAAATGAAGGAATTGAAGACGCAATTAGATGAACTCTTAGAGAAAGGCTTTATTCAGCCTAGTTCCTCGCCTTGGGGAGCTCTAATCCTTTTTGTTAAAAAGAAAGACGGTTCAATGCGGATGTGCATTGATAACCGTGAGCTAAACAAGATAACAATCAAGAATCGATATCCTCTGCCTAGGATCGATGATTTATTCGACCAACTTCAAGGGGCTAGTTATTTCTCCAAGATTGATCTGAGATCTGGATATCACCAGCTGAAGGTTAGGAGTGAGGATGTTCCTAAGATAGCCTTCAGGACCCGTTATGGTCACTTTGAATTTTTGATGATGCGTTTTGGGCTCACAAATGCACCTGCAGTATTCATGGATCTCATGAATAGAGTCTACAAACCATATTTGGATAATTTTGTCATTGTCTTCATAGACGACATACTTATTTATTTTCGTAATCAAGTTGATCAGTGCATTTTAGAACTGCTAAGGCAAGAGAAGCTTTATGCTAAGTTCTCTAAGTGTGAGTTTTGGCTTAGAGAAGTCCAATTTCTTGGACATGTCGTAAGTTAGCGTGGTATCCAAGTGGATCCTGCCAAAATAGAAGCCATAATGAATTGGGAAATGCCCAAGACCCCATCGAAGATTCGTAGCTTCCTAGGATTGGCTGGTTACTATAGAAGGTTCATCGAGAACTTTTCAAGGATAGCCACTCCTTTGACTGCCTTGACCCGTAAAAATGTTAAATTTAATTGGGGTCCAAAGCAACAAGAATCTTTTGAGATTCTAAAACACAAGTTGACAATGCTCCTGCGTTATCCCTACCGGAAGGTATTGAAGACTTTGTTGTTTACTGTGATGCATCGCACACTGGCATGGGTTGTGTGCTAATGCAAAAAGGTAAGGTAATTGCTTATGCATCACGACAGTTAAAGGTGCACGAAAGGAGTTACACCACCCACGATTTGGAATTGGGTGCCGTTGTATTTGCACTAAAACTATGGAGACATTACTTATATGGAACAAAGGGTATTATAAACACAAACCATAAAAGTCTCCAGCATCTGTTCAATCAGAAGGAATTGAACATGCGACAACACCGCTGTATGGAAACGCTTAATGATTATGATTGCGAAATTCGCTACCATCCCAACAATGCAAATGTAGTTGCTGACGCCTTGAGTCGCAAGGAAAAGGTTAAACCTTTAAGGATTAACGCAAAGAGCATTGAGCTCAGAAATAGCTTAAATGAGAAGCTATTAGATGCGCAGAAGCAAGCCCTGTTAGAGGTTAATGTTCCTAATGAGGGATTAGGCGGAACTGTTGATCAGTTAACGCCTGGAAAGGATGGAATCCTTAGATTTAATGATAGAATTTGGGTTCCAATCTTTGGAGGACTTAGAGATCTAATCCTCCAAGAAGCGCATAACTCAAGATACTCAGTTCACCCAGGTGGTGACAAGATGTATCAAGATCTGAAAAAGAATTATTGCTGGATGGGTTTGAAGAAATCCATAGCCACTTATGTAGCTAAGTGTCTAACGTGTTCGCAAGTTAAGGCCGAACATCAGAAGTCGTCAGGACTTCTACAACAATTGAAAATTCCCACATGAAAATGGGAAATGGTAACAATGGACGTAATTACCCAGTTACCTAAGACCAAACGTGGTAATGACACGATTTGGGTCATTGTAGATAGGCTGACTAAGTCAGCACATTTCTTGCCAATAAAGGAAACGTATAATTCAGACAAATTGGCTAAGTTGTATGTGGACAAGATTGTGCCCCTACATGATGTACCAGTATCTATTGTATCCAATAGAGATACTAGATATACCTCTCATTTTTGAAAAAGTTTCCAACAATCCTTAGGCACAAGATTAAATTTTAGTATGGCTTACCATCCTCAGACTGATGGTCAAAGTGAGCGTACTATCCAGACATTGGAAGACATGCTTGTGGCATGTGTGATTGATTTAGGTGGAAGTTGGGACGACCACTTACCCCTAATAGAATTCTCCTACAATAATAGTTACCATTCGAGCATCAAGGCTGCTCCTTTTGAGGCCTTGTATGGGAGAAAATGTCAAACGCCCGTGTGTTGGGCAGAGGTTGGGGAAGCCCAACTATCAGGACTAGAGATTGTCCTGGAGACCACGAAAAAGATTGTACAAATCCGTGATCGTCTCAAAGCTGCCAGGGATAGGCAGAAGAGCTATGCTGACAAGAGGCGTAAACCTCTTAAGTTCCAAGTAGGGGACAAAGTCATGCTGAAAGTTGATGCGCTTCGGAAAAAAATGCAAGTTAAGCCCAAGATATATTGGACCATTCGAAGTAATTGAATGTGTCGGTTCTGTAGCTTATAAGCTCAGATTGCCCGAGGAGCTTAGTGGAATTCATGATGTATTCCATATCAGTAACCTTAAGAAAGTCTAACCGATGAGTCGCTAGCAATATCGCACAAGGATGTGCAAATTGATGAAAACCTAAGGTTCGTCGAGAAACCGATATTGATCGAGGATCGACAGATTAAGAAGCTCCGAAGGAAAATGATACCTATAGTAAAGGTTAAATGGGATGCCTTTAGAGGTCCCGAGTATACATGGGAGGTTGAGTCTACTATGCGATAAAAGTACCCCCATCTTTTTGAAATAAAATCTCGAGGTCGAGATTTCTATAAGGGGTGAGGATATAACACCCTGTAAAATAGTGTCCAATAATATAGTGACACGTGTTATATTTTTACTTTTAGTCTGTTAAAGACTAACAGGGACTAAAAGCGTCAACATGCCCAAACTAAGTCTCTGAGTGATCTTTTGATGTCAACATGCGTAAAACATAGCCTCTAAGTGACCATCAGTGTCAACATGCTAAAACTTAGCCTCTGAATGACCGTTGTGTCAACATGCCCAGCCTCTGAGTGACATCGGAGTCAACATGCTTATAACGAGACTCTGAGTGATCCTTTACGAAGTCCTAACTCTCATAGGTCCCACCTGTTGGACGAGAGAGATCAAATCCATAATTATGTGGAATTTGGATAATGGAGGGGTTAAAAGTGTCAACATGTTAATTTATACCTCTGAGTGACCTTTTAACGAATCGAGAGCTCGACAATGTCTGGGCATAATCCCGGGTACGCCAAATATTGGCTACGGAGGGCTAAATATGCTAAAAGGGTGTTTTAGGAGGTTTTAAGGATATTTAATAAGTTGAGGGGCTAAATGTGGCAAACTTCAAAACTGCCTTTGGGACGCACGCGTGGCGCGAGAGGCAAGGCCTTGGCCTCTTGCGGGGCGCGAGAGGCTTGTATCTGCAGAAAATTTTGCTTGGCCTCCACACATGTTGCCAAAAACCATTTTTTTCGAAATATGGACTTTCAATCAGCTATGCCATGTTTTATGACACTTGTAAGCTCCCTCTTACACCCCTTAACACCTGGCATCACCTCCTTCAAGCTCTCCAACTATAAACAGGTGCCAAGGTTCACCATTTGAACTTGCACCTTTCTTATTACTAACTATTCTCCCTCCTCTGGTAGTTCCTAACTGAAAGGAGCATCCAACTTAGTTCTATTGCATTCTAGGAACCTCTTGTAAGTGTTACTTCCTCTTGCATTTTTGTTTATAGGCTTTTATAGTCAAAAGTCAAGCGTTTTACGAAAAACGCCTTGACTTTCGGTTAAGACCATTATGGTCCAGCCATTGTTTGTAACGAACATGGCTATGTGATCGTAATAAGATAGCTGTTAGTCCTTATAAAGGGCACCTCCTGGAGATCACGTTTGCTAGACCAATTGACGGGTCAAAGTTATGATATTAAAAAGTCAAACAGGCCATTTTTCGGAAAAATCATAAATTGATCTTATATATGTTATGAAACCTGTTTTGACACTTAAACAAGTTGGTAATAATTATTATAATATGTAAGAACATGTTCGGCTCGTCAATTTCAGTTCTAAGGTCAGTTTGCAACGGAAAGTCGCGAAGTTTAACTTCTGCTTTGACTTTCGATTCTGACACGATTTAGATTAGTTAGCTACTAAATTAAAGTTGCATTATGATTATAATATAATGTAGCATGAACCTCTGAGGTTATTTACGTGGTCATAATCAAAATCTGAGTTTATGCACAAGTTCCGTAATTATGCCATTTTTGACCAAAATATCCTTTTTGCATAAAACAAGGTTTAAATGATAATGAACTTGAAAATAAGTTTCCTACTGATGTAATATTATAAGTAGGATTATTTGGGATGTTAAACCAGATTATAAACTGATTTTACAAGCAGGTCCTTGTATTATGTCGATAAATGACGATAAAGCATTTGTGGCTCATAAAATGGTTTTAATCAAATCTTTTTAAGGTAAATCTTTTACCTACTGATATGTTATATCAAATAACATATCTAAGACAGTTTAATCTGACCTTAACATTAGTTTTCATTAAACATCGCATAAAACGTCATTTTACGACATAAGCACCGTTTCGGCGCATAGTATGGTTTTAAACCATATTAATTGACCAAGATCTGTTACCTACTGATTTTAAAACTTAATTTAAACATATTTACAGTAGGTACAAGATATAAACTCAGAATCACAAATAATTTATAAACTATGTGTAAAATGACCAAAATGCCCATCGGTGCATAGTTTGGTCATAAAAGATAAATTACACATATAATCAATATGCGACTGATATTATATCATAAATAAACTATTTTTCCAGAGTACTTATAGTTATAACATTAAAATTATATTAAAGTTCCTTTTATACGGTATGAAATTACCGAAACGCCCTTATAAGACATAGTTTCATTTTAAAACCATAACGGGCATAAAAGTTGATATCCTACTCATATTACAACTTAATTAAAATATGATGGCATATAGAACTTTTCCATGACTTATCCGGTTACTCGATATTGCTAATATGCGTAAGGTTAAGTATATATAACTAGTTTACGGAAATTAACCGAAACGGGTCTAATTTTATCATTTAAGTCTCAAAATCGAGAATGTTTATAGTTTGCCCATATTATGCATGTAACATCCGTCGAAAAACGGGTTTCCAAAACCCGCTTCGTTTATTAATCGAATATTCAGTTATAATTTTCGTTGCGTATATATTGTTCATTTTAATTTTAAACAATACATAATTAATAAACATTTTAGAATTCAAAAACTATAATTAATAAATGATAAAAATAAGTGAATAAAAAAATAAAATGAGGCTGCCGGGTTTCGAACCCGGGTCGCCCATAAGCACAAACACACACCACACCACTCCGCCACACACTTCTTTCATGACAAATACAGAAACAAATAACATTTAAAGTAAATCCAAAAGTCAAACCGGAAATCAGCGCGCCCAATCCGCAGTCGCCGGAAAAACCGACGATTTCGCAAATCACGACCGTTTTTCTTTGACTGAAACGCGTGAACTAAATTCGACATCGGTTATAACCGATGTCTAACCCCCAATTCCAGTCGTAACCGCCGGAAAAGTTTTGACCGCGAATCAAGACCATAATTCGGACCCAATACATCCTATTCATCCTTATAAATACACACCCAAACCTCTGGTAACCTTTTCGCTCAAAATCGCACAATCTCTCGAAGCTTTAGCACGTCGCCGGAGATATTCTGCATTCGCCGGACTTTCACCGGAAAACCGAGACTTACTTCAAATCGGTAAAATTCTCGACTCTTTTGTTTGCAATCCATTATTAGGCAAGTATTAACATAAATCGTTCAACCAGAATCTGTCTCAGACAACGTTGCCGGGAATTCCTGCACTCACCGGAAAATCACTGGAAATTCCGAAGTCTTACTGTCAATCGGTACAATCATCTAAACCCCCTGATATCCCTTGTTTAGTAACTTAATCGCACAACTCATTGATCAAAACTGTTAATTGATTCACTCAGACGGAAGTCACCAATCAGAGCCGACGACTCTTGCCGGAAATCTGAGAAAAACATTCTGTTCGGTACATTTTACTCCGTAACCCTCTTTATCCATTTCATTCCATAATTATATGTTCGATGACCGATTTAAACAAGAACAGTCGGACATCATTGTTCTGTGTCTTTGTAAACGAAGAAGACGAAGTTGAATATGTGTATAAGTATAATTAAAAACGGATATTTGAACGGGTTAGACACACAATCCAGCGGTGGACTGTGTGCACAAACAATGCACACGTCCCGAGTTCGAATCGCACACGTTACCGAATTTCAGAATTAAAACCAACATTTTTACAACTGAATCAGATCAGGTCACCGAATGTTAATAAGCATAATTTAATCCATAAGTTAAACAGATATGACACACAGCCCAACTGGTTAGGCTGTGCGCACTCGAACCGAAGGAACCGAGTTCGACTCCGGGTCCCTGCAACCGGTTCGGCCATATAAATCGTTTTAATAAAAACCCAAATAAGTTAAAAGTTAATTAGTGTATAAATATAATTAAAACAGAGAATATTTCAGGTTAGACACGTAGCTCAGTTGGTAGAGCTGCGTGCACGTATACGAGAGGTCCCGAGTTCGAACCTCACTCAGCGCATATAATTAACACAATCCGACCGGTCAACGGTCAACAGTCAACAGAGTCAAAAAGTCAACATTTTTTATTTATTTATTTTTTTATTTATTTAATCAGAAAATTATTAAAAATACTTAAAAATAATATTTTTAAAGTTAGAAAATGTCCTTAAACTCACAAAAATAAATCTAAAAATCCTATTAAGATTATGAATTAAAAGTATTAATTTACCGATTCATTTCGTTATTATTTTAGGTTAGTTTTCCTCGTCGATCAAATCCTAAAATTCGTACGCATCCAACGTCATCAAAGAACGCACCCAATGTGAGTGAATCTCTACCAATTCCCCGTTTTAATCACGTTTTGGGGTGTATCATGTGTCGTTTAATTCGTTAATATATTTAAACACTTGTGCATCCATCATATCCGTGATTAAATGTGTATCAAATGTGTATCAATTGTTGTGTGAATTATGTTTAGATTGAAGTTATCATTTTCAGTGCATGCATTTCATTAGGCCCATCAGCTCCCCGTGGGATACGGGTTGAGTATCAGGTGCCTCATTCGATCGGCTCCGTTTGATTGAGCCTTGATCTCACATACATCATCATTCATGTCACTCGATCGGCTCCGTTTGATTGAGCCTTGATCTCATATACATCATCATTCATATCATTTACTCATCCAATGTGGTTTGTGTTTTTGTTATATATATACGTTTGCTCACATGTGATTATTGCACAAACTTTCAATATTAAATACAACAAGAAATTAATAACAATGTTTTCTCAAGGTTCACTCGCCAACTTTTGTTAACCCAAAATATCCCCCGTTTTACACATGATACAGGTGATCCAGTTGAGGCAAGAAACACATAGGAAGGCCTAGAAGAATAAATCAGTTTAAGCTTGGGATTGTTTTACTTAGTTTCATTTCCTTGTAATTGTATGGATTTGATTTGAATATTTAAGTTGTAATTTGAATTTAATCAATATGAAACATTTTAGTAAACATCATGAGCTTTGGTGATAACCCAATTATGCACCGACTATTATTCTGCTGCAGGTCGGGGTGTGACAATGCAAGTCAAAGTACTTGTCAGGTTTAAACAACATTCAATCTGGTCATCGTTTAATCAAACGCTATACGTTCTGATCCTATACACTACTTGGTCTAAGTCTATGACTTAAATAAGACCGTTAGTATTTAATTGGTTAGCTTATGTCATAATCCAGACTAGAGCCTTCCGGTAAATGCTATCTGCACTTAGTTCATTTTGGATACGGCTGAGATGTTAAACCTTGCATTTTAAAATCAAGACTAGCTCAGGTAAATACTCTTGACTTATTTTCCCTATAGGGGCTTGGGATACGGTAAATTATTACCGCTTGGTCGGAAATGGGATCAATCGAATGCCAGATTGTGGCTAGTAAATACGATATTCCGTTTTAATCAGTTTTGTTTGATAGCTTAAACATCGGGGGTTAACTACCGTGTCCTGGATATCCTCGGCTCGTTACATTAGATAATGGCCACGACCTTAGCGCGGGGTGTAGGCATACACCTGACAGACGCTCAAATGCAAATTACCCAAGACATTGGGGATAACTCCTCCGTGAGTTCTAAGTGGTGTGTACTTAATCATGTCTCGGTCTCTGTACTGGGCCCTGTATGTATGGACAAACATGTGAATCTGTTAACAAGGTTACAAAGTAACTTTCCCAAGTTATAAAAGATTTGTGCTTTGTGCACTTAAATCAAATTTCCAAAATGTTTTCAAAATGAGTCAGTCGGGTGTATTTACCAGCGAAAGCTGACGTATTTTCAAAAGATTAAGCTTGTAGGTACAATACAAAATAGGCCGGAAGCTGCTCGGTAGTGAAATAAGAGAATCTTGCAAATCGTTAGATCTGCCCTAAAGTCTGTTTTATATTCTTTCTTTGTACATTTTATGATCCGCCTGCGGATCTTCTATTACGAGCCTGTATATTATTTTGTATTTTTGAACATTCGGTTTGTAATAGTAATTTTACTCCAAGACTTCCGTTGTGCCGTGTTTAATTGACAATGATGTTATCAACTTACGTCATGATACTCCCCACCCGGGTCCACCGGTTTATGGATTTGGATTGGAAATCTGGGGTGTGACAATCTTCCTTCTACTTAAAAAAAATAATGGCATTTCCTTTCTCTTCCTTCCATTAGTAAACTCATTATGCATCTTAAAGCATGAGCAAATAATCTTAAGTAGAAAATGACTTTCCTTTGTCTGACATTGTGTTTCCTTGGGATGGGTTAGTGGGTTACACTATCCGAGGGATAACTCTTATCCCATGATTAATTTAATAATGCATCTTTAACTAGGATCTTACCCTAGATGGTTTACCTGATAAACCTTAGGCTAAACGGTACCATCCCTATACTCCATATCCTTTACATTAGCACCCCTTTTCTCCACCCTATCAATGGGGGTGGTGCTCCCCATCCACACCTTTGCTTTTTCCAATAGTCCATTACATTACCTTCATAAAATCAATCGGGGAAGACATGGGGAATTCCTTGAGTTCACTGAATTAAGGTTGGGGGAGAGGTTGTTTGCCTTTGGCGCCGATACCAAATCGGCAGTCTTCACCCCCTTCCCAACCCCATACCCACCGGCCTTATTGTTATTCACAAACATGGAACAATTACTTTCTATGGGGGTTCTCCTAGGTTTGTTGATATGAGAGGCTTTATAATTTTTGGTTTTTTTGAGAATAGTCCATGAACTATATATTGCTTATCTCCTAGAATGGACGTACTCATAATGAGATTCTAGATCTGCCTCACTATTAGGTCTTTATGTGGTGTTATCGCCAAGGACACTACATTGTTGCACCTTCTCAAGGGACCTTCCACACCCTAGTTCAAAGAAAAAGGCAAATAACCAATTCCACCCCTTTGGTTTAAAAAAAATGCTAAATCACTTATTTAGATGAGAGACAATGCTAACTCGATAGATCATGTAGCTTCATCTACCACGATGATAACCACCTTTTCTGGTTAAACATGTTCACAATCCCAAATGCATTCAAGTTTTCCCGTTACTAAATCCATCGTCCACCTAGCAGGCGACAACTTTTTCTCCTTTACTTTTCAATAGCTTTGAAGGTCTTGAAGATGAAAATAAAGACAAAGATAAAGATGATGTAGAATAAAGTGTAGCGGTTGAATATACAAAAGTGGAGGTGATGAAGAAAGGGAAGTAGTGATCAAGTTTATGAAATGATGAAAAGTTTATGAAATCCCAAAAGTAAGGTTGATAGTCCTAATTTTTTAAAAGTTATTTTTAAATTGATTATGTCATAATTTATTCCAATACTAGGAGCATCGAACACCACTTCTTAGAATAACATAATTGGATAGAACAAACACTGACCATCGAATGTGGAATCCTAGTTAGGCAATAACGCATGCTTGTTCTCAATTGTGGGATTCATACCTAATTCACTTGGTCGATGACAATTACATATTTTAATATGATATCAAAGTACTTGTAACCAAGATAACTATGCAATGTCTTTAAATCATATATTAACATATAATCACATATACACACATGATATAAAATATAGTGCCTATCCCATTATCATTTCCACCATGTTTGTTGTGTCTCATCGTCACTCAAATAACACCACATTAAATACATGTGGTTCCAATCTAACCACAATCAATTAATTTTGTTTATGCTATTATTAGAATATTAGGTGTGTTAAGACTTTTATTCCAAAAAATAATGTATTCTTAAGTCCTCCTTTGTACTTTTATGTATAATAAAACATTAGGTTAGTTATCCTATAATACACAGATTATTAAATAATTTAAAAATATGTAACTAAGAACTCTACAAAATAAACTAATGATTAATGAAAGGAAAATTGGATTTTATTAATCTTCTCTTTTATTCATTAGCTAATAATAATCCTATCTGAGAATATACCCGTTGGCAGTCCTACCTTTTAAACTACTTTTTCTCACTGGATATCCGTTAAAAACATAAAGTAGTTAGTTTTTTATGATTTGGATGTTGACTAGATTATGACATGACGCATTTATAAGCCTTTTAAAGCTATTTTGAACACGACCCACCTAAAACCATCAACAACCCGCATGCCACCGTGAACCACCACCCTTTCACCTTTGAATTACCTGGTACCATCGCCTTTAGCCGCCCTACTCCACCACATTTCACCACCGCCACCCCTTTCACCTTTGAACCACCACCCTACCCTATCACTCAACTGCCACCATCATCAACCACCAGCCAATCCCCCACAACTAACACTGCCGCCCATCATGACCTTCAAACCACCACAAACCGCCACCCCTAATCGCCCCCGTCGCACACCCATCACCACCCACGCACAAAAAAGACTCACCATCTTGGTCCTACCCAAATCAACCATTGTCGCTTCCATATAGCCACAATGTCACCACAATCAACTGTCACCAATCACCATTCACAAAACTTGAACGTGAATGACACTCCAGGTATGTTAATTTGAATGATTTTGCTTTAATTCAGATGAAGATGAAAATTTATGGTGTTTGGGTTGTTTAAATTTTTTATTAGTTTTTTTTTTCAGGAACGAGAGCAGAGGACAGTGTTAATAGGGTAAAGGGATTAAATAGGTTTAAAAGGGTTATAAAATTTGCCATGTCACAATCTCGTTGAGCATCCATGCCATAACAAATCTAACGACGCTATCTTTATTTTAACGGAGGTCCAGTGAGAATATATAGTTTAAAATGTGGGATTGTCAGCGAGGATATTCTCATGCGAGATTATTATTGGCTAACAACAATCACATAAATAAAATACAGTTTGCCTAAATAAAATTGTGTATTACATTGAATAAGTACAAAACTAAATTAATGGCAAAGCAAGTAATTAATAATTGAAAAGTTGACGAAAAAAGTGTTACCTTTTGATTTGCTATTGGTATGTGAGACGAAGAACAATAAACAAAGTTGGTATTTTATGACATTAGTTAAGAGAATCAATCAGTACTTGTTAAACCATGTATTTTGAAACTAATTTAAATGATGATTTGGTAAGAAATTAATTTTAAATTGATTGATTGTACGTCTCAATAATCAAGGTATTTTATTAACAAACCTGAAGTCATGTGTCAACATTCTAAAATACAGTTATTTGCTATAAATAAAATGGGGAGATTGAAAACAATCATGTGACAAGTTATTTTTATTTATTAGGTAATAAGATAAAGATTGTAATAACCATAAATGATATTTTTAATTAATGTAACTTTTTGAAAGTATTAGATGAATTAGTGTTACTAATTGTCGAATACATAAATGACATATTCCATAAAAAATGAGATTGTAATAGCCATAAATAATATTCTTAATTAATTTAACTTTTCGAAAATGTTTAGTGAATTGGTGTCACTAATTCTCAAATATGTAACTATAATAAACAAGTATAAGATGCTATATAACACATATTTTTTAGTCACCCCTAGTTAAACGCATCGTATCTCGGAAAAACATATTATTTCTTTCAGCAAATTTGACAGAGAAATGTAGATTTGTTTTGTCTAAGCAAATTGCGGTTCGGTGTTTGTGTTTTTCTATACAAGTTTCGAGTTTTACAAAAAGAGGAAACATAAAAGGGAATCACAACACAAGCATGACTCGAATGGCATGACAACGCAATAACGTTATGTTTTCTTTACCCTCAAGTGTCTCAACAATCAACATGCTCATGGTGTGATATTATATGTGTTTTGGTGTGTGTTTTGGTTGAATCATTTTACATGGATAAGGCGGGCCTAAGTTTATTTTTCAAGGCCCATGGACCATTCTATGGTTTGATACGTTGATGTGTTATTATGTAGTGTGTCCATTAAGGCCCAAGACAAAGATTGATATTTAAATTTTAGAACTGTATTTCAAATTCAACTGTAGTTTTTAAGAATTGGTTGCGTGAAATAGAAAAAAAAAAAGTGGTTATACAAAGATTACAAACTACAAAGCTTACTTAACCGTAGTTTATCAGTTCGATCCAACTCGAATGATTTCATGATGCCACAATGGTTTGATTTGGAGAATCTATAAGCAACTAAAAGCAATTTGGATTATATTTTGAATGAGAGGGAATAATAGTAGTAACTATAGGAAAATTCCCTCCTATGTTGAGACGGGATTTAGTCGGTATCGGTTTAGTTCAACTGAAAAAGCAAACTTAAAAATAAAATCTGGATATGTCCAAAAGGATGATGATTGGTGTTTTGCGTTGGTCGAATCAATTCAGTTCAACTAAAAAAGAAAACTTAAAATAAATTCGTAATATTCTCAAACAAAATTTATACAAATAAAAATTTGACCAAAGAAAAAAAAACACTTGAACATCAGTTATTTATAAACTATACTAAAACAAACAAAATAGTAAAAAGAGAATTAAGATATAGAATGTTAGGTTTATATAAACAATATTAATTAAAAAGGTTATAAATAATAACTTAATTTAAACATATAAAACCAAAAAATACGCTAGATTCTTAAACTTTAAATTATACTTTTTATTTCTTAAATCTTATATAATTTTGTTCCAAAAATCGAAAAACTGAACCGAACCAGCGTAAAAACCGAAACCGACCGGTTTTAAAAAACCGAAAACCGACATTTTGGTTTCAGTTTCGGTTTTAGTTTGCCCCAAAACCGAACCGAAATAATGGAAAGAATCTTGCAAAAGTTAAACAGAAAATGCTATTGATCAAAGCATCAAATTATTTTACTACAAGTTAATGTAAGGAATCAATTGTTGATTCCATCAACTAAAAGTATTTTGCATTGTTCATTGTGATCTAAGATCATTGACTTGTAAAAGTCAAACCTTCTTGTATGGAACGTGAAGTTAAAAAATACCACACATATATACACATTTAATTGCCAAGAAATCTTGAAGGAAACATTGATGGCAGAAGGGATTCAGACATTGGAAAAGACACCAACGTGGGCTGTGGCTGCTGTCTGTTTAGTCCTCGTTACCATATCCATTCTCGTGGAACATATTATTTCCTTAATTGGAAAGGTAACACATGTTTGCAAGTTGCTATTAATCGGATTCTTTCGAACCGGTGATTTCGGTCACCATTCTCATAACCAATCTAGACTCGTCAGACCAGAACCAACTATATAACTCGTTTACTGATTCATTTTCTACTGCAGTCTTCGTAACTTTTATTGGAGGCTTCATATTTTGTTAGAATCACATATACATACATATACGTTAATTTTTAGATTATTTATCACATTATCTGGTTTTGAAACCGGTCTAAATAGTGGACATGTATTATGGTTTTGGTACTTCTAGTGGCGGATTCAGAAATGTTTTTCAACAGTATCGGTTTTTTTTTATGGTGGAATATCGCTTAACTCAACATCTGAATTTTCGGTTCTAGTAAGGTCAGGTTAGTGATAATTTGTCTTTTCAACTAGTAAAACTAAGAGCTAAAATGAGGTAATCATGACCACGAAAAGGTTATGTACCATTGATTCGTTCCATAACCATTTTGATATAATAAGTGAAGTACTTGACCGAATTGATACTTTTGTTTTTCCAAATGTGATATGCATAGATTTGATATTTTCTAAGTAAGTTCAAAAATCTCCAGGGTCGGTCAGAAAATCGTTACATATGGTACATTTAAAATCATAAGATAGAAAAAACCATGAATACTTCTAAAAATGGAAAGAAATAATAAACCCTAATATGCATGATTTGCAGTGGTTGAAAAAGAATGATAAAAAGACATTATTTGAAGCACTTGAGAAGATCAAATCAGAGCTCATGCTACTTGGGTTCATCTCACTGCTGTTAACAGTTGGGAAAGCAACCATAACCGATATCTGCATATCGAAATCTCTTGCAGAGAATTGGCTTCCATGCAGTAAAAAAGACATTCAAGAAATGGATGCTCATCATGGTGGTGATCTAGTTGAAGCAGAAATTCATAGAAAGCTTCTGTCATTCTTTGCTTCTAACATGACAATGGCGACTAGACGAGTTCTTTCTGCCGCTACTGGTGATCATAAATGCAAAGCACAGGTGAATGAATACACATGATCAAGAAAATCTCGACACCCTTTTAAGTTTTAATTAAGATATCTTAATTTTCTTGAAAAAATGTGGTGTTTTTGTAGGGAAAGGTTCCGTTTCTGTCTAGTAACGCACTCCACGAGCTCCATATGTTCATCTTTTCATTGGCTGTGTTTCATGTGGTTTGTTCTATAATCACACTGGCTTTTGGTAGAGCTAAGGTATGTTTGTTTTTTGGGCCTTTTTTGTGTATAAATGGCTAGTGTTTATTTGGCTTTTCTTGTAATTTTGTGTAGATGAAAGAATGGAAGGCATGGGAGATAGAAACACAGACAATGGATCGATATACAAATGGTATGATCTAGAGGTGGCTAAGATGGGCGGGTTGTGTAACAAGTGAAAACATGTTCGGGTTGTGTTAATTAGGCCACTAACCCTCACAAATCAAATCATAAAGTTTTTCACAAATAACTAATTCATGGATTGCAATTAGAAAATTAATATTATTACAACAATAATCTAAATTAAATCTTTGAAGACGGTTTAGGATGTTGTATGCATTAAAAATATACTTTGGAATGCCTTTTTAACATCTTTGACTATTCGGACTAGGACTAGTTTTTTGTTAAGAATTTGAGACAAAACACATCCTGGATTGACACATTTTACTATATCTAGTATAGTCCTTTAGTTGACCTCTTTTTTAACAGTTTCATGTGGGTTGAATCATTTTTTCGTTCTTGAAGGTCCAGAAAGGTTTAGGCTCGCGAGAGACACAACTTTCGGTCAAAGGCACTTGAGTGTATGGTGCCAATCAACCATTCTTGTTTGGATGGTTTGTATGTCCAAAACAAGTGTTTGTTTTGTGCCTTCTTTAGCTACGGCTAATCTTTCCATGCCTTTATGCAGGTGGGGTTCATGAGACAATTTCTAATGTCAGTTCCAAAGGTTGATTATATGACTCTTCGCCATGGATTTATAATGGTAATTAAAAACTGTTGCATTCTTTAAATATATAACAGATTTTGAGTACTCGAACATGAACCATGAACCTTTAACCCCCTTAAAAGCCACCTGCTCAACGCAAGTTTCGTTATTGTTTTGCAAATATTGATAGGGTCCCTTAAGTTTTCTCTGGTAACAGGTTTTCATGGTTAAAAAAACTATGAACCATGAATGATTGATATCATCTTTTGTTCAGGCACATTTGTCACCAAGTAGTCATACAAATTTCAATTTTCATAAGTACATTAATCGATCACTTGAAGACGACTTCAAACTTGTCGTGGGAATCAGGTGAGATTATCAGGTTTTAGTCTCTAATAAACCTTTATTTATAAACCGGTTATTGAGTTTGAACTAATCTTTTCCACAGCCCACCAATCTGGTTCCTTGCAGTCTTGTTTCTACTCTTTAGCACCAACAGTAAACAAATCCTTAACCTTTTTAAATTAATCATCTGAATTTTATCGAATATAAATAAAATCTTGAATTTTTTTGTTGTGGGCAGGTTGGAAATCTTATCTATGGCTACCCTTTATCCCTTTGATTGTAAGCATATGTTTGCTTTCATTTTGTTACACTCATGTTCTTCAAAAATCATCCATAATGACTAATCAAACACTTGGTTTGATTTGGTGCAGATTGTCCTCTTAGTTGGGACAAAACTACAAGTGATCATAACCAAAATGGGCTTGAGGATTCAAGAAAGAGGTGCAGTGGTCAAGGGTACACCCTTGGTTCAGCCCGCTAACGATCTTTTCTGGTTCAACCGTCCTCACCTCCTGCTCTATCTCATTCACTTTGTCCTCTTTCAGGTTCATATTCTTTGGGGAAATGGGTTGAAACGGGCCGGGTAGGGTTGACCATTTT
Organism: Scalesia atractyloides; assembly: GCA_947069175.1. Classification (NCBI taxonomy): domain Eukaryota; kingdom Viridiplantae; phylum Streptophyta; class Magnoliopsida; order Asterales; family Asteraceae; genus Scalesia; species Scalesia atractyloides. The sequence continues at coordinate 82,086,545 of CAMTDV010000001.1, read as the reverse complement.
GACCATTTAAAATAAAATATAACCCAAATTAGGCGTGCAAAGGAGCTGAGCAGCTCACTAGTTGCTCGAGATCGGCTCCAGAAAAAGCTCGAAATGAGCCAAGCCTTATCGAGCCCGAGCCAAGTTTGAGCCTAAAATAAAGCTCGTTTATTTATCGAGCCCAAGCTTGAGCCTTGCATGTGAAGCTCGCTAGGCTCGTCAAGCCTTATCGAGAGCGTTAGCGTACATTACCCCTTACTAAAAGTTGTCTAGTACACGTGCTGAGCTAAGCTTTTTTAAACTTGTTTACAAGCCGAGCACGAATCTAAAAATACGCGTCTTTAGTACTCGAGCCTGAGCTTCACTTATCGAGCTCGTGAGCCTAAACGAGTCTATTATTTATGTTATTTATATTTAATATATAAACTAATAGATAATAAACGAGCCGAGCCTGAGCTGAGCTGAGCTCGAGCTTTGAAAACAAAGCTTGAACCGAGCTTAGCTCGGCTCGTTTGCACCCCTAACCCAAATCGACCCACTAATAAGCAAATGGTTCAGACTGCCAAATGCAAGCTCTAGTGTTCATATTCTTTTTTTGTCAATTTGTGATATTTTTTAGAGTCTTGTAATAAGTTTTCTTTGTTTTTGTGCAGAATGCATTTCAGTTGGCTTTTTTTGCATGGTCAGGGGTAAACCCACAAATCTTTTGATTGTTTTAATTATAAATGTATCAACTTTTATGATTTTCCCTCTTAAAGATGTCATTCTACTCTTGATGTTTTCAGTATGAATACGGGCCGAAATCATGCTTCCATAAGAACAAAGCCGATTTTGGGATCAAGATTTCAATGGGGTGAGTAGTGATATAATAATGTATATGACTTTCTTGATGATTTCAGTTTATAAAGTAGGTTTTAATTTATTGAATTTGCAGGGTGTTTGTACTAATACTATGCAGCTATGTGACTTTACCTCTCTATGCACTAGTGACACAAATGGGTTCAACCATGAAGCCCACCGTGTTCAAGGAACAAGTGGTTAAGGCGCTACTCAAATGGCACCAGAATGCTAAAAAACAAGTTGAACTCAACCGTAAATCCAACTTTACGACACCAGGGTCCACTACGCCTAGCACACCATCTCACATGACATCTAGTAGAACAAGCAACCATTCGGCTCAATCGGTGTCCCAGTTCCATGACACGGTCTTTGAACCAAGGAGTCCGGTTGGCACACTTCCTGGGGCCACAGGTGTAGCCACGAATGATGGTCCGGTGATTGACCAACATAATATTGATGTAGACTCAATGGAGTTCTTATTTGAACAATACATAGATTTATGAATTTGAAAATTGAAGTGGTGATCAAAAGGTAAAGAAGTTTAGTTCTATATAAATTTAATTCTTTACATTCTCATTTTGTTCCTTCTATTTTTATACAATTTAGTTTTGTATATTTGTATGTTGTTTAGTTAGAGCCGGGGTCTGTCTGAAAGCAGCCTATCTATCCCTATGGATAGAGGTAAAATTTGCATACATCTCACTTTCTTCAGACCCTACCAGTAACTTTGTTGTTTATGTGGTTTTCGTGAATAAGTGGATTGTTAGAGGGGTATATTTAAATTCTTTTTAATGATGGCAATTGAACATAGAATAGGTCCTCAAGTGTGAACAAATTTCTTTTAAAAGATACTATTAGTTTCACTCTTGTTTCACTTTGTTCTTTCTTTTGTATGAATACATTGAACCTACACAATTCATGATTAATCATGTAAAGAGTCTAAATCAATATATAGACTTTGCGGCCAGCAAATGAGACTCCATTTCCATGGAATTGATACTTCCTAGTTGGATCCCACCTAATATTTCACGAGTGAGAAAATATGGTAGATGATACATATTATTGAAAGTTAGAATCATCTTCACTATGTTTTTGAAGTAGTATGTTAAACCATTTAGTTGGTTTAAGTTGCATGAAATCAACTCTAAGATAATACAAGGTACTCTAGTTTTATTAAAAAAAACCAACCCCACCAATTGAGACACAATCAATTTGCGAGTTCTTGTATGTGAACATTTTGGTTCGATTTCTTATCAAGACAAATTTGTTAATGTGTATACAATGAAATATTTTTTGTAAAAAGTAGGCTACCGTCATATTCATAGATTTTAACAGACAATTGACACATACCATTAATGTATCATGTCAGGACACGGTTTAAGTGAAATGATATCAAATTTTGGTTTTGATCATTGGAGTTTGATGGTTTTTGATCAGTAACAAGGACAGTTTATTTTTGTTGCGCGCACTCGTTAAATATATTAGTTGGCTTAGTGAAAATGCCTAACATGCCTATCAGCCTATCATCTAAGCTCATGAGCACCAAAGTTAATAATCACTTGATTTGTCACACCCCGACCCGCAGCGAAAAAGGTGATCGAGGCATGATTGGGTTATCATCAAAGCTCATGACATTTACTATAACGTTTCATATTCATTATTACAATTTAAAGGGAAACATACAATCATAATTACATCATGTCCTAAACATCATTCTAAACTTCATTGTTTTCTTCTAAGGCATTTCCTATGTTTTCCTTGCTTCATCATGTTCACCTGTATCATGTGTAAAAATGGTTTTTGGATCAACAAAAAGTTGGCGAGTGAATCCTATGAAAAACATTTGAACAAGTTTATTTAATTGATTATAAAATAAAGTACACAACCACACATGAGTAAAAATAGATGTAAACTGATTCACAAAAACAATTAATCATTACACACATACAATAATAGATTGTTTTGAGGCACGCGTTGCTCAACTCGTCTCCCACGAGGAACTGACGGGCCTAATGAATGAATTGCATATAACTTGACAATATGAAATACATAACTACAAACAATATATACAATCTAAGTTTAGATCACAATATGGTATGGCACAAGTTTAAATAAACAAGTTAATTTTTAGTGACACATGACACACCTCAAAACGTGTAATTAAAAAGGGGAGTTGTAAGATTCACTCACATTGGGTGCGTTCGGTTGATGATGTTGAATACGCACGAAGTTGGATTTAACCACGAGTGAAACTAACCTAGATAATAACATAATGGTTTGGTAAATAAGGGGATTTTATTAATCAATTTTAGTAGGATGATTGGATATATTTTTGTGAGTTTAAGGCTATTTTCTAACCTTAAAAATGTTATTTTTAAGTATTTTTAATTGATTTTTAAATAAAATAAATAAATAAAATTAATAAAAAAAGTTGACTTTTTGCGACAGTTGACCGTTGACTTGTTGACCTGTTGACCGGTCAGGCTGTGAAATTGTTTGCGCCGGGTGAGGCTCGAACCCGAGACCTCCCGTTCGCGTGCACGCAGCTCTACCAACTGAGCTACGTGTCTAACCCGAAATATTTCTGTTTTTAATTATATTTATATACAAACTGAACTAATATGAAAATCATTTGTTTTAAAAACGATTTTAAATGTCTCGAACCGGTGTTCTCCACAGGTCTCGAACCCGGGACCTGTGGTTTGGGTTAACACACAGTCCACCGCTGGACTGTGTGTCTAACTTGTTAAATACTCTGATTTTTATTATACTTATATACAAACTAAATAATTTCATTTCTGCCTTATATAAAAAGTTTGATAATTGTCCGGATCGGTGCGGTAGTCCGGACTCGAACTCGTGACCTGTGTTTTAAACACGCACACAGTCCACCACTGGACTGTGTGTCTATCTTGGTTATTATTCCGGTTTTTATTAAACTTAACATCTATGTGAAATGAATCCGGTTTAGTAAAAAAAAGAACATTTTTATCAAGGTAAGCATGCGTGGGACAAGAATCGAACTCGGGACGTGAGCGTGTTTATGTGCACACAGTCCACCGCTGGACTGTGTGTCTAACCCGAGTTATATCTTGATTTAAATTAAACTTATAGACAACAGAAACTTCGTCTTCTTCGTTGGACTCAACCAGAAACGGAGTCCGACTGGTGCGATGATTTTATCAAGTTTCTTTAGTGAGTTATGATTAATTACAGGTGAGATAAATAAAAAGAATGAAAGATTAAGCGTAAGGTATACCGAACTGGACTCCTCTGTTTCTCCGGCGAAACTCCGGTGACAGCAGATTATTCCGGCGACGTGTGTCCTGCGGCAGAGAGTCTTCAGGGAGCTTGAGATGAGTGTGGGTGGCTTCGGTGTGAGCTCTGGGGGTTCAGTAAGGCACAGAGGTGAAAGGTTCGGTTTTCCGGCGAGTTGCAGAAGTTCTCCGGCGAGTGGAATTACGTCGGGAAAAAGTGTGATTGTGAGCGAAAAAGCTAACAAAGGTTAGAGGGGGTATTTATAGGGCAGAACATCGACGTATTTAGTCTGATTTTCGTCTTGATTCGTCGGTTAAAGATTTTCCAGCGGTTATGACTTGCGTCGCGGATTCAGGCGTCGGTTATAACCGATGTAGTAGTTAATGTTTACGTTAAAACTGAAGAAACCGTCCAATCTCGGCGAAATCGTCGGGATTTCCGACGACTGCGATTGGGCGCGTCGGTTTTTGAATTCGAGATTTATTTTATGTATTAATTGTCTCCAGTAATTAACAAGGAACATAAGTGGCGCAGTGGTTGAATGGTTGAGTGTTAAGGCGTTGTTGAATGGCTGGCTGACCCGGGTTCGAAACCCGGCAGAAGCCTTTTATTTTTATTTCCTTATTTTAAATACTTTTTCAAAAATAAATTATATATTCCAATATACTTATTAATTATGTATCGTTTAAAATTAATTTGGGCATTAAATAAGCAACGAAATTTTTAACTGATTGTTCGGTTAATAAACGGAGCGGGTTTGGTAAATCCGTTTTTTGACGGATGTTACAGTATCCCCTGCTTTTTTAGAAATTTCGTCCCGAAATTTAAGTAGTGACATATTTGTCTAAAAAGAATGGTGTTTAGTTTGACAGTTACATACTTAGAAAAAGTAAGGGTTTAAGTTTTTGTTTGAGGCGGTAACGTTCCTTGTAAGGGTTAAGTACCCTGCTACAGGAATCGCTTTTTGTTGCCTACGGTAAAAATATTGATAAGCAGAGTTGATTCACTAAGTATGATTTCATGCGTAAGAGTTTTGATATGTTTGGGAAAATATGGTTATATCCTAAAACAACATTTCTAATACTACAACCTACATGGAACTTCTCATAACCGTCTAACAATGCCTCTGATCCTTTGACAAGAATACTTATATATAGGAAGTACCAGCGGCGTATCCACCATATTCTTGTCAAATTTTCATTGGTTTTATCAGTAAGTTATGATTGGTTCTATGATGTGACTCTAGAACATAAATAAACGCCACAACAAATGTACCAAGAAATTACTAAATCCTACATAGAACTTCTCATAACCATCTAACAATGCCTCTGATCCTTTGACAAGAATACTTATATATAGGAAGTACCAGCGGCGTATCCACCATATTCTTGTCAAATTTCCATTGGTTTTATCAGTAAGTTATGATTGGTTCTATGATATAACTCTAGAACATAAATAAACACAACAACCAATATCTGAGTCCAAATTCTGATAGCATACATGTTTGATGGTGACAGTTCCTCTCTCATTTGTTATGATGGAGAGGTTAGTTTATGTAGAAATAGAACACAATCCAATTTCTTTTAATGGCGAGATGATATGAATGTTAAATCAGTGAATGTAACACAAATTTCAACCAAAACAATACTAAATCCTACATGGAACTTCTCATAACCGCCTGATAATGCCTCTGATCCTTTGGCAAGAATACTTATATATAGGAAGTACCAGCGGGGTATCCACCATATTCTTGTCAAATTTTCATTGGTTTTATCCGCAAGTTATGATTAGTTCTATGTGACTCTACAACAACACAACAACCAAAACTTGACTCTTAATTCTGATAGTATCCATGTTTGAATGATGACAATACATCTCTCGTTTGTTGTGATGGAGAGGTTAGTCATTGTGGAAGTGAGACATAGCTCAACTTCTGAAATTGAAATACGCTGAAATGTATGATGAACAAACTTTGACCAAAACATACTAAATCCTACATGGAACCTCTCATAACCGCCTGATAATGCCTCTGATCCTTTGACAAGAATACTTATATATAGGAAGTACCAGCGGCGTATCCACCATATTCTTGTCAAATTTTCATTGACTTTATCCGCAAATTATGATTAGTTCTATGTGACTCTACAACAACACAACGACCAAAACTTGAGTCTTAATTCTGATAGTATCCATGTTTGAATGATGACAATACCTCTCTCGTTTGTTGTGATGGAGAGGTTAGTCATTGTGGAAGTGAGACATAGCTCAACTTCTTTAAATGATGAAATTGAAATACACTGTAATGTATGATGAACAAACTTTGACCAAAACATACTAAATCCTACATGGAACCTCTCATAACCGCCTGATAATGCCTCCGATCCTTTGACAAGAATACTTATATATAGGAAGTACCAGCGGCGTATCCACCATATTCTTGTCAAATTTTCATTGACTTTATCCACAAGTTATGATTAGTTCTATGTGACTCTACAACAAACACAACAACCAAAAGATCGTATTGCATGTACTGAAAATGAAAAATGTCTGTGCGATCAAGGCTCAATCAAACGGAGCCGATCGTATTGCATGTACTGAAAATAATAAATTTAATCTAAACAATAATCACACAAACAGTTTATACATGGAACCTCTCATAACCGCCTGATAATGCCTCCGATCCTTTGACAAGAATACTTATATATAGGAAGTACCAACGGCGTATCCACCATATTCTCGTCAAATTCTCATTGGCTTTATCCTTAAGTTATGATTGGTTCTATGTGATTCTAAAACATAAAGAAAAACATAAAACTAAACGATTGGAGTTGAATCTTGATTTTCGGTGAAGGGGACTAGTTGGGTGTTTTCGTTTGGGCCGTCATTATCTTCGACATGACTGGTGTTGATGTTGAACACTCTTCCTCTTGCTGGTGGCCTAGTGATTGGGTTTTCTTGATTTACTTGGTTAACTGGGTTTGATTGAGCTTGAGCGTTTATGATGTTAACCAATCGAGGGCACGTGTTTCTAAAGTGGGTAGGGTCGCCACAATTAAAACAAGCTCGAACATATGGGAACATGGGGTATTGGGGTTGTTGATAGGTTTGGATCATGTTTTGAGTAGGGGGAGAGATTTGGTTTTGAGGGGTGCGGCAAACATTGCTCAAATGACCATAGCGTCCACAATTCGCACATAGTCGACAAGGTAAGGTAGGGAGATGGTGATAAAAACAGGTGTTGCATCGAGGGTGAGGTCCAAGGTATGGTTTTTTATTTAGGTAAATTGAGTTGGGTGCTACTTGCGTGATTGGGATAGCTTGGATGGGTATGGCTTGTGTAATTGGTTGATTACGTTGGGTGACATCGAGAAGTTGCCCATCTCGTTTTCTCTTAAAAGTGGGTTGAGGAGGGGATTCGGTTTGGGTGGAGTTTGAAGTTTCAGTCGATGCCTTATCCTTCTTCTTCTCCTCCTTGAAGTCTTTGTTCCGGATTCGGTTTTCGGTGAGCTCTGTAGCTAACTCCATTGCTGCTTCCAAAGTTGCAGGCGTGGTACTTATCACAGAGTCTTGAATCTTTGACGGAAGACCTCGAATGTAGTGCTCGATCAAACGGTAGAGGGGAGTGAACAAGTTGGGAACCATTTGATTTAACTCGAGGAACCTTTTGTTGTATGTGGTGTGGTCGCCTTCTTTTTGCTTCAACGAATAGAACGCATCCTCTAATTTCTTGATTTCGCTCCTTGGGCAAAATCGTCTGGTCATGATTTCCTTCAACTCTTCCCAAGTCAAAGTCATAGCGTCTTCAACGCCTCGTTTGGCCTTCTCTGTATTCCACCAAGTAAGTGCTATTCCATATAAACGACCGGTAGCATATCGCACTTTGCGATCATCGGGGCAATCGCAATTTAGAAAAGTGTTCTCCATTTCTTCAAACCAATGGAGGAGAGCGGTGACACCTTCAGTCCCTTCGTATTTTGGAGGGTCGCATGATTTGAAATGCTTGTAGGTGCATTTAGTGGTAATTGGGGGAGGGTTGATAACGTTTTAATCTTCTTGGTGGACAGGATTAGCGGTAAGTGCTTGTTGGACTTGAATTACAATGTTGGGTATTACGGCAGCCATTTGTTGAGCGATTAGGGCAGCCATGCGCTCGCGGGCTTTTTCTGCTCTCGTCTTCCTACGGGCGAGATTAGAAGACATCTACAAGGAATACATGTCAAGAGTATGAGTTGGATGTTTTTGGGATCATGGGTCGTATTTAGGAATGAACATACATAAAATAAATATAGAAAAATAAATCTACTACATCCATAGGATGTCTTGGGCTTTGCTCGTCATTGGGCCTTGCATGCCGCCATACTTCACCTTCGTATTCATGTGGGCCCCCATGAATACCGGGTTTTTCATATGGTTCGCATGTGTTAGCCTGGTTAAGTACACTAAAACCCGGAGAAAATCGAGAAATATGTAACGTATGATATTCGGAATGTGCCCAGGTATAGACACGGTGACACCTCAAAGTGGGGTTAGTTCGAACGACGTTTGGTGTGGCATGTTTTGGCCTAATAGGTCCTTCGTACTCTCATCGTTAGTCCCAAGGTAGGCAAACTGGTCCGTTATATTGGATTTATACGAATGCCAACCTAGACAGGACGTTCCGACTACCGGTACTTGTACCCTTCCAGTTACTACATGCCCGTCGCAGAACTTACTTTGATGAGATTTGAAAATTGCGACAAAATCTTTGAATAATGAAAGTATGAAGATGATTTGAATATATATGAACATTGAAATATGTATGATGAATGTGCATGTAAGTATGTATGTTTGACTGCAAGTATAAACAAATATGAAACAGATAAACATCATAAGTTTGCATGTAACCGCATAAACAATTAAGATCTAGTCAACTATAGTATAGGCTCTAAGGGTCTAATAACCTATCCTATATCCCTATAGTCATGGCTCTGATACCAATCTGTCACACCCCGACCCGCAGCGGAAAAGGTGATCGAGGCATGATTGGGTTATCATCAAAGCTCATGACATTTACTATAACGTTTCATATTCATTATTACAATTTAAAGGGAAACATACAATCATAATTACATCATGTCCTAAACATCATTCTAAACTTCATTGTTTTCTTCTAAGGCATTTCCTATGTTTTCCTTGCTTCATCCTGTTCACCTGTATCATGTGTAAAAATGGTTTTTGGATCAACAAAAAGTTGGCGAGTGAATCCTATGAAAAACATTTGAACAAGTTTATTTAATGGATTATAAAATAAAGTGCACAACCACACATGAGTAAAAATAGATGTAAACTGATTCACAAAAACAATTAATCATTACACACATACAATAATAGATTGTTTTGAGGCACGCGTTGCTCAACTCGTCTCCCACGAGGAACTGACGGGCCTAATGAATGAATTGCATATAACTTGACAATATGAAATACATAACTACAAACAATATATACAATCTAAGTTTAGATCACAATATGGTATGGCACAAGTTTAAATAAACAAGTTAATTTTTAGTGACACATGACACACCCCAAAACGTGTAATTAAAAAGGGGAGTTGTAAGATTCACTCACATTGGGTGCGTTCGGTTGATGATGTTGAATACGCACGAAGTTGGATTTAACCACGAGTGAAACTAACCTAGATAATAACATAATGGTTTGGTAAATAAGGGGATTTTATTAATCAATTTTAGTAGGATGATTGGATATATTTTTGTGAGTTTAAGGCTATTTTCTAACCTTATAAATGTTATTTTTAAGTATTTTTAATTGATTTTTAAATAAAATAAATAAATAAAAATAATAAAAAAAGTTGACTTTTTGCGACAGTTGACCGTTGACTTGTTGACCTGTTGACCGGTCAGGCTGTGAAATTGTTTGCGCCGGGTGAGGCTCGAACCCGAGACCTCCCGTTCGCGTGCACGCAGCTCTACCAACTGAGCTACGTGTCTAACCCGAAATATTTCTGTTTTTAATTATATTTATATACAAACTGAACTAATATGAAAATCATTTGTTTTAAAAACGATTTTAAATGTCTCGAACCGGTGTTCTCCACAGGTCTCGAACCCGGGACCTGTGGTTTGGGTTAACACACAGTCCACCGCTGGACTGTGTGTCTAACTTGTTAAATACTCTGATTTTTATTATACTTATATACAAACTAAATAATTTCATTTCTGCCTTATATAAAAAGTTTGATAATTGTCCGGATCGGTGCGGTAGTCCGGACTCGAACTCGTGACCTGTGTTTTAAACGCGCACACAGTCCACCACTGGACTGTGTGTCTATCTTGGTTATTATTCCGGTTTTTATTAAACTTAACATCTATGTGAAATGAATCCGGTTTAGTAAAAAAAAGAACATTTTTATCAAGGTAAGCATGCGTGGGACAAGAATCGAACTCGGGACGTGAGCGTATTTATGTGCACACAGTCCACCGCTGGACTGTGTGTCTAACCCGAGTTATATCTTGATTTAAATTAAACTTATAGACAACAGAAACTTCGTCTTCTTCGTTGGACTCAACCAGAAACGGAGTCCGACTGGTGCGATGATTTTATCAAGTTTCTTTAGTGAGTTATGATTAATTACAGGTGAGATAAATAAAAAGAATGAAAGATTATACGTAAGGTATACCGAACTGGACTCCTCTGTTTCTCCGGCGAAACTCCGGTGACAGCAGATTATTCCGGCGACGTGTGTCCTGCGGCAGAGAGTCTTCAGGGAGCTTGAGATGAGTGTAGGTGGCTTCGGTGTGAGCTCTGGGGGTTCAGTAAGGCACAGAGGTGAAAGGTTCGGTTTTCCGGCGAGTTGCAGAAGTTCTCCGGCGAGTGGAATTACGTCGGGAAAAAGTGTGATTGTGAGCGAAAAAGCTAACAAAGGTTAGAGGGGGTATTTATAGGGCAGAACATCGACGTATTTAGTCTGATTTCCGTCTTGATTCGTCGGTTAAAGATTTTCCGGCGGTTATGACTTGCGTCGCGGGTTCAGGCGTCGGTTATAACCGATGTAGCAGTTAATGTTTACGTTAAAACTGAAGAAACCGTCCAATCTCGGCGAAATCGTCGGGATTTCCGACGACTGCGATTGGGCGCGTCGGTTTTTGAATTCGAGATTTATTTTATGTATTAATTGTCTCCACTAATTAACAAGGAACATAAGTGGCGCAGTGGTTGAATGGTTGAGTGTTAAGGCGTTGTTGAATGGCTGGCTGACCCGGGTTCGAAACCCGGCAGAAGCCTTTTATTTTTATTTCCTTATTTTAAATACTTTTTCAAAAATAAATTATATATTCCAATATACTTATTAATTATGTATCGTTTAAAATTAATTTGGGCATTAAATAAGCAACGAAATTTTTAACTGATTGTTCGGTTAATAAACGGAGCGGGTTTGGTAAATCCGTTTTTTGACGGATGTTACGTGATTAACTTTCATAATAAAATGATATCTTACCAAGTGATTACACTCATCAACTCTATAAATTGACTTGGTGAAAAGGCCTAAGTTGGCCCACCATGGGTAAATTATACAAAAGTTGTCATTGTACCTGTGGTCAAGTTTTACAAATTTCATCATAACAAGTAACAACTTTGTCATTGATTAGGTGAAAGTTTAAATTAGCTTTTCAATTGTTTCATCCACTTGCAACCCAAATGCTTGTAACCCCGTGGTCGATCTGACTAGCTCGATAATGACCTTTCAATATAAACTTCATCTCACCATCAATTGACGCTTTCCAAATATCAACATGTCAAAATGTATATTATAACACCATAGTTCATTGGCTAAGCATTGGGTCAGTAAGATAATTGACATGTATTATGTAAAACACGGATCAATCTTGTATTTGTTTAAACGTCTTAAACCAACCATGCTTCTTGTAAACATGACTTATGGATCTCGAGACTTAAAGAGACATAATTCTCAACTAAAAATTAAAGTCAAGTTCTAAAGAGCGATTTTGATGTTGGTTTTGCTCCTTAGATGCGTGTTCTAACTCCTAACCACATGTACCCACTCTGTTAATATGACGGAGTTTTCCACATTTTCAACATGTCAATTTCGACAATGCATTATTGGTATCCTTGTACTTTCTTTCCTTTGAAGTAGGAAGTCGTTTTCTTACCTTCCTCTACCATGATGAGGGTCAAGGAATAGAGATTCATCTACACGCAAGTGACTTAGTTGCACAATACATGACCTAAGTCCCCAACCCAAGCCTAATACAAAGCTTAGCAAAAGAATCCTAAGCTAACAACCAATAGGTCAAATTCTACAAACTTCATCATTAACCATTTGATTATGGTCATTCGGTCTATTATAACTCATACGAGAGTTTAACCTTCCTTTGATCTCTTATAAGAGCATACACAATGTGGGTGTTTCACAAACTGTCACCTCAACGTCACATCAGATTTCCAAACTTTCACAAATCCCATTAAAAATATTAAATATGTGTGTGTATGTGAAACTGGAGGGTCCCATCTAAGCAATCTTGACCAAGTCTGTAAATTCGGACTTCAAATCCAGACTACCCCATGGACTTGCTCCACAATGTGAGGTTTGTTCTCCTTTGTCCGTCCCCCTTGCCACACAATCCGGAATTCTAAAAAAAATCACCCCCTTGCCACACAATCCGGAATTCTAAAAAAATCACTTTGTGGGTGCTCTAAATCCAGACTTCTAAAAAAACAATTGTGGGTGCTCTAAATCCCAAATAATGAATTAGATTAATCACCAACACTCAAAATAGTATGTAATGATTATGTTTTTTAACTATGTATAACCATTATGAATGAACTTTAAATGTCACCATAATTTAAATAATATATATCACATCAATTTGCAAGTACCAATAAAAGAAGCCAAGGACTCAATCATAACAATTAACAAACCTTGTAATTCAATATTACTTTCATAAACATATAACATGAACAAATATGTACACATATACCCCTAATAATTTAGTACCATTACTATCATGGATGCACAATGTTTATAAGATTATCCAAATCCTCCAATTTTAAACATGTATTTACAAACACAACATGAAGTCTCACAACTATTTCTGTTCCATGGGTTCTGCTTTGCAAATAGGACATGAGTTCTTCATTGACAACCATTTTCTGATGCACCCGACATGAAAATCGTGCCTGCAAACTCGTAGCATGCCAAGATCATCCATGTTTGCATACTCTTCCTGCAAATTAAACAGTAGATTAATCAATATATACAAGTAAACTTTTATATAATGCAAATCTCACCAGGCATATGGCACAGGTTCCTTCATCTTGCATTTGGTCTGAAGAACAGTAAATAGATTCTTGCATACATTTTGAGATTAGATGATCTGATAGGCCAGTGCCTACACTTCCAATTCTTTCCCCAAGTGCAAGTAGCTCCTATTAATTTCATTTAAAAAACAATAAACAATAGTAATATTAATGATAATAATAATAATAATAATAATAATAATAATAATAATAATAATAATAATAATAATAATAAGAGTAAAATGCCATTTTCATCCATGAGGTTTGGCCAGTTTTGCGACTTTCGTCCAAAGGTTTGTTTTTCCGCATCTGGAACCAAATGGTTTGAAATCTTGCCATTTTCATTTTCATATGGCTTGTTAACTCCATCTATTTTTCTCTGTTAAGTCAAGGGTATTTCCATCTTTTCCAGTTAAATTAAATGGCAAGTCGGTTTTTTTTCAGGGATATTCGGTCTTTTTACATAAAGTAAAAAAGACCGAAATGTCCTTTAAGTTAGCAAAGAAGACGAAAATACCCATAACTTAACGGAGAAAATGGATGGAGTTAACAAGCCGTGTGAAAATAGCAAGATTTAAAACCTTTTGGATCCAGATGCGGAAAAACAAACCTTTTGATGAAAGTTGCAAAACTGGCCAAACCTCAGGGACGAAAATGACATTTTACTCTAATAATCAAAATAATAATAATAGTAGTAGTAGTAGCAGCAGCACTAATAATATTATAAACGTAAATGTCTCGGCCAACCTCGTAGCTCATGTCATCAATGTCAAGTCTCATGTCTTGATGTTGATCAAATGGATTTCTAGATCCGTTGGAAGTTGACTGGTCCACAATCATATGACCCTGCATATTCAAGATAAAAGTCAACACGGGTCAAATTTACAGATACAGCAACCGCCACGTCATATCACTTTAACCAGTTAACAGGTCAAATCACACTATAAAAAGTGTCGGCAATGGACATACCTGAGATGGCGGTCGATCATGATAATTCACACGCGATAAAGATCGGTATCTACGGTCACTAGCGGGCCAGCCTACGGTGGATGAAGGCCTAGGCAGATGGGAAGGATGACCATTGGTTGCTAGTCGCAGCCTATCGTCTGTCACGTTGGTTGAAGACAACCTGAAAGTTGGCGTAGACCTTTGACTTTGACTATATCCACTTCGAATTGCTCTCACAGACTGCGCAGAGGAACTCGGAAAATTTCGGAGAGCGTGATTGTTATTTTGTGGCGCGTTTACTATCAACGAACTACGGGTACTGCTTCCTTGGAGAAATGGGTTTAATTCATAACTAATAGAACTGATATCTGCAATTTGAAAAATAATATTTTTCATTGAGTAAAATGCCATTTTCGTCCTGAGGTTTGGCCAGTTTTGCACCTTACGTCCAAAGGTTTGTTTTTCCGAATCTGGATCCAAGAGGGTTGAAATCTTGTCATTTTCATCCGGCTCGATAACTCCATCCATTTTTTCCGTTAAGTCAAGGGTTTTTTTCGTCTTTTTGTTAACTTTAAGTGCAATTCGGTATTTTAAATACTTGTACATAAAGTGAAAAAGACTGAATTGCCCTTTAAGTTTTCAAAAAAGATGAAAATACCCCTAACTTAACGGAGAAAATGGATGGAGCTAACGAGCCAGATGAAAATGCCAATATTTCAAACCTTTTGGATCTAGATACGGAAAAACAAACCTTTGGACGAAAGTCGCAAAATTGGTCAAACCTTAGGGACGAAAATGACATTTTACTCTATTTCCTTTAGATTAGAGTGAAGAAAGTTGATGATATGTACATGAGACCTTACCTTGAGCAAGAGAAGACATATTATTTGAATTCAAATTTATCGAGGGTGAAACCGAAACATCCATCGGTTGACTAATTGTATAAAAGTCACGCGATATATTATTTGCCAAGTGACTTCTCACAGAGTTTGCTTCCAAGTCAAACGTTGACCGGCTTCTCACATTCCTAAGCGAGTTCTCCGCACCGATCGAAACGCCAATTGGGTTTGTCGTATGATAATCCCATGGTGCGTGAAGAAAGTTTGCGGGTTGACTTTCTTGCCAGGGTTCGTTGACCATTACAACATCAGAAGAACTTTGACCATCGGGAACACCGGGGCTTTTGCGTTTAGAATGAACTCTTGCATTACCGATCCTAATATTGAATAAATCTTCTTCGTTAAAAGGATTTCCACTGTAATTAGATGAAGATGCTACATAAGCAGATGGTGTATGTGTATGCATAGAAAGATCCGATGGACCAGCAACATCTTGTTGAAAATTCGGGATTTGTAGATTGTGAGGCAATGAAGAATATGCATTCGCTGTTGGTGTGTGGTTATAGTGTGTGTATTGTGCTCCATCGATCGACATATTATCTGTGGATATATAACAAAAAGGTTATTTTTTTGTTCATTAATCACTAACGATATGAAACAAAATGAGTTTTAATATTTACCTGTATGCGCGTAGATATTTTCTGCAAAGTTCCAGCTCGGATCATTCTCGGTCTCTAGCATGTAGGATGGATTGAAATATCGCTGATGCGCCATTTTGATCAGAATCTTGACGGGTCGCCAAGATCACAATGATTGATTAAAAGATTATGTTTCCTTTTGAAAAAGTAATAAACAATAAAAAATTAGGAATTGCATCAAAATTAAGGCATAGATTGACCACAAGTAAAACACAGCTTTGCAACATCTAAATTCACAAGAACAATACAAAAGCAAACCAATCAAATCCCCAGTTTCTCTTTGCAATCTATACTATATTATAATGCATACAAGAAGGACAAAAGATCATTCTACATGACTTTCAAAAGTTTAAAAGATTACAACTTTTAAAGCATACGGTACAGTCCTAAACATATCGGTGACCTTTAAACCAACTTCGTCACGATTTTCAAACAATCATTACTTTTTATACGTTAATACTTTTTAGAGTAAAGTACATGAATGCTCCTTCCGGTTCACTAAAATTTTGGATTTGCTCCCAAAATTTTCAAAAGTACAGAGATGGTCTCTATGATTTACACTTTGTAACGCATTTCGTCCCCGGTATATTCCTAAAGTACATGGATGGTCCATGTGGTTTGCACTTTGTAACGCATTTAGTCCCTAACTTGAACATGCTTAAACCTTTGAATTTATTGACTGGAGACTAAATATGTTACAAAGTGCAAACCAAATGGACCATTCATTTACTTTTGGAAAGCCAGGGACCAAACACAAAATTTTAATGAACCACATACTCTACTTTCTAAATTAAACTACAACGTATCAACGAGCATAGTTTTGGTAAATTAAAAAAAATAAGTGTATATTAGTGTATCTAAATGAACATCTACCTTACTGCAATATATCTCAAAAATTAAACTAAACTTGTGCAACAAATCTTTCAAACGGTTATACATACATCTGAATTTCATGTGTTTGTATACATACACGATCAAATAAAACAAGCGATCAACAAAAAAAAAAGCAAAACAAGAAACAGATTAATGAAAACAGGAGAAAGTACATTAACAATCGAAAGAATTGATGTAAAATTGTGTAGGAAATCAGTTATCGGTTGATTGAGGAAAGTGAAAGGGAAGAATGATTCATACCTGTGTGTGTTTGACGGTGTGGATGAAAGTGAAATGCTATGAAGAAACGGTGGGTGTGTGTGTGTGTGTGTGTGTGTGAGAGAGAGAGAGAGAGAGAGAGAGAGAGAGAGAGTGAGGGGATTCGGTGGAAGAAAGAAGGCTTTTAAAAGGGTGTGCGTATGAGTTGGGTTTGGCTTGTGACTGACTACAAGGAAGTATGTAATGTAATGGATTCACATCTTAAACTATTATAGGTATGTTCTTTATATCATGATTTTTGTTTATATATAAATTCTATAAATACAAAATTTTGTTACAAATATAATGACTTTTATATAAAATTATGAATAAAAGCATCATGTTTTTTTTACAAATGTAAATATGTTATGTTATGAACGAGTGGGATTCGTTGCGCTTTGCGGAAGACTTTCGGTCGGTATCAGTTTGGTTCGTTATAGTATGAGTACGATAGTGACACTTGGTTGAGTAACTGAAAAAGATAAAAACGAATAATGGTACCAATGTAATGTAATATAACATAACATAATATATTGTAATGTAATATTAATTAAACTAAACAAAGAGTATAATATGATATAATATAACATGACATAATATAATATGATATTACATAACATAACATTATATTTTAGAATATTAACTAAACTAAACAAGGAATTATAATAAAAACTTGTGGGTTTGGACATAATTAAAGATAAAAAAATATGTGAACATTATATCTTATATTATTATATAATATGTATGAGTTTTATATTTATCATATTTTAAAATTAAGTACATAAAAGACTAATAAAAAGAGTCGTAATAAAGACACACCCTAAAATCTTAATTTCACTCCTTGTATATGGGTCATATAACATTATATGACCCGTATAGAATAATCTGACATGACAAATATTGGGTCGTATAATGTTATACGGCTCGTGTGATGTTATACGGCTCATACAGATGGAGAAAATATTAGGTTGTATAACATTCTATACAATCCGTATAGCATTATATGAGTTTTGGTCGTATAACATTTTATGCGGGTCGTATAATGTTATACAACCCGTATACATGGAGACAAAAAAACATCTTTGACATTTTTTGTGCAACAATCAGTTGTACGACACTTAATATTCTATACAGACCGTATACGTATAAGGATGTGAAAATAAATTTTAGAACTGTCGGAATAGTGACAACCATAAAAAAACTAAAAACATTCTTTCTATTAAAGTGTTTTCCTCGCAACAAAGAGGTTTGGTAATTGTACACATATTAAAGTTTAAGGTATATAATTGTTTAATATTCTTATGTAGCATGTTCAATAATTATCTTTTTATAATTATGATGAGTTTTTATAGTTTTATATAAAGCCATGGATGAATGCATCACTTTTATACAAAGTAGAATAAATTTTTATATATTCATTTGGAATTTCTATATCCGCTTTAAAATTGTAAAGATTTTTTAAACAAAAGTTTTCAATGTATGATATAAAATGTTCTTAAAAGCATAATTGGTGATGGGGTAACCCCCTCCCAACACTCTAATCAACAAAAGGACTAGGCGAACCTCAATTAAAAAAGGGGAAATAAACATATTGACTAGCTTAAAAAATACATATAGATTACATAATGTTATCTTAGTTATTTATAAAATTTAGGACTTTTGTAATAGATAAAAAGTGTCAAGTTTGAAGGGTACCGGTCAAAAGCATATTACACAAGAAGTCATACTTAAAAAAAACACAACGTAATCACTTCTAACCATCGTTAAGCCACATCCATTAAAAGAAACAAGTGAAAAAGCAAGAGCTTTAAGTTTTATATCCACTAATAATAACACCTCATGAAACACTTAATTTTAGTTTTTAAGTTAGAAGATAAACCGATACCTAAGAATGTTGCATCCCAACTTCAAGTTGAGTCTTATTTGTTAAAAGATAAAAAATTCGTCTTTGTATTGTTCGTTAATTCTTTTGACTCTTTTTTTCCGAGTGAACGACTAGATAACACAACACAAAAAAGCAATGAAGATATGATCACGACATGTTCATCAAATAATATTTTTACAAGTTTCTTTCTACCTTTTCAAAAGAAAAGTTTGAAGTGTCATATATGGTTTAAAGCAACCTAGTAACAACATAACAATCAAAGACAACGTACATGCCAACTTCTTGTTTTTGCCGTGTAGGCAATGGCACATAACAAAGAATAAAGATAACATAGCATCACTTCACTATATATCAATATACATATAGCAACATAACAACAAGAAGATAGAAATTTTAACTAGTTTAAGTAAAAAAGTAGTTAAGGTAATGATCGAGACTTAAAGTACATTTACGGTTTTGTAGGATTAAGTTAGGTTCGACTATCACCGAGAGTTTAAATTCATGGGAACCAAGAACCCCATCCTTGGTATCACGCTTCAACCGATGGCGGAATTATCGGAGCAGACGTAAATAGATTGCTCGAGACAACATAACACTAGAATGTGACAATAATTAAAGATAACAATATTTGTTTCATAACTAATATTTCAAGTACATTGATTTGAAACAAAATACAACTTCGAATTCAAAATACAACAATAGAATTAAAGGTACAAGTACAACATAAGTCTAATTTATAGATGAGTTTCTAAGTTTCCCTACTGATTCCATGCATCCATAACATCACCGTCAACCTGCAACATATATTTGATTATAGTTCAACATAAAAGTATTGGCGAGCATACAAGTTTAAATACTAAGTAAAATAAGAGATTATCGTTCAACATGGCATAAACGTCTACATAAGCTATCATACAACACTAATAATGCGTTACACATGTCAACCCAAAGTTTACCGCTAGCGTAATCTATCCATAGCAATGAATAGACTGTTTTGTTTACTTAACATGACCTCATGAATACGAGCGGTGCGTTACTCCTATAACAGTATACATGTTAAGGGAGGCTTCTACACAATTAATGATGTAGCATAAGGCATTCAATTCTAGCATGAACAAGTAACAAGTATTCGTATTAAGCATGTATGTAAAAACGATTGTTTTGTGATTAGCATAAGTATAGTGATTTAGTGAGTTTGATAAGGCATATATGTTGCACCCCAAAAGTGTAAAAGTTAAGGGGGGAGTCGAGTATGCTCACAATTTTGCAAGCTTCCTAGTATTCCATGCGTAGAATGTCGAAGTGATGCACCCCGAAGTTACCCTACATGGGGCAAGCAGGTGCCGTAAGTACTCGAACGATTGGTCCAGATTCTGAAGCAGAAAGTACGAAAAGAAAACGGGAAAAATACCACTTCGTGCGAAGTGGGTTGTCCACTTCATGCGAAGTGACTTGCACTTCGTACGAAGTAACTGTTCACTTCGTGCGAAGTGACGGCTCTGGAACGTGTTAGCCCGTCTTGTACCCTTTTGACACTGATTTCTACGAATGGGGATTTTGATGACGAGGCAAAGTGGTCTAAGGCCATAACACTTAATCAAAATACGATTAATATCATGTCTAGGCCAGTTTATTAAGAAGGTACAACAGTTACGTATAGTTAGTCTAATTAGTCATAGATGTCAAGCAGGGTGGCATGTATGCCTCGTTATATGATTCACCAAAGAACTAGATTTATCAACATAGTTGATAAATCTGGTTGGTCATGAATGTTCAGAAGGTAAAATACAAAAGCATGCACAAGTGGTGGTGGAACTTAATTCGGACAGCCCAAGCTTCCAACGTCCTCACATTAGCTGAACTGAAAGTTCATCAGAACTTGGTTTAGCTCACTCACTTGGTACAAAAGAAAAGAAAGAAAAGTAGAAGAAAAGTTGTAAAATCATAAGTTGTTAGTGAGTTGAACTCACTTAGAATAATCTGAAATAGCTCTGCTTAGAGTCAGTGAGTTTGAGAGTGCAAGTAGGGAGATTCGGAAAGATTGAAGTGAGGAAGTGGGCTGGTATTTGTAGGAAAAAGGCTCTTGTTTGTGTGAAGTGGTTCTAGCTCGTACAGAGGTGTTAGTTTGGGCTGTTTTGCGTATTTTAGCTGGTTTTAAGTATTTTAAGCATGCGTGAATGATGTATAAGTATAATTGGACATAAAACTGAGTATTTGAATGTTCCCAGTATGGATTTCTTGCATATAATCACGTATTCAAGATTGTGACGCATAGTTTAAGTATGTAACATGTGTACGTATCAAATAAGTTTCCATTATGATCATAATCTCAGTGTACAAGGGTTGAAAATGAAAGGTACGAATACGATACAAGTTTCCAAAAATAGAAATACAACAATACTTCCCAAATAAGGAAAGTACAAGAATACGAGGCATTACAACCGGCACTATTGAATCAAAATCACTTAGAAGCAGGTTGATTCTAAAACCGAACAAAACAATGTTCCACATGTGAATTTGCATTTCTTTCAGCTCCATAACTAAAGCATTAAAGAGAATCGTGTTGTACCAATTTTGGGTTGTTTTTTTTTAAATAGGCAAGTTTTTTTATGTAAAAAGTAACAAAAAGGCGTTATTTGTAAATAGATGAACGTAAATTTAAAAATCAATCAATGTAAATGGTTCAAGAGACTATGAAAATGTGGTTTTTACATGAAAATAAATTGGGTATCTTTTCACTGTGATAATGTGTTACATGTAAACTCATTGAATCTCTCAAATACCCTAAACTTGCGTTAGACAAGCGGCCTTCTATGGAAAAGGCAAAAAACCAGCTAACCGGCAGTGGAAAGCTGGATACAAGCATGAAACATATGTCGGAGGGAATTAGACTATTACCACCATGACACTGCTTGAAGGTTTATGAAATTGAGTTCTATGACAATACAATATTATGGAATATTAGAATTATGTGAACTAGAAACCAAAATCATACCTTAACGCACTAATTTAATATCCATTCACAACCGGTTTAGAAAGGCATGATATTGGAACCATATCATGGATCGAAATTGTGGGTTAGAATTAAGTGATTTGAAAACCAAAATTATACCGTATCCCACTAATTTGATACCAGCTCACAATCAATTAAAAAGGCATGATCTTAGAACCATAGCATGTATCGAAATTGTAGGTTAAAATTATGTGAACTGAAAACCAAAATTTGTATCACGCTAATTTGTAACAGCCCGCCCAATCAAGGATTGATGTGTCATTATAGCAGAAATCAGAATTCAATACCACATTCCATCAATGATAAAATGTTACATATCTTGAAACAAAAATACAATACATAATTAATTTTGTAAAAGTCCAGTGAGTCTTTAATCCCCCGAGCTCTTTTCCCCAGTCTTCCCAAATAAACCTGTAGCCTACAGTACATAAAAGACATTGCACGCCTGAGTACAATTTTTTATATGCGCCAAATGCAACATATTAATTATATCAAATACGGTTTAAAATCAACCCTTTTTAGTACTAATGTTAGAAAAAGTGTGTTTCTTTGTATACTTTTGATTTTCAGGATTATAAGAGCTTAAATATACAAAAGACACAAATTAACGACAAAAACCAACATTAGTACAGAAGAAGGAAAGATGATACACTATACCAACTCCGAGCTTCACCCCAAGAAAAAAAACAACGAATAAGAAGTCAAGCACGGGGATGTGCCTGGTCGGCATGGGGTCGTACCCCTTCAAGATTCCAAAAAAGAAAAGACAAACAGAAGCATACAAGAGACACGGGGTCGTGTCCCTTGGACACATGTTGTGGTCAACTTTCAGATATGCAAATGTTGGATAGTACAACAAGTACAATGGCCACGGGGGTGTGCCATTGACACACGGGCCGTGTAGCTTCTAATCTGACAAGCTCATTAAATGAAGACAGAGAAGGAGGAAGACACGGGGCAGTGCCTACCGAGCACGGGCCGTGTGAAGCCACTGTTTCCATCTATAAATAGGGGTGCTTGGTTTCATTCCAACTCATCCCTTGGCAAACTACTTATCTCACACCTACCACCACCCCACCACCATAATACCACCATCATCTACCTCATTCATCCATCATCATCCTTAAAGTGTGTGTTATAGTCTCGGATCCAAGTTTGATCATAATAGTTTTTGTCAAACAAAGGCCATGCTTGGCTAATCTATTACATCACTTAGTAAAGACAAGTTATTTATGTATTACTTTTGATTTCCAAACTTTGGTTAACTTTTTAATTGGATGTGTATTAATAACTTTAATAACTAGTTTTTTATATTGAAAGTGAACTTTATTCTATCATCTCTTCATGTTTTGCTGATTCACTCATTCGTGTCTTTACGATCTATATAAAGCGCGTTAACTACCTGGAAGGGGGTTAGAAGGGTGGTATGGGTAATGTTCTTGCCTTGTTTAGTGTATAGATCCTTCGAGGACTTGATTCAAGCTTATTAGGGCTTCCTTTGAGGCAGATAACATCAAATAGGGGGAAGTAAGAATAGCTTGAATCCCTTATAAACAAACTACTATTAAAACTTTAAACCGGCTTGCGGGACTGTATCCCTGCTGATTCAGACCAATATGACCAAGGGTAGCGTTGCCTCCAAAAGAGAGACATGCCACATTTTGCATTAATAACTTAATTATTCTTCAATATACAGGCCTTGCGGGACTGTATCCCTGCTGACTCAGACCAATATAGCTGAGGGTAGTGTTGCCTCCAAAAGAGGGACATACCACTTTAACGAAGATAATCTCTTAAAAAAACCCAAAGTGTGGAAATCATCAAACGATACGTAAATAACGAGTCGGAAGCAAGTGATTCTATCTTGTCTATTTGTTCCTTTTACTATTTTAGTTTATTTCTTTAATTTACTTAGCAAAAACCTTTTAAAAAATTTCGACTAGATTAGACGTTGACGATATTCTGGTATTAAAAGCTCTTGTGTCCTTGGACACCTCGGTATCTTATCATCACTATACTATGCCAACGATGGTGCACTTGCCCTAGCGTGATGTAGAGAGTGATAGTGTTATATCATGTTTTTATAAATTTAAAGCTTGAATAAATTAGTGAAAAGTACCAAAAATATATCCAAAAATCATACACGTTCGCACCACGTCAAATTTTACTTAGTGAGAAAACAACTATATAGCGTATAAATCCTTAACAATATCTACATAACAACCAATATACATAACACAATCAGTTAGCCACATTCGGCGAGTCACATTCAGTGGTTCAGTGAGTAGTTAGTTCACATTTAATGCGTTATATAACCACATTCAGTGAGTCACGTAATCACATTCAGTAGTTCACATTCGGTTGTTCGGTGGCCACCTTTCGGTGCTATAGTTAGGTGGTCACTTTTTTGTAACATCCCATATAACCCGGTTCAGAACGTTATCCGCTTTGTGCCCGATGAGTTGCCCATACAGAAACTCACGACTCACCTGACGAGTTGCTCGCTTGTGCAAAATGCATCCTGTTAGAAAAGGGTTTCAACCCCTTTATAAGGAAGGCTTTGTTTCCCTCTCCCTCGATTTGTATATGTGACACTTACAGGTTCAGTGATCACCTATCGATGCCTCATATTCAGTGAGTCATATTCGATGCGTCATATATTCATATTCTTTAAAATGATATAACAATATACATACACATATATAATACCACCTAAATCTTGGAGACACAAAAGCATATAAAAATGACTTTAAAATTGTGACAGCGACGTTGCGAAAATCTAAATCCGTACACGTAAGTTGTTATAGAGTCCATACCTTAATCACGTAAATTCAACTCGAGTAACTCTAACATTTCCAGCAAACTTAGGATGTGTAAAGGAATTGCATGTTACAATTACGTTAACAAAAAAACCAAAATAACACCGCATCACACTATTAATATCAATTCACAACTGATATAGAAAGGCATGATCTTAAAACCATATCATAGATCAAGACTGTAGGTTAGCAATATGTGAACTGAAATCATACTATATCACACTAATTTGACACCCGTCCATAATTAGTTTAGACAAGCATGATCTTAGAACCACATCATATCTCATAATCGAACATTAGGCTCGTTTCATACCAAGTTCTCAACACATGTATGACGAAAATCATCAAAAACCGAACCCAAACCTAATTAAAATTCCAAAATCAATCAACATTAACAATTAAACAAAACCAAATAAAACTAGTTACAACTTATATGATAGATTGGTCCAGTTACTTTAGAAAGAAAAGAAGTTACAATCATTCTCCCTCAAATTCAAACCCTAATTTGCACTTTCTTTAAAATCAAACTCGTGAAACTCGAATCAAAGTGAAAATCAAGCAAATAAACGATGAGTGTAATCGAAGTATTGACTCGAGTTGATGCAATTTGCAAAAAGTACGACAAATACGATGTCGAAAAGCAGAGCGATCTCAACGTTTCCGGTGAAGATGCATTTACGAGGCCTAATGCTACAGTAGAATCTGACATTGAGACTACTCTTCAGGTGATTTATGTTTAATTGTTCAGATCAGTGTGCATGTACTATTTGTTTTGGTATCCAGGGTTTTTCGGTTTTTTGTTACGTTTTGAACTGTAAATTTGTTGATGATTTTGATATGTTGTAGTAGAATCTGACATTGAGATTACTCTTCAGGTGATTTATGTTTAAATCTGTGTGAATGTTTGGGTTGTTAGGGTTTTAAGTTTGTGTTATGTTTTGAACTGTAAAT
Source organism: Scalesia atractyloides (assembly GCA_947069175.1). NCBI lineage: Eukaryota > Viridiplantae > Streptophyta > Magnoliopsida > Asterales > Asteraceae > Scalesia > Scalesia atractyloides. Next base: position 82,060,872 of record CAMTDV010000001.1, on the reverse strand, counting down.
TTCTTAATGGTTTTGATATGTTGCAGTAGAATCTAACATTGAGATTGCTTTCAAGTGATTTAATGTTTAATTGTTTCGATATATGTGATTGAGTTGATTTGTTTTGTTATCTAGGGTTTTTAGGTTATTGTTATGTTTTGAAATGTTGATTTGGTGATGATTTTCAGTTGTTAATATGCTTAAAGCTGAGATGGCTAAAAATGAGAAAAATAAGGCTTTGGTTGTGGTGATTAATGCTGAGTTTCGACAGACGATGGCGAAGTTGCTGGAAGAAGTTCCTAAGTTGCTGAGATTAGTTATGAAGAAGGTTTGACCTCTGTTCTTTTTTTTGGTTGATTGTGTAAGTATGAATTTATTTAACTTGTTGTAAGTTATGAACGTGGATCTTTGCATATTTAAGGCAAAATTAGAATGTTTAGTGCTAGATGACCTTTGAGATTAGTTGTCTAACAATCTATGTGTAGCATACAACATATGTGAATTGTGATTTTGGTGTTCTAATGATTTCGTCTATGGTTAATCCGGTGGAGGTTGTTTAGTTCAGTCTTAGTTGTTATCTTGTAACTAAAGTTAAGATTTTGTCAAATCATGGATTAGGGTTCATATGATTTCTGTTTAGGGAATTAGGATTAAATTCTGATATATGTTAAGTATAATTATTATTCTGTTTAGTGCACAAATTCAAAGCAGCTCAGTTGGTTGTTGTTTGTGTGTTTTTTAGACGAATCGGGGATGGACTCGGGTTCGAGTCCCCCTATTAACCCTTCAACACCTTTTTAGTTCCATTTTATGAAATAAAATCTGATTCAAACCTAAATTTAGTATAAAAAAGTTAAACCCTCTGGAAGTCCAGATGGTTAGTGCGTTTGTATGTTACAACAGGGACCCGAGTTCGAGTTTGGACCCCTTCACTCTCTGCTTTTTATTTTTTTAAAGCCTTATTTTAGATTATTCTGATATTATTTAAAAAATACAATTTGCTCAGAACATAAATTTGGATTCTTTTAATCAATCTGTATAAAACATACATGAATTTTTTTAAATCAATTATTAAGTGTAAACTTTATAAGAATTAAATATATCATTTATAAATATAAATTTCATTTAAAATTTTTATAAATGAATCTTGTTTTAATTTATAAAATATAATAGAATAATCTTGTAAATTGTTTAACTTGATTTATTTAATTTTTATAAAACTTTATCATTTATATACCAATTCCATTTTGTTTAATTTTCATAATTAAATTTGATTATTTATTTATTTATTTTATATTTTCATACAATTATTTTCCATAACATACGTAGGAACTTGTACATAATTAATTAGCGTTTAAATCAATGTTTCTCTGTAATAAAAAAATGTTTGGTTTTTCCACAATTAAAATGTATATCACTTATGTCATGTTTTGCGATGAAATTATTTAAACTTTAAATTATGAAGATGAATCATAAACTTTAGATGTTCCCAAACAAGAATTCCTAATCTCCCATTCGATCTAGTTTTTTCTCGAAATTTAACAATTATTAAATTAGTAATATTTAATCATTTAGGGTGAATACTTCGGTTTTAGTTTCATATCACATTTCAAGAACTTGTGTGCTTTACTTGCTAACTAAGGTGGGTAACATAACCCATTTTTAATAATTTTCATTTCAAGGTGATTCATGTGTAGTTACAAAGCTTTCAATAGTTCATATTTCAATTCAACATGTTTCATATCTAGTTGCAAATTTATGTGACATTATGTGATTCACATCTCAACTATATTCATTAACGTTGATCAAGCCGACCAGTAATAGATTATAGATGACGTGATGCGGTGTGCTTATATAATGTTGGTTATTTTTAGGTTGTTTTATTCACCAGTTTAAGTTTTAATATTTATGAAGACACGGTAAAATACTATTATACTACAACTCACGTTGGGCAAGTGCACCCATCATTGGCGTAATATAGTGATGGTAAGATATCGAGGTCGTCCAATAATACACGAGTTTTAGTACCGAGTCGTCGTTAACGTCTAACCAAGTCCAAAAGTTGAGCTTTAAAAAGAACAAATAATAGAGGAAAATAAGATAAATGGCTCAAGAAGAATAAAAATGGTAGGAATCAACGAGAGGAAAATGGGTGTTTAGGATCAACTTACCTCTTGATGCTTCGTTAACCAATTTAAGCCTACTTTAAACATTTCATTAACAAAACATATTAGAAATTGGTGATAACTTAACATAAAAACATGTGCAATTTTACACATATCAATAGCGCTATAGGATTAGCAATCCCATTCCTACTCCTTGATTATGATGTGTTGCGGGGAGCCTTGGTGGAATGATTGAAACTGTGAATTATCAATTTCTCATGATCTCATGGATTTCAAATTAGCATGTCAACACATGTTTGAATGTACTCTTATAATCTATCATATCTCATCACATATTGCTTAGATATTCTTACATTTTGCCATATGAGTTGAACAAATATTAATTTTTCATCATGTTTAAACTTATGTTTCTCACCAAATTCTTTGAAATTGACACTTGACTTTACACATGTTTCAGGTGGCCAAGTTTAATATCTTAAGTCCATTACACATAGGATGCATAGACTTTAGACAAACACTACAAAACCTCTTGTACAACCTCTTTTCCTAATTCATCCACTTTATCATGCTTACAAACAGGCTACCAAAACAAAACAAATTTAAAAAATAATAAGGTGCAGATGAGCAAATAAATCTTAGACAAACGCTGATAATTAGATCATAGTCGACAGTAACTTACAAACAAACAAATATCAATTACAATAACATACATTACCCTACTTAAATAGATAGATAACAAACAAGAACCAATTGATGGCTAAGAAAATCTTCCATTTCATTGCTTCGTTAGCTTTGGACTTTGTCATTTCTTCTTTGTCATTGATATTATTTAACAAAGTAGGGATAACCCCGTCACATATTTCACATGTAAAGTATCAGCCCAACGAAGAAATCCACAGACCGTCTGTAATCACACTTGGTAAATTATGAAGCTTAATTTACACATTCCACCAACATTCAAATAACATCAAGATTCAAAGCTCATGCACAAGATCCCAGAACTTGTATGACACATCAACTTGTACTTAACAAGACTACATGTGCAATTAAGTGACTTTAACGGACCACAACCTATATAACAACAAATTATGAACAATTGTAGAAAATATAAAACTTACACAACATAGGAAACGACGTTCAGGATTGGCTTTATTCTTTGATGTGTGATACACAAGTGCAACACCATAAGAGCATTTGCCTTTAGAAACTCCGTAGCTCTTGGAGGTCGATTTTGTAGAAGTTGAAGATGAACCATGAGACATTGTGGATTGAAGACGAATATTGCATATGGTAACAATTAGAATTGAATATGAAGACTAAAGTTAATTCGGGGGGGGGGGGGGCGGGGATTTTAGGTTATAATAAAGCTTCAAGTGTAAAAACGTAATTTAACACACGGGATAACGGTGGAATGGACGAGAGTTGACAAAGGGGGAGGGGGCATTGATTGGAATACAAATATGGATCATTGTGTCAATCATGGTTTACCATAGGGACTCAATTTGAGGTTATAATATGTTACAAAACACACCATTTCTCCCTTGTATTTTGTATATGTTTTCGATAATGTTTTAGTCGAATTTGGTCATTTATAGCTTGTACTTAATATATTGATGTTTTGCAGGTGTTCTTGTGTAAAAGGGTGAAAATCGAGTCAAATGCATGAATAAATGAGCACACGAGGACAAACTGAGTGAAGCCGTACGACAAATATATGAATTTGGGGTAGCTCAACTTGGAAAATCCACTTTGATGCTTTCCAGACCCCTTGAAGACTGCAAGGGGTATAGCCTTACGGTCCGCAAGACCATAAGGCGGTGAAAAATAAAAATTTGACACGGGCTGGCTTGCGGACCGCAAGGCATAAGCCTTACGGTCCGCAAGAGGTGCGAAATTGTGAAAACAATTGTTTTAAAAGCCTTAGCTGCCATAGGTTACAGGGGCTCGAAAACTAGATGTTTTGAAACACTTCCTAGGACGATTTTAGGGCTTCTTGGAGCAAGATTGAAGTTGAGGAAGCTCTGGATTCAAGTTTCGGATGTCTTGGGTTAGATTATCATTTGATTATTCTTACTTTTTATGTTAAAAACATGTTTTCTTCGGTTTTGAGATCTGATTTAGTTGTGTTTATGACTATTATGAGTTGCTAAATCATATGTACTACCTAGGTTGGATGGTCTAGACGAATTGTGATGATTGAATGATATTGGTTTTGATTGAATTGTGTGATTTACAACACTAGTTATTGATCTTGATATTGCATATTTGTGTTGGTTGTGATTGATTGGTTGATTAGGTGATCTTGTTCGTCTGGTATAGAACTATTCAGATTGTCCCGCGTTGTTAATCTGTTAGGTTCTCGATCTAGAGCTTAAGATTAGAAATAATCCAGCTTTAATCCAATTAATCAAAAATCAATGAAGCATAGTTTGCATCCTTTTCTGGCGAATCTAGGGACGAGCTAGGATTGCTAGGTTATTAGTTAGGCGGTTGGTTCGGTAGTTTGGGTGACCGATAGTGTAACATCCGTCAAAAAACGGGTTTCCAAAACCCGCTTCGTTTATTAATCGAATATCCAGTTAAAAATTTTCGTTGCTTATTTAATGCTCAAATAAATTTTAAACCATACATAATTAATAAATAGATTAGAATTTAAAAACCATAATTTAAAATTTCTAATAACTAATGAATAAAAAAATATTCGCAGACGCCGGGTTTCGAACCCAGGTCACTCTCAAGATTAAACACACCAAACACCGCTACACCACATACTCAACATCTGATATGACCTAATCAAATAATCTTTTATACTATCGGCCAGGTTCAAAATGCCACCCAATGTAACGGCACCCAGTCAACCGGAAATCACCAAGATTTCCGTTTCTCTTCAATTGATCACGAAATTTACTCTCTATCAGGCACCTAGACTCAAACCGAGCCAAAACCACAGTCAATTGATCTGCTAACATCTCGCCATAACCGTTTTTGACCGGAAATTCTCTAAACCGAAACCCAATCCAAGCTATCTCTCTCATCTATAAATAGGAGCTCTAGAACTCTTTAGAATTGCACATACACACTTTTAAACCTTCTCGCAACTCTCTGTTCACCAGAAAACACTTGTCGGAAGATCTGCACTTAACGGAATCTCGCCGGAAAACCGAAAAATCCTTGTCGGACATAACACTATAAATACAAACCCATTTGCTTCTCAGTCTGAACACACACACTCACTCGCTCATCACTCGGAAGTTTCTGTTAAAGTTTGGTCATCAGTTTTGCTCCGAGCCGTCGGAATCTGTCGCCGGAGGCACCAAGATTCCGCATTTTCCAGTTGGTATGCAACCTTAAAACCTTTCTATGTCATTACACAATCTTTTCAAATAACCAGAACTGATACATATTCCTATAAGTCGAAGTTCAGTTCTGGGTGCGAATCAATACGAAGGTCGCGGGTTCGAGTATAGTATGCGCACCGGTTCGATTAGTTTAAAAACCTTTTTAATTAAATGAAATTCTGAATAATCCAAATACTATATAAATATAATTAAAATCAGAAATATTTCGGGTTAGACACGTAGCTCATTTGTTAGAGCTGCGTGCACGCGTACGGGAGGTCACAAGTTCGAACCTCACTCAACGCACATAATTAACACGGTCCGACCGGTCAACGGTCAACGGTCAACGGTCAAAAAGTCAAAATTTTTATTTTATTTTTATTTATTTATTTTATTTAAAAATCAATTAAAAACACTTAAAAATAATATTTTTGAAGTTAGAAAATTTCCTTGAACTCACAAAAATAAATCTAACAATCCCATTAAGAACACTAATTAAAAATATTAATCTCAAATAAAAGTTTATTTATTTATCGAATTATTATGTTATTATTTAGGTTAGTTTCTCTCGTGGTTAAATCCCAATTTCGTGCATTCATCATCAATCCAAGAAACGCACCCACTGTGAGTGAATTCTTACAAATTCCCCTTTTTATTCATGTTTTGGGGTGTATCATGTGTCGCTTAAATTAATTCGCTTATTCAAACTCGTGCCATTACCAATATATGATCTAAACTTATAATGTAAATATTGTTTGTTGTGATGTGTGTTTACATATTGTCAAGTTACGTGCAAAGCATTCATTAGGCCCATCAGTTCCTCGTGGGAGACGAGTTGAACAACGCGTGCCTCAAAATCATTCATTAGGCCCATCAGTTCCTCGTGGGAGACGAGTTGAACATCGCGTGCCTCAAAATCAATCATTTGGTGTATGTGTGTGCAATAATTAATATTATGTGTTTTGTGATTAAATTTACATCTACGTTTACTCATATGTGGTTATACACTTTATTTTAAAATCGATACAATAAACACGTTTAAATGTTTTTCATAGGATTCACTCGCCAACTTTTTATTGACCCAAAAACCCTATTTTTACACATGATACAGGTAGACAGGTTGAAGCAAGGATCACATAGGAAATTACCTTAGAAGAAAAATAATGAAGTCTTGAAAAATGTATAGAACATGTTGTACTAGTAAGATTGATTGTAATGATTCTCCTTTAAAAAGAAATAATAAATATGAAACTTTATAATAAATGTCATGAGCTTTGATGAAAACCCAATCATGCCCCGATCACCTTTTTCCGCTGCGGGTCGGGGTGTGACAGATTGGTATCAGAGTTTTTGACTATAGGGATATAGGATAGGTTATTAGACCCTTAGAGCCTATACTATAGTTGATTAGATTTTAATTGCTTATGTGGTTACATGCAAACTCATGATGTTTATTTGTTTCATATTTATTACACACACAATGCAAGCACTTCCACTATTATTTTGTTGATACTTAATGAGTTATACTTATTGTCAAACATAACAAGCTTACATATACATTCATCACGCATATTTCAATGTCTACATATCCACATTATCCTCATATTCCTGTATTCAAAGATTTTGTCGCATTTTTCGTTTTTCAATCTCATCAAAGTGAGTTCTACGACGGGCATGTAGTAACTGTAAGGGTACAAGTACCGGTAGTCGGAACGTCCTGTCTAGGTTGGCATTCGTATAAATCCAATATAACGGACCAGTTTGCCTACCTGGGGACTAACGATGAGAGTACGAAGGACCTATTAGGCCAAAGCATGCCACACTAAACGTCGTTCGAACTAACCCCGCTTTGAGGTGTCACCGTGTCCACACCTGGATGCACTCCGAATATCATACGTTACATACATATTTCTCGATTTTCTCCGGGTTTTAGTGTACGTTACCAGGCTAACACATGCGAACCATATGAAAGACCCGGTAATCATGGGGGCCCACATGATTACGAAGGTGAAGTATGGCGGCATGCAAGGCCCAATTACGAGCAAACCCCAAGACATCCTATGGATGTAGTAGATTTATTATTCTATATTTATTTTATGAATGTTCATTCCTACATACGACACATGACACCTAAAACGTCAAACTCATACTCTCGATGCGTGTTCCTTGTAGATGTCTTCTAGCCTCTATCGTAGAAAAATGAGATAAGGAAAAACCCGCGAGCGCATGGCTGCCCAAATCACTCAACAAATGGCTGCAGTAATACCCAACATCGTAGTTCAAGTTCAACAGACCCTTACCGCTAATCCCGTCAACCCAATCACTCAAGTAGCACCCAACTCAACTTACCCAAATAAGAAACCTTACATTGGACCTCACCCTCAATGCAACACCTGTTTTTATCACCATCCATCTACCTTACCTTGTCGACTATGTGCGAATTGTGGACGCTATGGTCATTTGAGCAAGGCTTGTCGCGTCTCTCAAAACCAAACCTCACCCCCTACTCAAAACATGATCCAAACATATCAACAACCCCAATACCCCATGTTTCCATATGTTCGAGCTTGGTTTAATTGTGGCGACCCTACCCATTTTAGAAACACGTGCCCTCGATTGGTTAACATCATAAACGCCCAAGCTCAAGCAAACCCAGTTAACCAAGTAAATCAAGCAAACCTAGCTCCACCACCAGCAAGAGGAAGAGCTTACAACATCAACGCTAACCCTGTTGAAGATAATAACGGCCCAAACGAACCACCCAACTAGTCTTCCCTCACCAAAAAAAATCAGGACTCAACTCCAACCGTCTAGTTTTTATGTTTTCTCTATGTTATCTCAATCTTTACGTATCTCAATTTTAAATTTGAAATTTATGTATCCAAGAATCCTAATGCGAATTACTATTTCAAGTTTTGTTTTATACTCACTGATTTAACATTCATATCATCATACATCTCGACGTATCTCAACCTCATCATTCAAAGAAGTTGGGTTGTGTCTCACTTTTACATAGACTAACCCCTTCATCATAACAAACGATAGAGGTACTGTCATCATGCAATCATGTATCCTTTCAGATTTGAGACTCAAGCTTTGGCTGTTGTGTTTGTTTATGTTTTAGAGTCACATAGAACTAATCATAACTTACTGACAAAGTCAATGAAAATTTGACAAGGGTATGGTGGATACGCCGCTGGTACTTCCTATATATAAGTATTCTTGTCAAAAGATCAGAAGCATTGTCAGGCGGTTATGAGGGGTTCCATGTAGGTGTTAGTATAGTCATGGTTAAAGTTTTATTATATGATATAACATTATCTTTCCAAACGTATCAAATCTCTCAAAACTCATATGCAAAAAAATCATGCTTAGTCAATCAACTCTGTTTATCCTTGTTCCGCATTCTTATACTTTAGGCATCAAAAAGCGATTCCTGTAACAGGGTACTCAACCCTTACCAGGAACGTTACCGCCTCAAATAAAATTTAAAACTCTCACCCTCTTCTAATTATGTAATTGTCAAATCAAAACACCCACCCTTCAAGCCAAATATACCACTACTACTTAAATTTCGGGACGAAATTTCTAAAAGTAGGGGATACTGTAACATCCGTCAAAAAACGGGTTTCCAAAACCCGCTTCGTTTATTAATCGAATATCCAGTTAAAAATTTCCGTTGCTTATTTAATGCTCAAATAAATTTTAAACGAGACATAATTAATAAATAGATTAGAATTTAAAAACCATAATTTAAAATTCCTAATAATTAATGAATAAAAAAATATTTGCAGACGCCGGGTTTCGAACCCGGGTCACTCTCAAGACCAAACACACCAAACACCGCTACACCACATACTCAACATCTGATATGACCTAATCAAATAATCTTTTATACTCTCGGCCAGGTTCAAAATGCCGCCCAATGTAACGGCACCCAATCAACCGGAAATCACCAAGATTTCCGTTTCTCTTCAATTGATCACGAAATTTACTCTCTATCAGGCACCTAGACTCAAACCGAGCCAAAACCGCAGTCAATTGATCTGCTAACATCTCGCCATAACCGTTTTTTACCAGAAATTCTCTAAACCGAAACCCAATCCAAGCTATCTCTCTCATCTATAAATAGGAGCTCTAGAACTCTTTAGAATTGCACATACACACTCTTAAACCTTCTCGCAACTCTCTGTTCACCAGAAAACACTTGTCGGAAGATTTGCACTTAACGGAATCTCGCCGGAAAAACGAAAAATCCTTGTCGGACATAACACTATAAATACAAACCCATTTGCTTCTCAGTCTGAACACACACACTCACTCGCTCATCACTCGGAAGTTTCTGTTAAAGTTTGGTCATCAGTTTTGTTCCAAGCCGTCGGAATCTGTCGCCGGAGGCATCAAGATTCCGCATTTTCCAGTTGGTATGCAACCTTAAAACCTTTCTATGTCATTACACAATCTTTTCAAATAACCAGAACTGATACAGATTCCTATAAGTCGAAGTTCAGTTCTGGGTGCGAATCAATACGAAGGTCGCGGGTTCGAGTATAGTATGCGCACCGGTTCGATTAGTTTAAAAACCTTTTTAATTAAATAAAATTCTGAATAATCCAAATAGTATATAAATATAATTAATATCAGAAATATTTCGGGTTAGACACGTAGCTCGGTTGGTAGAGCTGCATGCACGCGTACGGGAGGTCACAAGTTCGAACCTCACTCAGCGCACATAATTAACACGGTCCGACCGGTCAACGGTCAACGGTCAACGGTCAAAAAGTCAAAAAGTCAAAATTTTTATTTTATTTTTATTTATTTATTTTATTTAAAAATCAATTAAAAACACTTAAAAATAATATTTTTGAAGTTAGAAAATTTCCTTGAACTCACAAAAATAAATCTAACAATCCCATTAAGAACACTAATTAAAATATTAATCTCAAATAAAAGTTTATTTATTTATCGAATTATTATGTTATTTAATTAGATTAGTTTCTCTCGTGGTTAAATCCCAATTTCGTGCATTCATCATCAATCCAAGAAACGCACCCACTGTGAGTGAATTCTTACAAATTCCCCTTTTTTATTCATGTTTTGGGGTGTATCATGTGTCGCTTAAATTAATTCGCTTATTCAAACTCGTGCCATTACCAATATATGATCTAAACTTATAATGTAAATATTGTTTGTTGTGATGTGTGTTTACATATTGTCAAGTTACGTGCAAAGCATTCATTAGGCCCATCAGTTCCTCGTGGGAGACGAGTTGAACAACGCGTGCCTCAAAATCATTCATTAGGCCCATCAGTTCCTCGTGGGAGACGAGTTGAACATCGCGTGCCTTAAAATTAATCATTTGGTGTATGTGTGTGCAATAATTAATATTATGTGTTTTGTGATTAGATTTACATCTACGTTTACTCATATGTGGTTATGCACTTTATTTTAAAATCGATACAATAAACACGTTTAAATGTTTTTCATAGGATTCACTCGCCAACTTTTTGTTGACCCAAAAACCCTATTTTTACACATGATACAGGTAGACAGGTTGAAGCAAGGATCACATAGGAAATTGCCTTAGAAGAAAAATAATGAAGTCTTGAAAAATGTATAGAACATGTTGTACTAGTAAGATTGATTGTAATGATTCTCCTTTAAAAAGAAATAATAAATATGAAACTTTATAATAAATGTCATGAGCTTTGATGAAAACCCAATCATGCCCCGATCACCTTTTTCCGCTGCGGGTCGGGGTGTGACAGATAGCTCGGATCCAACTACTTATTCGCGTCTAGGGTTTCTTAGGTTTCAATATTCAAGGACTTGTCTGCTTCACAAATTGAGGATTTTGGCACCTTAGTTGTCACATGTCTTACATTTGTGGGATCTGGCATCGATAGGTCGAGCCGATCCATCTTAGCACTTCACACTATGTCCCACTTTCGTGCACGGTTTAGCATCCTTAGTGGGTCGTTTATCAGGTAGATTAGGGTATTCGGTCAATAACCAGCATTAGGATATCGTTGCATATAAGAGGACACATAAAGAAATAGATGCAACAGTATAATTTAATGCTATATTATATTTAAAGTTTTGACATATTTAATGTATATGTTATTTTTCATATGATGTATAATTTAAGGGATTAAAAACAGGATATAAGAACATAGATGTATTAGGCTTATCCTCACATAACATTGCAGCTTGATGTGTTGTAGTCACTGAAGAAGTGTGTGAGACTATGACCTTGAGGATATGGGTATGGTGGCTGCATATTGTCGAGATCGGGCGGTGGCCGCGCATACATCTCGTTATCATTCGGTCGTTGTTGGTTCATCAACTGCTGCTGGTAATTGGGGTGTGGTCCTGCACCTTGGACATAAACATTCATTTGCACACCAACCGGAAGTCCGTTAACCCTACCACTCATGTTTGGCATGCCATGCACACCATTAACACTTACGTTGTTACCGCTAGTGTTTTGATCTTCACTTTGATCACCACCATCAGCGTTGTTGTTTCGGCCGCCAACATGATTTTGATCACCTTCAACTTTCTTCCCACCATTTCCTACTTCCTTCATCTTCTGGCCACCTTTCATCAACTGTGGTTTCACCCCCCTGCCACCTATTATATCATCCATATCATCATCATTATCTTCTTCTTCTTCGACATCATCACTTTCGTCGATCACAGGCTTCGACTTCTGACCACATTTCTCAAATGGCAACTTCATATCTTTAAGCTGCAGTTGTTGTGGTGTTGGACCACTCTTCCCGCCTTCGAGTAGTTGTTTGTTCGTTGGTTTATTCTCCTTTGGAACACCCCAAACTTGTGCCTGTTTCCTGCGTTTTCTAAGCTTCTCGATGAGCGTCGGTGGATCAACAATTCCTGATACCGTCACCTTTCCTTGTCCTGAGTCTACACCCACTTTGTAAACACCTGATTTTAAAACATTCTATTTTTAATTACCAACAATTTTTAAGAAAAAAGAATAACAAATTGATTTGTTGACAAATACCCTCGATTTTCTCAAGTATTTTCTTCACTTTTCGCTCACAACCATCACAGTGAATGTCCACTTTCAGGGTACAAGTCTAAATAACCAAATATATGAAAATTATACAACAACCTCAAAATCAAATTCAGAAATGAACCATCGAAACATAATTGAAGAAAAACGGAAAAGCCAAGTTATCAGAATATTATTATTATTATTATTATTATTATTATTATTATTATTTTAGTTTAATTGAAATGAAACAAGCTATTTGTATTTAATTGAAATGAAACAAGCTATTTGTATCATGCTGGGAGAGTGTGTGTACACACCTAATTCTTGAACAAGATTTGACGATTATATAATTAGGATGTGAGAATGTACCTGGATCTTCAAGAACTCTTCTTTACTCATAATTTGCTAGGAATTAAGTGGAATTTACAAATTTTAGAATGTTAAATGGAGAATAAAAAAAAAAAGAGAGAGAGAGAGAGATGTGTTTGTGAAATTTTGTGTTGATCTTTTATTTCAAAGATTAGAGGGTGAGGTGTGTGCTGGAGATTTTGGCTTATTTAGGGGTCAATTTATATCATTCACACTAAGCAATAACAAAAACATATAAAAACATAATTAGTCAGTTGTAACATTATAAAAACACTTATTTTAAAAACAAAAAAAAACGCAATCAATAAAGAAACTCAAATGCATTGTCACTCATTATCACCTTTTACCTTATTTTTAATTAATTATGATTCTTTTGTTTCTATTAACTATATTAAAATATATTTAAAAAATTTTGGTTGGAAGAAAAGATTTAAAATTTAAGTTTATTTATTTTTTTCTCAAATGAAAATTTTGAAATATAAATTTATTTGATATAGGGGAAAGATTGAAAACATAAATTTATTTGATACGTGAAACGTATGAAATTGTTTTTTTAATTTACATTAGTTGCTCAAAGCACTACTCGGCCCACAACTTTACTTTTTTTTTCTAGTCATTGTGTAAAAACATAGGCTTAAAAATGAGGTTTAAAAATATGAGATGCACAATAGTAAAAATGTAAGTTTCACATTGGTTGAGAAGGGGAAATGAGTCTTTCTTATAAAAGGTGGAGACCTTCTTTACTAAGACGCGTTTTACCTGGGCGAACAACTCGTTGAGTAAAAATAAAACTGTGAGTTCCTGGATGACAATCCATTGGGGCAAAGCATACGTTATCTTGGTACATTTTACTTGAGTTGTTACAAATGATATCAGAGCCAGGGGTCGGGCCGGTGTGCCAGCGAGGACGATGGGCTCCCTAAGGGGGTGGAGATGTAAGTCCTACATCGATTGAGAAGGAGAATGAAACTTTCTTTATAAAGGGGTGGAAACCTTCTTTACCAAGACGTGTTTTGCCTGAACGCAGCAACTCATTAGGTAAAAACAAAACCATAAGTTTCTAGATGGGCAACCCATTGGAGACAAATTACATAATATCTTGGCACGATTTACTTGGTTGTTAAAAAAAAGAATTGGGTTGTCCACATGGATCTCAAAAATGAGAAAAAAAAATGCTCTATCACCAATGCTCTTAGGGCGTCTCCGTCATTTGGGTTTACTATCGTCGCTTGGTTTCATTGGTCGTTTTTCCTTCATGCTACGTGGGTCACTTTGATCGTTATTGGCCAGCTCATTAGAAACCATAAAAGCAAATATTGATACTGATCCTGATAATACAAATACCGAGACCGATGATGTTCATTCATAATCTGCTCGGTTCGTTATAGTAACTGTACTTTTACGATACCATTTATATAACATGTTTGATTTTTTTTCAAAAATCGAATTATAATAAAAGACTCCAATTAATGCCACATGTCATTTTTCCTCCAACCTCAAATAAATTATTTATATTTTTATTTTATTTTTTTTAATATTTAACATACAAATATCTCTTATTGAATATATAAATCTCTTCTTCACGTTTAATATCATATATAATTTTACTGATTTTAGAATATGCACATATATAAAAAGTTTGTAGATAACATAATGAAAGAGATGTAGGGAATTAAACTTCTTAGATTATGTACAAAAGATACACATATAATTATCTTTTACTATTTATTATTTAATATTTAATCGCATTAATTGTTCACAGATAATTAGTATCTTAGACATATATAATGGAGTTAGCAAAATAATAGGCTTTATCTACATCAAGTTAAAAAGTTTCATTCTATTTTATATCTATATATAAAACATTTCAGTTAATATCATATAACATTCTTGCATTCAATTTACTAATAATATTATTGATTAATAATTAATTAATATAAAACAATGAAAAATCAAGTGGTATACATCATTAACAATATAAACATACATTTTTACCAATCAATCATAAATAGGTGATAATTACCATCAATAAAGATATAAATGTCTCTCACAAATATTATTACTAATTAAAGTTACATTCAATAACCTTTTTTTTTATTTGTATTGTGGATTATATGAATATTAATGATTTACTTTTGACGTGTATAAAATATAATTAGTTATTTAATACTAATTTTACTTGTAATGAACAATTTCAAATAATGTTATGTGCTTTTTGATGCTTTAATAACTTTTTTTACTTTATAATTAAAATATTTATTAAATAATTTATTATTTTCATATATAATAATAAAAATAGTAAATAATAAGTTAATCTGATCTTGAGAACTGATTTACTTTCATGCTCTGAAAACATATTTAATGTAATTACTATTTTTAGCATACGGTCATTATATTTTAATATCTTAATATCTAAGTTCCAATAGTTTAACGGAGCAAAATATCTTCATAATAATTTTGATACAAGATTATACTCATCGACGTCCTGCATGGACTTAAACTTTCACGCTTGACAAACCATAAATAATTACCAAAGATTAGTGTTCTCGTAAAATTATTAAAAATATTGATTGAAAGAATTGTTTATGCAATGGAACTTAACTACAAATCCTATCACTGGGTTATCAAGTTATTAAGGCACTCATATTGATATTAATATTATCTGGAAGTAATATTGTCGCTCGAACGTTTATCCCAAGATTTCGATTAAATTGAAAGGAAGACAATTGTCTAAATGTATGTATTGCCATGATGATAAATAAAAGTCAAGAGCAGTTGATATGTAAAGTTGGTTTGTTTTTAAAACAATGGAGTTTTACACATGACCAACTATATATCGCATTGTTCAGGATAAAGAATTCACTTCTATAAATTTATGAAGACATTATAAAATTACATAATTTATATCCTTAAACCCGTGTAATACACGAAACTAATAACCTAGTAAATCCTATATAAATGCATCTTCAAACATCTTTGTTATTATTACACGATATCATTTATATAACACGTATGATTTTTTTTTTTCAAAAATAAATCCTATATAAATGCATCTTCAAACATCTTTGTTATTATTACAAAAGTGTCATCAAATCAATGGTTAGTATTGGTTTCTTTCTTTTTGTATTTTTATTAAATTTGGTTTTCTCATGAAACTTTATAATTATATACATTTAATATTTTAGAAATTGTATTAAAAGATATAAACTTTAGGTTGGTTGAGAATCTACAAAGATGTGAATATTTTGTGAGTTAATCAAAAAAGAGTTGATTACTTAATAATTAATTGTATAATTAATTATCTGATAAGGAAATCGTTGGTATTAATTTTGTAAAATATACTGAGTTAAATGTAATTAATCCTATAAGATATATATTGAGTTAAAACGAATTAATCGTGAAAGATATATTGTGTTAACATTATAGTTGGAGTTAAATTAAATTTAGTTATAGGATCTAAATTGATATGGAAATAATTATATGTGATTTAAAGGAATAGGAGGGAGGAAGGGGTTGAATTTCAAAACAACCGTGGAAATGGACCTTGTCAATCGGACGATTAATAAACTAGGAACATAACCGCTTTGGTGTTTGTTTTTTTATAGATAATATATATGTAGTCTGCGGACTACATCTGCAGACATCTGTAGTAGAAGAGGTGAATTAAATCTTTCCAGTCTGCAAAAATAAAACTGTTTGTTATTTAACTTCTGCAAGTTGTTGAAATAAACTGAAAAATAAATAAACTGATTTATTAAACTTAAAAGAGTATTCAGATTTAAATAATAGTTATACAATACTAAAATAATATTCATAAAAGACAATAACACTTTTTTTGAATCATTCATTCCATGCTTTGCATTAAGTGTTCAACAATCTCATCTTGTAACTAAGTCATATATTTTCGATTCGATGTAGTACCATGTGCTTCAATCTTATCTTCATCAGCATCAACGTGCACTTGCCTATTATGCAACGACACATTGGTTTGATCGTATTCTGTAAACAAGTCATCGCTCAAACCCTCTTTCCTTATAAAATTATGTAGCGAGAAACATGCAATAGTAATGCTCCTTTGTGTAACCAATTATGGAAATGGTGTCATCCTCTTCAATATAGGGAATCTTGCTTTCAAGACACCAAAAGCACGCTCAACGACATTTCAAAGTTTTGCATATGCATGGTTAAATTTCTCTTTGTTAGTCAATGCACGTTTTCGACGAAATCTCCAAGCCAATACCTCACATTACGATATGGAGCCATAAATTCTCGTATGTATGCATATGCAACATCACAAAGATAATACTTGTTTGTAAAGATATACAATTAATTAGAAAAGTAAACGGAGTTAGGTATATTTAACAAACCATAAACATACCTGGTGGTAGAAACGGAAATGGTGCATTCAACATAAATGAAAAGCATACAATGTTTTCAACGTAAACCAAAAGCAATCAATGTCTTATACAGAACCATTCAACATATACCAAAAGCACCTGATAGTCGTGTTAAGCAGATAATGTTCTTCACTACTTTATTAGGCTTAAACTTTTAGCTGTCATCCCGATCCACCTCTTAAGACCTCAAGAATTTCTGGCAATGTCATCCACGCCTCTCTCATATCTAAGGACACTTTAAAAATATGAAAAGTGATGTATTAAATAATACATCCATTTATCTTGTAGAGTTTGTATAATTTTAGCGCGTTTTCGTTTCGGTTTGTCAAGAATTTATCTACTTTTAATCCAAACGCGTTTTGCAGGTCTTGGTTTGTGAAAACGGTTGGAAGGATGAAAAACGAGCGAAAATGGTGAAAAGAACCGAGTCGGGACGTGAGTGGATTGGAAACGAGAAGACGAAATGCAAAACAGGGATTTCAACCCGGACGCGGGGCGCGATCGGCAAACCTTAACTCTCTCGCGGCCCACGAGAGATGCATAGTTATATTCTGGATCTTACCTCAGTCGCGGGGCGCGACCGACATACCCCAACTCTCTCGCGGCCCGCGAGAGAGCTTGTTATCCAGAAAGTTTCGAAATCAGGAGAAAATTGGGACTTGGTTGTTTTAAAAGAGACTCATATTCATAGTTAAACTCATATTCAAACAACCTTGGACGAACTAGGGCATAATTGGAGCACTTTTCTTGAGATTTGGAGCTAGAAGGAGAGGATCCAAGCTGCAAGGATTGTGGTGGTGATCAAGGGAGTTCAAGGCAGGAGTTTTTCACGGTTTTATCATACCGATCTTCACCTTTGATTTCCTTGTTTTGCTTAATCATGCTACCTTGTTATCAACTTTGTTTAATTGGCTTTTCAAACATGATTTTGGGCTAGATCTTATTTAGTTACCTAGGTTTTGGATGATGGATTTTATAAAACTTTGATTTGATTTGATTTAATTTATGGTTTGAATGTTGAATTGGTAAAGGTCACAACTTTAATGATCTAGTTTAGAGTATTTGCATGATTTTGCTTGTTTTATGATTGTTTGATTGTTTTGCATGAACTTAGGTGGATGTCTTCCATAGGATAGGTTTATGTTACTTTTCGTGTTCTTAGGAATTCGTGAAGCTGTCGGTAAAATTGGCCAATAAAACCGAGGAAACAATTGAATTAACCATAAATTCAAACTTGTCATTATACCTAACTTGTTTATTGAGAAATTACAATTAGTTAGCTGAATTAATTTGGTAAAATGTGAGGTTGGGGTTTTGAGAAATTCCAAAGTCTAATTTCCTTGTCATGATTGAATCAGTTAATCTAAACTAGAAATTTTAGTTGGTCTAGGTTAATTATTGAGAGGTAATTAATAATTAGACACTTTACTAATTTAAAAAGATAACTGAAAAGGAATCTTTAGGACCGGTAAACAAAT
This sequence comes from Scalesia atractyloides, assembly GCA_947069175.1. Classification (NCBI taxonomy): domain Eukaryota; kingdom Viridiplantae; phylum Streptophyta; class Magnoliopsida; order Asterales; family Asteraceae; genus Scalesia; species Scalesia atractyloides. The sequence continues at coordinate 82,042,164 of CAMTDV010000001.1, read as the reverse complement.
AAAAAGGATAGGATATTGTAGGTGTTTTCCTGAGAATGGTCGGGGGTCCTGTTTGATAAACCTAGACTTTAATATGTTAAGATCCCGGTAAAATATTCAACCTGATTAATTATTATTAAATTGAAGGAGTAGTAGTCTAAAAATTCAACCTAGGTAACTAGTTCATTATCACTTGATTAAAATCCTGAAAATTCCCTAGAAGTTCATAGTTTGGTCATTTCAATTTAGTAGTTTTAGTTAAATTGATAATTTAGACCTATTAGCAAAAAAACCCCCCTTTAAAATATACATAGTGTGTAATCGAGCCTAAATTAGTAGTCATAGTAATTAGAGAGTCCCGTGGGTTCGATAATCCAGACTTGCTTAATACTATTCTACAATTGATCGGTCCACTTGCCGGTTAGTAGTTTAGTATAGTTTAGGAGTCTAGAATATAATATGAGTCTATAATTAGGGTAATTTGAGTTGTTTTTAATTAACTACTTTTAGAACATCAAAAAGCATCTAAGAATAGAGAATCTACCGGGTCTAACCCAACCAACTTTAACTTCTCAGAAACATTCAAGAACTGTTGGCCCTTCTTTGCCTTTAATCAAATACTATAGAGCCTTTCGCATATAAAGTGCTAAATCATCTGGTGGATAGATGGTTTTGAGGTTTTTGCCCTTTTGTTTGGATTATGCTCATGAGTAGGCTCAAAAGTAGGCTCGGAAGTAGGCTCAAAAGTGTCGGCATCATCTTCTGTGTCATGATAATGTGTGTCCATAATTATAAATGATTGGACACAACGACAAGAAGATCCAACCCCAGATGTTGTTTGGGTTGAGGTTCACTTGCAATTCCCAGTGGCAGTATTACCATCAAACAATTCTGCACAAAGTTCTCAAAAAAGCAATGGAACTGTTTTCAATGATAAACCCTTCGGATGCCCCTAAACCCAAAGTAAAAAAATGTTATAAAATTTTGCTTATAGGGACATGTTTAAAAATTATATAAATGAGCGTACCTTCTTAAATTCTTCCCATTCCTCATGTTATAATTTTTTGTTACTAGGAACGTGTTTAAAAATTATATAAATGAACATACCTTCTTAAATTCTTCCCATTCCTCGTTCCTTAAGGTAAAAGTATTTGTTTGAGCTTTGTATATGTTGCCAGTTTTGTTTTTCAAATACACCCAACCTACGTATTTACCTTTAAGATTATCATATGCATTTTTCATTTGTTTTTTAGTCAAATCCAAATCAAACTTTTCCTTAAGAGTTTTTCTTAAATTATTCCATGAGTCTTTATGGAAACTCAATCCTTTCTACAACCGTATGTATCTTATCAATGCAAGTCTCTAATAAGCATTTAGATGCTCATTTGATCATTGTTGTTTCTCTACCATTTCTATTAATCAACAAACAAACAATTAGCATACCAGAAGCAAATCAATTAAGCATAATCAAACGTTTTAAAGCAACAACATAAGAGACATGACAAACAATTTATCACAATGAACATCTAAATTCCATAATAGAATATCTAATCATAACAAACACGAAAAATGAACGTAATCATAAGAAATAACGGGCTAAATTCAGAACAAAAACACCAAATATATCATAACAAAACACCACAAACTTCATAACAAACAACAATTCATCAGGCTAAAAGGAGGTGTGCTAGGATTTGTGTGTTTTGTGATATCAGGCTAAAAAGAAAGACAAGAATAGGTAAGAAAAGCCTTTCCCACATCTACACCAAAAAGCGGATGCACAAAGGTTTTTTTATTAAAAGGTTTTCGAGAAAACAAACAGTCTTCAGATCCAACGTCTGCGTGTGGTCTGCGCGACGCAGACATAAGAGGCCAGAAGCTCTTCTCTGAAAAAAACAAACACCTTAGACTTTTGTCCAGTGGTCAAGAGGAATTACCTTTTGTATGTAGACTAAGGTTCAATTTTTGAAAAGTATAATTTAATATTGTATTTAAGAGTAAAAATTTAGTCGTTGGAAAAAAAAAACTAGAACTAGAATATACTATGTTATGACCAAATGTCTTTTACTTTTATTTTAGCACGATTCAATGATTTTAACAGCCAGATATTAATGTTATTGTATATAACACATATAATTAGTACTTAAAACTCATTTATAAAGATAATCGGTTTAAGTCATTAACTTAATAGTTATAGATTTTCCTTAAATGTGGATTTGATTTCGAAGTCGAAAAGGGACGGGGAGCCAAAGTGCCAAAACTCATTTCGCGGTTTGCTTCAGTTTGGGTACCGGTTCGGGTTCATGATTCGCTAGATGGTACGAATTCGGTATGGAGAGGGTAGGTTCATTTTGGTATGATCTAGTACGGTGTACATAATTCGTGGTTCGCTCCAGTATGGTGTACCATTGAGACCACTATTCCGTGTTTAGTGATAAGGTAGTAGAAACTTAAAAAATAGCTATTCATAATTTATATATATATTTATAATGTTTATTTTATATTTTTTATGTATAAACTTATAAGTTTGAGGACAAAATGTAAACTATTTTAGATAGTAGAGGTGAGCAGAAAACCAAAATAACCAAATTGTAACCAAAGAAACTAGACCAAAACAAAAACCGACGGTTCGGATTTTTAACAACCGAAAATTTCGGTTCGGTTTATGAATAACCATTTTCAATAACGGAAAAAAATCAAACTGAACCGATAAGTTACAACCTATGTATTTTTATGTTTAAGTTTAAGTTTAAGTTTAAGTTGTTTAACCCAATGCTAGTAGAAATTATTAATTTTATTCTTGAAAGTTAAGTGTTTGTAATAAAAACATTAAATGTTGTTGTTTATAATTGAAATGATTTATTTATTACCAGCAAGAAATAACAAAATTTAATATAAAAATTATATGATCTTCAAATTATTATAAAAGAAAATTTCTTAATAAAACTTTAGAAAAGCATAAAAATAGATTAGAATGTTAGGTTTATATCACAATATTAACCAAAAAGGTTAACTATAATAACTTAAATGTAACCATATAAGAAAGATTCTTATATTTTAAACTATACTTTTATTTTTTTTGAATTTTACATAATTTTGTTCCAAAAACCGAACCGTCATAAAAACCAGAAGACCAAAACAAAAAAAACCCGAAACCAAACGGTTTTAAAAAACCAAAAACCGACTTTTCGGTTTCGGTTTTGATTTTGCCCAGAAACCGAACCGTGCACACCCCTAGAAGATCGAGGGTTAAATGTTCAAACAAAAAAAAAACTAGTTTTTACACTTTACATGTAAAAAAATAAAGTTTTAGGGATTAAATGTAAAATAGTAAAAGATAAAGGGTTAGAATGTTAAAGTTTCTAAACTCATTAAAAACCTAAAGCTGAAACTCAACTTCCGACCGCTATTCTCCTTCTTCCTCATTTCTGGCTGATATTGCAGCGCTAGCGCCAAAATTCTCCATCAGTTGAAACGCTCTGGAAACACAAATTAGAACAATCTGGATAAACGAATTGAAACGACGAACCAAACCCTAAATTCACGAATTGTTAGCGATTTGGGTCGTATACGAATTTGGTGTTGTACGAAACTTACCAATTTGGAATTTGTGTTATTTTGAGCGAATTCTGTGACTATGAGCCAAACCATATCAACCAATTAATCCATGAAGTACAAGATAATGTAGGCATCACCTTTTTTTGTGTCTAGAATTTTTCTTTGTAGTTATGTGAGGCGCAATACACCGTAACCCAATATCTTTCACTTTTATTTAGCCTAATCGTTGGTTTTAATAGCCGCACAAAAATGTTATATGTTCGTAATACACCTATTGCTAGTATTTTAAACTGGTTGTTAAGTCAAACTATATATATATATATATATAGACACTCTATTTAAATAAGCTATCTACACATTGTTTGATAAATCTAATTATAAGCATGATTGTTTTATAAAACTGAGTTTAATAACAAAACGATAGGTTAAAACTATGTGAACTGAAAACCAAAATCATATCGTATCATACTAATTTGATATCGATTCACAACTAGTTTAGAAAGGCATGAACTTGGAACCATATCATGGAGTGGAATTGCGGGTTAGAATTATGTGAATTGAAAACCAAAATCATACCGTATCACACTTATTTGATATAGATTCACAACTAGTTTAGAAAGTCATGATCTTAGAATTATGTATCAAAAAATATATATGTGAGCCGAACACCAAAATTATACTGTATCACACTAATATCACATCGATTCACAATCAATTTAGAAAGGCAAAACCTTAAAACCATATCATGGATCATAATTGTAGGCTAGAATTATGTGAATTGAAAATCAAAATCATACCGTATCACACTAATTCGATATCCATCCATAATTAGCTTAGAAAGACATGATCTTAGAAGTTAGAACCGCATCGTATCTCGAAATTGAACATCAGGCTTGTTTCGTACCCGGTTTTCCACTAACGAAAAAAACTAATAAAAAACCAAACCAAACCAAACAAAAATTCCAAAATTAATCAACATCAACACTAACAATTAAATAAAACCAAATAAAACTAGTAAAAACTTATATGACAGGCTGGTCCAGTTACTAAAAGAACATACAATCATTCTTCCCCAAATTCAAACCCTAATTTGCACTTTCTTCGAAATCAAACTTGTGAAATTCGAATCGAAGTGAAGGTCAATCAGATAAACGATGAGTGTAATCGAAATATTGACTCGAGTCGATGCAATCTGCAAGAAGTACGACAAATACGACGTCGAAAAGCAGAGAGATCTCAACATTTCCGGTGAAGATGCGTTTGCGAGGCTGTACGCTACAGTAGAATCTGACATTGAGACTGCTCTTCAGGTGATTAATGTTTAATTCTTTAGATCTGTGTGATTGTGTTGAGGCTTTTCGGTATCTAGGGTTTTTTTAAGTTTTTGTTACGTTTCGAGCTGTAAATGTGTTGTTGAGTTTGATATGTTGCAGTAGAATCTGACATTGAGACTGTTGTATAGGTGCTTTATGCTTAATTGTTTAGATCTGTGTGATTGTGTTGATTTGTTTCGGTATTTAGGGTTTTTAGGTTCTTGTTGTGTTTAGAAGTGTTGATTTGTTGATGATTTTGAGTTGTTGTGTTTAGAAAGCTGAGACGGCTAAAAATGAGAAGAATAGGGCTTCGGTTGTGGCGATTAATGCTGAGATTCGACGGACGAAGGCGAAGTTGCTGGAAGAAGTTCCTAAGTTACAGAGATTGGCTATGAAGAAGGTTTGATCTCTGTTTTTTGTTTGGTTGATTAGAGATTGTATGTGTAAGTATGATATTATTTGACTTGTTGTAAGCTATGTGCATATATAGGGCAAAACTAGAATGTACTCTGCTAGATGACTCTGGAGATTAGTTTAAGAATCTGTGTGTGATCGCCATATTGTGGTGGTGGTTGTTTGGCTCAGTGTTAGTTGTTGCCTTGTAGCTAGAGATTAAGATAATTTGAAATGATATCAAGGAAAAAGAATAAAAGGTAGAAACAAATGTATTATTTGAAAAAAATGTTAATTGATCACAACTCGCACTCTTCGTACGTGAGGCGAAATTTCTTTATATACCTTTTTATTTTATAGGTTTTTAGCATCACTTACTCAAAATTTATACATAACTAAGCTCTATATATGATTCAATATGTAAATAATTTATATGTACAACCTAAACGGCTATGTAGACAACATCCTGATGCACAAAACCTTTCCCGTACAAGAAGCACACCTTAAGACTACGACTCATGCTGGCTTTCTCGTGCGCCTCACGCGCCTTTTGTACTCACTGTGCCTCATTGAGTCATTTTTGTGCCATATTTGGGGGACTTTGATTGTGTTTGATACTTCAAGTAAGTTTTGGACATTTATTCCATAACAGGTAAAAGGGCTTTCTCCTGAAGAGTTTGCAGCTCGTAACGATTTGGTTCAGGCACTTCCCAATAGGATTCAAGCGATACCTGACGGGGGTGCTGCTGCACCCAAACAGACTGGAGGCTGGGCAGCGTCAGCCTCTAGTACAAATAATAATATCAAGTTTGATTCAGGTGATCAGTTGTCTTCATTTAGCTGTTGAATATAACATTTTGTTAGACTCGGCGGTAGTTGCTTTCTTATCATTCGTATGTTAAGACTTTTTGTAATACATGAATTTCGTAGATGGTCGATTTGATGATGAATACTTCCAGCAAAGTGAAGAGTCGAGCCAGTTCAGGAATGAGTATGAAATGAGAAAAATGAAGCAGGCATGTTCTGGATTCTGATTATTCAGTTGTTTTGACTTTTGAGTTATGTTGGATAACGGGTAAAGATGTTTATTGTGTGTTAAATATGGTTACTGAAATTATATGAATCCAATAATGACCTGCTTTTCTTTAGTTAAAATGATTCAGAAGGTTTTATTCATTAAAAATACATATCACTACATCAGCCAACTTTCAAAGCGTTTGAACCATTTTCTTTTAAGCTATATGTTTTAGAGTAAAAATGTCATTTTCATCCCTGAGGTTTGGCCAGTTTTGCGATTTTCGTCCAAAGGTTTGTTTTTCCGATTCAGATGAAAATGGCAAATCTCAGGGACGAAAGTGGCATTTTACTCCATATTTTAATATTTTTTTCTGGTCTGACCTGTTATACATATAACATAATCCAAATCTCCCCATTCATAAGTACACTCTCACTGAGTTTCATGTATCACTTTTTCTATTTTATATAGGATCAAGGCTTGGACATGATATCAGAAGGTCTAGATACGTTGAAAAACATGGCACAAGATATGAATGAGGTTTGCTATCTTGCTCTTAACCTGCGTTTTCCACTGAAGCTGTCACAAAAAAATCGTCAAAAATTGATATTTTATTTTTATAAATTATGCAGGAAGTAGACAGGCAAGTTCCATTGATGGATGAAATAGACGACAAGGTTCAATTTTTTTTCACATTTTCACTCGTTATTTCAAACTGCTGTACGTATTCAGTTTCTTAAATGTATTTTAATTTTGGTTTTTCAGGTGGATAAGGCGACTTCTGACCTTAGGAACACCAATGTTAGACTTAAGCACACTGTTCATCAGGTGATTCTTTTATTATTATTGTTGTCGTTTCTGTGATTAGATCTAAACCGAGTTTTTCTTTTTGGGCAATAGCTGAGGTCAAGCAGGAACTTCTGTATCGATATTATATTGCTGTGCATAATTCTGGGAATTGCAGCCTACTTATACAAGTAAATGTTCTATCTCCTTGTTTCTGTGCACCGTATTCTATTTTATAAGTATAAAAAAAGAAAAATAAAAACCGAACACACACATTTTAAGTTTATTTATTTAACCATTTTCTGAGTAAGTTGCGCTTTACCCCAATTAGTCAGCAGTAGGGGTGTAAACCAACCGAGCTTCCACTTATTTTTATGATATTTATTTAATATATCAAATATGACTTGCATATAATATAATTATTATATATTATGCAAGTTTGTGTTTGATATATTAAATAAATATTATGAAAATAATTGGTTTGTTTAGGCTTGCGAGCCTAGTAAAGCTCAAGCTGGAGCTGATAAATGAGCTTCACTATAGGCTTGAGCTTTTGCGTATGCTTGTCTCGGTTTGAGTTTATCTAAAAACCGATCTCGAGTAGCTCACGAGCGGCTCGGCTTGGTTGCACCCATACTTGGTAGTTAGTAAGTTAGTAGAGTATTGGTGGGTCCTTTTTAAGTTTTTCATGAAGTTTTTTCACGGCTAAAAAGTGATTCTTTTTCAGTTATCGTTTATGATACAAACAAGTTGACTGTAATTTGACCTTTTTAACTTGCAGTGTTTTGAAGTGAGGATGTTTGAACATAAGAATCTGGGTATGGTTTGCTCTTGTGATGATTTGATTAACTTCTGGTGTGGTGGTTAGTTATGTATGTTCTTGCACTTACGACTTAAAGTTATGTTTATTACATTTCTTTTTTCTGAACATAACTACATATTTCATTGAATCTACCAAGCATTATGTATATGTATAATATGTGTTTTTCATAATTTTTTTATTCAAAATCGCTTTCTCTTGATTCTTTAATGAAACTGGTTATCTAACACCGCGTATAATATGTATACCATGAACATGCCTTTGCTTGCACTCTTGTGAGGTGTATCCATGTGAGTTAGTATACGTTTCTTTATCTCAAAGCAACGGTAGCTTGGATGGGTCGGCTGCCTGTTTAACGGTTCTAATTTTGTTCTTTTTTCAAGACATTAGTTTGTATTAAAATACATATACACATGTTTCATCAATATGATAAAGTTGCAATTTTATTATACCAACAGTTTGACTATAATGAGGTAACATATGAGTTGTTTATGGGATTTTGACTCGGTATGATGGCTCTTGTGAATGTAATATATCAACTACATTAAGCGGACTAAACGTATTTAAGTGATTCATATGATATGTTGTGTATGCATTTTCATTATATTATATTATATTTATTATATTATATTATGAAACAAGATGAAAGATTTATCCGCTTGAATAGTACATTTCTACAAGATTTATGGTGGACACAAAGAAACATTAAAATTATCCGTTGGTTAACGGTTATTAAAATTATCATTGTTTTCATTGGTTACAACGACAACTATTCAGAGACTATCTTTTCAATGATTCTTGTGAATTCAAATTTATGTGATCGAATTAGTGATGGCTTTAGGAAGGATCATAGCATTTGTTGCATAGAAATAAATTTAATTTACAATGTTACAAACGAAAGTGTGAGCAATCATTTTCACAATGTCCAAATGTCCATGACATTATAGCCTAGTGACACCTTAAGGTTGGAATAAAGCTTTAGACCATTAGATCCTTGGTACGATTCCTATAAGGAGGGTTTTCCCTCAAATTTATTGGGTTTTCTCCTGAATTAATGTATAGTCATGATTGCCTAGTGGAGATTGATATGATATGTGGTTCCGCAGGTGGCAACCATTAAAAAAGCAGTCATTTTCAGAAAACGAAAGATCATAAAGAAGAGTTATAAAAAGAAATGTTTTTTTTTTCATGTCTATTCATATAATTTTTTCCCTAATATTGATCATCCAACCCGACTCGAAACCCAAGAAAATCCTAAATCGAATTGATTAGGCATCCAAATACCGAAAGATGATGACACTGGTGAAAAAAGATCTTGTGACTGCCACTGCTGTCGTCAACGATGTGTAATATGGTGGTGATCGCGGTACAAGGTCAAATGCGCCCGTAAAATGTGTTCGTAGTAATATTCCGCTCCGAATGCTCCGATGAGTGGTCCCGTCCAAAAGATCCACTGAAACATCAAAATTAGCATTCTACAAGTGTAATGAGAATCATAAGTTGCACTAGATTGAATTATCTTATGTGAATAAGCATACATGGTCAGCCCAGATTTTATTGTTGTAGATCACTGCGGCCCCAAAGCTACGAGCCGGGTTGATTCCGGTTCCAGTGATCGGGATTGTGGCTAAGTGAACCATGAAAACTGCAAAGCCAATAGGTAACGGTGCCAATACCTTGACAAGACCTACACAAGTTAATTAACCGTCTTGTATATCACACTGAAATATAAGAGATTATTATACTCACGGGAACATGTGAATCGTGAGCATTTCTCTTTGGATCCGTGGTGGAGAGTACGGTGTATACAAGAATAAAAGTGCCAATAATCTCGGCTCCTAGCCCCATGGCCTTGTTATAACCATGTGTGAGTTCGTTAGCACCGCCACCATGGTCCATGTAATAGGTCTTTTGTAACGCTTTAACCATGCAACACCCCGCAGTCGCACCTGAACATTGAGCCAAGACGTACATCAGCGCCCTTGGCACAGTCACTTTCCTAGCCAATAACAAGGCAAACGTTACGGCTGGGTTCAAATGACCACCTGTAAAAGCGTCAAATATTCTGTAAAAGTGTAAAACAGTCATGTAATTTAATTTTTTCGTATATATGATGAATAAAGAGCATTAAAAGTACGAAGCTAACCCGAGATGCCGGAAGTATTGTAAACAAGGACAAAGATCATTCCGCCAAAAACCCACGCGATGCCTAGGAGGCCAACACCGCCACGTTGGTCAGAGTCGTCACGATTCTTGTACCCGATGATGGTTAGAACGGTAATGTAGAGGAACAAGAATGTTGCAACAAACTCGGCAATGATGGCTCGGTAGAATGACCACTTGGCTAGCTCCATAGGCTCGATTACTGGCGCGGCTAACGGTTGTTGGTAGTCTCGGTTTTCTTGATCGTGGACACCCTTTTCTATATCGGTATCGGTATCCATTGCTTTTGTTTTTTTATATCTATTTGTTTTTTAAATAAATTTGACGAATTTTGAAATGAAAAGGAGTTGAATTTGTTTATTTGAAAGAAAAAATTGAAATGAAAAGGAGTTAAATTTGTTTATTTGAAAGAAAAAAAATGTTTGACTAATGGAAACTAGTTTCCTAGAAGGTCAAAGTGTTTATGAGAAAGAGAGAATTTGTGTGTTCATGGAAGCGATGAATTAACGGAGAAATGAATGGATCTTTAAAGACTTGTTCAAAATAAAAACAAGAAAAATGAGACTTTGACATGTGTTTGCCCACTTTTTTTAACTACACACAATCATTTGGTGTATAAGATCGTAATAAATTGAGTTGATAACAACTCACTTTATTCATAAAAAGTACACATTTAAAAAGTGACTTTAAAACATTGCATTCATTTTATGACATGTTTGGTATATAACACTAATTTTTGCTAAAAAAAACTATGAATCATCTTAATTATCTTTTTAAAAAAGTACTCTTCATCTGCTCGTTTAGTTATTTCCGTAAACAAGCAGAGTATGAGGTTCTTTAAACTCAAGCTCGTTACTTTAACATACAAGAGCTTACTCGAGCTTGACTAGTGAGTTGTTCTCTATGTTCAGGTTCAACTTAAGTTTAACTCGTTTATTATTTATAATCATATATTTTAGTTAATTTATCATGATTTTGTATATAATAAAAATTGATATGTAAAATAGATATTTAATATAGTATTATATTAAAAGCTCATTTAAGCTCGCGAGTCTACTCGAACTCGATAAATAAAGCTCGGACTTGTTTATTAAACGAGCTTATTTTAGGATCAAGCTTGTTTAAGCTCATCTTGATTTGAGGTTTTCGACTTCCAAAGTGGCATAACTTTGTTGATTGGATTTTCTGATAGAGTAAATTACGATTTTGGCCTCTATGGTTATATCACTTTTACCCTATTTGCCCAAAATAAAAACTTTTGTCATCTGTACCCTCGACGTCTCTATGTCTAACTATTTTAGCCCTGTGACTAACATCATCCATAACCTAGGTTAATAATTTGGCACATGTTCCTCACATGAGGGGCAATTAAGTAAATTCACCTACCTAAATAAATATCTTTTATAAACAAAAGCCCCGCCTTACATAATTCACCTCATCTTCTTCAAGTTTTCCATCTCAAACCCTATGTTGACAATGGTGATCTGCAGATGTGGGTTTCACACTATCATTCACCCAAGAATAAGACAGCTAGCAATAACTGTTCAACGAGCACCATCACCGTAAAAAAATCTTCATCAACCATCATCTTCTATGTCACCATTAACCATCATACCAAAATTCATCATAGCCTTACCATTACAACAACCATCAGCATCATGCAATTAACACTGTGAATATCTACTGTCGCCGGAATGTATAAATGAAGGAGGGAAAACAGAGTTTACCTTGTCATTGAGTGCTCACCGGAGTCAGGGGCGGACATACCCTTAGTCAAGGAGTACGCCGGCGATAGTGTAAATTTTTTTTTTTCGTTTTTCGGATTTTTTTACCCCTTAAGAATTATTATGTTACCCCTCTTCAAAGCCCAAATAATTTTTGTACTACCCAACTAAATACCCAATTCTTATAAGCCCAACCATTATAGCCCAAGTCTCAACCCCAACCCCAACCCAACAATTGAACAAAAAATAAAAGAATAAGCAGTTCACCAGTTCAACCCTAACCCTCACTTCCTCTTCCTCAAAAGTCAGATTAGAAGAACGAGCAGGAGCTGAGCCTGAGGAGCAGAGCGCCACACCACTGCCGCACGAGGCCACAAGCAGGAGCTGAGAAGAACGAGCAGCGGAGCAGGAGCTGAGGAGCAGTTCGCCGCCTAATCGCCGCCGGCCGAATCACTGGTTCGACTTCGATCTCTCTCTAAAATCACTGGTTCGATCTCTCTCTACTGATGTCCGAATTTGAATGTTTTTTGTTCGATCTCTCTCTAAAATCACTAGTCCGAATTTTATTTAATTGTTTGTGTGGGTGTTTAAGGATTAGGATCAGGGGGAAGAAATGTGTGTTTGGGGAAGATGGACGGTTGACGTTGCGTGTGTGGGGCCCATCCCATTTGGAGATCTAAATCCAAATTATACTTGTTGCTGCTGCATCACAACATGTTACAGCTGGAAGCAGTGGCGGATCTAGAAAATTACTTAAGGGGCAACGGTTTCAAAATTTTTTTAACGTAATTCATAGAATGTAAACGAAACAATGATAATACCGTGGTAATAAATAAATTTAAACATGTACTTAAATAATTTCTCTTCTTTGGTTTTTGAAAGCTTGAAACCGGGTCATGACATCCTCTTCTTTTACTTTACAAAAACTTTCTTTTTCAACAGCACAAATTAGAGCATTGTTCAAATACTCCGTCTTGATAAGCTTCATTTTAGAAAAAAACATCTTTCAACGGTTGTGGTTGCAACCGGTAAAATCAGTGCTAGCTTCAATGTTCGATAAACTAAAGGAAAAGTTTCATTTTTCCCAGTTTCCACCATTACACGAGCAAGGTCACTCAAACTAGTCAAATTTGCAAATTTATCATCTTCATTTGAAGTGTAATAAAAGGTCAAAATATCACCCGCAAGACACCCTCTTTCTTCTTTATTAAAGTCATTCGGATACATCTCATAAAATTTCAATATCTTAGATATGTTAAATTTAGCAAACGAATTACAAGGATTTAAACCTGATATATTTTCTATCAAACTAGTTGAGACCTCACTAAATCGGCTTCCAAGTTCTTGAAGTTGCATACCCAAAACCGCATTAAAAACCTCAACTTCAAATGATGTCGGTTTAAAACCTTGTAATTCGTTTGCCAAATTTGACATATCTAAGATAGTGAAGTTTTCTTAGATGTATCTGAATGACTTTAATAAAGAAGAAAGAGGGTGTCTTGCGGGTGATCTTTCGACCTTTTATTACACTTCAAAGGAAGATGATAAATTTGCAAATTTGACTGGATTGAGTGACCTTGCTCGTGTAATGGTGGAAACTAGGAAAAATGAAACTTTTCCTTTGGTTTATCGAACATTGAAGCTAGCACTGATTTTACCGATTGCAACCGTAACCGTTGAAAGATGTTTTTCTAAAATGAAGCTTATCAAGACGGATTTGCGCAATCGGATGGGTGATAAGTATTTGAACAATGCTCTAATTTGTGCAGTTGAAAAAGAAAGTTTTTGTAAAGTAAAATAAGAGGATGTCATGACCCGGTTTCAAGCTTTCAAAAACCGAAGAGGAGAAATCATTCAGGTACATGTTTAAATTTATTTATTACCGCGGGTACTATCGTTGTTTCATTTACATTCTATGAATTACGTTAAAAAAAATTAAAACGTTGCCCATTAAGTAATTTTCTAGATCCGCCACTGACCGGAGCGAAAGAGTCATCGGCCACCCCTTTTGTTTTCCCCATACTCAACCCTTTGTTTTCCCCATACTCAACCCAAATCAACCTTCAGAAATACCATTCACCTTCATCATCTTCATCTCCGACAACCATAAATACCCCCATTTTCTCCATTACTGGAAACCACCTCCGATTCCCAGAACCAAAACTGTCGTCGTCTTTAGATAGGGGTTTTGTTTATAAAGGAATATTTATTTTGGTGAATTAGGGTTTGAGAGGGAAAACTTGAACAAGATGAGGTGAATTAGGTAAAGCAAGGGTTTTGTTTATAAAGGGTATTTATTTAGGTAGGTGAAATTACTTACTTGCCCATCATGTGAGAAGCATGTGTCAAATTATTAACCTGGGTTATGGATGATGTTAATAGCAGGAACCAAAATAGTTAATAATAAAGAGGTTGGGGGTACAGATGACAAAAGTCTCCATTTTAGGCTAATAGGGTAAAAGTAATATAACCATATGGGTCAAAATCGAAATTAATCCTTTGATATTTTAAATAAGATTTAATGAAAAGTCATGGTTTGACTTATTCGATATATCCAAACATGATGCGGCTAATACTTAATACAATGGAATCGAGCATCAACTCAAGTCGAGTTCTTCATCATTTACTTGTTCCAGCTGAACAAACCATAAACAAATCGCCTTGGTTTTATCGTGCGCTTTGATAAAAAGTGTTCATTGGTACGGTCTTCATGGTTATGCAATTTAATTCTGTCCTAATAAAAACCGATCCGGATTCAACATTTTCTAAACCCAAACACCAAATTGGTTATTGTGTTACAATCCAAACCAAATAATTTTTATTCAACCGGTTTCAAACCAAATTATAAAACCATGCACCAACCATCTTTTCAAAAAATCTTTTTTTTAACCCATTGCAGGTTCAATCATTTATAAATAAATAAGAAATATTGGATTTAAATAACCTTAACTTTCACAAATTGGTCGATAGCACTCTTAACTTTGAATTTGCACCACAAAACTTATGTTCCACTGTCACTCCCAAACTAACTAAATCCTAACCCATTCAGTTTTTTGCTAATGTGACACATTTTTGCTAACATGGCATCTGACATGGTTTTTTTTCTGATGTGTCAGTTTCTTTGGTGATGTGGCATCTGACTCAGCTAACTAAGTTATGGTTAAGTTATTTTGTGAGTGACAGAGGAAAATAAGTTGAAACATGAAAGTATTATGGTACAAACCAAAAGTTAAAAGTGTTATCAGTCAATTGATGAAAGTTAAAATTATTTAAATTTAATATCCCAAAAATTAAAAACACATCATCTTAATATCCTACAAACCCTTGCAAATTTAATTATTTAGAAAAAAGTAAAAACACAATCTCAAATCTCAATTTCCAACAACGCAACAAACCCTATCAAAACCCTCACGGCTTACTCACAGAGGTGAACCCACATTAAGCGGGTTAGGGTCGCCAGACCTCAATATTTTTAAAAAATAGTAAAGCCGGTATAATAAATTTTTTATGGACCCATAAAATAAATTTGCTGGACACCATTCCAATAATAATGAACCTAGTGCAGTGATGAAACCCGTATTTGCGAACAGAAGGTCCCGGATTCGATCATGTTTAACCAACTTTTTTGTTTTTGTTTTTGTTTTTTTTTAAATCTAATTTTAAACTAGGGTTTTTTTATTCAGTTTCAAAACATACACAGCCAAAAAAAGAAACATAACGCTCCTTCCCCAGCGACTAGAGGTGTAAAAAAAACCGGTTTTAGAACCGAGACCGTTTTTTAACCGGTTTTTCTATAACCGGTTTTAGAACCGAACCGAACCGGCGGTTATAGACCGGTTAGTGATCTTTATCTTCGAAACCGGTTATAAATAACCGGTTTAAACCAAAAAAACCGGTTTTTTTTATGGCATAAACTGGTTAAAAACCGGCCCTAGCCGGTTGGACCGGTTATTGTTTTGAGTTAAAAAAAAACCGGTTATAAAAAAACTAGTTATTTTTTGAAGAGAAAAACCGGTTTGGTTAATAACCGTAACCGGTTTTAAAAAAACCGATTTGTACACCTCTACCAGCGACTATCCATAATCCATTCTCCACAACATTTTGCCGCCCTTCCTCTGCCCTTTCGCCTCCCTTCGCGTCTCCGCCGCCTCCCTACACGGCTCCGCCACCCTCTCCTTTCATCGGCTGCCACTACCACCTGCTCTTCTCCACAGATAAGAACTGATTTTTTTCTACTTTTGCAACTTAACTTTGTTTCTTGTCTAGTTGTTTAAGGCAGTAGAAACTATGAATCTTTGTATGCTTTGAATTTGATTTTAGAATTTGAGTAATAGAATGGGTGATGATTAGAAACTATTGATTTTAGAATTTAAGGCATTAGAAGTGTTTTTTCTTCAATGAAACATGTAAGACGGATTTGCGTAATCGAATGTGTGATGACTATATGAACAATTGTTGCATTTGTTATATTGATAGAGACCTTCTTGCGAATGTTTCGGTCAAAAATGTACTGGATCGTTTTCAAAAGATGCAAACTCGTAGGGAACAACTCTAAAAGTTTGTAATGTTTCTTTTCCGTTTCGAGGACATCGTATTTTTATTGTGTGTTTTCTAATGAGTAACGATTATATAATTTTTTTATGGTATTGTATTTTATTATGTTCCTTGTCCTGACCCGAACCAAACAACCACAACCCGAAAACTTTAATATTTGTTTGTGAAAATTCTAAACACCGAAAAAAGCAAACCTTATTATTAGAATCCTGAGTCTACCACAACCTACTCAACAATATCCTATCAAAACCCCCATGGCTTACTCAACAATATATTAGATGGGTTTCATCGGGGTGAATAGAACTTAAAAAGTCGGCCCGTTGGCCCAGTTTTGTATGATATAAATTAGAGGTGTAAAAAAATATTGGTGCGGAACCCGACAGGGTTGTAACTTGCAGGGACGGACCTAGATAGAGGTCTGGGTGAGTGGGTGCACCCCTTCCCTTGAAAAAATATTTAGTGTATTTTATTGGGCAAAATTCTGATCGCACCTCTTGTAAACTTGGTTAAACCCCTCCTTCGCACCCCTTGAAATTATTTCCCTAGAACCAGAATCAGTTTGTAATCCGAAACTGGTATTGAAACCAGTTTGACAAGAACAGGTTAGGAAACGAACTGCACCGTCCGTTTGTAACGGGGTTGGGTGCCCCTCAGTTAAAGTGGAGTTGGAACCAGTTAAAACCGATTTGAACCGTCTAGAAACCGGAATCGGTCTGGAACCAAACCAATCCTTTTCCACTTGGAAACCGGAACCGGTGTGGGTGAGAACAAGTTTTGCCTTTTGTTGACCCAATCGAAACCGTTTGTACACTTATAATCTGTTTGGACATAATAGTTTAAAACGGTCCACTGAAAATGGTGTATCTTTCTATGAAAATAATAATAATAAAAGTAAAAGACAAATGTCACAAATAACTCATTAAAATTTGATATGTACGTGTGTTTTTTAATGTGATATTCGAAAATGATTATGGTGTATGGGTTGATGATCTAATGCTATATCTTAGTGGTTTAACTATAAAGTACATAATATCATATTACATCACTCTTACGTAAGCACTGGACTTTAACCATTCTATTCTTTAACTATATAACGTTATGGGTTAACTAACTATCTTTAAAAAAATATTTATACTTAATTAAATAAAAACTTAATTAATCTAAAAGAGGGTGAGATGTAATTATTTTTATTGGGTTTGAAAATTAATTGGGTTGATGAAGTGGAAGTGGATGGTGAGCGTGTTAAGAGTAGGATACTAATTTCTAATTAAATAAAACTAACATCCATAATTATTAACTAGGTGTCATAAATCAAATACCTCGTGGGTGTTGATTCTGGAATGTGTAGGCTTAAACAAAATGCTGATATAATCACAATATATAATGGTGGCATGAAGTAAGCTCCAAACCGTAAACGATAAAAGGGAACATACCGAATGTAAGAATTATGATAATTTTGTATATAACACATAACCCCAAAAAAATAAGAGAAATGAACTAAAAAGATAACATAATAGTTAATCTCACATTTAATAGTAAACTAGGTTTTATTAGCGTCGCGTGTTGCGCGAAACGGAGCAAATGATAATGTTAAACAAACAATATTTGAAATTGAAGCATGTTGTTTCGAAAGCTAAACATTAGAATCGGTTTAGTTTATTATCGTACCGTAAAACGATACCAAATAATACTCTAGTTTAAATACAACTTCATTTTTAACAATACTTATATCGAAATCTTCATGGGGGAAAATAAACATAACTACATATTTAAATATTTTTATTAATTAACAAACAAAAGTTATTAAAGAAATATTAAATTAATTGATAAAGGTAATATCATTTAAAAAAAAAAGAATTATGAACAATAAAAAGTAAGTGAAAAAGAGAAAAAAAAGGAAATGTATTAAAAGTAATTATAATAATAAGGTATTATAGTATTAAAATAATAAAATATTATAAAACTATATATTATTTTAAAAATAAAATTACTATTTATCGTACAAAATTACTAAAAATAAATATTAAATTAATTGATAAAGGTAATATTATTTAAAAATAGTTATTAAAAAAAGGTAAATGATAAAAGAGAAAAGAAAATATGTTAAAAGTAAATACAATAATAAGCTATAATATTAAAATAATAAAATATTAAAAAATTATATATTATTTAAAAAATATAATATAATTACTATTAATTTTCTTTCAACAACAATTCAATTTAATTTAATTTAATTTAATAGTATATAGTTAATGTTGAAACTTGAAACACGTATCTTAGAATAAACAATATCAAAAAGAGATTTAACTATAGATATATAACAAACGGACACTTGTTATCATAGGTAAAAAGTTGGATAAACTTAAGGTTTTTAACTAAGGTAGTAGTTGTTTCTTTGAATGTAATCGATTTGAAATTGGAAATGAAATTTAAAGTATCTTAAATTTCACTATTTGAATGATTTCAAGGGATTAGATTCAATTTTAGTTTCTTCTTTTGTTGAAACGAACACAAATAAAGAAACTATATTCCAATTTCATCCATATTCCATTCTATTAGGCCATAGGATATAATTTCACGTCTCTTAACTACACGTAGGCGTCACATCACCTACTTTACCTTCTTTCACTTTACACCACACCCAGGATATGGTTTAACTCCCATTAAATTAATTACAATAATATATTACAATAATATATATAGCATGTTGTGTGTGTACAAATTTTCTAATGTTTGATTTCCTCTCTCTCTCTCTCTCTCCTAGTTAACTTTTTAACATGTGAAACTTTTAATGCCCCTTAACACTCCTCAGGAGCGATATAACGGTTATTAACGGATGCCAATTAGTATTAATACCTATAGGCATTAAAATATACCAGAGAGCCTTATGTGAAACAAACACTAGTAAATGATAAAACCGATACTAACAAACAATTACGGGTACATACCTCAGTTAGAACAAAAGAATAAAAAACTAAGTAATGCATGAAAACACAAAAAAAGGCTTGAAAGAGGCCTAGATTTTATTTTCTCCATGCCATATAACTAGACCTATTAGGATTTCTTTGCGTGAAGGGGTGAGAATTCGGTTCTGGTTCATATCGATTTGGTTTGTTTTGTTACCACATTGGTATTCAGTATAGTTTATGATAATAAATTTGAATAAAATTCCGTTTTCAAAACAACATATTAAGTTTGTTTTTAAGTTAATAAGCACATTTATAAAAAAAAGTAACGAAATTAAATGAAAATTAGAGGGGTTACAGACTTGTAGTATTTATTGTATAAGAGGTAAAAATGAAATTAAAAAAGCTCACTGTTCACACCAACGTACGTGGTGGAAATTCGGTTCGTTATGGTAACAATACTTGGTACAACATCCGAAAGAGAAAACCAATAAAATAAAGTTATGCTATGCCAAAAAGGATATCACCATGTGCTTTAAATCGATCAAAAAACATAAGACGAATATTAGTACGAGTTCTGACGATACCCATATGATATTGATGTCAGTATCGATTCATCATGGTACACATAACAATGCTTGGAATCGCTATAGCTTACAATAACAATAACAATAAAAAATCATTTATTTTGAATACAACTTCATTTTCAACAATTTTATACTGAAATGTTGAAAAAAATAAATACGCATGCATTTTCAAATATATTTTAAAAATTTACAAATACAAGTTATTAAAGAAAAATCAATGCAACTATGGTTTGGAGACGAAAGAAAATCTAATTTGACCCGAAAGCTAAAACATTCGAGGGAAGTATCCTAAAGAGTTTATGAGACAAAACTGGGCATGAGATTCATGATAATTTTTTTCTTGGGTTTAGATACAATTAGATTCATGATACAATTATGATATTAACTCATACAATTTTTTTCGTGCAAATGAGTTGAGATACCCGCGTGCTACTCGAGATTGATTTGAAAAAAAAGTTTGAATGAGCCAAGCTTAAATTTGTTCGAGCCTGAGTCTAAAAACAAGCTCGTTTAATAAACGAGCCCAAGCTTCGCTTATTGAGCTCGAGATCCTAAACGAGCCTGTTGTTTATATATATTTTTTATTAATATATTTAAATACTAATGATTAATATTTATAATTTAGTAAATATATATATATATATATATATATATATATATATATACACACATATATTAAATAATAATTATAATTATAATTAATATAATTAATTAGGATAAGATAAACGAGCCGAGCTTAATCTTAAAAATTATCTACGAGCCGAGTTCGAGCTTTAGAAACAAAGCTTGAATCGAGCCAAACTCGACCTCAAGCTTTCATAAGTGAAACGAGCTCGAGCTTGAGTCTGACTGAGCTTGAGCTCAACTCGTTTGCATACCTACTGATACATGACCTGATTACTGGAAGCTAATAGGATATATTTACTCAGGGCTGGCCCAATGGGCTAACGATCCTAGGCCCAGTTTTAGGGCCACCAAAATCGAAGGGCCACAATTTTTCTAATAGGGTTTCTTCATACTAGGCCCATTATTTACAACTAACGAGACAGATAAAGCCAATAAGCCCAAAAAGAAATTGTACGTGATATAATTGATAATTCATAAGCGGCCTTATGTAAACGTGAAACTCAAAGCGCGTGGAAAATCCTTAATATTAGGGCATGAAGAACGACAATGATGGCTAGTATCAGAGAAGTCGTTTGGTTTCCTATATGGAATCAAGCAATCACCGCGATGATAATCATGGCACCAGGCATCCCAATCGCCGATTGAAGAACAATACAGGTAACAACGGTCCCTTTTTACTCTTTTTATGTAAACTAAAGTCTGAAATCGAAGTCTAACACTCTTATATATTTGATCGAAATCGTCAATCTGAAATCGATTTAATTCCAAATGTATATCTCGCCTATAGAATTATGTTAACCATTCATGTAACCGTTTGTTATTGCAGAACGTATCTTTTCCAAATTAAAACTAATAAAGAATTACTTAAGTTCTACAATGTCACAAGAAAGATTAAAAGGATTTTTTAGAAGAACTTGATTACGATAATTTCATCAAACAATTTGCCTCGGTTAAAGCTAGAAAAGTAGATTTTATTTAAACATACACTATAATTATAGAAAATATATGACTTTCAAAAAAAAAATATTGTTAACTACGTCAATTATAAACTTTTTAGTTTATAATTGTCGGTTCCAAGCCCGGATAAAGACGGAAGGTTTTGTTACTAAATACGTTGAAAAAGATAATTTTAGAAAAAAGTCTGCGTAATTGGATTAGGGGCCTCTGAAAACTTTAAAATATTATCTATTATCTATTATTCAAAATATAATAAACGATAATAGCACATGTTGACTTGTTATAAAATATAATTTACAAGGTATAGACATGACAGAAGTTTTACTAAAATTGGTTTTAAGAATTACTTAAATAATCCTTAAAGTGACTGTAAATAATAATAAAGCCCATGCGCTGAGCAAATGTCATCCACATTTGGTTTGATTTGGACCGTGGGATGAAATAAACGGTTGAGATAGGTGAGGGCCCACAAGAATCACTCTGTTCCCCGTCACATCGAATCTCTGTCGTTATGAATACCCGACCTCTTCACTGTCACACTGTCACCTACTTCCCCTCTTTTTTATACATATACCCCTTCTACTATATACTAAACACAATTTACCCCTCCCACTTTCATTCACCACGCTTAAAACCCCTTGATCTTTAATCCAACTAGGGATGTCAATCGTGTTGTGTTGGCGGATTGCGGTTTACGGGTTGATTGATTGAAATGTTCAACCCGAACCCACCCATATTATTTTTCTGGTCAAAGATACCAACATTGATCGGACCCATATAAATTTGAGTCAACCCGAACCCGACCCGTTTAACCTGTATTTTTAAATGAATCATACAAGTTGACGATTTATAAGCGAGTAATTGGGTTTTAAGCGGGTTATCGATAACATGTTTAATGATTGGTATAAGTGTGGCAAATAAATAATATAATATGTTAAAACTAACATTATTATAACTAGCTATGTAAAATAGAAACGGATAAAAAACAAAAAAATATATTAAAGTATTTTTTTCCTAGATAGTTAAACCCTTGTTAATGGGTCAACCCGTTTTTATACGGGTCAACTCGAAGCCGACCCGTTTTTAACACTGATCAACCCAAACCCGACCAGTTTTTTAAACCAGTCGTGCTAGTTGACCCAAACATGTTTTTTTCGTGTTGGTTTGGGTCGGGTTGACGGGTTGTGCTTGTTGACCCATAACTTCAAATTTAATAATGTATTGTTATTGTTATTTTTTCTTAAACAATCCAGGAGCTGTTTAGTAACATCTGAATGGTTAAATGCTGGACCAAATAAGAATTCTGAATCATTAAGTGGTAAACCAGTAAAAGATTTAAACCATTAAGAGCCTATTAAGAAGTAAACAAACAACTACTTAATTAAATTGCTACTTAATTAAATTAAAACTAAATGACGATTATAAAAATTTGATTACACCATGCATTAGGTTATATTATATTTAATATAAGTTATTTTCTATAGCATTTTGCATAAATTAGGATATAAGAATGGTATTTCATTGGAGTTTTGACGTTGAATGTTGTTGTAGTGTTTCAGTAGGAATATGTTGGTTCACTCGTAGTGTTGTTGTGTATATGTGGTAGCTATAAATGACTGTGTTAAGTTATTCTATAAAGGCTCCTAATAATAAGTGTATCACAAGATAAGGATATAATGTTGAGCAAAATATAACTCAATGCCGAAAAATATAACACTATGTTGAGTAAAAGAGACGCAATGAGTCGCAAAAAAAAAAAAAACAAAATGATAAATAAAAGACACAACGACAATAAATAAAAATTCTTAAATCTACAACCCATAAATCCAAAAACGAAAACCTAAAATCTCACATCGTAGAGTTCGATGAGACGGTTCTAATGCCGCTTGAATGAGGTTAATTGGAGTCTGTTTGATACCTTTTGTACGACTTCTTATTTTTAGAAGCATTTGGATTTGATTCTAAATCATAAATGATAATGGAATGGAATAGTTGTAATTGGTAAAAAAGACCAGGTTAGATAAGTCGTTTTCGTCATTAGAAACAAATAGTCTAACCCATCATTGTAATTTATTTAGAGGCATCATTGCAACCATTCAATACACTTTTGTAATTGTAATTTTATATTGGTTGGTTTGGAGAGAGGAGGGGATATTTTAACTAGTTTAGACACATGATCATAATGTATATCATGTATCAATAATTGGGTTCGATTTTAAAGAGCGTTTTCTCATATTTATTGGATTTTTTATGAATTTGTATATATGCATTATTGCCTAATGGAGATAGATATGGTTGAGTAGTCCCGTTGTTGATACGATAATAATCCGTTAGTGATCCAAATTTTTGTTAAAAAATGATAAATTCAATTTACAAATCAACTCAAATTGAAAAGAATAAAAGTTCTCCTTTTGATATAATGTTTTTTTATATAATAAAATATATAGAAGTTATTTAAGTTTACAAAAATTGGTTACTAGATTTTTTTTATAAATAAAATCTACAACAAGTAATGAATATGCATCAACAGTTAATCAACTCAAATTGAAAAGAATAAAAGTTCTCCTTATGATATAATGTTTTTTAAATAATAAAATTTATAGAAGTTATTTAAGTTTATAAAAATTGGTTACCAGATTTTTTTTATAAATTCAGGGGCATCCCAATATATATTTTTGTGGGATCAGGGGTATTATTTGTGTAAAACCGATTTTTTTTTATTTTTTTTACATTACGAAAACAGGATTGAGATATAGTCCGTACTACCCCTTCTAATACACTAGATCCGACCCTGATCATCAAGTTATACAAAAAAGTCACTTTTAATTTGATAAAAACTCTATACATACCACCGCAAAGAGTTGAATTTGAACGGAAGTGAGGATGTAATTTGTCTGTGTATATATAATTATATGTGTAATAAATTAATAAAAATTAATTCGTGTCGAACCGAGTTGAGCGGATCTTGGCTCGTTTGCAAACCGAACGAGCATATTCCAAGCGTTTACAGAACGAGCGGCGAACGAGCGATGAGTGACGAGTGATTTGAAAGCATTAGTTGTTTGTTTTCTTTGTGGAGTTACTTTTGTGTATGTTCTTGGTTAATTTTAAATTAGTTGCGTGTTGTAAACGTAACTACTAACTTTTTCTCTATAATCGTAATAGAAAACAAACAAATAGAAGTTGAAAGAAAGAAGAAAAAAGTATGTTAACAGAAAAGAAGCAAACAAACATATCAAAATCTGAAGTATGTTTTATGTTTTTGGGATTTTTCATATATTTCTTTAGTAAAATACCAAGTGTGTGTCAGTCCATGGATGAAAATCTCGTTAGACATTGTATAAAAAATTTGAGAGATTATAAAATAGAGAGATGAGTGTGAGAGTTGTGGTAAATATATATATATATATATATGTATTATATAATTATAAAAAATAACATTCAGAACCAAACGATGGTTGCAAACGGTCCTCCCAACGTTCCAATTTCCCATTCAAACTTCGGGTCCTACATCCTTCAACCCCTATCCACCCAGTGCAAGTCGCACGGGTAGGCATGTACCAAAGGGTAGTGGCCAGAGTCCCCCCTAAAATACTTTAAACTCTTGTCTTGAGGTGATGGATACATGCATGAATCTTTATATTGATTGAGTTGTGCTAAACGTACTTCTTATTTATAGTTTTTGCTAAATGTATCTCCATCCACTACTCAAATGTAAAACCTCATATGAACCTTTCTCAAATGTAACTGAAGTGTAGTAACTACTAACTGCCACCATCATTGCCACTTGTTGCTTGCGACCACCGCTATTGCCATTGGAAGCACCAAATGTGTCCCTCCTCTTCCTCACGTCCTGCACATGTGTTAAATGTCTTTGTGTGTGTGTGTTTTTTTTATGAACGGCAAATTTGGATCACTGACGAACTACTGGAGTATAATCGTTCCACCAGCGGAACCACCCGATCATATCCATTCTCCACTAGGCATAATGCTTATACACCAATTCAGGAGAAAACCCAAGACCTATTGGTCTCAAAATCTTATCCCACTCACAAGATGCCACTAGGCTATAAAGCCATGTGCGCGCGTGTGTTTTGTTGGTTTCATATGTTTCTATCAAAACTTGGTATAATATTATATTTACTAAAATTCTCATAATAAATATCAGACAAACTCATTATAAACCTTTTGACATTTATACTTTTCACTAGTAAAATATGAGAGTTTAGAATATAAAGAGAAACAGAATGATGTAATGATCATGTTACAAGTTATATACTTACATGCAATGAGATGGTTCCTTTGTTTGATATTAATATTTTGTTCGAGTAATATGATATTATGTAAATTTTCAACAGTATATAAAAATTGTGTCTTATTGTATTATCCATAACCAACAACTTGGAACCATGAACAAGCACCTCTCCGACATCTAAACACCTTGTCACTCTATGGCATGTGTAATTTGTGTTTCCTTTTTGCACAACATCTTGAAGAGGACATTATCCCTATCAAATATCTTTCAATTTTTATGTTGTTTTTATTTTATGTTTTATTTGGATGTTAATGTCATGTGAAGGAAAAATCAGATAAGATCATGTGTCGTTGTTAGACTATGTGTTATGGAGGGCTCTGTTAAGGGCTCGTTGAGAAAAAAAATGTGTTGCAATGTGACCTCACATAGACGCCACCTAAGCAATCACCGTGCCTCACGCCCCAACGACGCCCCCCTCTTATGGTTCCACACCCTAATGGTGCTCGCGATTCACCCAAGCCACCGCCCCAACGGCGCCCCACCTGTAGTGGTGTATGCGTCCCTATCAAAGGTTACGTGGCACCAACGACGGGCCGTAAATATGGCCTTAGGTGAGCGTGAGAGCCCCTCAACCACATCAGCTAGGTAATGAGCATGATTCTTCTTTCCAGTATGGTAACGAACGTTGGGCACATTGGTGGGCAAGAATATAGCATGTTTCACGGCTAGTATGTTAAAAAAATAACTAAAAACAGTATTTTTAATCCTAAAAATACTAAACAACTTAATTGTAGTGTTTAAAAAATTAAATTAATATTAGTATTTTACATATGTTTTTAAGAGCACCATCGATGTTTTTAAATTTTAAACCTTGACTTCCGTTATCATGTTAGATTTCAACCTCTTTAAAAATACCTATTTTTTCCACATCATCTACTTTTATGATTATTTAATTTATATATTATTTTAATTTGTATATTTCATTTATATTTAAATGCTAGAATATTATGTACAGTTAAATAAAAATAAGAAATTCAAATTAAACATTAAGATTATAAAATACATAAAATAAAGATAAAAACATTCATAAAACAAAAATAATAAATAAAAACATACATCAACTAAATTTAAAAACATACATAAACCAACATAGAAAAAAAATACACGGGTTGATTACTTATACAAGTAATCGTCATTCTACCAGTTCGAATCTAACTCATCTTCGTATGGATTAAAGCGTAGATGATCCCATTTGTTATAATACCAACCGTCTATATCATGATCATTATAATTACGTACGAAATCGTCTATATCGGGAAAATCCTTCTACGGTATCTCGTCATCATAATCTTCACCAAATTTTACTACCACAATGTTGTCTTGTTTTACCATTGTAGCTTTGACAGGTCTGACCACCGGGGCATTGTCTAGTTCGTCCAACAGAGCGTTTTCCTCTTGGACATTTGCAATATAGTCCGGTTCGACAACCAAAATGTTTTTAGGTACATAATGTGGAGGTAGTTTAGGAATCAGGAAAATATTACCATGGAATTCAAGGGGGGTTAGAAGATAGAGATGCTTGAAGCGTTTTTATAAAAGTTGGTGTATAATATATATATATAGAGAGAGTGAGAGATAGAGAGAGGGGGGGAGGAAGAGAGAGAAACGGGATATATGACATTTGATATGAATTTCTAGTTACATGGTATTTTCTGTTAGATTTTTGTTTGAGCATATTATATAAAACTGATGGCGTTTTAGTTATTATATATATCTTATAATGGAGTTTATTTTATTTTCCCTTATTTAGGTTTTTCTAATTTAAATTGTGTTTCATATCCAACAACATAAAAATTAATGGCGTTTTATTTAGTTTTTTTTGTCCAACTAATCATGTAAATGGTATGGCGTTTTTTTTTTATTTTTGAACATGGCTATATTTCAATCTTATATATTAAACTTGGTGCTTTTTATGTGTTTAATGACGTTTAAATTCAAAAAACTCTTTAAGGTATTCCGCCAAACGCCAACTCTTTTTAAATCGTTATTGATTAACAAATGGCGTTTTCACACTTATATGGTGTTTCCATTTATATACAAAACTTATTTAATTTTGTGATATTGGATTTAAATAACCCCAACTTTCACCAATTGGCCGATAACACTTCCAACTTTCGATTTGTACATCAGCACTCCCAACTTTCAACTTATTGGCCAATAACACTCCCTAACTAACTGAACCTTAACCCAATTAGTTTTTGCTGATATGGTAGTTGATGTGGTTTTTTTATGACGTGGCAACTGACATAGCATTTTTTATGATGTGGCAAATGACATGACATTTTTGATGATGTGGCAGTTGACATTAGCTAAATGTGTTAGGGTTCTGTAAGTTAGGGAGTGTTATTGGTCAATAAGTTGAAAGTTGGGAGTGCTGGTGTACAAATCAAAAGTTGGGAGTGTTATCAGCCAATTGATGGAAGTTGGGATTATTTAAATGTAACACCCCAAAAACGGGTTCGGTAATCAAACGACGTTAATATTAAAGAGCGGGTAAAAGGCCGTTAGTGGTAAAAGTGAACCCGTAAATAAAATAACTAGGAATAAATTAACTTAGTTAATGACATGAATATAAGCGATAAAACGATTTGTTGTAGCTTAATATATAATCGAAACTAAACTTGAGTGACCAAAGCTGCGTAAAAAGGATACTTATGTTTTAAAAACAAAAGGTTTAGACACAACACACACTTAGTGTGTGTGTGTGTTGGTCGACCCTTAGGAGAAAAAAACAAGGGCAAAACCCTTGTTCAAGTTTAATCCACCAAATTGAAGATCATTTCGAGACCCAAATCAGTGCATGAACATGAATTATTGATCACCTTGATTAAGGGATCATAAGTATGTCTAAAAACTTAGATTTGTGAAAGTTATAATTCGAGACAAGTAGAATACTTGCAATTACGTTGTTGGATTATGATCCAAAGATGAAATTGAATGTATATGTATGCATAATTTTGTTTGATATAGTGAAATTATGAAATATTTGAGGTACGATTACTTGTAGGTGATTAACAAGTAGATATTGAAGTGGGTTTTGATATATAATGAAGTTGATGATATATCTATGTTTAGAATCATCATGCATGATAATAGTAAGAAGGACTTGAACAATTTATGAGTTTGAGTACATATTCATACTTGCTATGGAATGGTTTTGTACGAAATGATGAAATTGATGTTAAGTTAATGTTAATAAGCGTATAAGATCATGTTGTCTACTAGTTAGTGCGTAGAATTTGATTATATTAGGTATTCGGATGAATGTCTAGTAATATGATGAGATGAGTTGTTTTGTAATAATGAAACAATTCCAAGTTCTTGTGTAA
Source organism: Scalesia atractyloides (assembly GCA_947069175.1). Lineage (NCBI taxonomy): Eukaryota > Viridiplantae > Streptophyta > Magnoliopsida > Asterales > Asteraceae > Scalesia > Scalesia atractyloides. The sequence continues at coordinate 82,013,138 of CAMTDV010000001.1, read as the reverse complement.
TTATCGATAGATTAGCATATGATTGTAGAAACTATGTTAATTTGATATTAGCAATTGCGTGAACTTGGTTTGGGAAACGTAGCTATATGGTGGCCTAAGAATAGTGCTTACCGAGTAATTAACGAAATGTCTAAATGAGTTGTTTATAACATTTGTGTAAATCGGGTTTCGAAAACCCGCCCCAAGTTATCAATCAAAGTGTATTTATTTATGTCGGGTGATTTTTTTTAGCATTTTTGTTTACTGTTTAATATATTAGAATTCTTTTTTTTTGTTTAAATAACTTGAATAAAATAAAATAAATAATCAAATTAAATATTAAATATTTATAATTAATAAATGATTTAACTTATAATAGAGAAAATAAAAATAAACTCAATAATGGGCGAGCCAGGGATCGAACCCGGGTTCCCCGGGTAAAACACACACCACCAACACCACTACGCTGCACACACCAATTGTGATATTTATCGAAGCTTAATTCTTCTATATTCACAATAAGAGGAACCTGCAACGCTCGCAGATTTCCCCTCGCCGGAAATCTCGGCAATCAACGCGTTTTCCTCTAGGAACACAACTGTCCGAGCTTATTTTCGGTAAATTCCTTGACCGATTGCTGGCAATTGACTCGAAATCATAGTAACCGGAGCTTCAAACATCTGGTCGATTGTCGCTCAATCCGAACTCGCTCATTTCTTCTGCTCTCACTCTAATTACCTCAGTCGTCGGAAAACTTGTTCCACCGGAGAACCACCGAGACGTCGGAACCCACTCACCGGAATCACCAGTACCGGCATACGGTAGTTTTCTTTTATTATCCTTTTAAGTTTTCTTAAATTAGCATCGTATACATTCAATTGTTAATAAAATCACAAAGAATCAGGAATTGATTCAGGCGGGTACGGTTTATTCAAATGAAGAAGACGAAGTCAATAAGCATATTTGTAAAATAAAAACTTGTGTTTTAAACGGGTTAGACACACAGTCTAGCGGTAGACTGTGTGCATTTTATATGTACGATACAGAGTTCGAATCCATGCCCAGTCACTGAAGCAGTGATTTTTAAACAACTTTTTAAGAGACTACTGTCAGAACGTCACTGGTATATAAGAATAATAAACATCGGAGTCCTTAACGGGTTAGACACCCAGCCCAACGGTTGGGTTGGGTGCACATTAATCACGAGGTCTCGGGTTCGAGACTGCACTGTCTCAGCCGGTTCGATCAATTATAAATCTTTTTAAAATTATGATTTCCAATTTAACTGAATGTGTGTATAAGAATAATTAAAATCGGGAATATTTCGGGTTAGACACGTAGCTCAGTTGGAAGAGCTGCGTGCACGCAACCGAGAGGTCACGAGTTCGAGCCTCACCACCGCATACAAATTCCTGTGGTTCGACCGGTCTGACAACCCCCTTGTCAGACTGACAACTTTTTATTTTTTTTATTTTTATTTTTATTTTCCTGTTTTATTTTATTTATGAATTTATATTAAATTTAAATCTAAAAAAAATCAATAAAAATAAAGGGTCTAAAATACCAATAAAAACCACAACAATAACTTAAAAATCTAAATAAATGTTTTAAACCAAAAAGTTAGTTTATTTATTTATTGAGTTATCGCGTTATTATTTATAGGTTAGTACCTTCTCGTCGATTAAATTTCCAACTCGTGCGCTCTCTTTACCACTCAAGAATACGCACCCAAGGTGAGTGAATCTCTACAAATTCCCCGTTTTAATCACGTTTTGGGGTGTATCATGTGTCGTACTATTCCTTTATTTTATCTAAACACTTGTGCTTATATCATTTCGTGATCAAATGTGTATTGGTCGTTGTGTGATTTATATGTAGATTAAATTTATCATTTCAGTGCACGCATTTCATTAGGCCCATCAGTTCCCCGTGGGATACGGGTTGAGCATCAGGTGGCTCATTAGATCGGCTCCGTTTAATTGAGCCTTGATCTCAAATACATCATCATTCATGTCATATATTCATCCAAAGTGGTTTGTGATTGTTTACATATATATGTTTGCTCACATGTGATTTATGCACGAGTTTTCTTTAATAAATAAAACAAGCAATTATTTAAAATGTTTTATCAAGGTTCACTCGCCAACTTTTGTTGACCCAAAATCTCCCCTGTTTTACACATGATACAGTTGATCCAGTTGAGGAAAGAAACACTTAGGATGGCCTAGAAGAATAAACAAGTTATTGCTTTGGAATAAACATTTAGTTTTGTTTTCCTTTATAATTGTATGAATTTTGTTTATTGGATATTTAAGTTTGTAATTTGAATTTAATAAATATGAAACTTCTTAGTAAATATCATGAGCTTTGGTGATAACCCAATTATACTCCGACTTTTATTCCGCTGCCTGTCAGGGTGTGACAGATTGGTATTAGAGCTTGTGACTATAGGGATATAGGATAGGTTATTAGACCCTTAGAGCCTATACTATAGTTGATTAAATTTTAATTGTTTATGTGTTACATGCAAAATTCATGATATTTACATGTTTCATGTTTATCTTCACACCCAATATTATGCAAGCACCCTCACAAGTACATGTTAATATGCAATGCTCATCATAATTCATATCCTCATAACATGTCATATCTAGGAAAGCACACACCTTACGATTTCCATGATTTTTGCAATGATTTTGTATTTTTCAAATCACATCAAAGTGAGTTTTCACGACGGGCATGTAGTAACTGGAAGGGTACGAGTACCGGAAGTCGGAACATCCTGTCTAGGCTTGGCATTCGTATAAATCCAAAAGGACCAGTTTTCCTACCTGGGGAATAACGATGAGAGTACGAAGGACCTATTAGGCCAAAGCATGCTATACCAAACGTCGTGTGAGCTAACCCCACTTTGAGTTGCATTGTGTCTACACCTGGACACCCTCCGACCATACATCTCGCAATCATGTTTTACGATTTTCATTTGGGTGGTGCGAGTGTTAACCCGCCGACACCAATGTGAACTCTACCAAGCCCAATAGTCATGGGGGCCCACATGACTACACAGGCAATGGTATGGGGGACATTTGGAGGCCCAAACATGAGCAAACCCAAAACATCCTATGGATGTAGTTAAATTATTTTCAGTTATGTTGTTTTCATTTTTTTTACGACACATGACACCTAGGAAATTCTTGAACTCACAATCTTCCTACATTTGTTCCTATAGATGTCGGCTAGGCAATTACGTGGAGGTAGAAAGTCTGGAAAGTCAAACGAACGCTTGGCCACGCAAATTGCTAAACAAATGGCCGCAGTACTTCCTGACATCGTGCTACAAGTTCAACAAGCTCTCACCGCTAATCCCATCAACCCTCCCAACCAAGAAGACCAAAGCGTCGCCAACCCTCCTTCCAAAACCCCCAAGTGCACCTACAAACACTTCAAATCCTGCGATCCCCCGAAATATGAGGGGACTGAAGGTGTCACCGCTCTCCTTCACTGGTTTGAGGAGATGGAAAACACTTTCCTCAATTGCGACTGTCCCGAGGTCCGTAAGGTACGTTACGCGACTGGAAGACTGTTTGGGGTAGCCCTCACCTGGTGGAACACGGAAAAGGGTAAGCGAGGTGTGGAAGATGCCATGACCTTAACATGGGAATAATTAAGGGAAATCATGTCAAGACGTTTCTGTCCAAGAAGCGAAATCAAAAAGCTAGAAGACGAGTTTCACGCGTTGAAACAAAAGGAAGGAGACCACACTTCATACAATAAGAGGTTTCTCGAATTGAACCAGATGATCCCCAATTTGTTCACCCCCTTATACCGCTTAGTCGAACATTACATTCGAGGCCTCCCCTCGAAAATCCAAGATTCGGTTTTAAGCACTTCGCCTGCAACACTCAAAGCCGCAATGGAGTTAGCTACGGAACTCACTGAAAATCGCATTCGAAACGGCAAGTTCAAAGATGAGAAGAAGAAAGCACCCATTGAGACCACAACTCCAAACCACCCAGTCTCATCCTCGAAGTTTGCTGGTAAGAGGAAGAGAAATGGCAAGAATTTTGCTGTCACCCAAACCAACCCTCCCATCACTGCTGCACCAATCACCCAAGTTGCTCCTCCAGCCGCACCATTCAAAAGGCCATACACTGGCCCACACCCAAAGTGCAACCGTTGTCAATACCATCACCCTCCCGAAAACCCCTGCCAACATTACACAAGTTGTGGTCGTGCGGGTCTCACCATCCAAACCTGCCGTACCCTTTAGCGAATGAACCGCGGTCAACCTCCAATCCAAACCCAAAATCAAATGGTGGGCCAAGCCCAACAACCCTTACTTCTACCACCTGCACAATACGCAACCCAACCTTACTACCAACCCAACTACCACATGATGCAACCCATGCGAGCCTGTTTCAATTGTGGGGACCCAAACCACTTCAGGAACACTTGTCCACGCCTAGTGAACATCATCCATGCCCAAGCGCAAGCGAACCCGGTAAACCAAGCCAACCAAGCTCCTCCACCTACCAGAGGAAGTGCTTTAAATATCAATGCCAACCAAGCCAGGGCTGACAACAATGTGGTCAACGGTACGTTTCTCATAAATGGTAGTTATGCATCCATATTATTCGATACTGGTGCGGATAAGAGCTTTGTGTCCTTAGAATTCGAATCTATCCTCGACCAACCTCGTGTTAATCTCATTGAATCTCTAACGGTGGAAGTTGCTGACGGAAAACCCACTTCATTAGATTCTATTATACGCGATTGTACTCTCACCCTAAACGATCACGATTTCCCAATTGACCTCATTCCTATGAAGTTGGGAAGTTTCGATGTTATAATCGGTATGGACTGGCTCAGCCAGCATCACGCTGAAGTGGTGTTCCACGAAAAATTCATTCGTATTCCTCTTGCAGACGGTCAGACACTACGTATTTTTGGGGAAACCCTTTCGAGAGGACTCAAATTGATGTCCTGCCTTCAAGCCAGAAGTTATCTCTGCAAGAACTACGTCGTATTCCTAACTCACGTCGTCAAGAAGGGAGGCAAGGAGGCTCGAAGATATTCCAATTGTGAAGGAATTCCCACAAGTTTTTCCCGACGACGTTTCAGGACTTCCTCCTGTGAGAGAAGTCGAATTCCGCATCGATCTTGTGCCTGGCGCTACACCGGTCGCCGAATCTCCTTATAGGTTAGCCCCATCCGTGATGCAAGAATTGGCCAGTCAACTGCAAGAGTTGACTGACAAAGGATTCATACGTCCTAGCTCATCGCCTTGGGGTGCGCCTGTTCTTTTTGTAAAGAAGAAAGATGGAACGCTTCGCATGTGCATTGATTATAGAGAACTCAACAAGTTGACGGTTAAGAATCGCTATCCACTGCCTCGCATTGATGACCTCCTAGACCAGCTTCAAGGCGCCACCTGTTTTTCTAAAATCGACCTTCGTTCTGGTTATCATCAGCTTAGAGTGCGCGAGGAGGATATCCCAAAAACCGCTTTCCGAACTCGTTATGGTCATTACGAGTTCATGGTTATGCCCTTCGGTTTAACCAACGCCCCCGCTGTCTTCATGGATTTAATGAATAGAGTATGCAAACCCTACCTCGACCGCTTCCTCATAGTCTTCATCGATGACATCCTTATCTACTCCAAGTCCAAATCCGATCATGAGCGACACCTTCGACTCATTCTTACACTCTTAAGGACTGAAAAACTTTATGCTAAGTTCTCAAAATGCGAATTCTGGTTAGGAGAAGTACACTTCCTTGGTCATGTCGTCAATGACAAAGGGATTCATGTCGATCCTTCAAAAATCAAAGCAGTACAGGAATGGCAAGCGCCATGTACCCCTACCGAAGTTAGGTTATTTCTTGGATTGGCTGGTTACTACCGACGCTTCATTGCCAATTTTTCCCGTATCGCCGTACCACTCACGGCCTTGACTCACAAAGGAAAACCCTTCAGTTGGGGACCTAAGCAAGAAGAGGCCTTCCAAACTTTAAAGCAAAGGCTTTGTGACGCACCTATCCTTACACTCCCTGAGGGTTGCGATGAATTCGTGGTTTATTGCGACGCGTCAGGGCAAGGACTAGGCTGTGTATTGATGCAAAGAGGAGGCCTCTAGGCAACTCAAGGTTCATGAGAAGAACTACACCACCCACGACCTAGAACTTGGAGCCGTTGTGTTCGCTCTCAAGATATGGAGGCATTACCTCTACGGTACCAAGTGTGAAATATACACTGACCACAAGAGTCTCCAACATATCTTCAACCAGAAAGAGTTGAATATAGGCAACGAAGATGGGTCGAACTTCTCAACGACTACGACTGTGAAATTCGGTACCATCCTGGCAAGGCAAACGTGGTGGCCGATGCACTCAGTCGAAAAGGATATGCGAACTCTATTCGTCTTCTATGTTCGCAAATCATAACCGACATCAAAGATCGAATCCGGGCAGCTCAACATGTTTCTGTAACAGAAAATGACGTACGCGATGAACTGTCATGTGGAGCTGAACTCAAAATTGAAACCAAATCCGACGGTATTCTATACTATTTAAACCGCATATGGATTCCTGATCGCGATAACCTTCGTGATTTCCTCATGAATGAGGCACACAAAACACGATACTCTGTACACCCAGGAGCCGATAAGATGTATCAAGGCCTACGATACACCTACTGGTGGCCTGGCATGAAAAAGGATATCGCTGTTTTTGTTTCCAAGTGCCTTACCTGTTCCAAAGTAAAAGCTGAACATCAAAGACCTTCAGGACTTCTAGTCCAACCCGAAATACCAGTATAGAAGTGGGAAAACATAACCATGGACTTCATTACCGGGTTACCTCGCACCTCCAGTGGGTATGACACCATATGGGTAATACTCGATCGTCTTACAAAGTCATCTCATTTCATTCCGATTCGCGAGGACTTCAAGAACGAGAAGTTAGCTCGTATCTACATCAGCGAGATCGTAAGCCGTCATGGTGTACCATTAAGCATCATTTCAGACCGTGATGGTCGTTTCACTTCACGAACATGGCGAGCCGTACAAACCGCTTTGGGTACACGGTTAGACCTCAGTACCGCCTTTCACCCTCAAACTGATGGTCAATCTGAACGTACCATCCAAACCCTTGAAGACATGCTACGAGCATGTGTCATAGACTTCAAAGGGAACTGGGACGCTCACCTACACCTACCGTTAGTTGAGTTTTCATACAACAATAGCTATCATTCAAGTATCGGCATGGCTCCTTTCGAAGCTTTATATGGTCGTAAGTGCCGATCTCCAGTATGTTGGCACGAAATTGGGGAAGCGCAAATCACCGGACCTGAATTGATTCAAGAGACAACCGACAAAATCCTTCAAATTCGAAACAATCTTCTAGCGGCTCAAAGTCGTCAAAAGAGTTATGCTGACAAGCGACGAAAGCCCTTGGAGTTTGACATTGGTGATCAAGTACTTTTAAAAGTATCACCGTGGAAGGGAGTGGTTCGTTTTGGCCAGAAGGGCAAGCTAGCACCACGCTACGTAGGACCTTTCAAGATACTCGAAAGAGTAGGTCCTGTAGCATACAAGCTTGACCTACCAGAAGAGCTCAAGAGACTACATCCCACGTTCCACGTATCAAACTTGAAAAAGTGGCTCGCCGACGAAAACCTCCATATTCCTCTAGAAGACATTCAAGTCTATGAATCGATGCACTTCGTCGAAAGACCAGTAGAAATTATGGATTTCGGTGAGAAGCTCTTAAGGCAAAGTCGTATTCCAATCGTCAGGGTACGTTGGGAGTCAAAACGAGGACATGAGTTTACTTGGGAACGTGAAGACTCAATGCGCGAGAAATACCCGCATCTCTTTCCGATTACCACTACTACTTAAATTTCGGGACGAAATTTCTAAAAGTAGGGGATACTGTAACATTTGTGTAAATCGGGTTTCGAAAACCCGCCCCAAGTTATCAATCAAAGTGTATTTATTTATGTCGGGTGATTTTTTTAGCATTTTTGTTTACTGTTTTATATATTAGAATTCTTTTTTTTTTGTTTAAAATAACTTGAATAAAATAAAATAAATAATCAAATTAAATATTAAATATTTATATTTAATAAATGATTTAACTTATAATAGAGAAAATAAAAATAAACTCAAAAATGGGCGAGCTGGGGATCGAACCCGGGTTCCCCGGGTAAAACACACACCACCAACACCACTACGCTGCACACACCAATTGTGATATTTATCGAACCTTAATTCTTCTATATTCACAATAAGAGGAACCTGCAACGCCTGCAGATTTCCCCTCGCCGGAAATCTCAGCAATCAACGCGTTTTCCTCTAGGAACACAACTGTCCAAGCTTATTTTCGGTAAATTCCTTGACAGATCACTGGCAATTGACTCGAAATCATAGTAACCGGAGCCTCAAACATCCCTATAAATACTGGTCGATTGTCCCTCAATCCGAACTCGCTCATTTCTTCTGCTCTCACTCTAATTACCTCAGTCGTCGGAAAACTTGTTCCACCGGAGAACCACCGAGACGTCGGAACCCACTCACCGGAATCACCAGTACCAGCATACGGTAGTTTTCTTTTATTATCCTTTTAAGTTTTCTTAAATTAGCATCGTATACATTCAATTGTTAATAAAATCACAAAGAATCAGGAATTGATTCACGCGGGTACGGTTTATTCAAATGAAGAAGACGAAGTCAATAAGCATATTTGTAAAATAAAAACTTGTGTTTTAAACGGGTTAGACACACAGTCTAGCGGTAGACTGTGTGCATTTTATATGTACGATACAGAGTTCGAATCCATGCCAGTCACTGAACCGGTGATTTTTAAACAACTTTTTAAGAGACTACTGTCAGAACGTCACTGGTATATAAGAATAATAAACATCGGAGTCCTTAACGGGTTAGACACCCAGCCCAACGGTTGGGTTGGGTGCACATTAATCACGAGGTCTCGGGTTCGAGACTGCACTGTCTCAGCCGGTTCGATCAATTATAAATCTTTTTAAAATTATGATTTCCAATTTAACTGAATGTGTGTATAAGAATAATTAAAATCGGGAATATTTCGGGTTAGACACGTAGCTCAGTTGAAAGAGCTGCGTGCACGCAACCGAGAGGTCACGAGTTCGAGCCTCACCACCGCATACAAATTCCTGTGGTTCGACCGGTCTGACAACCCCCTTGTCAGACTGACAACTTTTTATTTTTTTTATTTTTATTTTTATTTTCCTGTTTTATTTTATTTATGAATTTATATTAAATTTAAATCTAAAAAAATCAATAAAAATAAAGGGTCTAAAATACCAATAAAAACCACAACAATAACTTAAAAATCTAAACAAATGTTTTAAACCAAAAAGTTAGTTTATTTATTTATTGAGTTATCGCGTTATTATTTCTAGGTTAGTATCTTCTCGTCGATTAAATTTCCAACTCGTGCGCTCTCTTTACCACTCAAGAATACGCACCCAAGGAGAGTGAATCTCTACAAATTCCCCGTTTTAATCACGTTTTGGGGTGTATCAAGTGTCGTACTATTCCTTTATTTTATCTAAACACTTGTGCTTATATCATTTCGTGATCAAATGTGTATTGGTCGTTGTGTGATTTATATGTAGATTAAATTTATCATTTCAGTGCACGCATTTCATTAGGCCCATCAGTTCCCCGTGGGATACGGGTTGAGCATCAGGTGGCTCATTAGACCGGCTCCGTTTAGTTGAGCCTTGATCTCAAATACATCATCATTCATGTCATATATTCATCCAAAGTGGTTTGTGATTGTTTACATATATATGTTTGCTCACATGTGATTTATGCACGAGTTTTCTTTAATAAATAAAACAAGCAATTATTTAAAATGTTTTATCAAGGTTCACTCGCCAACTTTTGTTGACCTAAAATCTCCCCTGTTTTACACATGATACAGGTGATCCAGTTGAGGAAAGAAACACTTAGGATGGCCTAGAAGAATAAACAAGTTATTGCTTTGGAATAAACATTTAGTTTTGTTTTCCTTTGTAATTGTATGAATTTTGTTTATTGGATATTTAAGTTTGTAATTTGAATTTAATAAATATGAAACTTCTTAGTAAATATCATGACCTTTGGTGATAACCCAATTATGCTCCGACTTTTATTCCACTGCGGGTCGGGGTGTGACATTGTTAAACTTGTTCGTGGGTTTGTATGAGTAAACAGGCAGTTGACTTTTAAAAGTCAAACTGACCTATATTAAGATCGAATGATAAATTTGATATAAAACCCGTAAGCTGGAATAGTCGTGTTAAATGATGACTAACCTAACCATCTTGCGAATGATAAATGATAGTTTGACGCTTGACAAGCTAGGTAGGGGCTTGGGAAGAAGCGGGTCAAACGGAACAAGTACGCGGAAAAAAGGCATAATCAGATTTCAAGGTAAGTAAAGCTTACATCCTTAAAATAGTAGATTTACTTATGTATTTGAATATGAATAAGAGTTTTGGGTATTCGGAACGAGATTTCAAAATACAAAGTTTCAACACGGATAGATACGGGTTTGAATAAGGGAAAACGGTATTAAATCATATTTGATGGTAGAAAGGGGTAAAACGGTAATATAGTCATGTAATGATAAATAAATAAGAAATTCTGAAAAGTTACCTTATGGTGTAAATCGTAAGGAATAAAATGGGTAAAATGGTAATTCAGTCACAAGCTGACAAAGAAACACTAAACTTTGAAAAAGGGCACTTTATGGCATAAATCGTAATGGGTCGAACAGATAAGAAACGACCTTAAGTAATATGATCATAAGGCGTAAACCGAAATGGATTAAATGGTGAGATGGTAAATAAATACCATCTCATAATGATAAATGATCATTTAGACCAAACGAGTCAAATGGTGATATCATCACCATTTGACAATAATGACTAATGGTCGCTTGTTGAGTTTTTGTGTTCATAGGAATAATAGAGTATGACTCGTATCGGTATCATATAGCAAATAATAGAGCAAGTTATTAAAACGAATCAATGTAATGAGCCGAGCCAGGTACGTATAACGGGTTGAATGAGTCATGAATGAACACTTGATTACCTAAGGTAAGGTAAATCTAATAATCTAAATCGTAGACATTATGTTCTTAAGAATATACTGATTTTAAATAGATTATGGGTAAATGTTCATATTTGGTCAAAACATGATATTGAAAGTCTTTTGTCGTAAAAGAAGGGTCTAAGTTGACCAAAATACCCTCGAGTGATGAAATAAGTAAATGTAACACCGTGTAAAATCGTGTCCAATAGTATAGTGACACGTGTTGTATTTTAAATATAGACTATTAAAGACTAATATGGACTAAAAGTGACAACATGCTCAAACTGAGCCTCTGAATGACTTTCTGATGTCAACATGCATAAACCTAGCTTCTGAACGACCATTAGTGTCGTCATGCATAAAACCATAGCCTCTGAACGACAATTAGTGTCGTTATGCATAAAACGTAGCCTCTGAGTGACCATTAGTGTCGGTATGCTTAAACTTGGCCTCTGAGTGACTGTTGTGTCAACATGCCTAGCCTCTGAGTGACATCGAAGTCAACATGCTTATACTGAGCCTCTGAGTTATCCTTTACGTTGTCCTAACTCTCATATGTCCTGTTTGTTGGACGAGAGTGATTATATCCAATATATAAAAAAGTTGGATAATGGAGGGACTAAAAGTGTCAAGATGTTAATTTATACCTCTGAGTGACCTTTTAACGAACCAAGAGCTCGACAATGTCCGGGCATAATCCCGGGTATGCCAAGTATTGGCTACGGAGGGCTAAAAGTGCCAAAAAGGTGTTTTAGAAGGCTTTTAGAAGCTTTATAAAGTTAAGGGATTAAAAGTGTCAAAATTTGAAACTGGCCATGGTTCGGTCGCGGGCCGCGAGAGACATTGCCTGTGTCTCTCGTGGGGTGCGAGAAAGGGTCTGCAGCAGAAAGTTTTGCTTGGTCTCCAAACAAAACTCAAAAACCATGTTTTCGAAACCATGGCTTCCCAAACTGCTATGCCACGTTTTGGGACACTTGTAAGCTCCTTCTTACACCCCTAAACACCTGGCTTCACCTCCTTTGAGTTCTCCAACTATAAATAGGTGATCAAGTTCACCATATGAACTTGCACCTTTCTTATTCATACTTTTCTCCCTCCTCTAGAAGTTCCTAGCTAAAAAGAGCATCCAGCATAGTTTTTTTGCACCTTAGGAATCACTGGTAAGTGTTCCTTCTTTGTGCATTTTCGTTTATAGGCTTCTATAGCCAAAGGTCAAGCGTTTTTCAGAGAACGCTTTGACTTTCGGTTAAGACCATTATGGTCCAGCCGTTGTTCGAAATGAACATGGCTAAGTGATCGTAATAAGGTAGGTGTTAATCCCTATAAAGGGCACCTCCTAAAGATCACGTTTGCTAGACCAATTGACGGGTCAAAGTTATGTTATTAAAAAGTCAAACAGGCCATTTTTCGGAAAAATCATAAATTGATCTTATATATGCTATGTAACCTGTTTTGACACTTAAACAAGTTGGTAATAATTATTAGAACATGTTCGGCTCGTCAATTTCAGTTCTAGGGTCGGTTCGCAACCGACAGTCGCGAAGTTTGACTTCTACTTTGACTTTCGATTCTGACCCGATTTAGATTAGTTACCTACCGATCTAAAGTTGCATTATGATCATAATATAATTTAGCATAACCCTCTGAGGTTATATTACATGATCATAATCAGAATCTAAGTTTATGCGCAAGTTCCATAATTATGCCATTCTTGACTAAAATGCCCTTTTTGTATAAAACAAGGTTTTAAATGGTATTGAACTTGAAAATGAGTTTCTAATGATGTAATATCATAAGTAGGATTATTTGGGATGTTAAACTAAGTTATAATCTGAGTTTTCAAGTAAGTCCTTAAACTATGTCGATAAATGACGGTTTTAGCCCTTGTGGCACATAAAATGATTTTAATCAATCTTTTCAAAGGTAAATCATTTACCTACTGATATGTTATATTAAATAACATATTTTAAACATTTTAATCTGACCTTAACATCAATTTTCATAAACATCACATAAAGACGTCATTTTACGACATAAGCGCCGTTGTGGCACATAGTATGGTTTTAAACCATATTATTGACCAAGACTTGATACCAACTGATTTTAAAACTTATTTTAAACATATTTATAGTAGGTACATGTTATAAACTCAGAATCCCAAATAATTTATAAACTATGTGTAAAATGACCAAAATGCCCATTCGGTGCATAGATTGGTCATAAAAGATAAGATACACATATAATTGATATCCTACTGATATTATGTCATAAATAAAATATTTTTCCAGAATAATCATGATTTTAAACTTAAAATATGTTCAAGTTCCTTTTATACGATATATAATTACAGAAATGCCCGTATGAGGCATAGTTTCGTTTTAAAACCATAACGGGCATATAAGTTGATATCCTACTAATATCTTAACTTATTTAAAATATAATGGCATATAGAACTTGTCCATGACTTATCAGGTTACCCATTATCGTTATAAGCATACGGTTGATTATACGTAACTAGTTTACGGAATTTAACCGAAACGGGTTTAACCTTGTCATTTAAATTTCAAAATCCAGAATGTTTATAGTTTACCCATATTAAGTCAAAGTACTTATCGGGATTAAACTACATTCTATCCGATTATCGTTTAATCAAGCGTTATACGTTTTGATCATGTACACTACTCGGTCTAAGTCTATGACTTAAATAAAGACCGATAGTATTTAATTGGTTAGCTTATGTCATAATCCAGACTAGAGCCTTGCCGGTAAATGCTATCTGCACGTTAGTACTTTTGTATACGGCTGAGTTATTGAAATTTAAAAGAAGACTAGCTCAGGTAATTACTCTCGACTTATTTTCCCTATATGGACTTGGGATACGGTAAACTATTACCGCTTGGTCCGAAATGGGGTCAATCGAATGCCTGTTTGTGACTAGTAAACCCGCATATCTGTTTTAATCAGTTTTGTTTGATAACTTAAACATCGGGGTTAAATTACCGTGTCCTGGATATCCTTGGCTTAATACATTAGTTATTGGCCACGACCTTAGCGCGGGGTGTAGGCATACACCTGACAGACGCTCATATGCAAATTACCCAAGACGTTGGGGATAACTCCTTCGTGAGTTCATAAGTGGTGTGTATTTAATCATGTCTCGGTTTCTGTACTGGGCCCTGTATGTATTGACAAACATGTGAATCTGATAAAAGGTTGCAAAGTCAACGTTCCCAAGTTAATAAAAGATTTTGTGTTGTTTTGCACTTAAAATCATTTTGAAGTTTTCAAAATGAGTCTGTTGGGTATATTTACCAGCGAAAGCTGACGTATCGTCCAAAGGCTAACTACAGGTACAATACGAAATAGGCCGGAAGCTGCTCGGTAGTGAAAAGGAGGATCTTGCAAATCCTTAGATCTGCCCTAAAGTATGTTTTATATTCTTTCTTGTACATTTTATGATCCGCCTGTGGATCTTCTATTACGAGCCTGTATATATTATTTTATTTTGAACATTCGGTTTTTAATAGTAATTTTACTCCAAGACTTCCTCTGTGCTATGTTTAATTGACAATGATGTTATCAACTTACGTCACGATACTCCCCACCCAGGCCCACCGGTGTATGGATTTGGGTTGGAAATCCGGGATGTGACAGTAAATGACTTTAATTTTAGTTTAAAATGAGTTTTATAATGTATAGACCCTTTTGATAGCATAAAATCGAAAAGCATAAGCCTTTTTGGCTTAATGCCTTTATACGGACTTTTCCGTAAATTGTCAAACCAAAGGGAAGAAATTGGATAAAATGAATTTACGATAAAAATCCACCACAAATAATGTTGTGGTGAAAAATAAATAGATATCTTAGTGTGGAAATGATAAGATAGACAAGGTTTGGTTGAAATAAGCATTGGATTTCGCTAAAACAACCAAACGGGTCAAAATGATAAATAAATAAAGGTTTAATTGAATAAAGCGATGTATTTCGCTAAGGCAACTATACGGGTAATTGAATGGAGTTTTAATGCATACTGAAATGGATGCATAAATGTATAGTTTGGTTTAAATGGGGTTAAAGGGCAAAATTGGAAAATATGAGCATAAACCGGGAATAGATGCATAATTCATAAGAAATAAGAATCCAGGTCAAGGATTTCGGGTTAAATGTGTAAAAAACATTTTACGGACATTTAGAAACAAGTTTCATGGGATAATAATTAATAATTGAAGATTTAAAAAAAAGTAATAAAAAAATTGTTTTCTGAATAAATCAGGAAATTCGCTCAGAACCGACAGCGTGTGAGAATCGAACCTGTGACCTTCCGTTCGTGTGCACGCAACCCGGCCAACTGGGCTGCGTGTCTAACCCGAAAGATACTTGATTTTAATTATACTTATACACTTATTACACGATCCAAAATTTCCTTTTATTTAAAAAAAATGATGTTGTAGCGATCAGAACAATAAGCATGATTCGAACCCGGGTCCTCCCCTTCGTGTGTGCACACAGCCCGACCAATTGGACTGTGTGTCTAACTTGATTAAACTATGATTTTTAATTCTTTAAACTATTACTCCGGTTCATCTTCTTTATTTCAATAAGAACTTGTTAGACCCAGTTGATTTGATTCGTTTAACAAATCATGTATTAAATTCTAGATGACTACAAATAAGAATGAAAGGAAATAGATGAAATGTATACCGAGCAGTGGTTCACTGGATTTCCGGTGAGATTCCGACGTATGGAAAACTTTTCCGGCGAAGCTTTCTAATGAACAGAGTGCGTATGATATTAGGGAGAGTGTTTGTGCATTCTAATGGGTTCCCTAAGCCCCTATTTATACTTGAAGAAGGTCGCATAGATTGATTTTCGGTTTTTGAAGTTTCGGCTTAAATTGGGTATGGGGGAGTTGTTTGTAGTCACGATTGAACACGGCTTGGCACATATTTGAGTCTAGGTTCATGATTGGGAGTAAATTTTTCAGTCAATTGCGAAGAACTAGCGACTTGGTGATTGCCGGATTGTCTGCGTGCCGTTATAGGGCGGCATCTTTGAATTCAGTTCAAGGAGATAAGATGATATAAAAGATTATTTGATTAGAACATTTCAGATGTTAAGGTGTGGTGTAGTGGTGTGTTGTGAGTTTGTTAGGGGCGAGACCCGAGTTCGAGTCCCGCGTTCTGCCCTTTTTTATTGTTTCTGATATTATATCTATTATATATATTTTATTTTTATTCTTATTATTATCTTTATTATTATTTATTATTTTATAGTATTAATATAACGAATCTCTTAAACGATTTACATAAAGACGTAACGAAAAGTGATTATAATAAACTTGATTACAAAAAAAATGGTGCGGGTTTTAGGACCCGTTTTTCGACGGATGTTACAGTATCCTTTACTTTTAGAAATTTCGTCCTAAAATTTAAGCGGTAGTACGTTTGTCTTGGAAGAGGTGAGGGTATTTTTCACGGATCGAGTCTTCACGTTCCCAAGTAAACTCGGGTCCACGTTTTGACTCTCAACGAACCCTAACTATAGGAATTCGACTTCGTCTTAAGTGTTTTTCACCGAAGTCTATGACTTCTATGGGTCGCTCTACAAAATGCATCGTCTCGTCGATTTGAATATTCTCTAGCGGTATATGAAGGTTTTCGTCGGCAAGACACTTCTTCATATTAGAAACATGGAACGTTGGATGGATCTTGTTGAGTTCCTCAGGTAAGTCAAGCTTGTAGGCTACAGGACCAAGTCTCTCGAGTATTTTAAAAGGACCAACATAGCGGGGTGCTAGCTTGCCTTCCAAACCGAACAACCCCCTTCCATGGTGACACTTTCAAAAGTACTTGATCACCAACACTAAACTCGAGCGGTTTTCGTCGTTTGTCTGCGTAACTCTTTTGACGACTCTGAGCTGCTAAAGATTGTTGCGGATTTGGAGAATCTTATCGGTTGTTTCTTGGATTAATTCCAGTCCAGTGATCTGTGATTCACCGATTTCGTGCCAACATACGGGTGATCGGCACTTACGACCGTATAGTGCTTCAAAAGGAACCATACCGATGCTAGAGTTATAGCTATTATTGTATGAGAATTCGACCAATGGTAGATGAGCATCCCAATTGCCTTTGAAGTCGATAACGCTTGATTGTAACATGTCTTCAAGAGTCTCAATTACACACTCGGATTGACCATCAGTTTGAGGATGAAAAGCGGTGCTGAGGTCTAAGCGAGTGCCTAATGCTGATTGCACGGCTTGCTATGTTCGTGAAGTAAAACGTCCATCTGGATCCGAGATGATGCTTAAAGGCACACCGTGTCGACTTACAATTTCATCGATGTAAATACGAGCTAACTTCTCATTTTTGGTGAGGCAAAGGTCAGTTAGGACTGAAACTGACAGAAAGTGAAAACGAGAGGATAATAACTCCCAAAGATTCAAAGAAAGGAAACTTCGGGTTCAAGAAGAACCAGCACACGTCCAACGACAAACCTCTATGTAAGAACTGTAATATAGACATTGGGGATAGTGTAGTATAAATCTACAGACTAAACCCAGTGGTATCTGCAAGAAAAAAGGGCATAAGACCCTAGATTGCAAGGATCTTAAGGATGCAGTTTGTTACAATTGTAATGAAAAAGGGCATATTACGTTCAATTGCCCCAAGAACCCCAAAGGTAATGATGCAAAGCCTGGAGAGGCTAAGAAGGGGAATGCCGTGCCTTTCAGATGACTGCAAGAGAAGCTGTTAATGACAACAATGTCATAACAGGTACATTCCTCATTAACATTATTCACGCTAGAGTTCTTTTTGATTCGGGTGCAAATAAATCATTTGTTGATCATAAGTTCAGTAAACTATTAAACTTGCCCATAAGAACCCTAGATAAAACTTATGAGATAGAACTTGCTGATGGAAGTTTAGAATCAGCATCTTTCATTCTTGATGGATGTTCGATATCCATCAAGAATTATTCCGTTCCTGTCTCTCTTTTGCCAAGGAAATTGGCAGGGTTTGATGTAGTTTTAGGCATGGATTGGTTATCCCATAACCAAGCCCGCATTGCCTGCAATAAGAAACTCATCGAAATTAAAACCCCATCTGGTGAAATGATCACCATCCCTGGAGACTCACACTACGGATTGCCAGACAAGGTGTCGTTATATAAGGCATCCAAGTGTTTGAGGAAAGGTTGTATCATTTACATGGCACAAGTTACTATTAATGAGCCTAAGACAAATATTGAAGTCCTTCTGATTATTTCGGAGTATTCCGATGTCTTTCCCGAAGAACTACCAGGCCTACCTCCAGACAGACAAGTGGAGTTTAGGATTGATATTATACCAGGGTCAGCACCCGTAGCTAGAGCTCCATATAGACTAGCACCGACGGAAATGAAGGAGTTAAGGGCTCAATTGAATGAACTCTTAGAGAAAGGTTTTATTCAGCCAAGTTCCTCACCTTGGGGAGCTCCTATCCTTTTCGTTAAGTAGAAGGACGGTTCAATGAGGATGTGCATTGATCACCGTGAACTAAACAAGATAACAACCAAGAACCGTTATCTATTGCCCAGGATCGATGATTTATTCGACCAACTTCAAGGGGCGAGTTATTTCTCCAAGATTGATTTAAGATCTGGATATCATCAGCTGAAGGTTAGAAGTGAAGATGTTCCTAAAACCGCCTTCAGGACCCGATATGGTCACTTTGAATTTTTGGTGATGCCTTTTGGGCTCACAAATGCACCTGCAACATTCATGGATCTCATGAATAGATTCTGCAAGCCACATCTGGATAAGTTTGTTATTGTCTTGATAGACGACATACTTATTTATTCTCGTAATCAACTTGATCACGAGAAACATCTTCGGTGTATCTTAGAACTACTAAGGCAAGAGAAGCTTTATGCTAAATTCTCTAAGTGTGAGTTTTGGCTTAGAGAAGTCCAGTTTCTTGGACACATGGTAAGTGAGCGTGGTATCCAAGTGGATCCCGCCAAAATAGAAGCCATAATGAATTAGGAAGTACCCAAAACCCCGTCAGAAATACGTAGCTTCTTAGGATTGGATGGTTACTATAGGAGGTTCATTGAGAACTTTTCGAGGATAGCCACTCCTTTGACTACCTTGACCCGTAAGAATGTTAAATTTAACTGGGGTCCAAAACAACAAGAATCCTTTGAGATTCTTAAACATAAGTTGAGCAATGCTCCCGTACTATCACTACCTGAGGGTGTTGAAGACTTTGTAGTCTATTGTGATGCTTCGCAACCGGCATGGGCTGTGTGCTAATGCCAAAAGGCAAAGTGATTGCCTATGCATCACGACAGTTAAAGGTGCACGAAAGGAATTACACCACCCATGATTTGGAATTGGGTGCCGTTGTATTTGCACTAAAACTGTGGAGACATTACTTTATGGCACAAAGTGTACTATATACACTGACCATAAAAGTCTCCAACATCTGTTCAATCAGAAGAATTGAACATGCGACAACGCCGATGGATGGAAACACTTAATGACTATGATTGCGAGATTCGCTACCATCCAGACAAGGCAAATGTAGTTGCTGATACCTTAAGTCGCAAGGAACGGGTTAAACCTATAAGGATTAACGCCAAGAGCATTGAGCTCAGAAATAGCTTAAATGAAAAGCTATTAGATGCGCAAAAACAAGCTCTATTAGAATCTAATGCTCCTAATAAAGGATTAGGCAGAACTGTTGATCAGTTAGAGCCTGGAAAGGATGTAATCCTTAGATTTAGTGATAGAATTTGGGTTCCAATCTTGGAGGACTTAGAGATCTAATGCTCCAAGAAGCGCATAACTCAAAGTACTCTGTTCACCCCGGTGGTGACAAAATGTACCAAGATCTAAAGAAGAATTGGTGGATGGGTTTGAAGAAATCTATAGCCACTTATGTAGCTATGTGTCTGACGTGTTCGCAAGTTAAGGCCGAACATCAGAAGCCATCAGGACTTCTCCAGAAATTGGAAATTCCCACATGGAAATGGGAAATGGTAACTATGGACTTGATTACCAAGTTACCTAAAACCAAAAGTGGAAATGACACTCTTTGGGTCATTGTGGATAGGCTGACTAAGTCAGCACATTTCTTGCCAATAAAAGAAACATATAATTCAGACAGATTGGCTAAGTTGTATATGGAAAAGATTGTGTCCCTACATGGTGTGCCGGTATCTATTGTATCTGATAGAGATACAAGATACACATCCCACTTTTGTAAGAGTTTCCAACAATCGTTAGGCACAATATTAAACTTTAGTTCGGCTTACCATCCGCAGACTGATGGTCAAAGTGAGCGTACTATCCAGACATTGGAAGACATGCTTAGGGCATGTGTGATAGATTTAGGTGGAAGCTGGGATGACCACTTACCCCTAATAGAATTCTCCTACAATAATAGTTATCATACGAGCATCAAGGCTGCTCCTTTTGAGGCCTTGTATGGGAGAAAGTGTCGAATGCCTGTGTGCTGGGCAGAAGTTGGGGAAGCCCAACTATCAGGACCTGAAATTGTCATAGAGACCACGGAAAAGATTGTGCAAATCCGTGATCGTCTCAAAGCTGCCAGGGATAGGCAGAAGAGCTATGCTGACAAGAGGTGTAAACCTCTTAAGTACCAAATTGGGGACAAAGTCATGTTAAAAGTGTCACCCTGGAAAGGTGTGATGCGCTTTGGGAAGAAGGGAAAGTTGAGCCCAAGATTTATCGGACCATTCGAGATAGTCAATGTGTCGGCACTGTAGCTTATAAGCTCAAATTGCCAGAGGAGCTTAGTGGAATCCATGATGTGTTCCACATCAGTAACCTTAAGAAATGTCTAGCTGATGAGTCGCTAGCAATGTCACACAAGGATGTGCAAATTGATGAAAACCTCAATGTTCATTGAGAAACCAATTTCGATCGAGGATCGACAGGTTAAGAAGCTCCGAAGGAAAATGATACCTATAGTAAAGGTTAAATGGGACGCCTTTAGAGGTCCTGAATATACATGGGAGGTTGAGTCCACTATGAGACAAAAGTACCCCCATCTTTTTGAATAAGAATCTTGAGGTCGAGATTCCATTTAAGGGGGTGAGGATGTAACACCTCGTAAAATCGTGTCCAATAGTATAGTGACATGTGTTGTATTTTTATTTTTAGTCTATTAAAAGACTAATAAGGACTAAAGGTGTCAACATGCTAAAACTAAATCTCTGAGTGACTGTTCGATGTCAACATGCATAAATAACAGCCTCTGAGTGACTGATATGTCAACATGATTAAACTTGGCCTCTGAGTGACTGATATATCAACATGCCCAGCCTATGAGTGACATCGGAGGCAACATGTTTATAGTGGGCCTCTGAGTGATCCTTTACGAAGTCCTAACTCTCATACGTGTCATTTGTTGGACGAGAGGTTTCAATTCTGTAAATATGTGAAAGTTGGATAAGGGAGGGGTTAAAAGTGTCAACATGTTAATTTATACCTCTGAGTGACCTTTTAACGAACAGAGAGCTCGACAATGTCCGGGCATAATCCTGGATATGCCAAATATTGGCTACGGGGGGCTAAATATGCCAAGAGAGTGTTTTAGAAGGTCTTTGGAGGGTTTAAGAAGTTGAGGGACTAAATGTGGAAAATTTTAAAATCTGACAAGAGGCGTCGCGGGACGCGAGAGGCTAAGGCCTGGCCTCTCGCGGGGCGCGAGATGCCTGTGTCTGCAGAAAGTTTCCTTGGCCACCACACATAAGTGCCAAAAACCATTTTCTCGAAACCATGGCTTTCCAAACAGCTATGCCACATTTTGGGACACTTGTAAGCTCCCTCTTACACCCCTTAACACCTGGCATCACCACCTTCAAGCCCTCCAACGATAAATAGGTGCCAAGGTTCACCATTTGAACTTGCACCTTTCTCAATTTCAACATTTCTCCCTCCTCTGGAAGTTCCTAACTGAAAGAAGCATCCAACTTAGTTCTCTTGCATTCTAGGAACCTCTTGTAAGTGTTCCTTGCTCTTGCATTTTCGTTTATAGGCTTTTATAGCCAAAAGTCAAGCGTTTTGCAGAAAACGCTTTGACTTTCGGCTAAGACCATTATGGTCCATCCATTGTTCGTAACGAACATGGCTAAGTGATCGTAATAAGGAAGGTGTTAATCCCTATAAATGGCACCTCCTGAAGATTATGTTTGCTAGACCAATTGGCGGGTCAAAGTTAAGTTATTAAAAAGTCAAACAGGCCATTTTTCGGAAAAATCATAAATTGATCTTATATATGTTATGAAACCAGTTTTAACACTTAACAAGTTGGTAATAATTATTGGAACATGTGAGAACATGTTCGGCTCATCAATTTCAGTTCTAGGGTCGGTTCGCAACCGAAAGTCGCGAAGTTTGACTTCTGCTTTGACTTTCGATTCTGACCCGATTTAGATTAGTTAGCTACTGATCTAAAGTTGCATTATGATCATAATATAACTTAGCATAACCCTCTGAAGTTATATTACATGATCATAATCAGAATCTAAGATTATGCGCAAGTTCCGTAATTATGTCATTTTTTACTAAAATGCCCTTTTTGCATAAATCAAGGTTTTAATGGTAATTAACTTGAAAACAAGTTTCCTACTGATATAATATTATAAGTAGGATTATTTAGGATGTCAAACCAGATTATAAACTGAGTTTACAAGCAGGTACTTGAATTATGTCGATAAATGACGATTTAGCCCTTGCGGCTCATAAAATGGTTTAAATCAAATCTTTTCAAGGTAAATCTTTTACATATTGATATGTTATATTAAATAACATATCTGAGACATTTTAATGTGACCTTAACATCAGTTTTTATTAAACATCGCATAAAACGTCATTTTACGACATAAGCGCCTTCAGCACATAGTATGGTTTTAAACCATATTATTTGACCAAGACTTGTTACCTACTGATTTAAAAACTTATTTTACATATTTTTACAGTAGGTACATGTGATAAACTCATAATCCCAAATAATTTATAAACTTGTGTAAAATGACCAAAATGCCCCTTCGGTGCATAGTTTGGTCATACCAGATAAATTACACACATAATTGACATCCTACTGATATTATATCATAAATAAATCATTTTTTCAGAATACTTATGGTTGTAACATTAAATTATAATCAAGTTCCTTTTATACGATATTAAATTACCAAAATGCTCTTATAAGTGTACACATAATTGCCTATGCATCTGACAGTTAAAGGTGCACAAAAGGAATTACACCACCCATGATTTGGAATTGGGTGCCGTTGTATTTGCATTAAAACTGTGGAGACATTACTTGTATGGCACAAAGTGTACTATACACTGACCATAAAAGTCTCCAACATCTGTGCAATCAAAAGGAATTGAACATGCGACAACGCCGATGGATGGAAACACTTAATGACTATGATTGCGAGATTCGCTGCCATCCAGACAAGGCAAATGTAGTTGCTGATGCCTTAAGTCGCAAGGAACGGGTTAAACCTATAAGGATTAACGCCAAGAGCATTGAGCTCAGAAATAGCTTAAATGAAAAGCTATTAGATGCGCAAAAACAAGCTCTATTAGAATCTAATGCTCCTAATGAAGGATTAGGCAGAACTGTTGATCAGTTAGATCCTGGAAAGGATGTAATCCTTAGATTTAATGATAGAATTTGGGTTCCAATCTTGGAGGACTTAGATATATAATCCTCCAAGAAGCGCATAACTCAAAGTACTCTGTTCACCCCGATGGTGACAAAATGTACCAAGATCTAAAGAAGAATTGGTGGATGGGTTCGAAGAAATCCATAGCCACTTATGAAGCTAAGTATCTGACGTGTTCGCAAGTTAAGGCCGAACATCAGACGCCGTCAGGACTTCTACAGCAATTGGAAATTCCCACATGGAAATGGGAAATGGTAACTATGGACTTGATTACCAAGTTACCTAAAACCAAAAGTGGAAATGACACTCTTTGGGTCATTGTGGATAGGCTGACTAAGTCAGCACATTTCTTGCCAATAAAAGAAACGTATAATTCAGACAGATTGACAAAGTTGTATGTGGAAAAGATTGTGTCCCTACATGGTATGCTGGTATCTATTGTATCTGATAGAGATACTAGATACACATCCCACTTTTGTAAGAGTTTCCAACAATCGTTAGGCATAATATTAAACTTTAGTACGGCTTACCATCCGCAGACTGATGGTCAAAGTGAGCGTACTATCCAGACATTGGAAGACATGCTTAGGGCATGTGTGATTGATTTAGGTGGAAGCTGGGATGACCACTTACCCCTAATAGAATTCTCCTACAATAATAGTTATCATACGAGCATCAAGGCTGCTCCTTTTGAGGCCTTGTACGGGAGAAAGTGTCGAACGCCTGTGTGCTGGGCAGAAGTTGGGGAAGCCCAACTATCAGGACCTGAAATTGTCATAGAGACCACGGAAAAGATTGTGCAAATCCGTGATCGTCTCAAAGCTGCCAGGGATAGGCAGAAGAGCTATGCTGACAAGAGGTGTAAACCTCTTAAGTTCCAAATAGGGGACAAAGTCATGTTAAAAGTGTCACCCTGGAAAGGTGTGATGCGCTTTGGGAAGAAGGGCAAGTTGAGCCCAAGATATATCGGACCATTCGAGATAGTTAATGTGTCGGCACTGTAGCTTATAAGCTCAAATTGCCAGAGGAGCTTAGTGGAGTCCATGATGTGTTCCACATCAGTAACCTTAAGAAATTTCTAGCCGATGAGTCGCTAGTAATGTCACACAAGGATGTGGAAATTGATGAAAACCTGAGGTTCGTTGAGAAACCAATTTCGATCGAGGATCGACAGGTTAAGAATCTCATAAGGAAAATGATACCTATAGTAAAGGTTAAATGGGACGCCTTTAGAGGTCCCAAATATACATGGGAGGTTGAGTCCACTATACGACAAAAGTACCCCCATCTTTTTGAATAAGAATCTCGAGGTCGAGATTCCATTTAAGGGGGTGAGGATGTAAACACCTCGTAAAATCGTGTCCAATAGTATAGTGACATGTGTTGTATTTTTATTTTTAGTCTATTGAAAGACTAATAAGGACTAAAGGTGTTAACATGCTCAAACTAAACCTCTGAGTGACTGTCTGATGTCAACATGCATAAATAACAGCCTCTGAGTGACTGATATGTCAACATGCTTAAACTTGGCCTCTGAGTGACTGATATGTCAACATGCCCAGCCTCTGAGTGACACGGAGTCAACATGTTTATAGTGGGCCTCTGAGTGATCCTTTACGAAGTCCTAACTCTCATACGTGCCATTTGTTGAACGAGAGGGTTCAATTCTGTAAATATGTGAAAGTTGGATAAGGGAGGGGTTAAAAGTGTCAACATGTTAATTTATACCTCTGAGTGACCTTTTAACAAACAGAGAGCTCGACAATGTCCGGGCATAATCCCGGGTATGCCAAATATTGGCTACGGAGGGCTAAATATGCCAAGAGGGTGTTTTAGAAGGTCTTTGGATGGTTTAAGAAGTTGAGGGACTAAATGTGGCAAATTTTGAAATCCGACAAGAGGCGCTCGCGGGGCGCGAGAGGCTAAGTCCTGGCGTCTCGCTGGGCGCGAGATGCCTGTGTCTGCAGAAAGTTTCCTTGGCCACCACACATAAGTGCCAAAAGCCATTTACTTGAAACCATGGCTTCCCAAACAGCTATGCAACGTTTTGGGACACTTATAAGCTCCCCCTTACACCCCTTAACACCTGGCATCACCGCCTTCAAGCCCTCCAACTATAAATAGGTGCCAAGGTTCACCATTTGAACTTGCACCTTTCTCAATTTCAACTCTTCTCCCTCCTCTGGAAGTTCCTAACTGAAAGGAGCATCCAACTTAGTTCTCTTGCATTCTAGGAACCTCTTGTAAGTGTTCCTTGCTCTTGCATTTTCGTTTATAGGCTTTTATAGCCAAAAGTCAAGCGTTTTGCAGAAAACGCTTTGACTTTCGGCTAAGACCATTATGGTCCATCCATTGTTCGTAACGAACATGGCTAAGTGATCGTAATAAGGAAGGTGTTAATCCCTATAAATGGCACCTCCTGAAGATTATGTTTGCTAGACCAATTGGCGGGTCAAAGTTAAGTTATTAAAAAGTCAAACAGGCCATTTTTCGGAAAAAATCATAAATTGATCTTATATATGTTATGAAACCAGTTTTAACACTTAACAAGTTGGTAATAATTATTAGAACATGTGAGAACATGTTCGGCTCATCAATTTCAGTTCTAGGGTCGGTTCGCAACCGAAAGTCGCAAAGTTTGACTTCTGCTTTGACTTTCGATTCTGACCCGATTTAGATTAGTTAGCTACTGATCTAAAGTTGCATTATGATTGTAATATAACTTAGCATAACCCTCTGAAGTTATATTACATGATCATAATCAGAATCTAAGATTATGCGCAAGTTCCGTAATTATGTCATTTTTTACTAAAATGCCCTTTTTGCATAAATCAAGGTTTTAATGGTAATTAACTTGAAAACAAGTTTCCTACTGATATAATATTATAAGTAGGATTATTTAGGATGTCAAACCAGATTATAAACTGAGTTTACAAGCAGGTACTTGAATTATGTCGATAAATGACGATTTAGCCCTTGCGGCTCATAAAATGGTTTAAATCAAATCTTTTCAAGGTAAATCTTTTACATATTGATATGTTATATTAAATAACATATCTGAGACATTTTAATGTGACCTTAACATCAGTTTTTATTAAACATCGCATAAAACGTCATTTTATGACATAAGCGCCTTCAGCACATAGTATGGTTTTAAACCATATTATTTGACCAAGACTTGTTACCTACTGATTTAAAAACTTATTTTACATATTTTTACAGTAGGTACATGTGATAAACTCAGAATCCCAAATAATTTATAAACTTGTGTAAAATGACCAAAATGCCCCTTCGGTGCATAGTTTGGTCATACCAGATAAATTACACACATAATTGACATCCTACTGATATTATATCATAAATAAATCATTTTTTCAGAATACTTATGGTTGTAACATTAAATTATAATCAAGTTCCTTTTATACGATATTAAATTACCAAAATGCTCTTATAAGGGATAATTCCATTTTAAAACCTTAACGGGCATATAAGTTGATATCCTACTGATATTACAACTTATTTCAAGTATAATGGCATATAGAACTTGTTCATGACTTATCCGGTTACCCGATATCGCTAATAAGCGTACGGTTAAGTATATGTAACTAGTTTATGGAAATTAACCGAAACGGGTTTAACCTTGTCATTTAAGTCTCAAAATCCAGAATGTTTATAGTTTATCCATATTACACAAGTCAAGGTACTTGTTGGATTTAAACTACGTTCTATCCAATCACCGTTTAATCAATGGTTATACGTCTTGATCCTATACACTACACGGTCTAAGTCTATGACTTAAATAAGACCGTTAGTATTTAATTGGTTAGTTTATGCCATAATCCAGACTAGAGACTTGCGGGTAAATGCTATATGCACTTAGTACTTTTGTGTACGGCTGAGTTATAAAAATTAAAAGAAGACTAGCTTAGGTAAATACTCTCGACTTATTTCCCCTATACAGGCTTGGGTTACGGTAAATTATTACCGCTTGGTCGGAAATAGGATCAATCGAATGCGGGTGCGGCTAGTAAATCCGCATATTCTGTTTTAATCAGTTTTGTTTGATAACTTAAACATCAGGGGTTAACTACCGTGTCCTGGATATCCTCGGCTCATTACAATAGAAATGGCACGACCTTAGCGCGGGTGTAGGCATACACCCGATAGACGCTCAATAATGCATTCCCACAAGGTTGGGAAGAATTGACTCCTTCGTGAGTCCAAAGTGGTGTGTACGTTAATCATGTCTCAGTCTCCATACCGGGCCCGGTATGTATGGACAAACATGTAAATCTGTTAACAAGGTTGGACGGTCAACTTTCCCAAGTTATAAAAAAGTTTTGTGCTGATACGCACTTAAAATATTTTTGAAATGATTTCAAAATGAGTCAGTTGGGTGTATTTACCAGCGAAAGCTGGTGTAATTTCAAAAGACTAAACTTGCAGGTACAATACGAAAATAGGCTGGAAGTGCTCGGTAGTGATAAAGGATCTTGCAAATCCTAGATCTGCCCAAAGTCTGTTTTATATTCTTTCCATGTACAATTTATGATCCGCCTGTGGGTCTTCTATTACGAGCCTGTATATTATTTTATATTTCGACCATTTGGTTTGTAATAGTAATTTTACTCCAAGACTTCCGTTGTGCTATGTTTAATTGACTACGATGATTATCAACTGACGTTACGATACTCCCCACCCGGGCCCACTTGTGTATGGATTTGGGTTGGAAATCTGGGGTGTGACAGTTGCCTCATGTTTAACTCTTTCTGATTGAAGATATGCTGAAGTCTCTTATGGTGAGTGTAGATCTCACACTTTATGCCATAGAGATAATGTCTCCATATCTTCAGAGTGAACACGACTGCGCTGCGTTCCAGGTCGTGAGTGGTGTAATTCTTTTCGTGGACTTTGAGTTGTCTTGAGGCGTAGGCTATCACCTTACCCCTTTGCATTAAGACACACCCTAGCCCCTGCCCTGATGCGTCACAATAGATCACAAAATCATCACAACCATCAGGGAGAGTGAGAACAAGTGCATCACAAAGTCTATGTTTCAAGGTTTAGAAAGCCTCCTCCTGTTTAGGACCCCAATCGAAGGGCTTGCCCTTATGAGTCAAGGTTGTGAGTGGTAAGGCAATGCGCGAGAAATTGGCGATAAAACGTCGATAATAACCCGCTAAGCCGAGGAATGATCTGACTTCGGTAGGAGTGCGTGGAGCCTGCCATTCTTGCACTGCTTTGATCTCTGCTGGGTCAACATGAATTCCCGTGTCGTTGACGACGTGACCAAGGAATTGAACTTCCTTTAACAAGAATTCACATTTTGAAAACTTAGCGTAAAGTTTTTCGGTATTCAAAAGTGTTAGGATAAGCTGAAGATGTCGTTCATGATCTGACTTAGTCTTCGAATAAATAAGAATATCATCAATGAATACAATGACAAATCGATCGAGGTAGGGTTTGCACACCCTATTCATTAAATCCATGAAAACGGCGGGGGCATTGGTCAACCCAAAGGGCATGACCATGAATTCATAGTGACCGTAGCGAGTTCGAAAGGCAGTCTTTTGGAATGTCTTCTTCACGTACTCTAAGCTGATGATAGCCGGAACGAAGATCAATTTTTTTGGAAACAAGTTGCACCGTGAAGCTGGTCTAGGTGGTCATCGATGCGAGGTAAAGGATAACGGGTCTTGATGGTCAGCTTGTTGAGTTCTCGATAATCTATGCACATTCGGAAAGTTCCATCCTTCTTCTTGACGAAAAGAACCGGTGCACCCTAAGGTGGTGAGCTGGGGCGTATGAACCCTTTGTCAGTTAGCTCTTGTAACTGACTAGCTAGCTCTTGCATTTCGGATGGGGCTAACCGATATGGAGATTTTGTAACTGGGGTGGCACCATGTACAAGATCGATTCAAAATTCGACTTCTCGCATAGGAGGAAGTCCCGAGACGTCATCTGGAAAGACTTGGGGAAAATCTCTAACGATCGGGATATCTTCAAGCTTCTTCTCCTTGCCTTTTTTCTTAACAATATGAGCTAAAAACGCCATGTAGTCTTTGCGAAGATACTTTCGAGCTTGTAGACACGACATCAACCTTAAGTCCTTTGGATGGGGTTTCACCAAATACGAAGGGTTTGGCCGTCGACGAGTGGAATTCGAATGTATTTTTCATAACATACAACTTCGGCATGATGCTGACTGAGCCAGTCCATACAAATGATGACGTCAAAGCTTCCCAATTTCATGGGAATGAGATCGATTGGAAAATCATGATCGTTAGGAGTAAGAGTGCAGTCACGGATGATAGAATCCAGCGTAATAGGTTCACCGTCTGCTACTTCCACTGTGAATGATTCGGCTAAACTAACGCGAGGTAAACCAAGGAAAGAATTGAACTCTAGGGACACAAAACTCTTATCCGCGCCCAGTGTCAAATAGAATAGATGCATAGCTATCATTAATGAGAAACGTACCGTTGACCACTTTTTTATCCGCTCTGGCCTGATTGGCGTTGATGTTAAATGCCCTTCCTCTTGCTGGCGGATTGGCTTGGTTCACAGGGTTAGCTTGAGCCTGTGCGTTGATGATGTTCACTAATCGTGGGCAGGTGTTGCGAAAATGAGTTGGACCACCGCAATTAAAGCAAGTCCTAATGTGTGGCATCATGGGATAGTTAGGTTGGTAGAAGGGTTGGGCTAAGGGCTGAGCAGGTGGTAACATTAGTGGCGGTGGCTGATAAGGAGCTTGGCCCACCATTTGGTTGGGTTGAGCTTGATGTTGGTTGCGGGCTTGTCTTTGGAGGGTACGGCATGTTTAGATTGTATGGCCTATTCGGCCACAACCTGTGCAGTGGGGACATTGGTTCTCAAGGGAGTGATGGTAATGACATCGATTGCACTTCGGGTGAGGTCCTTTGTATTGCCTCTTGAATGGAGTGGTAGGGGAGCAACTTGGGTGATTGGGCTGCTGGAATGGGTTAGTTGTACAGAGTTGGCTGACTGGTTTGGGTGACAGCAAAATTTTTCCTGTTCCGCTTTCTCTTGGCAGTGAATCGAAAAGAGAATCCGGCTTGAGTTGGGTTGGGGGGTTCAGTCGGTGTTTTGCTACTTGCATCCTTCTTCTTCTCATCCTTGAAATCATAATGTGGTTTTCAGTGAGCTCAGCGGCTAGCTCCATTGCTGCTTTCAAAGTTGAAGGTACGGTACTCATCACAGAATCCTGAATCTTTGAAGGAAGACCTCGAATGTAATGCTCGATAAGACCGTAGAGAGGGGTGAACAGATTTGGAACCATCTGGTTTAGCTCAAGAAACCTTTTGTTGTAGGTTATATGATCTCCATCTTTTTGCTTTAGGAAGTAGAACTCATCTTCCAACTTCTTGATTTCACTTCTTGGGCAGAAACGCCTTGTCATGAGTTCTCTAAGTTGTTCCTAAGTTAGAGCTACTACGACTTCAGCGCCTCTTCTGCCCTTTACGGCATTCCACCAAGTTAGAGCTACCCCACAAAGGCGATCAGTAGCATAGCGAACCTTACGATCATTAGGACAGTCACAGTTGAGAAAAGTGCTACCCATTTCTTCAAACCACCGAAGGAGGGCAATGACCCCTTCGGTTCCCTCGTATTTTGGAGGGTCGCGGGAGTTGAAGTGCTTGTAAGTGCACTTGGTGGTGTTTGTAGGAGGATTGGTAGCATTTTGTTCATCTTGATTGATTGGATTAACGGGGTTAGCAGCGAGAGCTTGTTGAAATTGGATTACGATATCGGGAATCACGGCGGCCATTTGTTTAGCTATTTGGGCAGCCATGCATTCGCCGGACTTTCCAGATCTCCTACCTCCACGAAGGTGCCTAGAAGACATCTACAGAAAATACGTAACGAGATTATGAGTTTGGCGTATAGGTGTCATGTGTGTCGCATAAGCTTTTTAGAAATAAATTTAAACATACACAAAGTAAATGAGAAATATAAATCCATTACATCCATAGGATGCCTTGGGCTTTGCTCTTGTTTGGGCCCCCATATGTCCCCCATACTTGGCCTAAGTAGTCATGTGGGTCCCCATGACTACTGAGCTTCGTAGAGTTCACATTGGTGTTGGCCTGTTAACACACGCACAACCCGAATGAAAATCGTAAAACATGATTGCGAGGTGTAAGGTCGGAAGGTGTCCTGGTGTGGACACGGTGACAACTCAAAGTGGGGTTAGTTCACACGACGTTTGGTGTGGCATGCTTTGGCCTAATAGGTCCTTTGTGCTCTCATCGTTAGTCCCCAGGTAGGCAAACTAGTCCGTTACTTTGGATTTATACGAACGTCAATCCTAGACAGGACGTTCCGACTACCGGTAGTTGTACCCTTCCAGTTACTACATGCCCGTCGTAAGAACTCACTTTGATGAGATTTGAAAATAAAACATCACAAATTTTTGAAAAGAAAAGTAAGAAAATGTTTAAGTATGTGAGAATCGAGACGTGCGTTTTGGCGGTAACATATGCGTATGTGTGTGTGTATATATATATATACACACACACATGTTATATT
Organism: Scalesia atractyloides; assembly: GCA_947069175.1. Taxonomy (NCBI): domain Eukaryota; kingdom Viridiplantae; phylum Streptophyta; class Magnoliopsida; order Asterales; family Asteraceae; genus Scalesia; species Scalesia atractyloides. The sequence continues at coordinate 81,980,802 of CAMTDV010000001.1, read as the reverse complement.
GGCAAAATTTATAACACGTTGAATGTCCCACATAATCAAGTAGCAATTAAAGTGGTTGCATGTAATTGTGTGTGAGAGAAGTGTAAAATAAGAAAATGTCATAAGTTTGCATGTAACCAACTTAACATGTAAGAAATTAAATTCTAATTGACTATAATATAGGCTCTAAAGGGTCTAATAACCTATCCTATATCACTATAGTCATTAGCTCTGATACCATTCTGTCACACACTGACCCGCAGCGGATAAGGTAGTCGGGGCAAGATTGGGTTTTCATCAAAGCTCATGACATTTACTATTGTAAAGATTCAATATTTAATATTTCAAACTTAATTAAAATATCACAATAACACATAATTCAAACAATCACAATATTGTTCCAAACAAACTTGCAAATAACGTTTTAGTTCTTCTAAGGCGCATATCCTATGTGATCCACGCTTCAAACCTGCTCACCTGTATCGTGTGTAAAAGTAAAGTTTGGGTCAACAAAAGTTGGCGAGTGAATCCCTTTTTATCATTAATAAAAATGATATATTTAGTATTTTATAAAAATGTGCATTAACCAACTATGGGAACGTCGTGTATGTTATCTAAATCACAAACCATCTCAACTATCATCAACTAACAACGTACATGTGTGCACGATAAGCGATGTGCTACAAGTTCGAAGCTCAATCAAACGGAGTTGATCTCGTATATTATGCTACAAGGCGCTCCATCCGTAGGTAATGGGGAACAAATGGCCTAATGTGAGAAATTGACTGCAATGAGAAAATGAACACGAAATGGCAATAAACATACAATATCACATAGCACGTTAGATCACATAATGGTAATAGCACGAGATTTAAATAACGAGATAACAATATATATATAGCGACACATGATCACCCCAAAAAGGTGAAATAAAAGGGGAGTTGTAAGATTCACTCACAGTGGGTGCGGATAAGATTCGTTGAGGATTGCGCACGAGTGTGAAGTTGAGATACCAAGTGACGAAATGGTTATCCTAAATATTCACATAAAAAATTAGCTAAAAAATATATTTAATCTTTTTAATCATCTTGCAATTTATTAAATTATTTAGCACTATATTTATAATTTTCATTGTTTATATTTTTATTGGTTTTAACTTATTTTTATAAGTAATTTTTAATTAGGCATGCTTAAACATAAAAGGTTCTTTTGGAGATATAATAATTAATAATTGAAGATGTAAAACAAAATAATAAAAAAATTGACTTTCGAATAAATCAGGAAATTCGCTTAGAACCGACAGCGTGTGAGAGTCGAACCCGTGACCTTCCGTTCGTGTGCACGCAGCCCGGCCAACTGGGCTGCGTGTCTAACCCGAAGGATACTTGATTTTAATTATACTTATACACTTATTACATGCCAGATTTCCTTTTATTTAAAAAATGATGTTGCAGCGATCAGAACAATAAGCATGATTCGAACCCGGGTCCTCCACTTCGTGTGTGCACACAGCCCGACCAATTGGGCTGTGTGTCTAACGCGGTTAAACTATGATTTTTAATTCTTTTAAACTATTACTCCGGTTCATCTTCTTCATTTCAATAAGAACTTGTTAAACCTGATTGATTTAATTCGTTTAACAATTCCTTTATTAAATTCTAGATGACTACAAATAAGAATGAAAGGAAATAGATGAAATGTATACCCAACAGTGGTTCACATTTCCAGCGAGATTCCGATGTATGGCAAACTTTTCCGGCGAAGCTTTCTGATGAACAGAGTGCGTATGATATTAGGGAGAGTGTTTGTGCATTCTAATGGGTTCCCTAAGCCCTTATTTATACTTGAAGAAGGTCGCATAGAGTGATTTTCGGTTTTTGAAGTTTCGGCTTAAATTGGGTATGGGGGAGTTGTTTGCAGTCACGATTGAACACGGCTTGGCACATATTTGAGTCCAGGTTCATGATTGGGAGTAAATTTTTCAGTCAATTGCGAAGAACTAGCGACTTGGTGATTGCCGGATTGTCTGCGTGCCGTTACAGGGCGGCATCTTTGAATTCAATTCAAGGAGATAAGATGATATAAAAGATTATTTGATTAGAACATTTCAGATGTTAAGGTGTGGTGTAGTGTAGTGGTGTGTTGTAAGTTTGATCAGGGGAGACCCGGGTTCGAGTCCCGCGGTCTGCCCTTTTTTATTGTTTCTGATATTATATCTATTTTATCTTTATTATTATTATTATCTTTATTATTATTTATTATTTTATATTATTAATATAACGAATCTCTTAAACGATTTACATAAAGACTTAACGAAAAGTGATTACAATAAACTTGATTACAAAATAATGGTGCGGGTTTTAGAACCCGTTTTTCGACGGATGTTACAATAATGTTGCCTTTATTTTATGCATGACGTGTATTTTTCCAGTGTCATGGTCATTGAATCATCTCATTTTGTTCATGGCGTTTTTTGATGTTGTTTCAGAAGAGAGTGTTGCATCGAATGAAAGGATTTGCCCGAAAACTAGTTCAATATTCAAGATTCTCGTCATTAGAGAAGATCTAAAACCAAAGCAGGAATTATTTTCGAAAGCCTTGAAGATTGTTATTCTATGTATCTTAAGTATGCGACAACTGCGGGGTATGGTGTAAGGAAAGAGACTGAAAAGATAAACGCCGAAGGCGAAAAACATATAAAGTACTATATGTGTACGAGAGATAGTCATTACAAGGATAAGAAGGTTGATACATTGGACCCTAATTAGAAAGAAAGGAATGTGCGTTTTAATTTTTTTTGCAGAGGACTGGTTGTGGAGCACAAATATGTGTAGAGTTTAAGTCTGGATCATGGAAGGTCTATAAGTTTGTTGGGGAGCACAACCACGATTTTGTTGAGCAGTCTGATAAGCTTTTTTTAACATCTGAACGACACCTCACTCAGCTTCAGAAACATGTTATAAATAGCATGGTTAAGTTGAACATGGGTCCGGTTAAGGCATTTAGCGTTATGAAGACTGTCTTTGGTGGGTTTGAAGAGGTGCGGTCAACCAAAGTTGGTTTTAAGAACTTCAAGAGGCAAATTAATCTGTATATCGGGGAATATGACGCTGAGATAGTTGTGAGACGTTTACATGAAAAGAAAAAGTCACAGCCTAATTTTTCTAACGATTACTTCACAGACGATGACAATCGGTTGAAGGGTCTATTTTGTGTGATGATCTATGCAAGCGTAATTATCATGTGTTTGATGATGTGATTTCATTCCACGCCACTTATCGGTGAAACAAGTATGAACGTAATTATGCATGAGGCTTGGGTCCAGCCGGCAATTTCGAGCATTGCCACGTAACAGGTGTTGTGGGTGCTCTGGGTGAATGTTAGGGTGGAACTACCCTTCCTTACGTGACAACACTTCATATTTTATATTTACATCACGATTACATGTGACCTTAGAATCAATTGTGCGCCAAATCATCAAGTTACGGGTCTATGTTTATATTAATATATAATCTCAAACTACATGACTAATCTTGATATAAAATGAATGCTCATACCACATTAAAACAACTAAATGCTTGTTTTATTGACATAACCTTTTAAATTCCACTATATATATTTTAGAAGAAAAAAAGTTTAATAGATTTAAAAGCCTTTGTTTTGAATCAAATACCTAATTTCTTGAATCAGCCACCCTTGTTTAGTAAAAAGAATATGTTAGATACCTAAAAAAACTGTCGGTTTTGAAAACTTTCTGAAAAAGGTCTCCCCCGTGCCATGCGAGGGGACAAAGGTGCCCCGCCGCGTAGCGCGGGTACCGAGTTTTAAGAAAAGTTGTTTTTGTTTTATTGGTTTTAGCGATTTCGTTCAAATAACTTAATTAGTAATCGTTTGAATGACATTTTATGACATGTAACTTCTAAATTAAATCCCCGAATGAAGATCAAGCCAAGTTAAAAACCGAATACTTTAGAATGCTCGTTAGCTTCCATTTTATTAAAGTGTTTTGAAATAACAAACATGTAGTCTTATATATATATATATATATATATATATATATATATATATATATATATATATATATATATATATATATATATGGTAAGGATCTAGAGTGAACCAACATTATAAGAATAAACTGATCTAGACCATTGATTTTTATCATCCTAAAGTTTTGATTAGTGGCATGATTGTAATTATTGAGATTTGGTTTTTCCTTTAAATTTAATTAAAAAGGGTAATTCTGTAATTACATAATGGGTCAGTTTTTTAAAACTGGAAACATGAAAAGTAGCCATATATTTCGCCAGTTACTTGCTCCTCCAAAGTTGCCATATATTTCGCCAGTTACTTGCTCCTCCAAATTCGCGTATATTATTTAATACACATGTGTACTGTATATTATAAATTGTAATTCTACAGCAAAGCTCCAACCTCGATTTATAGTAATGCAGTAACTTTATCATGTTACACATGTGTACTGTATGGTATCAACTGGAGGTTTGCATCAAAGTTGAATACTTGCATGTAATAATACAGAAATTTAAAATTATACACATGTGTACTGTATGGTATCAACTAGAGGTTGACAGCAACGCTGCATCCACTTATATAACGTTATGGATCATCTTAACAGTATACACATGTGTATTAAATAATGCATATACTACGAAACTACATCCTGATATGTAATAATTCATATACTACGCGACTATACACATGTGTACTGAATTGCAACAACTGGACGTTTACAACAAAACTGCATAATCACAAAAAAACCACAAACTACAATTATGTGGATAATGAATGGAGTCGATGTGTACCATTAAAACAGTAAGGGCACCTATGGAATTGAAAGCAAATTTCGTTGTACAAATATGTTTAAACAACCATTACAAAAAGTCTGTAAGATTTAGAAAGAAAAAAAAAACATGAGTTGTACATATGTGTATAACATGGGGATAATATGAAACCACGAAAGTTATGAGTATTTTTATCAATATACGTCTGTGTATATAAGCATATAACATCATCCTTCATATAAACATAATACAAACATCCCAACCATCTGTAATCATGACGACAAAAACTGCAAACCTATAATACATATACAGAGTGATGAAATCAGCATGAAACAAAACCGAATACGAACACATGATTGTTAATTGGACTATTGTGGTTGTTTTATTGGTCGTCACTAGTTTGGTTGTTACTACTTGAGTCGACCATAAAAGATCATGAAGATGAACTATATGACGTTCAAAGAAAAAATACAGAATAATGAAGAACTGCTCGATTGAAAAAAAATCTGGTGTGTTTTAACCGACGATTATGATATAGATCTTGTTTAAATTTAAAATATATTTTGAATAATCACAAAAATAGGAAAGTGTAACTACTATGGATTAATTAAAATAGTAATTAATAACAATTTAATGTATAATTACAATCCTATCCTTTATAACTAAAAAAATAATCAAAGGTCAAGATTTGTTCACTCAGTTCACTTTTAAGAAGTTGTTCATAAATTATCTTAATCCTATATATATAATATATATAAAGGGTCTTACATGTATGTCACTAAATATTTAGAAAGTTCCTGTTGTGAACACATTATTCTCTAGCATAGGTCATTCAAGTATTAATTCGGTTTTGTGTATGTAAATTTGGCCAAAACCATATTATGAAATCATAAAATAACAAAAATACTAATATCTAGAATTGTCAAGTGTAATTTTTTTTTGTAAGAATACAACAAATGGATGGCGCAATCATTCTACATTTTGCATTTTAATACATTGAAAGCGGATTTTAATACATTGTTTTGGGCATTCTCAGGAATTCACTTGCTTTGAAAAAATTAGTAAGAACTTTATATGATTTAGAAAAAAGTTTCTAAATCCATCATATTATAAAAGCAAATTGTTTGTAAGTGAGTTCTTTAATATAGCTTATGTAAATGCATAATCCTTTGAAATCAAATTACTCATCTTTCATGTCTACAATATATAATATCAAACATATTCTTTATAACGAGTTATCTTATATCTACATATCACAACATCAATACATCATTTGTGATGGTCATATTACACACATGTATCCTAGAGTCCCCAAAGTTTAGGTTATCACTTTTATAAATTTGAGAGTGACATTGTCTTATAAGATTAAATGTAGTGACCTGTATCTACAGTTTACATGAATGTATCACTTGCGATGGCCATAGGACTCAGACAAGTCATCTCGAGTCACTAAAGTTTAGATTATCTTTTATAATATTTGAGAGTGACTTTGTCTCATAAGTTAAATATACTGACCCATTATACAAATTCAATCGATATTTTGAGAGATATTTTTCTAAACTTTAGAGATAATATAAAGAAATATGGATTTTAATAGTCTCACCTATTCGTCGTTGGCTGTCAACAGTCTCAACTTAAAAAATAACCACTGGTAGTCCCAACTGTTAGCCTTCACTAGACCCTGACTAACAGAACCTAACGTTGTTAGTCTCCGGTCGCCGGAAATACGTTTTTGGCCAAAAAACTCAATCTTTTCGTCCCAAATTCTTTGTAACCTTATTACAAAGACCCCTATTATTGAGGTTGTCGGAAAACTCATTTTTCACCGGAAAACTTCTTTTTGGCTGGAAAATCAACATTTTCGTCTCAAACTTCTTTGTAACCTTTAGGAAATATTTTCTGGCAAAAAACGTTTTCCCGGCGACCGAAGACTAACGGCGTTAGAGTTCTATTAGTCAGGGTCCATTGGAAGCTAATATGTTAATAGTTGGGACTGTCAATGATTATTTTTAAGCTGAGACTATTAACACGCAATGTCAAATAATTGAGATTATTAAAATCTAATATTTTAATATAAAAAATATTTTTGTGTTTTAGAAAAAGTGAAAGGTGGAGGAGGAAGGACAAAGGAAGCATACCGTGAATTAATGGTCCGAAAGGAGTGCCCACTTTTGGTGTTGGCGGTGAGACACTACTTTGGATCTTTCGAAAGTGGCCACTGACTTTTATGGCAATCAATTTTTTTTTCTATGTTTTCTTGGTCGTAATATTCAAGCCACCTCAATCCCTAGGCTAATTAATCCCAATTTTCTTTATTAATTACCCTCAAATCAAATATCTTATATTTTAACCATTTTTACACCTCGAAGATCCTTGAGAAAAGGAGAGCTAACACCCAGAAATCCCCAGGACATAACTCTCAAACTCTCTTGTTTGTGTTAGAACCTATGACAAGGCGGAAATAGAGTGTAACAAGGGGTAACCTCCATTGTCTTTTTCGCTACGCCGGTAGTGTAAATTTTAGATTAATTTGACGTTTTTCTGATTTCGTTACCCCTTTAGATTTTTTTTTTTGAAACGTTGCGCCGAATGATTTTCTAGATTCACCAATGACCTATGACATTCCATTAAGAGACAAGATCCTCTACTAAACGTTTTTTCGTCAATAGTTATTTTTTCGGATACATTGTGTTTAAAGTAGTACTTTGCATGTGAAATTTCCTGGTTCATATGTTAGCTGTTAAAAAACTAATTAGAAATCAAATGAGTTACTTTTGGTATTTATTATAGAACGGGTGATATAGAGAGGTTATCTACGTGTGTATAGAGTGAAATTGCTTGTAATAAGAAATTTCTCTGCAAAGCATACAACATATCTAAGACGCGCCACATATGTTTTAAGGCGATGGTATATGTGTCCATTAATGAAAGGTGGTTTGGGACGCAACGTCATAATGGTTTGGTTACACCATTAAAATCATAGAATACATTCTTGAGTCAAACTTTGGCAACTTGGAGTTGGACACACCGTCCTAATTGATTTAAACGTATCGTTGTAACAAATTTAGACGTATTGTTGTAATTGGAAACTTAGACTCAATTTTATAAATAGTTTAAACTTAGCGTTTAATAAAGTTTAGAATCAAAGATTTTGATAACTTCCTACATGTAAAAGGAGAATTTTATCTTTTATTTTTTGTTCAAACTATATATAACCCACTCACATGCACGTGTGTATGAATGTATATGTATATGGTTGTAACAAGTGAGCATGGGTAGAAACCATGGCATATATTGTGGGATGTATTGTTTGGATGGTGCTGAAAACAAAGGATGCTCTTTGTTTCAACAAACATTAATATAAATTAATGCTTATAGATAAAGTCATAAACCAAACTAAGAGGCTTTGGAAAATGGATATCGTTTCTTTCCTTCGTCCATGACCCATTTTATTTATTTAAAAATCTCATATAAATTTATTAACTATATTATTGTTCATATTTAAAAGTCCACTGCCATTCCAGCTATAGACGGGGGTGGTAGAGGCTCTAATCTTTTGGAGAAAGATTAGAGTTCAAAAACTGTCATGAAGTGTAATATACTATTTATTGCTAATGAAAATGTAAAAAGAAATCCACGAGAAGGAATATATACATATTTTAATAGTTTCATTTGGCGAAAATTAAATTGTATAACGGATTTTTAAATATTTTTTTGAATGGTAAAGGTTACATTAACTGTAATACAAGAAAATCCTTGCACTTGAGAACCCTATTTTCTTTTAGGAACATGTTGTGATCAATAACATACCAAATCTGAGAACCCTAGTTGGTTGAATAATCCTCGAAAACTTGCCAAACCTCAGGTCCGAATCATGACATGTGTCGGTGCTAATCTTCTAGCAATGATGCTATGGTTTCCATAGCAATTCACTGTTCACTATGAATCCATGTTAACCACTCAAATCATTCCAGCTCTAATTACTGTTCTATTTACTCTTCCCATAATTTTCTTTGATGCAATATCAACTCGATACCATTTTAGCGATCCCGGAGTTTGCTCAACCCACGATGATACCCAACGATGTTGACGAACAACAACTTATGTTAGGAATAACCATATGATTGTTCTAAACCACACATATCATCAAAAGGCATCCCAATTTGTATTTGAATGAGTATAACCATAATTTTTGTAGATCCTTTTTTGTACATATATTCAATTAATTTAATACTTTCCTGAATCATGGTCCCCAAAAGGCCAAAATTTCAAACTATTAAATGTAACAGAAGTCTTTGAAAGTATTTACTATTTACAACACAATATTTACTTTTAGTTCAAAACGTAAACACAATTTCACTTTTTGTTCAAGACATAATACGAGTGCAAGTTGTGACCATACACGTGATCCAAAAGAAGCTCTACACATAACAACTACAACAACACGCTTGATAATGTAATTTGATCCATCACGAGGCTCCTTCATCCGTTCTTACTTTTATTAGTTTTTTACGTTACATATCACACACATTGGCAAAGCTAAATGAATACATAAAGGTTTTATACCCAAAACACATTTTAAATTCTTTTAAGGAAAACTTGACACAAGCCCCACAATCGATGAACAAGAGACCATGGTTCGACGGAATCCACTAAGATCAACTAAGGAATTCTAGATTTCATGGTAGTTAAATGGTCGACCTCATACGAACTCTGATTCATTTGTGAACTGACCATGAACCTTGTGTCCAAATTGACATTTCTTGGAAATCAAGGTTCAAATATTCCGTTTTCAATGCCACAAATTATTACATTTAGGCCGTAGGGTATGGTTGGAGCTCCTAGAGGCTTCATTGTGCCACCTCAGCGCCATATCACCAATAGAGCCTCCCTTTAACAACCAAGTTATGGGATAAAACCCCATTTATCAATAGTACCCCCATTTTCATCAAAACCCTCCAGCCTCACACACACACAAGCTTGTGATCCGTTGCTATTGCAATGGTGAAGGGACAATAGCGACCCCCCTATTGCGCCAATAGTATGGGGGTGGGGGTGCTATTGGTGTTTTCCGGCTGAGATGGCATGGGCTTAATGCTCATACCGCTTAGTTTTATGATGAAAACATATAATAGTGTTTCAGATGATTTAATCCATATTCCATACACCCTTTAAACCTTGCACATAAACTACTCAAATTGACAAATTATTCTAAATGTTGGAAATTCTAATCAATGCCAAAAACACTTATCCTATGAAATTTGGAAAACCAATACAAGGAGTATCAATTTAGCCCAATCTAACCATGAGAATGAGAAGAATTGTCTATTTTATCTTTTCAGTTTCTAACAAAATGGTTAGAAAGGGACCACCTCACGTAACCATGATGTTAGCCCTAAAAACCCTTATACAAATAGCTGGTGAAAAAAGTAAATGATTAGATATGTTCTCACTCTCAGTATATTTCACTCCATAGACTATACTCGATTCTTTCTCCGATCAAGTATTTATTCTCATGTCAAATGATAGTCACAGAGAAACCCCTCTACCTATGGCGAGGCTTACGGTGTTTTGTTTTGTAGGATTTCTCTCGAACAAACAAGCTCAAGACAAACAATGAGTGAAACTAGCTTTAATCTCATGGTACTCAGATTTCCCTCTTCACGAGTTAAAAATATATTATTCTTTCTAACATTATTTTGTTTTAATTTTATAATTTGTTGTATGGTAAAGGTGAATTCAAGATTCTTCGGTTAACCATAGGTGATTCGAATGTGTAAAAGAAAGATGGCGTACATTGAAATAATAGATTAGTTGAAGATGAAATGGTGTTTGGAGGAACTTCACGTGATCCAACTCATGGTCTTGTCACTACCTTATTTTGCTACTTCTATTCCTACTTTTTCTCCCCTATATTTTTAGAATTTGATATTTTATAAATATAAATAAATAAAGCAAAAACACAATAAAATACTATAAAAAGTGTTTGATAAATAAAGTGTTTACCATATAAAAATATTATTTTAGCTTATTTTCAAATACTTGCAAAATATTCTAAAAAACTGTTTTATTTTCCTTGCATTACCAATAATGATAGAAATAGCTAAAAATATGGAGTGGCGAACAAAAGGCCAAGTGGGGAGACCGGAGAGGGAGATACACGCAATGTTTTTTTTTTTTTTAAATCCAAATACTATGTTATAAATTTATATATTTATACTTTTTATAAATTTACAATGATTTTTCTAGCTTCCTCATTTGTCTAAAAAAATTAACACACATACAAATGTTAATAAGCAAATCACCAAACAACTATTTTACCAACATAATATATATGAAATAACACTTTAACTTGACATAATTTTGAGGAAAAAGAAAAATATACCTTGTAAAATATTGCTCATATTAGTAGGACAAAAGCAAGCATTTGGTCCATCCTGGAAGATAAAAGTGTCTGGTCCTGCTGATGCTCCAATCTCCAAAAACCTTTTTTTTTTTTTTTTTGACATGTGCAATATAGTATTTAAAAATCATAAAGTGCGGCATAAGAAATCAAAAGCAACAACAAAACATAGCCTATAAAAAATGTTAGCACTAATATCCTAAATTGTTGAGAAAACTATAGTAGTAACAAATAAAAACTAGAGATATATAAACTAGGTAGCACAAACTCGGTTGAAAGCGCTTATACGTTCCTTCAACAAATTTATGCGCCAAGGCCAAACTAAGGCTAAGACAACTAAAAGTGTCGAAAATTAAGGCCCCAAGAAACAAAATGAGAAAATTTGTATATACACTTTTAAAAACCCATTACCTTTATTTGACTTCTTCAAGAATTCTCATCCGTCCTTAAAGATGATTAATGTCAAAAGTACGTGATTTTGATGTTTCAAAAAAGTCAATAAAACATGATATTGACTTTTTAAAAAGGCATTTTGTGTTTTGAAAATACAATATCTCGTAACTTACGTTATATATAACTCTCGAAAAGACGATATAATATTTCATCATTTATAGTCTTTATTTCTATTAATCGTGTGATTCCCAAAATTTACATTATGCATTGAATTTTCATAGTTAATTAGTTTTACTAAAGTGATTAAATTAGCTATTTTTAATTTTATGGAAAAAAAAAGTGAAAACGAGGATGGTCAAAGGGAAAAAAAAACAGCCCGATCATCAAAACGGCGCAACACACTCGTTTGCTACTTGGATGACGTAAGCTGACGTAACCCACACGTGAACTTATTATTGTTCTTGTCGTTTGTTTGGCCTTCACGTGTGACTATTTATATTATTCGTTATTAGATTATAATATTATATAACTTAGGCATTAAATAAACTCCCAGTTTATTAATATACCGTAATGTAATAGGTTTATATATTATACTACATTTTTCAATTTTTTTGACCACTTTGTTTAGTGTTTTGTCAATAGTATCATACATAGTTCGTATAATTTATGGTTTTTATATTTGAAGCTATGAGATTGTTTTAAGTAAAGTTTTATTGAACGTATAATTTCTTTATATTTCTTAACCGGATCAGTTATCAAACCAATGATCTTACTGATCAGACCGAGCATACCGTCTTTAAAACCAGAATGACGGTTTCAAAACCCCATGGGTACGAAAAAAGTTTGGAGGCCAAAGTAACAAATGAATCAAATATAAAGATTTTGGAAACACATAATTAGAAATATATGTATTTAGAGTATGTGGTCCATCCATTGATCCGCTTGACAGTTCAACTGATTGGACGGGTAATTAAACCGACCCAAGCAAAAGATGTTAGTAACACTCAACTAGACCAATTATATAGACGATCATCAATCTTACCACCAAGTCGTTTACAGTTATGTGAACATTGCTTTTCTTATAATCTACATCTTTTTTTCCACAGAATAAAGTTATTAAGATAATTATCTTCATATAACAACTTAAAAGGAAAGGTTATGAAATGTTATTTTAATAAAATGTTGAAATAAAAATCAAACTGTGTTTATCAGTATAGGATAGTTAGCTCACTTGATATAAGTACATGCCTCTTAAAAAAAGATCTTAAGTTTAAATATGGGTGAAAGAAAATAATTTAGAATTATTGATTTAAAAAGAAAATATTTTTTCCTTTTAAGAGAAGAAATAAACTGTGTTTGATATCCACCTTTTTGTTGACTTTGTGTTTCGTGATATTCAGAATTTGGTGAAAAAAATTGAATATTTGTGTTGTAATCCCTGTGTTTTAAATATTATAATGTATTAATAATTTGATGAAAAGAAAAAAGAAATAGTGGGTAATGGTAAATTGGTAATATAATAGAGAATTAATAAAATAATAAAAAATAGGGAATTAAAACAATGCCAACTCTTGCGGCACTTCAATGGGACATTCATTCAATGTTTGGAGCCATGTTTGGTCTACCATGTGACCTCTGCCTGTTTCATTTTCCACTTTACCCCTTCACGTTTCACTTTTTACACTATTCCACCTTCTACTTCCTTTTTTTATATATTTTCTCAACTATTAAATATAAAATTCACTATCTTCATCTTTACCTATCTTTTACCTTTTCATGCTTGGATCTCTCTATTTAATGACCATAACCTTTTAAGGGTTATGCAAACCTTCACCGTTATCATATACACATAAACACATTTTGTATCATAGATAGAACTAAAACTTTTTTAATCAGAGAATTAACACATATTTATCTTCTCTCGTTTATAAGCCGTTAGTTAAACTCACACTATTCCCACATCTCTACATCTTATTCTCACACTCTTTTTCACTCTATCCTTTTTTTTGAACGACAAATTTGGACCATCGACGGACCACTGGAGTATTATCGTGTTACCGCGAAACCACCCGATCATATTCATCTCCACTAGGCAATAGTGCCTATACACCAATTCAGGAGGAAACCCTGCGAAAAACCGCACTTGTGCGAATCAAACCAAAGACCTAATGGTCCTTAAGCCTCAAAGATGTCACTAGGCTATAATGTCATGGACACATTTCACTCTATCTCTTTCTGTATATATATGTATGTAGAGAGAGAAATAGAGAAAAAGAATGTGTAAATATTAACTATCTGTTCATGTTTTATTAAAAAAACAGACTGTTATACAAAAATTTTTGGCGAAATTCACTATTCTTATAGTAACCTTTCTGGTTTCGTCACTGCTTTTTTTATAACATAAGTTTATTTTAACGCGTTGATAACCAAATTTCTAAACCAGTTACTATATTGAGTGATTTTCTTCAAACGGCATAAGCAATTTATATATAGGGGATGGTTCATTTGAGAAAAAAAATTAATATGAGAAGAAAAAGCATAATGGTAAACCATTAAATAGTTTATAACTCCTTTTATTAATTATGTTATCTTTAATTAATAAGGTAAAAACATTTTATCATACACATTTCAAAATTTATCTTATATATGTCTTACACTTATCGGAATTTAGCCTACACACATGTAAATTTACCCTACACATTTCAAAATTTATCCTACGCCTACTAAAATTTATCCTACACATGTCGAAAATTGTCCTTCACCGTAAATTATTTTATCTTGAAAAAGTATATTAAAAAATGAGATACAAGTTTAATTAATTAGCTAATTAATGACAATTATAAATTTACCTATATACACCTTTTCATAAATTAAATACACACGTAAATAAAATCTTTTTATTGGTTTAAAGATTATTCTTTTTACCATTATAAATTTTTTTTTCTTATTTGAACTCTCCAATATATAATATGATGGTGTTCGAATTATCTCACCATTTATGTATTACTAGGAAATTCCTTTTTTGGCTTTTTCCTGCTTTTTCCAAGCGTGCACGATATACCCACTTTTTATATGTATATGTTTATAATTATCTTCAACAACCATTGCTGTTTCTAATAGTGACTTTTTAACAGAAACCCTATAAATAATATAATCTCTTTATTTCACTTTAATTACATAAATATTAATAATCATACTGTTTTAAACAAAAACAATCTAGTTTTCATTCAACTTGTAGTGAATTCATTAGCCACAAATTTATCAAAAACAAAACTAAATCAAGATTCCAAATTGCTCAAATCCGTTAATATTGTTAACCTTCTTGCTGTCTTCATAAACTCACTGTAAAAATAAATAAATAAATAAATAAATCAGTGTACAAGACTAAAAACATATAAATTTGCAATATATATATATATATATATATATATATATATATATATATATATATGGATCTTGATCTCACCCAAATGGTTCATCCCCAATCAGTTTTCGGGTTCCCGTTGAATCCCAGTAACGAACGCGATTCGGGCTTACAGACCTTTCGATTTCGAACATGTTACCAAGTTTCTTGCATAACTCTTGGTAGGAATCGAGCAACGATAGATCAAGCGTTCGACCTACATCTTCGGACTCCATGAAAACCTTACAGTGGCCCGTATCAAGGTTCGGGCTCAGGTCTGTTTCTTGGCCCGACCCGGACCATGAGACGTTCCGGTTTTGAGAGATTTGTTGCTCGGTAAGTATGGGCTGACCGAAGAGTAAAAATTGGGATGTTTTAGCTACTTTAGGGGTTTCAGGCTCTTTCGAGCCCGTGGTTGAGTTCCCGATTGTTAACAAACACGAAACGGGCTCGGATTGGGCTTTGTTGAACGACGGGTTGGAGTGGGAGGGTTTCATTGCGGTCGGGGAATAACCCGAATTGAGTTTGGTATTGACTTGGATATCTGAGAGAGATAAACCATAATGTGTGTGCCTGGCTCCCTGCATGCTAGCAGGATGATGAAGGTTCAGATTCTCCGGGAGTTGGTAACCGAAAAGTCCGGTGGTGGGCCCGCTAAAGAGGTGCGGATGCGGTCTGCACAATGCAGGAATCGGGATCGGGATTTGGGGTTCTATTTGGTAATCCGGGTGTTGCGATGGTCTACATTTCTTTCGGGGCGGTGAGAATGGAGACATATGGATTGCAGGCATTGTTGATACTAGTTCCACGAGCCACGGGTTGACCCGTTTCACGTTTTGTAGCAATTCGGGCTCGTCCCATGTTACCTGCATTTCAAAATGTAATGTCATATTGTTTTTACATGATTAACATCTATACACAAAGAAGTCGGGTTTGAATTGTACCTGCAAGAGTCTCCATGGCGAATCGGGCCAACGGATCGGGTCAGCAACCTGGACCGAAGAAATGGTTCCCATGAACCAACTGATTCGTGACGAATCCTCGGTTTCAAATGGCATCTTAAACCGCATCCCCGGTGACCACCGGATCTGCATTGCGTTTTTCACAAGTGACGCCTTAACGCAAAACTCCGGCGTGCTAGCTCTCGGGTAGAACTCGACCTCAAACGGTTGCCCGTTCGTTGCTTGTTTAACCGCTTGAATCACAGAATCAGCTTCCACTTTCGCTTTTCCAAATGGATCACCGCCGCCACCGCCGTTGTTACCGTTTCTGACTAACGAATACCCGCCATACGGGACGACACAATTGCCGCCTGCCGGATTCCAACCGGAAGAAGTTTCGGGCCCGCCCCCGATTCCTCTTTTGGCCCGTCGGATTCCTATGCATAGATCGCCACTCTCCGCTCTTAGAAACACAATCGAGTCTCCGGCAACGAGTTTCTTATGGTTCACAAACGTGCTCCACCCCGTGGTGAGCAGATGTCGCCGCGGCGTCCCTCGGTAGATATGCCGAAACTTCCACGTGTCGCCGTGAACGTCTTTCGCTAAAATCGTCTGCACAGGCGGGTCCGCCGAGTAATCAAGCCGCGGAAATATTGTCTCCGCACAGTACCTCGGGACCGAAAACCCGCCACCATTATTCGCATCGGATTGTGTCAACGTCTTCGCAAACGATGTCGGCTTACCCTGCCCATCTGATGCTCCTCCGGTCGGAGAACCGACATCTTCATCATCAAAACAATTAAACTCACTGGATCCACTAACCGGAACCAACCCGATTTTCGTGTAGACCTCATCGGTCTCCATATCGGCCATAAACTTTACTGAACCAACCCGACACGGAATCCAAGCCGGAACCCTCGACTGAGGGTTCCGGTCTCTGAATTCCACATTTCCCGCGGCATGCTCGGCATGACCCTGCGGGAAATAGTACACTTTCGTGTTGACCGGCGGCATTTGAATCATGCTGCCGGCACACGCGTGCCATAACTGCGAATCTAAACATCTCTCAGATTCTTTCAAACCCTCTTTTGATTCCATAAACGTAATCATGTTTGGTCTTTTTCCCTATCAATCAGCAACTTTATACCTCTGCATATTAAAAAAAAAAAAAAACTGTTCAGTTTATATGATTGCATAACCTCTGCTTATAGTAACTGCTGTAATCAAACAGTTTCAAAATAAAACATAAAAAAAATTAAAAATACAAAATTAATCAATTAACAATATATTCAGTTAAAGTGAAATATCAATTGCATCACCTATACCTTTCAAAATCTGCAAACAAACCCTGAAAACTGCAAGAACAGAGTAGACTCCTATTTTCTTGAAATTACATTTTGCATCCCCAAATTCCCAAAATTTAGGGCTCAAAATCTTGAATTTACACAAAACCCAGAAATAACTGAAGCTAATTCACAAAACCCAGAAATAACTGAAGCTAATTCACAAAACCCACAAAGAATCTTGATGGAATATTCACCTGTCAAGAATGGAACACAAGTGCATCATCAACACCTACAGCTACACCTACTACACCCACACACACACACACTCATGCATTCAAACCCACAACAAAGATTTCACAAGAAAAGATTCATTCAATGCTTTTCTCTCTCCTCTTTCTTCTCTCTCTAGACTCTGTTTTGGATCACTACAAAAAGTCCAACCTTTACACACATATATATATAACACTAACAGTACAACTCTAACACACAGTGGTGTGTGTAATTTAATTTTATCTGATTTTATGTAGGTTAAAGAAAAGAATAAAAATTTAATATTTTTTCTCACCTTTTTCTTCGGATCTGAAGAAACTCTGTTGTATCTTCAGAAGCCAGCATAACAACAAAGATCTAAATGCAAGTGATCCTTTTCTCCCTTTTTAAACTGATTTTTATAACCCTATTATTTATTTATTTGTTTATTTATTTAACTATTAAAATATCACTTTATTTATTCTCTGTCATCAGCTGAGCAGATTTCAATTCTTCTTCAAAATCTCGCGAGATTTTGAGTTTTTGGATTTATCGCGAGAGTTTGTAACCATCACACGTGAGTTGCCGAAGATCGACTCACTAAAACCTCGAATCAAGCGGAAACTCGTTTCTTAAACGAGCCCGAACTCAAGCTTCTTATACCCAGCTTAGTCAACGAGCCCAAGCTCGTTTTGTAAATGCGTTTGAACCCAAGCTTCATATGTCTGGCTTGACTAAGCTTGCAAGTCTAAACATGACTATTAATTATATAAATATGATAATCTATGTTTACAATGATAATTATATGTATATATATATAATTTTTTTTAACTTAAATATAATGCTATTTCGTCAATTATATACCAAAGTAACAAATTACAAACAAGTGGCAGGTAAACGGGCAACAAGCTGCGCCGCAACCCCCTTTTAATTAATAGTAAATAATATATTAACGATGAATGTAATTGAATATAGATAACATTATAACTATTCATGTATACAAACATATTCAATCTATGTATGTGATTAAAACAAATTAACTGTTAAATAAATTCTAAACAACTCGAGTTCTAGTAGAGCTCAAGGTTGAAAACTTTCTCACAAGTTGAGTTCGAGCCTTAGGTATAAAGCATGAAACAATTGAGCTCAAGGTAAGTTAAATTAAACAAGGCGATCTTGACTCGTTTACACCCCTAATAGATACATCATGTATGCACCAATCCTGTAGTTTGGAAGAAGGTGATGGCCTACAAAGGATGGAATATGATCATGATCTATATATGTTATGTGTGGTTGCCTACTCATATTACATCTTTGTTTAGACCGGTTAGATTATTTTATTTTAACCCAGCGTTATACATAAACCACATGCAAGTAACTAGACGGAGAAAAGAGAAACTTACGAAATCATTTAGCCACTCTACTAGATAAATCACAAGAACAAATAATGGACGCTAGATTCAAATATAGTGTGTATAACATTCATATTCTTCTTGAATACCGTATTGCTTCTGAATCTCCATAGGACACACCAAGTAATCAGGAACTAAAATCTTCCTTTGTTTACTCAAACAGATCAAATCAAGTCAGAGAAGCTCGTGAGGCAGAAAACCATATAAATCCATCTCCCAACAACCTCTCAAGTTATGTTATGCTATTCACTATAACAAGAGGTGTTGGTCGAGTATGCTAGTTAACCAATCTTTGTTAGGAGTATGGTCCAATATTGTCAAACTGGATTCCGCTTTAGTGTTTGAAGGGTTTGTCTTCATTAAATGTTCAAGTGCCAAGTGGGGGATGGGTCTTTCATTCGCTTCTAGTTAGACCCATAGCTTAGTAATGACCCGCTTAAAGATGTCTTTCCTAACCTTTTCCGTTTGGAGAAGGATAAGAAATGTTTGGTGAAAGATAGATTCAACAATGAAGATCACAACCTTATGGGCAAATGGAATCGGTTTAGATCTCCTTCAACGGTTATGGAGCTAGTTGAATGGAAAATTTGTATTTCTTTGTTAGATTCCATAACCTTGTCGAATAGAAAAGACTCTTGGATATGTATGGGTGACAATGATGGTATTTTTTCGATAGGCTTGGCTAAAAGGCTTATGAGCAGGGGTAAGGATTACAGTGATAGGTTTGTTTTGAAATGGTGCAATTGGGTTCCTAAGAAGTGTAATGTTCTTATTTGGAGAGCAAAGCTCAACCGTATTGCCATGATAGACGCCTTACACGGAAGGAATGTGTTTCTTGGAGATCAAGGTTGTATATTATGTGATTCAGAGGAGGAGACGACTACACATATTTTTACTTCATGTATGGTTGCTACAGTGGTTTGGAATCACATTAGCTCTTGGTGCCTTGCTCCTCTATCTATGTTTCGGTTACGGATTTTGTTGAGTTACACTCGAGCTATAGTGGTTGTCACTCGGCTAAGAAGGCGTTTCATAGGATTATTATTGTTTCTTGTTGGTGTCTATGAAAAGCTAGAAATGTTGGAAGATTCACGGACAAGCCGATCAAGATCCATTGTATTAAAATCTTTAGGCGTTCTTTTGTTCAAGAGTGAATCTTAAACATAGTGCTTGTAGCTGGGAAAATTTATGTAACTTTGATATGATGTAATTGGGTGTTTTGTGTTGTGTTTTTGAGGTTTCCCTGTCTTTTTGGGAGCGCCTTTATTTATAAAAGTAGTCATTTAAAAAAAAGAGTAAGGTTTTAAATAATGTCGCTATTGATTCATTATTGGAGCTAAACCCTTTACTCTGTATGGGAATTGACATTCTCATACACTTTGATACAATTAGATTAGAAACCCTCTAAAAGAAAAAGAAAACTTTAGCTAAGACCTCTATCAAGAATGAACATGGGGAGATTTTTTTTAATAAACCATTGATAACACACTAATGAAATTGTAAAAAAAAAAAAAAGAAAAGAAAAGAAAAGGGGCGGTACAATTTTTTTTGAATAAACCATTGATAATACACTAATGAAATTGTAAAAAAGTAAAAAAAGAAAAAGAAAAGGGGCAGTATAAAGGTTGGTTTAAGATGGAGGACTTTGTGAGTGTTTGAGGAAAAAATAGTAGAAAGATGTACTTTTCATTTAGTGACGTAAATAATTATAATTATGAAAGAGTACTATAATCAAGGCTAAGAGTTAATTACAAAGAGTTAATTATAAAGTCCAATTTTTTTAAAAAGTTTAAAAGATAATACTATAATGTTAATCATAAAAGATATAAAAAACCCATAAATAACATAATGAAGATTAACAAAACATTATATATGTAGGTTCTGTGCTGTGTTTTAAATGATAAGGCTCTGATTATGAAATGACAAACATTACTGTGTTTTATATTGATTAGCATATTGTGTTTTATATTCATAGTTCCACAATGGTGTGTTTGAAGTTTTTATGGACTATGAAGGTTTGAATATAGTGTTTTAGTAAATCTTCGCTCTATTATCTGTATGACAAACATTACTGTGTTTTATGTTGATTAGCATTTTGTGTTTTATATTCATAGTTTTATAGTGGTGTGTTTGAAGTTTTTATGGACTATTAAGGTTTGAATATAGTGTTTTCGTAAATATTTACTCTACTATATGTAGGTTTTAGGTGTGTTTTATAGTTAAAACTATATTGTTTTATGAATTTTTACACTTTTTAGGAAATTTGTACTTTATAGCCAAACCTCATGTAACGCCCCAAAACTCAAATATCTATAGTTGCTATATGTTCCCATATGATATAACATGAAGTAATGTAAATTGATCCTTTGAGGTAACTAAGTTACATAAGTTAGTTAACTTAAAGAGTTCAATAACTAGGGATGAAATCTTATGGCTAAATAAAAATAACAACAAATTTATAGGGGCCAAAAGAGGTCAAATTGAAAGTTTATTAATTAAAAGATGGAGAAAATGAAAAAGCCCATATTTGGGCAGGAGCATGTGTCGACACACACATAGTTTGTGTGTGTGTTCTTGTGTGATCCAAAGGAAGAAGAAGGAGAGGAGAAATATGAAATTTCATGGATAATCTATGAATCTTGTAGTGCTCATCACCTCCTAAGCATCAAGTAAGTACCAAATTCACCCTCTAAGCCTTCTTGATTGGAGTACTAGGTAGGTTTTGATGAATTACTCCTAGTCGGGTAAATTAGAAGGATGGGATTGTTGAAATTATACTTAGATGCTCTTATCTAACTAATATTGATGTCAACATCTTAGTTGGAGTTTTTGATTTTTGCAAAGTCATGTTTAAGAAATTGGGGTTTTGAGTAAATATGGATTGTTGAAAGAAATGTAGTGTTTAGCCATGTTTGATAATATGAAAGAATGATGTGTGTTGTAGGAAAGGAATTTGATGATGAATGCTATGAACTTGGAAGATTATGCATGAATTAGTTGTACATTGTGCATTAGATGGTGTGCGCACACAATGTGTTTGATGAAATGCCTAATATAGGTTAGAATGTGAAAATATATGCTAAACTATGAATGAATATTTGTAGAATGTGATAATGCCATGTTTGTAGATAATTAAACTTGAAAAATGCATTATAGAAGGATTTCATGAGAAGGTGTAGTTAATGGTATGAATTGGGTAGAAATATGCTTTAGGAACTTGTATACAATGTTGGAGCGGTATGATGTTTACTATATGTTCGCATAATTGCTTAACCAAAATTGATAAGTAAAAGTACGCTAAATGTGAAGCATAGGAGATCATTAGAAGGGATGAAGTTGGAACGATGTTGGGTTGCTAAGCATGGGTCATGATGTTAGTCGTAGAATTATGAGAATTACTGGTATAGACGGAAATGAATATGTTTGGTGTGTGCATATAACTAGGTGACCATGTGGTTGAATGTGTATTGTATCATGAGTATGAAATGTATATAGTGTCATTTGTATGGTCTACTATAATGACACAGATGTATGAAGTTAAGTCGAAAGTTCGTATGATAAATCGTTGACTTTCTGAAAGTCAACTATGCATAAGTAGCTAGGTTGGACTTTTTGTCACAATTGTAATGTTATAGAAAGTTATATGGTACGTATTAGATCAATATGTGTTATATGTGATGACGTGATGAATTATATGAGTTGAAAATATATGATTGTGGGAATATGCCTTATGCTTGTTAGAATTGACTAATGGAAGTCAATTGTGAGATATGCATTTGATATGACCGTTAACATGTACAATCATGTATACTAACAAGAATGTTAATGCTATGACATGAAAGTGTAGGAGTCATGTCAAGGTGGATAGAAGCATGGTAGGCGAACGAGTCAAAAGGAGGCAAGGTAACGGATGCAAATGCAGACGCTAAGGTAAGTGATTTCTGGAATCACTTCTTCTTTTATAGATGGAGTTTGTTATGTTGAATACAGGGAATCGTGTAAGAAATTATGGGTAAGGGTAAGAATCAAGATACGTATTGTTGTGGTAAGTCAAAGGAAGTCATCTATGTTCAGAATTCACGATAGAAGTGAACGGGTCAAAATGTAGAAAGTATGTGTCGGGTGTAGGTTTTGGATGTTATGGTATGGGAACCATGTAAGAATGTTTAAGTAATCATAGTACTAAGGCAAGTATTGTTGTAGCGGGCCATAAATAGTTAGCTATGTCGGAAATAACTTCGTATAATCAAACAAGTAAAAATCAAGAAAGTATGATAGAAGTATAGATTTGATTATGATGACATGGGGTTAAGTGTTAATATGATTTGGGATGTTACAGGAGGATATGGGAATCTTACAGAATGTTATGGGATGATACGTGACGTTATGCGTCAGTTCGGGTTGGAACGGGAACCAGAAACGGTGTGTAAGCTTAAACAAGGAAAAACAAAGTCGGCAACATAGAGGGGGCGTAGCCGACGACCTCCCTAGGCGTCGCCGACGCTGCCCTCTTCCCCCGACGCTCTAATTATCTGTCTACGCAAATGAGGACCCGATGTAACTATCCGGGAGGCGTCGCCGACGCTACAGTAGGGCGTCACTGACGCTCCTCGCAAACTTGACATGTTGTTTTTGTTAATTATTCGCACCGTGAGTTCCGTACCTCCTAAAACCTATTCCGGAACCTTTAATGAACCCCGAAAAGTGAAAATAACCAATAGGGAGTTATGTGAACTTATTGAGCTATGATAATGCTTGTCGGGGATAAATAAGTATGTAAGCATGTATGTGTATGGCTTACTTACATGCTAGTGGTGGAATCCATAGGTAAGCACGAATAGAAATAAGCATGCGCATAGGTTTGTATGTATGAGACTTATATGTAAGGTAGATTGTGATGATGAATTGTTAATATGAATATATGGGAATGTAAGTTGTACGTAAGAGCTTGGATATGGAGGTATGTTTGTATATATGTATAAATGGCTTCAATACGTTTGAGTATTAATGTCATTAATGTTGTGCCTTGAGATGAAATGAAAGTGCAGGTATATTATTGTTGGTCTTATAAATGTAACATTTGTCAAAAAACGGGTTTTCCAAACCCGCTTCGTTTGTAATCGAATATCAAGTTATAAATTTTTCGTTGCGTATTTATGTTTATTTTAATTTTAAACGATGCATAATTAATAAACAAAATAGAATTTAAAAACAATAATTAATAAAAAGTGAAAATATAATAAATAAAAAAAGAAAACCGGCTGCCGGGATTCGAACCCGGGTCAGCCGGGTAAGTCTAGTCTTAACTTGCGCACATATAACCACTCCGCCACTAGTTGCCTTTGTGAAATGTAGGAAACAATTAAAACATAACTTCAACCATGAATCGACCTGTTTACGCCAACTGAAACCGTTATCGGCTTCCAAACGTCCAAGACGTTTGAGTGATCGCGGATTTCTGATTATAACCGATAAACCGACATTTTTAATCAATTCAGTCTTGAATGGACTTGAATTCATGTGATGATCGGTTTTAATAACCAAAAATCTTCACTTTCTGAATTACTCCATCAAAATCACCATCTCGCGACTCACTAGCATTCACAGAACTTCTAATTTCACTTTTACTC
This sequence comes from Scalesia atractyloides, assembly GCA_947069175.1. NCBI lineage: Eukaryota > Viridiplantae > Streptophyta > Magnoliopsida > Asterales > Asteraceae > Scalesia > Scalesia atractyloides. The sequence continues at coordinate 81,956,304 of CAMTDV010000001.1, read as the reverse complement.
TAATTTCTGATCGTCGGAATCACTTTTTGAACTCGTCGGACTTTCGCCGGAAAACCGTGTCTTCCATCAAAATAGTAAGTTTCTCAATTCTTCTATCATCTATCAGTTGTTAAGCTTTTGCTAACTCAAACCCTTCAATCAGAATCAGTTCCAGACGACGATATCGGATAATCATCACTCGCCGGAAAATTTATGAGAATTTCTAGAATTCGCTGTGAAACGGTATAAACCTTTAAACCTTCTGATAACTCTTGTTCAGTACTTCAATTCCACATCTAGCTAATCAAAACTGTTAATTGGCCCGCTCAGACGAAGCCCATAAAAACAGAGCCGACGACTTCGCCGGAATTCTGAGAAAGAACATTTTTCCGGTATGTTTACTCCCAAAATCTTCCCTGCCATTTCATTTTAATCACTTGAGTGTTTGTCAATCGAATTAAATAAGAACAATAGGGTAATCGTTGTCTAAGATATTGTAACGAAGAAGATGAAGTTAGTTTGTGTATAAGTTTAATATAAATTGGATTATATCTCGGGTTAGACACACAGTCCAGCGGTGGACTGTGTGCGCACATTTATCACACGCCGCGAGTTCGATCCTTGACACAATCGTATTCTCTGTAATAAAGATGTTTCCTTTTTAACTGAACCGGATTAACTCACTGAAGATGTTAAGTATAATAAAAATCAGTATATTAACCAGGTTAGACACACAGTCCAGCGGTGGACTGTGTGCAACATTAACCCACAGGTCCCGGGTCCGAGACCTGTTACGCACGCCGGTTCGAGGATTAAAATCCTTTTTGAAAATAAAAGAATTTTGAAGAAACTAAAACAGTATATAAATATAATTAAAAACAGAATTATTTCGGGTTAGACACGTAGCTCAGTTGGTAGAGCTGCGTGCACGCGTACGGGAGGTCTCGGGTTCGAGCCTTACCCGGCGCACACTTGCACACTAGCGAACCGGTCAAACAGTCAACAGTCACGGTCGACGGTCAATGGTCAACGCAAAAGTCAACATTTTTTTTATATTTTTATTTATTTATTTAATTTAAAAATCAATTAAAAATACTTAAAATAATGTTTTAAAAGTTAGAAAATAGCCTTAAACTCACAAAAATATATCTAAAAATCTTATTAAAATTATTAATAAAATCCACTCATTTACCATACCTTTTCGTTATTATTTAGGTTAGTTAATTCTCGTCGATCAATCCTCTCAACTCGTGCGCATTTCATCATCTTCAACCGAACGCACCCAATGTGAGTGAATCTCTACAAATTCCCCGTTTTAATCACGTTTTTGGGGTGTATCATGTGTCTTATTATTTATCACATTTAAACTATTGATCATATCCATGAACAAATGTGTATCCAACATGTATCAACTGTTTGTGTGGTTATTGTTTAGATTAAATTTATCATTTTCAGTACATAGATTATCATAGGCCGCCGCTCCCCATTACATATGAGCGTTGAGCTGTTCCCCATTACATTATGAGCGTGAACCAGGCGTTGCCAACATACGATCGGCTCCGTTTGATTGAGCCTTGATCGCACAGACATTTATCATAGGCCGTCCATTCCCCATTACATTATGAGCGTGAACGTGACGTTGCCAACATATAACAGTTTCATTCATGTTATATATTCATGCAAGTTGGTTTGTTATTGTATGTTATTGATTGTTGTTGTTATTGTTATTGTATGATTATTTACGTTTGCTCACATATGATTATTGCACAATTTTCCATAAAAAAGATAACAAGAGATCAATAATAAATGTTTTTCTAACAAGGTTCACTCGCCAACTTATGTTGACCCAAAAACCCCCATTTTTACACATGATACAGGTGAACCATCTGCAGCAAGAAACACATAGGATGGCTTAGAAGAATAAACTGGTTTAGACTTTGGATTGTTTAGTTGATTATCTTTCTTTGTAATTGTATGAACATGTTTGGAATATTGAGGATGTAATTTTGAATTTAATAAATATGAAACATATTAGTAAATATCATGAGCTTTGGTGATAACCCAATTATGCCCCGACTCTTATTCCGCTGCGGGTCGGGGTGGACAGATTGGTATCAGAGCCATGACTATAGGGATATAGGATAGGTTATTAGACCCTTAGAGCCTATACTATAGTTGATTAGAATTTTTAAAATATTGTGTTACATGCAAAATTCATGATGCTTATATGTTTTATGTTTAATGTTACATTCAATGTTATGCAAGCATGTTCATAAGTACATTTTATTATACAATGCCTATCATGAATCATATTCTCATAACATATCATATCCATGAGAGCACACACCACATCACATCCATGATTTTTTTTTGCAATGATTTTTGTATTTTCAAATCACATCAAAGTGAGTTCTCATGACGGGCATGTAGTAACTGGAAGGGTACAAGTACCAGTAGTCGGAACGTCCTGTCTAGGCTTGGCATTCGTATAAATCCAAAATAAAGGACCAGTTTGCCTACCTGGGGACCAACGATGAGAGTACGAAGGACCTATTAGGCCAAAGCATGCTATACCAAACGTCGTGTGAGCTAACCCCACTTTGAATTGTCATTGTGTCTACACCTGGACACCTTCCGACCATACATCTCGTAAACATATTTCATGGTTTTCATTCGGGTGATGCGAGTGTTAAACCGCCAATACCAATGTGAATCCTACTAAGCCAATAGTCATGGGGGCCCACATGACTATACAGGTGAAGGTATGGGGGACATTTGAGGCCCAACATGAGCAAACCCAAGACATCCTATGGATGTAGTTACATTATTGATGTTTATGTTATATATATTTTTTTAAAAGACAAATGACACCTAAAAAGACTCCATAAACTCACAATCTTCTTATGTATGTTTCTGTAGATGTCGGCTAGGCAACAACGAGGGGGTAGAAGATCAGGAAGGTCACACGAACGCTTGGCCACTCAAATCGCAAAACAAATGGCCGCGGTGCTTCCTGACATTGTGGTTCAAGTACAACAAGCTCTCGCCACAAATCCCATCAATCCTCCCCAGCAAGAAGACCAGAACATCGGCAACCCTCCTACCAAAAAGTGCTCATATAAACATTTCAAGTCCTGCGATCCTCCGAAATTTGAAGGGACCGAAGGTGTCACTGCTCTCCTCCACTGGTTTGAGGAAATGGAAAACACCTTCCTCAACTGCGATTGTCCCGAGGATCGCAAGGTACGATACGCAACCGGGAGACTATTTGGGGTAGCTCTTACCTGGTGGAATACTGAAAAGGGTAAGAGAGGAATCGAAGATGCAATGGCCTTAACGTGGGAGGAGTTAAGGGAAATCATGATGAGACGCTTCTGTCCTAGAAGCGAGATCAAAAAGTTAGAGGATGAATTTCATTCATTGAAGCAAAAGGAGGGAGATCATACTTCCTACAACAAAAGGTTTTTAGAGTTGAACCAAATGGTCCCTAACTTGTTCACCCCAGTTTACCGCTTAGTCAAACATTATATTCGAGGCCTTCCCTCGAAAATTCAAGACTCAGTTCTTAGCACTTCGCCAGCAACACTTGAAGCTGCTATGGAACTAGCTACTGAGCTTACCGAGAATCGAATTCGCAACGGTAAATTTAAAGATGAGAAAAGAAAAGCCCCCGTTGAGGGCCAAACTTCAAACCATTCCACCTCCTCCTCTAAGTTTGCTAACAAGAGGAAACGTAACACCAGAAACTTCGCTGTCACACAAACAAATTTCCCTATCCCTGCTGCACCCATTACCCAAGTTGCCCCCTCACCTGCACCATATAAAAGGCCATACTCCGGCCCTTACCTAAAATGCAACCGTTGCCAATACCATCACTTTCCTGATCATCCCTGCCAACATTGCACCGGCTGTGGTCGCGCAGGTCACACCGTTCAAACCTGTCGCATACCTCAGCGAACGAACCAGCACCAGCCCTCAACCCAAACCCACCATCAAATAGTGGGTCAAGCCCAACAACCTCTACTACTACCACCTACCCAACACATAGCCCAATCCTACTACCAACCCAACTATCCCATGGTGCAACCTATGCGGGCTTGCTACAATTGTGGAGACCCAAGCCACTTTAGAAACACTTGTCCACGCTTGGTGAACATTATACATGCTCAAGCCCAAGCAAATCCGGTGAATCAGGCTAACCAAGCTCCTCCACCTGCAAGAGGAAGAGCTTTCAACATCAACACCAATCAAGCTAGGGCCGACAACAATGTGGTTAACGGTACGTTTCTCATCAATGGTAGTTATGCATCCACGTTGTTTGACACTGGCGCGGATAAAAGTTTTGTGTCCTTAGAATTTGAACCCATCCTCAACCAAACTCGTGATAAACTCATGGAATCCATAACAGTAGAAGTTGCTGACGGAAAACCGGTCTCATTAAACTCTATTATACGCAATTGTACTCTCACCTTAAACGATCACGATTTTCCAGTTGACCTCATTCCTATGAAGTTGGGAAGCTTTGACATTATAATTGGTATGGACTGGCTCAGCCAACATCATGCTGAAGTTGTGTGCCGCGAAAAGTTTATACGCATTCCTCTTGCAAACGGTTAGACTTTACGAATCTTTGGAGAAACCCCATCAAAAGGGCTCAAATTAATGTCCTGTCTTCAAGCCCGAAAATATTTCCGCAAGAATTATGTCGCATTTTTAACTCATGTCGTCAAAAAGGGAACCAAGGAGAAGAAACTTGAAAACATGCCAGTAGTAAAAGATTTTCCGCAAGTTTTTCCTGACGACATCTCAGGACTTCCTCCCGTGAGAGAAGTCGAATTCCGCATTGATCTTATACCTGGTGCTACACCAGTTGCAAAGTCTCCTTATAGGTTAGAACCCTCCGAAATGGAAGAGCTAGCCAGTCAATTGCAAGAGTTGAGTGACAAAGGATTCATACGTCCTAGCTCCTCGCCTTGGGGTGCACCTGTCCTTTTTGTGAAGAAGAAAGATGGAACGTTTCACATGTGCATCGACTACAGAGAACTCAACAAGTTAACGGTCAAGAACCGCTACCCATTACCTCGCATCGATGATCTTCTTGACCAACTTCAAGGCGCCAGCTGTTTTTCAAAAATCGACCTTCGTTCTGGTTATCATCAACTCAGAGTGCATGAAGAAGACGTCCCAAAGACCGCCTTCCGAACTCGTTATGGTCATTATGAATTCATGGTCATGCCATTTGGTCTAACCAACGCTCCAGCTGTCTTCATGGATCTAATGAACAGAGTCTGCAAACCCTATCTCGATCGCTTTGTTATAGTCTTCATCGACGACATCCTCATTTACTCAAAGTCTAAGTCTGATCATGAACGGCACCTTCGACTCATTCTTACACTCTTAGAGAATGAAAAGCTCTACGCCAAATTCTCCAAATGCGAATTCTGGTTAAAAGAGGTACAATTCCTTGGACATGTCGTCAATGACAAGGGAATACATGTCGACCCCTCAAAGATCAAAGCAGTACAAGAATGGCAAGCGCCACGTACACCAACCGAAGTAAGATCATTCCTTGGTTTGGCTGGTTATTATCGCCGTTTCATTTCAAATTTCTCCCGCATTGCTGTACCACTCACGGCTTTAACTCATAAAGGAAAACCCTTCATATGGGGACCCAAACAAGAAGAAGCCTTCCAGACCCTTAAACAAAAACTCTGTGATGCACCTATCCTCACTCTTCCTGAAGGTTGTGATGACTTCGTGGTTTATTGCGACGCGTCAGGGCAAGGACTAGGCTGTGTTCTAATGCAAAGAGGAAAGGTGATAGCTTATGCTTCTAGGCAACTCAAAACTCATGAGAAGAACTACAGTACCCACGACCTAGAACTTGGAGCCGTTGTGTTCGCTCTTAAGATATGGAGACATTATCTCTACGGTACTAAGTGTGAAATATACACTGACCACAAGAGTCTTCAACATATCTTCAACCAAAAGGAGTTAAACATGAGGCAACGAAGATGGGTTGAACTTCTTAATGACTACGACTGTGAAATTCGGTATCATCCTGGCAAGGCAAACGTGGTGGCCGATGCACTCAGTCGAAAGGGTTATGCGAACTCCATTCGTCTTCTATGTTCGCAAATCATAACCGACATCAAAGATCAAATTCGAGAAGCCCAACATATCTCAGTAACGGAAGACGACGTACGAAAGGAGCTGTCCTGTGGAGCTGAACTTAAAATTGAAACTAAATCCGACGGTATTCTGTACTATCTAGATCGCATATGGATTCCTGACCACAACAACCTTCGTGAATTCCTTATGAATGAGGCACACAAAACACGATACTCTATACACCCAGGAGCCGACAAGATGTATCAGGACCTTCGATACACCTACTGGTGGCCTGGAATGAAAAAGGATATTGCTGTTTTTGTTTCCAAGTGCCTTACATGTTCCAAGGTGAAAGCTGAACATCAAAGACCCTCAGTACTTCTGGTCCAACCTGAAATACCTGTATGGAAGTGGGAAAACATAACCATGGACTTCATTACCGGGTTACATCGCACTTCTGGTGGGTATGACACTATATGGGTAATCATTGATCGTCTTACAAAATCAGCTCACTTCATTCCGATCCGCGAAGATTTCAAGAACGAGAAGTTAGCTCGTATCTACATCAGCGAAATCGTAAGCCGTCATGGTGTACCGTTAAGCATTATTTCAGATCGTGATGGTCGTTTCACTTCACGAACATGGCAAGCCGTACAAGCCGCTTTGGGCACACGATTAGACCTCAGTACCGCTTATCATCCTCAAACTGATAGACAATCTGAACGCACCATACAAACTCTTGAAGATATGCTTCGAGCATGTGTCATAGACTTCAAGGGAAATTGGGACGCTCATCTACCATTAGTTGAATTTTCGTACAACAACAGCTATCATTCAAGTATCGGCATGGCACCTTTCGAAGCCTTATATGGTCGTAAGTGCCGATCTCCAGTATGTTGGCACGAAATTGGGGAAGCTCAAATCACCGGACCAGAATTGATTCAAGAAACCACAGACAAGATCCATCAAATACGAAACAATCTTCTAGCAGCTCAAAGTCGTCAAAAGAGTTATGCAGATAAACGACGAAAGCCTTCGGAGTTTAACATTGGTGATCATGTACTTCTAAAAGTATCACCGTGGAAGGGAGTAGTTCGTTTTGGCCAGAAGGGCAAGCTAGCACCACGCTACGTAGGACCTTTCAAGATACTCGAAAGAGTAGGACCTGTAGCATACAAGCTTGATCTACCAGAAGAACTCAACAGAATTCACCCCACATTCCACGTATCAAACTTGAACAAGTGCCTCGCCGATGAAAACCTCCATATTCCCCAGGAAGATATTCAGATCGATGAATCTATGCACTTCATTGAAAGACCAGTAGAGATCATGGACTTCTGAGAAAAACGTTTAAGACGGAGTCGTATTCCAATTGTTAGGGTACGCTGGGAGTCGAAACGGGGACCTGAGTTTACTTGGGAACGTGAAGACTCAATGCGCGAAAAATACCCTCATCTTTTTCCTATTACCACTACTACTTAAATTTCGGGACGAAATTTCTAAAAGTAGGGGATACTGTAACATTTGTCAAAAAACGGGTTTTCCAAACCCGCTTCGTTTGTAATCGAATATCAAGTTATAAATTTTTCGTCGCGTATTTATGTTTATTTTAATTTTAAACGATGCATAATTAATAAACAAATTAGAACTTAAAAACAATAATTAATAAAAAGTGAAAATAAAATAAATAAAAAAGAAAACCGGCTGCCGGGATTCGAACCCGGGTCAGCCGGGTGAGTCTAGTCTTAACTCGCGCACATATAACCACTCCGCCACTAGTTGCCTTTGTGAAATGTAGGAAACAATTAAAACATAACTTCAACCATGAATCGACCTGTTTACGCCAACTGAAACCGTTATCGGCTTCCAAACGTCTAAGACGTTTGAGTGATCGCGGATTTCTGATTATAACCGATAAACCGACATTTTTAATCAATTCAGTCTTGAATGGACTTGAATTCATGTGATGATCGGTTTTAATAACCGAAAATCTTCACTTTCTGAATTACTCCATCAAAATCACCATCTCGCGACTCACTAGCATTCACAGAACTTCTAATTTCACTTTTACTCTAATTTCTGATCGTCGGAATCGCTTTTTGAACTCGTCGGACTTTCACCGGAAAACCGTGTCTTCCATCAAAACAGTAAGTTTCTCAATTCTTCCATCATCTATCAGTTGTTAAGCTTTTGCTAACTCAAACCCTTCAATCAGAATCAGTTCCAGGCGACGATATCGGATAATCATCACTCGCCGGAAAATTTATGAGAATTTCTAGAATTCGCTGTGAAACGGTATAAACCTTTAAACCTTCTGATAACTCTTGTTCAGTACTTCAATTCCACATCTAGCTAATCAAACTGTTAATTGGCCCGCTCAGACGAAGCCCAAAAAACAGAGCCGACGACTTCGCCGGAATTCTGAGAAAGAACATTTTCCGGTATGTTTACTCCCAAAATCTTCCCTGCCATTTCATTTTAATCACTTGAGTGTTTGTCAATCGAATTAAATAAGAACAGTAGGGTAATCGTTGTCTGAGATATTGTAACGAAGAAGATGAAGTTAGTTTGTGTATAAGTTTAATATAAATTGGATTATATCTCGGGTTAGACACACAGTCCAGCGGTGGACTGTGTGCGCACATTTATCACACGCCGTGAGTTCGATCCTTGACACAATCGTATTCTCTGTAATAAAGATGTTTCCTTTTTAACTGAACCGGATTAACTCACTGAAGATGTTAAGTATAATAAAAATCAGTATATTAACCAGGTTAGACACACAGTCCAGCGGTGGACTGATTAACCCACAGGTCCCGGGTCCGAGACCTGTGACGCACGCCGGTTCGAGGATTAAAATCCTTTTTGAAAATAAAAGAATTTTGAAGAAACTAAAACAGTATATAAATATAATTAAAAACAGAATTATTTCGGGTTAGACACGTAGCTCAGTTGGTAGAGCTGCGTGCACGCGTACGGGAGGTCTCAGGTTCGAGCCTTACCCGGCGCACACTTGCACACTAGCGAACCGGTCAAACAGTCAACAGTCACGGTCAATGGTCAACGCAAAAGTCAACATTTTTTTTATATTTTTATTTATTTATTTAATTTAAAAATCAATTAAAAATACTTAAAAATAATGTTTTAAAAGTTAGAAAATAGCCTTAAACTCACAAAAATATATCTAAAAATCTTATTAAAATTATTAATAAAATCCACTCATTTACCATACCTTTTCGTTATTATTTAGGTTAGTTAATTCTCGTCGATCAATCCTCTCAACTCGTGCGCATTTCATCATCTTCAACCGAACGCACCCAATGTGAGTGAATCTCTACAAATTCCCCGTTTTAATCACGTTTTTGGGGTGTATCATGTGTCTTATTATTTATCACATTTAAACTATTGTGCATCTATCATATCCATGAACAAATGTGTATCCAACATGTATCAACTGTTTGTGTGGTTATTGTTTAGATTAAATTTATCATTTTCAGTACATACATTATCATAGGCCGCCGCTCCCCATTACATATGAGCGTTGAGCTGTTCCCCATTACATTATGAGCGTGAACCAGGCGTTGCCAACATACGATCGGCTCCGTTTGATTGAGCCTTGATCGCACAGACATTTATCATAGGCCGTCCGTTCCCCATTACATTATGAGCGTGAACGTGACGTTGCCAACATATACAGTTTCATTCATGTTATATATTCATGCAAGTTGGTTTGTTATTGTATGTTATTGATTGTTGTTGTTATTGTTATTGTATGATTATTTACGTTTGCTCACATATGATTATTGCACAATTTTCCATAATAAAGATAACAAGAGATCAATAATAAATGTTTTTCTAACAAGGTTCACTCGCCAACTTATGTTGACCCAAAAACCCCCATTTTTACACATGATACAGGTGAACCAGCTGCAGCAAGAAACACATAGGATGGCTTAGAAGAATAAACTGGTTTAGACTTTGGATTGTTTAGTTGATTATCTTTCTTTGTAATTGTATGAACATGTTTGGAATATTGAGGATGTAATTTTGAATTTAATAAATATGAAACATATTAGTAAATATCATGAGCTTTGGTGATAACCCAGTTATGCCCCGACTCTTATTCCGCTCCGGGTCGGGGTGTGACGATAAAGATTTGACGTTAGGATGCAAGATTGTACCTGGAAAGATAACTGTTATGATTAGCATAAGTAGAAAGAATGTGGCGTGGTCATTTAATTACTATGGTTGGATTGTGTATAATTCACCAAATGTCAATGATGCGGTTGTATATATCATCACCATGGAGTGTAAGTGGTGGATGATCGAGTCAAAGTACGTGTCTATACAGGAGCGAGGTCATATAGTTTATAAACGTAGATTGTCTTTTATCTTTTAAATAAGAATGAAGGGCACCATATTGTAAATGGGATTATTCCAATGGTTTCTAGTATGTTAAAATGTTTATAAGGAAATATTTTTTTTAGTTCACATTTCCGCTGCGTATTTTTTCGGTTAAACATGTTAGGGTATTACAAGTTGGTATCAGAGCCATGGTTTGAATGAAATCAAGTACAAGAAGGTAAGTACTTGAACTCAAACATGTGTGCTCTTGTGATAAAGGACCCGTACAATCCAAGACTCGATCAAGATCCAAATGTATAAATGAATGTAAGAATGTGTATATGTATTCATATAAAGAAACTAACTGTATTATATATCCAATGTAAGCTTAAGTGATTGAGGAGGATGACCTGAGGATGCGGTCTATGTTGAATTCCAAAGCATGTAATTAGACAGATGGACCCCAGGTACACAATATTAATATATATATGGGTACTGATGTTAAAAAAAGGAAAATCTCCTTCGTGAGGGTAAATATCGAACAAAAGACAATGATATTGTCTTGGTAAGGTTTTAAAGATGTTGCACGAATTGAAACCCACTTATTCGGATATAAAGTGATGATTACATGAAGGCACGAAATTAGTATGTGGATTGCGCGCCTGGCCAGTGCGCAAATATGACCCTCGTGAGATCATAATAATCATCACATGTATGTCCGATAGAATCGGGAAGTAGTTTGACGTGTGGGTGAAAGGAGTTGTAAGACTCTCAAGAAATGGAGAGTAATCTATGAGAATGAAAATACTTGAATCCGTAAGTAAGTACGGATCAAACAAGTAAGAATGCAAGATGAGAATAAAAATGTTTGAATCCGTAAGTAAGTACGGATTAAACTAGTAAGAATGTATGATAGAATGGAAATGTTTGAAACTGTAAGCTTGGACCAAACAAGTAAATATTCCTTAAAGCAGATAATATTCAAGTTATGTTTTAAATCTGCATACATATACACACACACACAAATATGTTTGTATGCAAGAATGGTTAAAAGGACAAATGAGTCATGCGGGTCAAATGGTGATAGCCATTTGAACCCGGTATTTAATGTTTTGTTTTTTCAAGTTTTCTGCTTATAGGTAAGCGTAATGTATGGGCATGCATTGCCTCACATTGGAAAGAAATAACCATCATAAAGTATGATAATAAATCAACAGTTTTGGACTTGCGTCAGGTATGTATAAAAGGTTATGCTTTCGGTAGGAGCTTATAGCTAGACTAGAGAGGGATGTGTTAGAATTGGGTAATAAATGAACCCAAGTGATATGCATCTAGCAATTTGGGTTGACGGTCATTTTGGTCTAATGTCTTACCGGAGGGTAAAATTGGAATATAAAGGTTTTATAGCATAAACCACCATAAACCGAAGTTGTGTTGAAAGATGTAATGACAATTTTGATAAAAGTAGGAGGCATGAGCTTGAATGCGAAACGCCTCCTAACGAGTCGGTTGAGTAATTGATAAAACATAGATAAGAATGTATTTACAGTTGGACTTCCGAAAAGCCAAACGAAGTTAAGTTAATAATTATTAAGCAAGTAATAGTAAAATAGCATTACGTAATTTATTCATTAAGTAAGTATAACCGATGAAAGCTATTGTAGTAGAAAGAAATCTAGTTGAAGGAAATAAATTTTGAATAGGTTACGTGTGAGATATGTTAGTAATCGATTCATGTGAGTCAAAATGAATGATGGGCTAGGATTCGGATGAATGACTTATGAAATTTTCAAGGAAAGGAAAACTTTCACAAGAAAAGCTAAAATAATGTCTTTTACCCATGCTGCATGACACTCCCCCATTGGCTTGGGTATGTTACGATTTACCCCAGTTCAAAATTACGAATTTGCCCCTATTAAAAATTATGATTTTACGCTGGTTCAAAATTACAGTATTGCCATCGCTTTAGCTTTTGGCAAATTACGGTTTTACCCCAGTCTAAAAATACAATTTTGCCCAGTTCAAAATTACAGTATTGCCATCATTTTAGTTTTTTTAGCAAAACTATATAAGTGTTTTGTTTTAATTGGTTGACTCGATTTAATTTTTTTTCGTGTGAAGGAGTTGCCTCACACTCGTTCATTATTCCTGAGAAATTACAGTTTTGCCCCGAACTCAAAATTACGGTCATACCATCGTTTTTAGTTTTTTTCTAGCAAAACTATGATAATGTTTTTATTAATTAGTTGAGAAATATTTGATCTACCGCCCCACAACGCGAGCATGGCCGAATTTCAAGTAATGTATAAAAGTTTAAATTTAGTCGTAAATTTCGTTGTTCAATGTTTGGTTTTGACCGCGTGAAAGATGGGCGTTTCACACAACAATCTGTAATCAAAACCACGTAATCAAAAGATCTCAAAACGATCCGTAATTAAAAAAACCCTCAAAAAGATCTCACAACAATTAGTAAGCAAGAAGAAGCTTTTACAACCTTGAAGCAGAGGTTAACTAAAGCACCGATACTTGCATTATAATGTGGTTTGTAACCTGACAGGATTGCAATATCGTAATTTTTTAACTGGTGGCAAAATTGCAATTTGGGCTAGGGTAAAATCATAATTTGTCAAAAGTTAAAGCGATGACAATCTTGTAATTTTTGACCAGGGGCAAAATCATATATTTAAACAAGGCTAAATTTATAATTTTAAATTAGGGGCAAAATTGTAATATATCTGGACCAATGGGGAAGTGCCTGACACTAGCAATGGAATCTCATATCTCCAACTTAGGTTCCGAAGCTTGTTGCAAGGGAAAGAGCGGAAAAGCAGGTTTTTGTCAACAATATTTCCTTGTTCTGAAAAAGAGTGTGTTTCCTTATTATTATTTTTAGCTTTGAACTTGGTTAAGATTGGACTCGTCCTGACTCACTAGCTAGTCGGACTAATGGGGGGCTATCAGATAAGCCAACGTTAATAATGTAACATCCGTCGAAAAACGGGTTTCCAAACCCGCTTCGTTTATTAATCGAATATCAAGTTATAAAATTTCATTGCGTATTTATGGTTAATTTTAATTTTAAACAATACATAATTAATAAAAATTTTAGAATTTAAAAACTATAGTTATTAAAAAGTAAAAATAAATTAAATAGAAAAGAAAAGGGGCTGCCGGGTTTCGAACCCGGGTCAGCCGGAAGACAACCAACAAAGACTTAACCACTCCGCCACTTGACTCCTTTGTGACATATATCAAAACAAATAACATTTATAATAAAACTCGAAATCGAATTCAGTCAACAGCGCGCCCAAATCGCACTCGCCGGAAATACCGACGATTTCACCAATTATCGACGGTTTCCTTTGACTTAACGCACGTATTAACATGGACATCGGTTATAACCGATGTCTAATCCCGCGACATTAGTCATAACCGCCGGAGAAAGGCTGACCACGAATCAAGACTAAATCCAGACCCAATTCATCTTGATTCTTCCCTATAAATACACACCCAAGTCTCTGGTAATCATTTCGCTCAAAATCGCACCATTTCTCGAATCAATTGGACTCGCCGGAGATATTCTGCAATCGCCGGACTTTCACCGGAAAACCGAGACTTACATCAAATCGGTAAATCGCTCGACCCTTTCTCCTTCAATCCATTGTTAGACTTATACTAACTTCAATCCATCAACCAGAATCAATCCCAGACGACGTTGCCGGATAATCTGCACTCGCCGGAAAATCTCTAGAAATTTTCGAAATCACACTGTGAATCGGTACAATCATCTAAACCTTCTGATAATCCTTGTTTAGTAACTCAATTTCACAACTAATCGATCAAAAATGTTAATTGATTCAATCAGACGGAATTCACAAATCAGAGCCGACGACCATTGCCAGAATTCTGAGAAATACAGTCTGATCGGTACATTCGATTCCTTAACTCATTTTAATCATTACATTTCAATCAATATTATGTTCGACGAACGATTTAAACAAGAACAGCCGAATATCGGTCGTCTGAGTCTTTGAATGAAGAAGACGAAGTCGACGATGTTTATAAGAATAATTAAAACAAGATATTAAACCGTGTTAGACACACAGTCCAGCGGTGGACTGTGTGCAAACACTTAGCGCACGTCACGAGTTCGAATCCTTCAAACGCACCGACTTTCCGAATTAAAACCGATTTTTTTAGAACTAAATCAGAACAGGTTCCAATTTGTTTATAAGATTAATATAAATCGTAAATTAAACAGATAAGACACACAGCCCAACTGGTTGGGCTGTGCGCTTACAAACCAAAGAACCCGAGTTCGATCCGGCTTCCTGACACCGGTTCGACCATTTTAAACCCTTTTAATATAAACCAAATATATTAACATTTAACCAGTATATAAATATAATTAAAACATAGAATATTACGGGTTAGACACGTAGCTCAGTTGGTAGAGCTGTGTGCACGCATACGGGAGGTCACAAGTTCGAGTCTCACCCAGCGCACACATAAGCCACTGTCCGACCGGTCAACGGTCCGGTCAACGGTCAACCCAAAAAGTCAACATTTTTTTTATATTTTTATTTATTTATTTAATTTAAAAATCAATTAAAAATACTTAAAAATAATATTTTTAAAGTTAGAAAATGACCTTAAACTCACAAAAATAAATCTAAAAATCCTATTAAAATTGTTAATAAAATCCACTTAATTACCGTACCTTTTCGTTATTATTTAGGTTAGTTATTCCTCGTCGATCAACTCTCTAAACTCGTGCGCATTCAACATCATCAAACGAACGCACCCAATGTGAGTGAATCTCTACCAATTCCCCGTTTTAATCACATTTTGGGGTGTAGCATGTGTCGTTTATTATTCATTACATTTAAACACTTGTACATCCATCATATCCATGATCAAATGTATATCCAATATGTATCAATTGTTTGTGTGGTTAATGTTTAGATTAAATTTATCATTTTCAGTACATACATCATCATAGGCTCGTCTGTTCCCATTACCTATGAGCGGAACCGTTCCCCATTACCTATGAGCGGAACGTGGCGTTGCCAACATACGATCGGCTCCGTTTGATTGAGCCTTGATCGCACATACATCATTATAGGCCGTCCGTTCCCCATTACCTATGAGCGGAACGTGACGTTGCCAACATATACATTATCATTCATGTCATATACTCATGCAAGGTGGTTTGTTATTGGTTGATTATATACGTTTGCTCACATATGATTATTGCACAATTTTTCCATATTAAATACAACAAGAAATCAATAACAAATGTTTTCTAACAAGGTTCACTCGCCAACTTTTGTTGACCCAAAAATCCCCATTTTTACACATGATACAGGTGATCCAGTTGCAGCAAGAAACATATAGGACGGCCTAGAAGAATAAATCAGTTTAGGCTTTGGATTGTTTACTTAGTTACTTTTCTTCTTGTAATTGTATGAACTTGTTTGGAATATTGAAGTTGTAATTTGAATTTAATAAATATGAAACATTTTAGTAAACATCATGAGCTTTGGTGATAACCCAATTATACCCCGACTCTTATTCCGCTGCGGGTCGGGGTGTGACAAATAACGGGTTTAATTCCGTGACAAAAGAGCTCTTTTTCTCAATAGATTTGTCCAATCAATAATGGGGATCACATTAGTAGGAATATATGCTGATACGTCTTCAACTTGTGTTTTAATGACGGGCAAGATGGTCAAGCTACTTCCGCCTATTCGGTCCGATCGTTTGGCAACTCTTTCTACGAGACGGAAATGTAAATTAAAACGTATGGTAGAATTAGATCTTGATCCCTTATGGACCGATCAAAGCAAAGAAAGAGACTTGAAGTAAATAGGAGTGCAAGGGCATTTCAAACGAAATGTGCATTTACTTGGTTAATAGAAGAAAGGATGCAACCCAACACTACGAATTAGTTAGGGGGTTAAAAGATATGACTGACTTAGTAGTCTTTGATTATGAGTCTACGAAAAATTGATCGATGGAGACATGCGACGTCAATAAAGCTAAAAAGGAGGGAAAAAAAAGAAAAAAAACTAAAGCTTAAAGAAAATGAACCCAAGCCTTTGTTTAAAAAAGTAAACTCACTTACCTTTAGACCACCATCCAAAAAGCTGCCAACATCCACACAACAAATTTGATATATACTTATATTTCACTAAATGCATTATGTCATATTCTCTTAAGTATTTTGTTATTAATTATTATTATTGTGGGTGAGATATTGTAAGAAAATATAAAAGTGTGAGAATGATAAGAAAGAAATTAAACTATTAGATATTTAATCTAATGGTTGAGATATTGATGGCAATCTTGTAAATAGCGTTGACTATTAAACTAACTAATTTTATAGATTAAGGGTATAAAGGTAAACTTAACATTTTTAAATTAAGAAACTAACATTAATGCACATGTAAGTTTCCCTCTTCTTTTTTAAACGTCAATAACTTTTTATACATAACTCTTTTTAAAAAAAAATTACACCATAATAACGAGTGTTTTTTATCTTTAATATGAGTACCATATTGATATACTTATGTAGAGAAAAAAATTACGTCTCGCTTGGATGTTTTAGTCCATGATGTTTTTCTATGTTTATACAATGGTGTTTTAATTGTTGGGTGTTATTTATGTTATATTTCTGTTCTTCGTAAGATGTATGCCTTCAATATACATGATGTGGTGTTTTTATGAGTTATGGTGTTATTCCTGTTATATTTGACGTGAGGACAAAGGTCCTTGATTTATTAGGGTGTTATTTCTGTTATATTCAATGTTAGGGTGTTCTTTATAAGATGTGTGCCTTCAATATACATGTTGTGGTGTTTTTATGAGTTAGGGTGTTGTTTTTGTTATATTTCATGTCTTTTATAAGAGGTATGCCTTCAATATTCATGTTGTGGTGTTTTTATGAGTTAGGGTGTTATTTCTTTATAAGATGTTTGCCTTCAAATTCGAAAATCCCTACAAAATTGCCAAAAATCGGTTACATATATTCAATCCATAATTAGATTTTATTAATTAAATTACACTTATACCCTTAAACTAACAAAATAAAAAGGGACACGTGTCACCTCCAAATCTTTCTTATCCTTCTCACACTTTTATATTTTCTTACATGAACCTCTACCTTATTATTGTTAATATATAACATAAGCATATTGACCTATTCGTGCGGATCTAATATAAATCCAATATTATTTTATTTTATTAATATATATATTTAATATAAATATAAACCATAGTTGAATATAACTATAGAAGGTTGGAGATTTAACGAATGTACACATTTGAAGTTAAATTAGTTTTATATAGCTACTAAATTCTATTTAACTTATTGTTATAATTTAATTAACGATCAATCATATATATAAGTTATTTATCATTATTGTAGAAGATATTTACATAGCTCTTTGAGTTGATTGGTGGGACAAATTAATGGGATGAATTTAGTTTTTTAGTTATTAACAATAGCAAATATACAATTTAAAGTTATAAATAGTGGAATCACTCGCACATTGCAGTAAGAATTCAGCTTTGATTTGTATCGTTTGATTCGCTATGATATCGTTACTCGATATAGCAACCTGAAGAAAAAAAAATGAAAGAAAATCTTTAAACCTTAGTATAAAATCGTGTGGTAACTTAAAAAAATAAATATTACTATTCCTTACATAAAAAACAAAACATGATATCAAAGTAAAACCCATTAATGAATTATTTTATCTAATTAATATCAAGATTTAGGCGTACTAACAGACTTATCATGTGTAGTTTTCCATTTCAAATTATTCACAATTCATGTTCTCTAAATTGTATGTTTTAACTTATGTATATATTTATAAATAGCAATAATTATTTATGATATATTAGCAGCTTAAATTTTGTTAATTAAGTTTATTTGTTTTTCAAATTTAGAAAAGTTGACATTTTTCTAACTAAGGGTAGTCTTAAGCAATTTTTTATAGTATTTATTATATTTTACTTATGTAAGATATTTTCTATATTCAACACGTGTAACACACGAGGTCTACCTAGTATATAATATAAAAAGAATCACTATTTATGAAACGTAGCTAATAATAAAATAATAATAATAATAATAAATTAATAATAATAATAATAATAATAATCAAACAATACGACGACATTTTAGAGAAACACAATAAATGTGAAGGCGCATGAATGTGTAAATTTTCCCCAACCAATTTACAAGAACAGACCCTATGTAGAATAAGTATATTTTGTTATGTAACATCTACAACCCCCACTTAAGTTATCTCTCTTTGCCCCACCCTATCCCCACCCCACCCGACATATACTTGTTTGGTGTTCATGGCCAAATTATCATCACATATAGTCAGTGTCCCACTCATCAAATATTGTTTTATACGTATACCCCTTTTAATCGTAAAAAGTATGATGATTCACTTGCGTATCTAACCTCAAGTTTTATTTTTAGTTTTGTACTTTCCAGACCCTATTTGAAATCATATATCCAAGGATTACCATTACTCACATCTTTATTTTAGAACTTTAATCTTTAAACATTCAGCTTTAAGATTTTTATAATAAAATAGTCTTTTAAACCGTAGGATCTAATGTATTTGCTTTTTTTCATTTTTTTACAGAAGTGTTTATAATATTCTCACCTATGTTTGTGCAAAAAGTTGTAGCCTAACTCGCGCGGGAAGTAAGAGTTCTCATGGTTCTCACAACTCGTATTGATTCTTAACTAAACCGAAGCCCATATATATATATATATAGAGAGAGAGAGAGAGAGAGTTCTCATAACTTATAGGAGTTTTCATTTTACCATATATATGTAGGGTTAGAATCATGTGAAAACCAGTAGGCTAAGTGAGAAACATTCTGAACCATACATTTTCACTAAGCAAAATACAATTCTTTTTTGAAAATCAAAGATTTTCTGTTAGTTTATTTTGGATATATAAACATGTGTATTTTGTTAATATTTTAACTATACATATATCCATTTACGTGTTTAAAATTGAAATACATAAGTATTATACATTATGTTTGAAGGGAAGTATTTAATTTAGCTTTAGGATTTAACCTTAGTATTTAGGGTTTTGCTTTGGTATTTAGCATTTGTATTTAGGTTTAGCTTCAGGGTTTGGGGTTTAGCTAATGTATTTAGGGTTTAGCTTCAGGGTTTAGAATTTAGCTAACGTATTTAGGGTTTAACATTAGTATTTAGTGTTTAGCTTTTAGGGTTTATAGTTTTGTTTATAGGTTTTAGCATAGGGTTTAGGGTTTGGAGTTTTTTGTTGGGGTTCGACGAGCCGGTTCCAATGCCGCTGGAATGAGCTCAATTAGAGTTTGTTTGACCCGATTTCCTACACTTTTTAGGTTAAGGATACATATGTTTCATAATATACACATATATATGGTTTAAAACTTGACTATATATAAATGTGTATAATTGAAAATTGACTATATACATATATGGTTATATTAAAAAAACTCTTAAAAATGTGTGATTAGAAGTATAAAAAATTGGCTTGGAGAAATGTATAGTTCAAAATACTTCTCAAATTTCTCAAACAATTTTTTTTATCTTAGAATCCCTACCTCTCTCTCTCTCTCTCTATATATATATATATATATATAGGAAAAGGTAAAATGAGAACCTCCTTAAATTGTAAGAACCATGAGAACTACGCCTTTCAAAAGGTTTTTCCAAAAAGATTTTACTAAAAAAATATAAAAAAAATCACTTGTTTCACCAAACAAAAATAAAAAATAAAGTCGCGCGCAAAAATTTACATCAGGTGTAAAAAACATTTTATCGCCGTAACAAAATTTACATTAGCATGTAAACAAAACTTAGATTAGGTGTAACTACCACTCGATAATTTTTTTTACTTTTTTACAGATGTGTTTATAATATTTTATTTACGTTTGTACAAAAAAATTGTGACCCAACTCACATAGGAAGTAGGAGTTCTCATAGTTCTCACAACTCGTGATGGTTCTTAATTTAACTGAAGCATATATATATATATATATATATATATATACTTATATACATATAGGGTTAGGGTAAAATGAAAACCTATACGAGTTATGAGAACTTAAAGAACTCGGCCTTATGAAAGGTTTTTCCAAAAAAAAATTACCAAAAATCTAAAAAAAATCAACTTTTCCAAAAAAAACCCTTGTTTTTTTATTTACGCCAGCTGTAAATGCTTTAAAAAGTGATGTCATGCTTATGTCATCACCATTTACAGCTACTGTAAGGGGCCGTAAAACACCGCTTTAATTTTTTTTATTTTTTTTACGGCAGTGTTTTCTAATATTTTAATCGAAGAGTGTAAAAGAATTAAGGGCAAAACTCTCACAAAAATATTGAGTTCTCTAACTTCTCACAACTCAAATATATATATACACACACTAACCTAACACATACAATGATATCCTACACGTATACAAACATCTTATACATACTACATGTTCAACAACACATATAATTAATAGCCATACACAAGTTACATTTACCAACATGTATTTATTGACATACACTTATTCATAATACTAAATAACTTACATTTTCACTTACGAAAATAAACAAACCAACCAATTTTTTGTATAATACAAAAATATTGCTTTCGAATACATAACAATTTGATTACCAATTCTGTAACACTTTCTCACATAAAGACTTTCTTACAAAATTTCTACCTAAAAGAAAATTTTATTACAACTATAAGGACTTTAATTTTACAAAAAAATAAGCAAGCCAACCAAATAGTTGTGTAATACAAAAGTATTACTTTCAAATACATCATACTTTGATAACCATCTCTGAAACGCCTTTCTTTGACTTCCACCTGAAGTTGGAAAATGTGAATCTTTTGTGGGTTACTGATGCTATCGTGTTTTCACCTGACTCTACATTGTGGGTCAGTGATGCTTAGGGATGAGATCGGTAGAGTACCTTTACCCATACCATACAAGTATCGAAAATACCAATACCGAATTTGAACAAAATTGGGTACCTGTATTTCGGTACGGTACCCGTTTTGGTACCACTTTGTTTTTATTTTATTTTTGAGTACTCGTAGGGGTACCGAATAAGTAAAATCATTACGAGTACCAATACCAACGGGTACCAAATAGATAAAATTGGTATGAGTACCAATATGATACGAGCATCAAATAGGTACAATCAATACGAGTATCATAAAAAACCACAATACAAACTAAATCATAACATAAAAGAATAACTCTTGAAATTCTATACGAAATTCGGTACCAGTACCATTTTGTACACGACTAATAGCGAAAGTACCGAATACCGAAATCAATAAAATGAGGTACCGATACATGTATCAAATACCCAAAATAGATACGAATACGAGTATAGATTTTGGTATTTTGGAAAAGCAATCAATAAACCCAAAACATCACCCGCCTGTAAAAAAACCTAAAAGTATGTTTTCCTTACCAACGAAGTTAAAACAAAGACGGAATCCCAAAATCGAAGACGATGAAACAACATACGTCAACACAGGAAGCAAATACTCAATGGCGTCGGCCGGAAAATGTAAATAAGTAACGCACAAAGCCAGAAAAAGAAATCGTTTAAACAATAAGACCTAATAAGCTAGACGATCAAACAACATACAGCCGGAAAGTTGCTGAAGAACGTCGACTAAAGAAGCCCAAATGTAGAGGGAGAGAGAGAGAGAGAAAATGAGATGAAGTAGTGAAGCGTCAACTTATTAAACCCCTACCGATTCAAGATGTACAAACCAAAAAGCAAAACAAACAAACAACCTAAAGCAAGTAAAAGCACAGAGCACAATGTACAACTAACAATACATAAAAATCTTGTAAATTAACATCATATAAATGTTAGCAAAAGCAAAATGTTAAAAGTACCCTTATACACATAAAAGTTTAAACCAAACTTATCATAATATTTACAATATTGTTAATTTCTATTGTTGCTTATATCTAAAGATTTTTTCAGTCTTCTTCCTGTATTTTTGTTGTCACCATTTCGTTATTAATTATATTATGGAATCGAAATGATATCGGCGAAACATCTATACCCATAGAAATATAGATTTTTATAGTTTTTTGGTTTTGATAAAAGTCAATTTAGATTTTTACATTATATTTTTGCACTACTAATACTAAACCAGTACTGTAATGCCATAGTCGGTACAATACACGATTTGTGTTTTCATTTATTTCGGTTTCAGTATTTTATATACCAAGACTATACCTATTTTTTGTTAATATTCTGTTAAAGACTTAATTTAAAACAAAGTTTTAAAGTATTTTTTTATCGTAAACTATACAAAGTATCGGTACTCCAACAAACTGAACAGACTGAACATTGGTACCGGTATCAGCATTCATTTTTATGGGTCTGTACGATATAATACACATGTTGATATCATTTTGAGCATATCGTGTCTTTATTTTTTGGTTACATATAATACAACTTTTGTGTAATTAAACCATTATAAATATATTATTTTATGTTTTTTTGAACGGTTAACTTCATATATAAGGTTACGACACTCTCCAAATCGGAGAACCTCATATTGCCCCACTCTGGTCAGTCTATGTTATCTTAACCGAGCCCACACTGTCTTCAAAGTTCGGTTTTTTGGGTGTTCTCCCTGGAAACCATACCGTCAACTACCACTTGACAGTCGTTGTGTCACCACAAAAAAAAACAGAACTCTCTGACGTAACATACAGTGGGACGAAAACTCGGTTGGGCTCAGGAATCGAACTGACAACCTCACACAAGGCCTAGTTCAAATTCTCCATTGCCTATATCCACCTCATATGACAAAAGTGTTAATTGAACTTAAATCTCCATTTAGAAAAACCAGGCCTCTTACTACTAGGCCACAATTTTACATTATAATGCATACATGTTAATATTTGTCTTTAATGTCAATAGATCATTAATTTGTAGTTTTCTACTTTAATAGCTAACTATATTAAATTTGTAACTTCTTTTCAAAATAATAATAATAATAACAATAATTTCGAGTGCACGATAAATTACGAACTGGGTTAAGTGTAGGATAAATTTCCACATGTGTAGTATAACATTCATTAATGTGTAGTATATATTTAGGATAAAATTTTATGTGTGTAGAATAAAATAAAATTTACTAATTAATTAGAAAAAAAATTAATGTAAGGAGTTATTAACAATTTAATGGTTTACCATTATACTTTTTTTCTTTTTTTTCTTCTTAAATTGATTTTATTCTCATTTAATCATCCTCCTATATATATATGTTGTAAACAGCTGTTCACCGGAGAGGGGCTTGCAATTCAGTGTAAAGATCTGTTCGTCAGATTTGTTATAGTTCGGAAAAACGGTTGGTGAAAACATAGTTGCCATTTTACGGTGATCGTTATGCAACACACTATCAGGTTGTTCCACTCACTGTTGTTCCCCTGTAATGTATCCCTCTGTTAGAATATGTATTGTTATGTGGTTTGGTTCCTTGGTCTCGTCGAATAATAGGGATTCCGTCTGTGAACTAGATCGTCAGAAAAACAAGGTTTCCGGCTTATCATTGCTAGACCTGGGTGGGGAAGAAACTTGGTTGGGAAAGTAGTCAATGGGTGACATGATGCAGAAGGAGAGGAGGAGAGAATGGGGTTGGTGGTGGCTGGCCGTTTGTAGGATTTCGGCTAGGTAGGTATGGAGGTTGTACAATGATTTAGATGCGAAAGATACGGTAAAAGATGTGAGGAGACACAATAAGGTTTTAGTAAGAGGAAGATTGGGTAGAGAGAGAAAGTGCATGGGTGTATGTATGTATAATAATAATAATAAAGGTAAAACTATTTTTAAGTACTTTTTGCGTCAAAGGCTTGTACCTTATGTGTAAATGACTGATATACCTTTCTTCTTAACATAATTTTTGAATGAGTGAATTGCAAGTTTTATTCTTTATCTTTATACCTAATTTCAGGTGTTGTCATCTGTCTTTAAAATTGATGACTTTTGAACTTAGTATTTCAAACTATTGCACATTATGTCCTTAAGCGCTAACTCAGTTAGTTTTTTTTGATTAAGTATGGTAATGTATCTTGCACACGAGAGTATATTTTTGTCATTTCATCATCTAGGGACTATTTTATAATTAACTTATATGTAAGGACTAGTGTGTACAAAAACAATATATATTTTACCCCCTCCTCTCTCTCTCTAGACTTCACCTGTCCAACCACTCTGGTCACCTACCTACCCTCTACACTCCAACCTCTTACCACTGTCTCCAACACAAATTTGAAAACCCTTATGCTCAAAATTGAGTGAAACGGTCACTTATGAGAGATTCATCATGTTCTGATACTACTACACAAGTTCATCCTCAAGGGCTGTATAAATCGTCGTCTTCATCGAGTTCTCCTGATCTGTTTGCTAACTTGTTTGCTCAAAAGCTTGCTTCAAAAATCTAAAGACGGAGAAGCCTAATTGCAGGCTTAGTTTGGTGAATTGGAAAAGAACAATCACACGACTTTGGAGGTCGAGCGAACGGTTGAATTGAAGACTAGTGCAAATGATGCTCTTAAAGGTAAAATCGATTTGCCTGAATCGGAAAACACTAGTCTTACTGAGCAGTTGAACTATTAGTAGTGGCAAGAAAATATAGCAAAGGAGTTGCTAATAGTGTTGAGGTAGATGTTTTTAAGTTGAGAAGGCTGAATGTTAAGCTTCATCTTCAAAAGAGAAATCTTTGTTCTAGACTATGCTCAATGGAGACACAACTAGCTGCCATAGCCAAAGATTTTAAAGTTTCCAACAGTTGAATATCTTGATAACACAGTTTCCTTTAATAAAAGTAACCATCGTAAATCCCTCATACCTATAAAAAGGAAATTGCAAATGCGACGTGTGTAGTGGTGGTGTTGATAATAAATCCCCAGATTGAAGAAACTATTGCCGTTTGGCTTGTTTGAATAATGTGGGTGGGTGACTTGAGTGGTTGGGGGTAAAGGGTTGGTGGCCGGTGGCTAGGATGGGTGACCGGAGTGGTTGGGGTGTAGAGGGTGGGTGGACAGTTGAAGTCTAGAGAGAGAGAGAGAAAGATAGAGAGAGAGAGAGAGAGAGAGAAAGTGTGTGTGTGTGTGAATGTGGATAAAAGGATATATTTTGTACATAATAGTCCCTATATATAAATTATTTACATAATAATTCGTGGAATGATGAAATGTCAAGAATGTTTTCATGTGCAAGGCATATGACCATACTTAACCAAAAAAACTAACTGAGTGATTGGAGTGTCGCGCCATATCAAAGATAATATTTATAAACCTGAATTACCCTTAACTATGAGTTAGTGGTAGTACGGGGTCGATCTACGAAGAGTTTGTGGTTTGTATATGGACGTGGTTGATTATAATTGGTTTGTCACAAATTTATGAAGATTGCTACGAAATCGGTTAATTTGTTTGAAAAGAGATGTCAGATTAAATCGACAAGTTTGTTACTAAATTACTTGACTAAGAAAACTTGACACTTTCAGTTGCACGAAACTTGATTACTTAATTGAAACAATAATTAGAAAACAAGGTTCTTAGACCTTGGGCTCCTACATGTTTTAGATATAACTCAATTGTATATAGTGATTAACGGATTTAGTGTCGCATGGCTTAAGTGCCAAGAGCTATCACCGTCATAGACGATGGGCCGTAATGCACCTCGTTACCAAGAACATGTAAATCCTACTAATTGATAAGGCATAAGTGCACAAACTCATTACACAAAGTCAAATAATCATTCGACAATTCACAAATTCAATTCAAAATGCACGACAATTATTAATAGTTTCAAAAACATATTACAATTTGTCACAAATCAAATCTCAAAACAAATGTTAAAACCCTAGAATCTTACAAAACCTACACAGGGGTGAACTTGAGAAGATTAGCCGCTAATGAAGAACGGAGGACGATCAACCATTGACGAGAGCTTGAACATGGTCATCTTGAAGCTTTGATGGTGATGGTTAGAGTTTGTGGTGGATTGTGGAGGTGAATGGATGATGGATTGAATAATGATGGTGGATTAGGGTTAGAATCAAAGGTTATGATTTGGATGATGGGATGGATTGGGATGGAAGAATGATGAAGGTTGTGGTGTTCTTGGCTCAAGGATAGTGTTTCAAACTCACAATTTGCGTAACTCCCAATTAATGACCCCCCAAATGGGTTTAAACTCGTTCAAAACACTCAACAGGACAACGCGTGAAATGATGATGGATTGAATAATGATGGTGGATTAGGGTTAGAATCAAAGGTTATGATTTGGATGATGGGATGGAAGAATGATTAAGGTTGTGGTGTTCTTGGCTCAAGGATAGTGTTTCAAACTCACAATTTGCGTAACTCCCAATTAATGACCCCCCAAATGGGTTTAAACTCGTTCAAAACACTCAACAATTGGGAGTTACGCAAATTGTGAGTTTGAAACACTATCCTTGAGCCAAGAACACCACAACCTTCATCATTCTTCCATCCCAATCCATCCCATCATCCAAATCATAACCTTTGATTCTAACCCTAATCCACCATCATTATTGAAACATTAAGTACAAGAGACACCAGTTTAAAAAATAAAGGACAACGCGTGAAATTTGGTATAAATATAAAGGAAAAAACTTGCAATTCACTATTTTTGAATAATGTTAGTCAATTGAATTCAGATAATTAGAATTAGATTTGGAAACCACATAGACTAAATGACTTAACATGGTGTTCATGAGTCATTTTGGTTTGGTTTTTACCCCTAACCAAACCATGACTGCTAGATTCGGTTATGAGATTTCCTTAATCATAACGATAATGGAAATTCGGTTACCATTAATTAGTTATAAGCAAGGTTTGAAAAAACAGGGTGTGCAAGGTTTGCGCAGTTTGGATTTAGCTTGGGTCTTTTTTATACGACAACCAAGAGTATACTTTTGGTTATCTGCAAATGTAGGTTCCCATTTTATAAGGTATTTCTCACAAAAAAAATTACTTAATCCTTCAAGGTGGGATGGTGGAATTTTTTAGTTCTCAGATTTTTCCCATATATTTACAGACGAACAGTAATTTTCGCATATATTTTCTCTCTTATCCACTCACAACCCCTAAAAACACTGACAACCATTTCTTATAATATAACTAAACCCAC
Organism: Scalesia atractyloides; assembly: GCA_947069175.1. Classification (NCBI taxonomy): domain Eukaryota; kingdom Viridiplantae; phylum Streptophyta; class Magnoliopsida; order Asterales; family Asteraceae; genus Scalesia; species Scalesia atractyloides. Next base: position 81,928,643 of record CAMTDV010000001.1, on the reverse strand, counting down.
TCACATATTTTTAAGCTTTTTGTTGTGAATGCTCTTAGTGTATATTTATATGCAAATACATTAAAAATTATTCGTATTGAAAGAGTTATGTAAAATTATCAACTTACATCAATTAATTAATAGTCGGTGTTATACAATTATTTATATGATCATAACAAGATTCTTATGATCATAACACCTTATTCTTCATAAAATAAAGGAATCTCCATCAAGATCATTTTTTGTTACTAACATACTTTTATCTTAGTATAAAAAAACTCTATATAGTAAGTGTAAAACATAAATTTATTATATAGACTTAACATTATAAGTTTGGTTCGGGCTCGGTTATGTCGGTTAACCAAGCTACATAATCGTAACCATAAACAATTAGTCTGTTAAACAAAACTTCATAACTATAACCATTACTTATGTTAATTTCAGTTATTGGTTAATATTAGTTCTCTAATATCAGTGATAGTTTGATTATTGGGTTATGAAGATTAATTTGCTCTTTGTATCCTTAAAAGATTCGATATTAGATTCAACTGGGTAACTTATTCCCTCACCATCGAAGCAATTGACTTACATACCCCTAGGTTACTTTTATTTGTCACGTCAAAACCAATATATTCCAACATTCATTGGTGGTTTAGAACATTATAAATTGCTTCTTCAAACACCAAAATACTGGCTTGTGGGTTTAGTATCCACACCAATTGATTACCTAATTTGCATGCGTATGTTTTCAACTTTATATTATTATTTTTACAAAAAGTCAAATTAGATGCAAATTAACCGTTTTCTAAAAATTTTAATCAAATATTAATAGGAGGGTATCATATATTTAGGTTAAATAAATCTTTAATGGATTAGGGTTTGTAGTGTAATGTTATTAGTGTGTTGAATTAGGATTTTTATTTAAAATGGTAAGAGTTCTAGTCTTATCGAAGACAAGTGGCGTGAATTTTAGAAATAAGTGTAGTATGCCATTCAAAGAATGAAAAGAAAATTTGTGTATTTAATGATGGTTGCACCAAGTTGAAACTTAAATTGATGTGGGTTAACCCCAATGCTTTTTCATTATGGTCTCACAACAAGACTATGTGAAGTACACACCGCTCCCACCGCTTTCATTCGAGTTGCCATCTGGCCCTGCGGTGAACACCACGCCGCCAGGCGTCAAGGGTAGTCCCGCGAGCTCCTAACCAGTGGTGGAGCTTGAACGAAAACTCAAGGGGGCCGGACTCTTATAATTCAAATCGGTGGGGTCCAACTCTTAAAAATCCAATATTTTATACCACATTTTTTTTTAGAAATTTTCGATAAAATTAAAACTATGAGTGGAAAATCGAAGGGGCCGGGCACCCCCTGACCCAGTAAAGCTTTGCCCTTGCCTCTAACTTCCGCTAGGGAATTCCCGATGTTGTTGCCCTCTCCGGCGCTCCATTTCTTGTCCAACAGCTAGTTCCAGATTATAAAAGAATTACATTTAATGCTTTTTTTCTGTTTTCCAACTGCCAGAAGTAAAAAAAATAACTTTCTTTAAACTAAAAACACTATAAAACCCAAACAAACACCACAAAGAAGGTCATCGGGGAGAATATCCCTAGTCTAAAAGGTTAATGAGAATGATTGCAACATCTAACCTCTTAGAATTAATTAAAAAACATTGTGTTACTTTTTGTCTAATATTCACAACGAATCCCAAAAGTATCGAGGAAGAACATATGCATCTTGCCTAAATATCATACTACTTTACTTAAAAAATTAGCTTTATAGTATAAGAAAACGACTTGTATACGTTTTATTAATATAAAATTTTACTAGTCAAATGGTTAGTGAACATGTTTAGTTTTATCGGTGATATCCCTAATTACTTTATAACGTCGTTTGACGAAACAAAGAAGGATGTAAAATGTATGAATAAAAGAAATAAACTCCTATAATTAGTTTATAGTTATGTAACATGAATTAATTATTGCTTTTTAATTTTGATCTTACACACTTTCTTTGTATATATAACTACTGAAGTTCCTCAGCGTGTTGCATCGGGAAATTAGTCAGCATTAGTTCGGTTTATTACAATATTGGTACTGTAATAACACTTGGTATTGTTGGGCTATATAAGATGTGCTGATTATGAAAGTCAAAACCCTGGAAGAAGAACTATTGTATTGAAATAGGTGAAATGTGAAAGTGCTGGTCAACAACTGAAAACAGAAGTACTGGACTCCTCTGGTAGTTTGGTTTCCCAACAGTTTTAGAGTTAACATTCAATAGTTTATATTTTTCAATTATTTTAGTTATTTGTCCAGTAGTTTTGCAAACTATTGACAATTACATTTTGTTAGGGTTGTTTTAGGCCGCTTTTATGATGACGTTTCCGGCAGTTCTATCCTCTTACTATAGATAGAACGGTACAAATGATGTAATTGTTAACTATTACAATTAAATATCTCAGATCTTACAAGCTAGAGAAAGAAAGGCTAGAGAGAGAGAGAGAGAGTTCGCCTGTTGAAGGAGAGTGATCTATGTAATATGATGTGTTGTTAAATTTAGTAATGAGAAATCATTAGACAATCATTTCTTACAAATCTAGTTAATGTTTGATTGATGTGTTTATTATTTACTTGTATTAATGATCAACTCAATTGTGAAACAATTTTTATCAAGAATACACGCAAGCACACACTCTGAGATCTAACAGGTATATTGCAACCGGAAGAAATTAAAGATACAAATATCACTATCGATACCAATAATGTTTGCACAATATATGTTATGGTCATCACGTATCAGTACGATGGTGTTACTCGTTATTAACCGATACTTTATTGCTAATGAGAAAATAATTGAAAAGAATAATTAAAATAAATAAAAAACTGTTAAAAGTACAGTTCATAGGTCTACATGTTTACTACTAATAAATGTTCCAAGTGTTATCCTATTATTTGGATTTCGGTTGATGTTGATGTTAGGGCTTGTTTGGCATGAATAATGGAACAAAGGAGGTAATGGAATGATCATATCTATTCCGTTATTTTGTTTGGTTATCATGTGAGAATAGAATGAAGCATCACTTTATGTCGTTGGTAGGCTGGAAAAGAAAAGGAATAAATCAGTGGTGAGTAGCAATGGTTGTGGTGAACAGAGTGGTCCTGGGTGGCGGTAGTGGGTGGGTGGCAGTGGCGGTAATGGGTGGCGGTTGGCGGCAAGTGTCGATGTGTGTTGGGTGGTGGCTGGTGGCAACAACAGGGTGTGGTGGCGGGTGGTAGTGGTGAGGAAAGGTAAAAGAAGGAATGAAATGAAAAAAAAAACATGGGGTGGACAGAATGAATATGAGATGTTTATTTATAGGGAATGATTCCTTGTGTAACAATTCTATTGACTAACCAAACACCGATTTTTTTCATTCTCATATAGTGGTCCATTCCATTCCGTCACGAATTCTTGTGTACCAAACGCTACCCGAGTTTAGTTAATATGAAATATATATACACTAGTGGGGCGTCCGCGTGATATGGCGGGAAACACATACACTAGCAATTACGTATCATGTTAATTTTTTAAATAGAGTTAATTGTGTTTGTTGTCCTTGTGGGTTGTTGAAAATCATTATTTCAGTCCATTAGTTTAAAAATTTACAAAACAGTACAATATTCTCACTTTCGTAACTATTATAGTCCACCTCTGTTAACCACATCCACTTATTCTGGTAAGTTATCGTGAAAAGACAAATATACCCTCGTTTTAATCTTCCTCAACAATCAACCCAACCCATCTCCCTATGAAGAATATTTCCACCATTACCAGTTAGCACCCCTCTCTTAACCACCAACACTCCCTCACCATCCACCACAACTGTCATCCCCCACTACAACCAACTGTCATCCCCCACTACAACCTTCCACTGTACCAGCTACCTCCCACCGTCCACTACTTACCATCGACCATCCCCTTAACCACCATTTCCATTGCTTCACCCAAACCAAATCCCTAACCCTTTCTCATCGTCGCCGCACCCCTAACTTCCACCACTATCCTCCATTTTTGTCTGGAAGGTATAACCATCAGTGCCCAGGCCATCGGTGCATAGCCGGGGTTCCAATCGGAGGCTTGTCGGAACCCTAGGTATTTACTCCTAACCTACCATTCAACACCAACAGTGAGTGTGACGAATTGTTCAAGTTTTAGAGTGAGTTGGTGCCATAACTTCCTTTGGTACAAATCTGCAAGCGTATTGTACCAATCAGAGAGTTCTAGGTGAGTATTACGAAGGTAATCTAGGTATTGAAGAGCTCACATCGCTCATTAATTTCCGAAACAGTTGTGATTCTATGATTTGAGTGTATAGTATAAACCCTTGTTTGTTTTCGTCTGTGATTTCTTTTGCTTATAGAAATGAACAATTGATTTGGGGATGGATCTGATTGATTTATATTTATCTGAACTTGACCCGATCTGGAGGGGTATGGTCCCAAAAACCCCGCGCTTGCGCAAGATACCATACCCTCATAATGATAACAGGTCACTTGAGTAACCTTGCACGCTACGCGCAACGGTACGCCAACCCTGAAGATAGCAGGTTGCTTAACAAACCTTGTGCAACGGCAAGTTAAACCTGAAATTGCAGGTCCCAGATCCTACGCTAATTAAACAAGCTTCTAGCTGCGACATCCTAAAACCTTGCGCCGACTCCCCAACCCTTTTGGGAGTTGCACAAGGCCAAGACTAAGGCGAGAGCAACTCGTACTTAGTCTTGAAAATAAAAGAACTTGATCCCTACAAGTTCACATTGGCCGAAAAGCACTGATAAGGCCACACGGTAAGGAGAAGCGCAAAGATGCATCGCTCAAGTAGAAAGGTACAAAGGGCAGAGGTGTGACCCAATAACCGCTCAACAGGTTATGCCAGACCACGTTGCGTGATGAGCAGCCGTGCAGAGGACAAAAAGTACGCAAGGATGTACGTGTGGCACCAACTAGCTAATGCTAGCGACTGTCACACAATCTCCACTAACGGCTGATGAAAAACCAGACAATAAGGACAACTGCCAGGACACATGGCCCCATCACCATGCGCCAAGCGCTCTTCCTACCAGGGACCACTAACGACAGAATGGATATTCCTGGTTGTCGGTTCTAGGCCCAAGGCCCATCAGCCCATCTCCTGCACACATCTCTCCGGCTATAAAGAAAGTATCGCACCTCGAGGTAAAACACACCGGTTCTTGCTCACTCACTAATTATCCTTTGCAAACCCATATACTTATTCTCACGCCAGAGTGTGGTCACCAAGAAAACCCTCCCTTTTCTCTCGTGACGAAACTAACGGTGTTTTCAGTTTTGTAATAAGCTTGAACCAAGATCATATCAACGGGCAAATGAGAGATAATCTTTATATGCAGAGACCTTGTACCAGAATCTAGATATCTCTAGATATAGTTTGGTCCAGTGTTTCTTCACGATCCATGACAGTAAGTAAGTAAGTAAGTAAGTAAGTGAGTAAGTAACTATTGTTTGGTGGTGGTCATGGTGGTTTCTTGTAGCTTGGTGGTGGTGGTGGTGGTGGTGGAAGGGAGGTAGAAGATGGGTTGGGTTGACTGTTGAGGAAGATTAAAACTAGGGTATTTTTATCTTTTCAGAATAACTTAACAAAATAAATAGATGGGGTTAACGGAGGTGGATTGTAATAATTACGAAAGTGAAGTATATTGTACTGTTTTGTTAAGTTTTAAACTAATGGACTGAAATAGTGATTTTCAACAAACCACATGGACGAAAACCAGAATTAACTCTTTTAAATAAAAAAGCTATAGCATTACCATACTAAAATTAAAAAGAATAAAATGGTCGTTTTTATGGTGTAGATATTTTTTCTTAAGAAATATTTACGTTTTAAAAAGTTATAAGCGATTAAAATCGTGACAACAGTTTGTTTAAAAGTCAACAATATGTTTTAAAGAAGTATATAATTTGTTTTAAAGTTTATGAGATACAACAAAAATAACATTTAGCTGAAAAGTGTACAAAATGAAGAAAAAAAGGACGTGGTGGCTTTTTCATAATTATGATAATTACAGTATTAAACAAATAATCACTCTACAACAAAATTGTACTAAAATAATAAAATTACCATACTCGTAACAATAGCATAATTTTATCACTTTACTACAATTTTGTCATAGCATAAATTAGTAACTACGAAAATGTCCCAACATATAAATTTTATCTTCACTTTGTAAAGCATCCATGTTAAAACTTATGTGTATTTGATACAAACACTATATACACTAACGCCTACATATACACTATTTGATTAGTTACACCTCCTTATGACTATCATAACACGGTGTCAAGATAAAAGACAAGTAAATGATACATATATACTATTTGATTAGTTACACCTCCTTATGACTATCATAACACGGTGTCAAGATAAAAGACAACTAAATGATACATATATACTATTTGATTAGATACACCTCCTTATGACTATCATAACACGGTGTCAAGATAAAAGACAAGTAAATGATACATATATACTATTTGATTAGTTACACCTCCTTATGACTATCATAACACGGTGTCAAGATAAAAAAACAAGTAGATGATTTCAAAGACTATTACTAAACCCATAGTCCTACATTGATCCTTAATAAGCACTTGACCCGAGCGGTCTGGTTAGGTTAACTCAATCTAGAGTCATGTCTATATACGTAAGGCATAAAACATTTGTAATTTAGTCTTCGTTTCACTTATTCAAGCGTGACAAACAAACTTGATGGTGTCACATAAATGACATTTTCATCAACAAAAATGTATGAAATGACTAAAACTAATCATCATGTTCTGTGAAGTTTGTATTTTTCTCAAACGCACATTTAAATTCCAAGACAAATGAATTGCAACAAATGAACCTTTCAACCACCAATATGGCTGTGTGTCTCGACCTAAATAGCTTGGTAACAACAATATAAATCCAAGCAACAATGAAAAGGATGTTAGAAAAAAAAAACGAATAATGGGCCCATCATGATACCCAATGGAATATAATAATAATAATAATAATAATAATAATAATAATAATAATACTAATAATAATAATAATAATAATAATAATAATAATAATAATAATAATAATAATACAACGAAAAAGACTTTGAGACTTGAGATTTGTTTGACAACTTCTGAATGGGTAACTAGCAAGAGATCCTGAACCATTAAAAGCCAATATAACGTTTATATTCTAAGACAAATGTCTGGTCAATTCAGATAAAATGTCTTAACCATTCAGACACAGTATAATTCTTAACCATTCAGAGATAAATGTCTGAACCATTCATACACTAGCTTGCGGAACTAATACTCTGAACCATTAAGTGTTGAACCAGTAAGATGTCTATTAAGAGCTGAAACAAACAACCCATTCGACACAATATTGTAATGTTACACACATTGTTTTATCAGGTTTGAACGCACCGTTTGTCACAAAGTGAATCAGACATTTAAAAAAAGTGTTTTTATAAGGAATAAGAATGAAATATATATAAAAGTTAGTTAGGTTTATAAAAATTGCTAAAACTATATTTAAATGAAAAGAGTCACAAGAAAGGCTCATTCATTTTTTACCTCTCCTGGCCATTAATTATTTTTTAATAGTAATCCAATTTACTTATAATTCTAAACTATTGTTCGCGTAACATCCTTAACCTTTTAAGGAGTAACTTACACATCTCAATACAACTAGACGCGAAGTCAAATGCACTTTGGTTCTACTTGCAAGTAGTAACACCTTATTAGTCATGAATCGCTACTATATTAATTTTAACAATAGGATTGATATGATCTTAGAACACTAGCTACACATTTTTATAAGATATCCATAATATCTTTATAGCTGTTTGATCAATATTTTATTGATGTGTTGTTTATATATTGAACAATACTTTTTATATTCATTATAAATATTTTTCCGAATTTTTATATTTAAATGTTAGCTATGGACAGGGATGTGGTCGGACAGCTTTTGGTTGGATTTTTGTTGGTTAACACGTTTGTTTCTGTTTAAACCTTAATAACAAACTTTTAAGGAACCATATGATTTGGTTAAAACATGTCTGCTACATATTTGGGCCATGTTTCATCTGTCACGTAGCCGGTAGCCCACACATCTTTCATAAATTCCAATCTTAAGACCATGCAGCGCCAGCGCCATGGGGCTCTATGTCGACGAGCGCGCCCCATATCGGCAGGGAAACACCCCCCCCCTCCCGGGCGCTATGGGTTGAAATTTGGGGAGGGCCGTGATGAGCATAACCGCGCTGTAGAATGGTTTCTCTTTCACACACACATACATATACATATAATTGAATGAGTATAATCCTCTTTTCTTACAAATTTTGCCACTTGTTATATAACCCCTGATGGGGGCTCCATGACACTTGACCAGTACACATGTTCTAAGTAAAAACTTTCAAAATAGCATTAGAAACAAAAAAAATGACTTATACACCACATATATTATTCGATACATGTTTAATACAAAACTAATTTTAAGTAATAAACCGTATAAACATTCTATATTTTGCTTTAACCAGTGATACATAAAACGATTATTTAACGCTCCCTTTTACCTCCGGTTTATATCACAAAACACTACTTATAAATTATTGTTCTCGAATTAAAATTAGTTTACTATTAAAAGGCCCATTAGTTAAATAAATTACTTGTATTTACTATCCTACAAAACAATAATAGTAATTCAATTAATCTTGTAGAAAAGCAGTAGAAATTGCAAAATGCTTAGAATCTTGCATTATTTGATCAAAGATGTGAAACTTAACCCCTGCTTCAATTACTATCATCATTTAAAAACTCAGGGTCCTTCTGTTTCGGCATAGGGCTGCGAATGACAGCATCGTCATTGTATCCTTGTCCTCTTCTTACGCTCATTGCCAATATCGATAAACCATGTTTCTTTCTACTCGACTTCTTGTTGATGCTATGAGTGCTCAGACTCTCTTTAACTCTAAGAAGTCCAACCGCTTTTCGCCTTTTGTAATGTTTCCAAGCTGCTTGTATGAAACAAGCGGCCCAAGTTCGCCATTGGTGGGAGTGGACTCTAAATGTGTGCCTTAGTTTCTTGTTGTGAAGTTTATGAAATTGTACGGCCACAACTCTTAAGTCTTCTTTGGTGAGAGCAAAAGCTTCCACTTCAGAGATGGCATTGACTCTACGTGTGGATAATGGAATGATGACACTTGGACTTGGGTCCAAAGCCCATGTTAGTAGTTCCTCACCACAAAAGTCTCCCGGGCCGATCTCACATTGGTTGAAGAAACCAGAGCGGCCCCCACCAGTAGTATGAGAATCAAGGTGACCCCGCAGGATGAACAACATTTCATTTGTGGGTCACCTTCTCGTACTAGACATGTTCCTGGTGTCGAGATCTCGGGTTTTAGTCTTTCACATATTGCATCCACGGTGCTTTCGTCCATTTGATCAAATAAAGGAACCTATTCGAATTCACATAATCATATTGAGGAAAAGGTTGGACATAATAAATAAAAATGTAGAGATCAAAGAACTCACCCTTCTAACGAGCTCGGCGCATACATAACGTTTGATATCTCTTTTAATATCGAGAGGAAGGGGTCGAAGAATTTCTTCTTCGTCAACCCCTCGGGTTGCAATCCATTTGTGGAGATCATGTTTGCGTACACGTTCCCTCAGTTCGTGTGGTAGATGCCTGTGGTGCATCCATTGCTCGGTATCCATCCGTTTCACCCTATATTCCTCGAGTCGTTTAGTTCTTGACTCGAGATATTGCTGTTTTTATAACACAACATATAGTTTGTAACTCAAAACTAAACAATTTTAAACCATGAAACATTAAAGAAACCCGCTTACTTGCATGTTGCCGATGAGCAAAGCAAAAAGCACCAATCCAGTAATCCCGATGAGTATGCAAAAGTGCGATTCTGCTATAAACGGGCTCGCTTGAAGTTCTTGACATGCTGAACTGGAAAACCGAAACACATAAACCTGTTACTTGTAAAATACCTACATTTTCAAATCGTGGGGGCATGCTTTACTGGCCCAAAGCCAGTAAAGGATGCCCTCACCTTATAATAAAGGTTTATATATGTATGTTTAACGTTACCCTAAGCCTCGTAGACCCCACCACAGACAATAAGCATACTTCTTATAGAAATTAGCCGAAGCGATACTGTATATAACAGCGTCTTCAACGAGTCCATATTTGAAGTTATCAGCACTTGCACATACACTCGAGATATTACTCATTGGAAACCATGCTTCTCGACTAGGAAGATTCACATTAACACAATCAAAATACCGATGTTTGCATTCGGTTTCCATGTCACATACTTCCACCCAACATAGCCCCTGCCTCTCGATCGATAAAAGATACCACATCGCGCCAATCACCTTCATAACAAGAACCAAGAAACAACAATGTTAGTCGTGTACACGGTGTACTACACCGGGCTGCAGTTTCAATTTTCAAGCATAGTTGCGGACAAAACATACATGAGAAGCCAACATAAACAATAATAGATTGTAAGCAGCCCCGACCCACGCCACATTAGCCACAAGACCGGCTTGTTTTGATATATGTGACCCGAGTCTAAACGTTAGAAACAGCCTCAACCCGAGCTGCATCATGATAAAGTATAACACGCTTGTTTTCGTGCTCATCATTTCGGTCTTATCAACAATGTGGAACCAAGTCATGACTTGTGGAATAGGAAGTGTTGCCAAAAAATCAAGCCAAAACTCACCCCTCAAATACCTCTCAGAAATACTAGAAGAATCCAGAATCAACTCGCCTCGCCCAAGCAAACGTGACGAAGGTGCCACGTAGGCTGTACGAAACCGCACATAAATCTTGATCCCATAGAAGATATCGAAGATCGAACGGATGATAGTGAGTGTGATCTTGAGGGTCATGTCCTCATCAAGACACATGTCCTCTTTGGTCACAGGCAAGTAGAAGAAAAGCGGGTCTACCGCAAGTGAAATCAAGGCTACAATGAGAAACAAATGGTTCCATTGGTTTATCGCTGCGCCTCGAGGATCAAGAACCGTCGGGTCAGTTTTCACATAGTCCTCGGAGTAAACTCGTGAGAGCTTTTTCACGAGTTTTGTGTCGTCTTTTTTAATCGATGTGTTCATTGGTTCCATGGATTCCATGTCAGCATCAAATCTAGTTAGAAAAAACCATAAAATTGTTAAAATTTATGAATCATATTATCATACTGACATGAACTATGTATAGAAGAAAAATGCAAGTTTGTCAACCTGACATATCTTTTGGAGTTACTCATTGTGTGAACTTGATATGTGAAAATGGTTGGATGATCTAATGGGCCAAAACTGGTATTTTATAGGCTAATTGAAGAGTGTTTATGATTTGGTTTGGGTCGGGTTGGGTTGTTCTTATATTTGTCCCGTATGTGCGTGTATCGTTTTTCGTCTTTTGAATGGCTAGAAAACAGAACTGGGAAGGTACAAGAATAAGAATTTATAGATACAAACCAAGGTATCATTTAAATCTCAAGATCATGCCTGATATCTTCTTTTCCTTGGATCAGGAAATATTTTAAATATAACCATTTTAATTAGGGATGGCATTAGTATCGGGTTGGTGGGTCGAACCGTTGTTAGCCCGTTTACCTGCCATTCTTATGTAATTTTTCTATCATGAAACCTTTAAGATGACCAATTCGAGTAACACCAAATTAGAATTTCGTAAAATATATGTATATATATATATCCATATCAATTACATCGACCCTAACATGAAACACTTAACAATCGTGTATCCTAAACATAACCCATTTATTTAAACGAGGCAAACATGTTAGCACGATATAAGAAATAGGTTACACACGATCGGGTGCCTAGTGAAACCACCACAATTTAGACCATTCTTCTTGTAAGAGGCTGTCCATCTAACTCGTGGCTAGTAACGCGATTGGATATAGCTTGTATAAATTCTGTAGCTAATGTAAGCGTACCCGTCGCTAACTCCTCAATGTGGTTTGTATATTTGTAAAGCCCAATTGGAGGGTCCAGCCCACAAACATGTGAATCAGATCTCACCATCTTAATTCCTATGTTTGTCTTTAAGAAATGAAGTCACATATTTTCATTTCAGAGAACTCAAAACTAGTGTGTTAGTATTTTTCCTTGTATGTGTGTTTTTGGGATTAAAATTCAAACCATGAAGAAGATTGTCATTCATCTTAAATATTGAACCTTTCAATCATCTTTAAATCTTTATCCTCCATGTGTAAGTTCTAAATCTTTTGATCTCTTCAATATGGTGATTTCGAGTGAAATGCGAACACCGCTTGTGATTGTCATGTTCGTAACACACGATTGTTTACATGCAATAAAATTTCATATATCCGTCTCTAAACGTATAAAATATAAACACACATGCAGTTTTCAACAACAGTTCTCAGATTCTTGATCTAACTAACAAAGCCAAATCACATGCTTCTTGCACAATCACCATAACATTCTTCCCACAAATCATACACCAATATATGATTACAAATCCATATCTAATTCGAAAGCATACGGTTATAAAAATGACACTTACAAGACCTTACTCGCGTCACAACTTCAAAAATAAGCATCACTTTCCTCTTTAAACTAGTGTAACATGCTCAGCTATTTTCATAATAATTCTCCCAACCAATTAACACCAAATTAAAAATATTGTTTAAAACACAAATACGCTCATCATCACACCTTTTGATCGTTTAAAACTGACGCCTTTGTGGAGCTTCAGCAACGCTTACTCGGATATTCCTGCCATCAACATCCTTCACAAAAAGTTTCAGTCAAATTCATGAATCTTATACTTATTTGCAATGTTTTGAAAACCGGTCGGACCGGTCCGGTTCACCCTATCAGACCGGTTTTGAGTCGAATAGGTGGGTCCGACGAGTTCTTACATCCGATCCGACTGGTACGACCAGTGGACCGGTAAGGAGACTAGTTCGACGTCTGGTCCGGTTCTAAAAACGTTGCTTATTTGCACATACAACAATTAAACAAATGACCCTTGAAACATGAATAATTTACTTACAACGCCATTCAACGAGTCGACTGCGCTGTTGACCTCATCAGCAGAACTGTACGTAACAAACCCGAACCCCCTTGACCTACCACTCTCCCTATCGTAAACGACTTTCGCTTCCACAACATTTCCTTGCTCTCTGAACAAAGTTTCAAGAGCAAGATTGTCAACACTCCAAGCGAGATTTCCGACGTAAACCCTGTTGGTGTTGTCGAAACTTCTCCCACCGCCACCACGGCCGCCTTCTCTTGGCCCGCCAAACGATGATTCCTCTCTCCGCGGCGGTGGAGGACCCGAGTTCACCCTCAATGCGCGCCCATCGAGCTCCTGTGAATCTTAAACGGTTTAATACAGTCTTGAAACATATACAACTTACGACTTTATGATTATTATAAGATTTTACGATTACTTACATAACCGTTGAACTTCCTAACAGCTTCCTCAACTTCTTCAACTGATGACATTGTAACAAAACCGAAACCTCTGCTTCTTCCGGTAACTTTGTCATATATAACCTGCCAATAACCCATACGACATATAAAGATACAGCATCCTCTGTTTCACATACTATTAAGCAGTTAATTCAATTGTGTTGATGTTTATATACTAGAAACAGAGGCCCAATTTCATTGAACTATAAATTAGGTAAAAAAACAGATGAAATTCCTCGAATTTACACAATATTTGCAGCAAAATTACATCGAATGTCAGTACGAGAGGAACATTTATACAAATAGGGGTGCAACAAGCAGATTAACTTGTGAGAGCTCAAGTTTGAGCTCGGATCGTTTGATATTTATTAAGTTATGTATATTATATTATAATTAAGTTATTTTATCATAATATTATCAATAGTAACCAATATTATATAAATATATACTTAATATATCATATCAAAATTATATAAATAATAGGCTCGTTTAGGGTGCGAGTCAGGCTCTAGCTCGATAAGTGAAGCTCGGGCTCATTTACTAAACAAATTTATTTTTAAACTTGGGCTCGTTTAAACTCGGCTCGCTTCTAGCTTTTTCGAACCTGATTATTTATACCTCGGTTTCACATTCTACCAAAAACAGGGCACAAATTTATTGAATATCAAAATAATAATTTGCATACTACTAAACAGGGGCCCAAATTTATTTTTTAAACCGGGGCTCAAATTAACACAAAATCACATTCATTTAAGGTTTAGGAGGAATATTTATACCTCTGTTTCACATACTACTAGAAACAGGCCCAAAATGAAAATTTCAGACAATTATGAATCCAAATGAGGAAAGAAAACACTTAAAATTCCACAACATAACAGAAAATTTTCACCAAAATTACACCCAATTAACTTAAATTCAACCAATTTCCAACCATACCTCAACCATCTCAACATTTGCAGCAGTCTCAAACAATCCAGCAAGAGCAGCACTATCAACACTAAAGGGCAAATTACCCACAAAAGTCTTGAGGTCAGGGAGAAAACTCTGTTCCTGTTGAGCATCCCCATCGCTAGACAACTCCTCATCGAGCTCGAACCCGGTGATTCGAGAGGATGGGGTGGGTTCAAAGAGGGTGGTGGAACAGAGGAGCTTTGGAAATGGGGTTAGCGATGATGCGAAGAGGTGGAGGCTATTGGGTAATGGGGCTTTGGTGGTTGAGGATAGGGGTTTTGATGAAGATAGGGGATGGAGTTGCAGGGGAGAGGCAGAGGAAGCCATGGGTTTAGTGGATGAAGGATAAGGTTTAGGGGAAGGGGTGAGGGTGGGTTTGGGTTTGGGTTTGGCTTGAGGAATGGTAGTTACATAGGGTGAGGGTGGTGGTGTGGATATGGGTTGACCCGACCCGGTTTCATCTTATCTCATACTTGTTAAATACACTAGGGTTGTGTGTTTTGTGTTACTTTGATGATGTTATTCAATGTGTATGTCACACATTAGATAGAAATGATTTTCTTATCATTATATTATTATATTTGATCAGTTTTAGAAACTGGATAATGTTATAATGTGAAACTGTTTTATCTTATGTTTATGTCTATGTAACGTTATTAAAGTATAATGTTTAATAAATTAGAGGATAAATCAGTAAATAACTGAATAAGTAGGATTTTGAAAAGAATGCAACTTAGTTTAAAATTTGTCAAAACCACCGATTCAATTTCCGGGTTCAACCAGCTTCCCAAATAAAGGCGGTTTAAGCCTATGTGTCGTCTGCTTGGAAGGGCCCACCAACCGTGCCACCTTAGCAACACCGCCATGGAGGGGCGCGTGGTGGTAGGGATGTGAATTTCTAATGCGACTCATAAACACGACACGAACCTAACATGAAATTTACGGGTTTGGGTTTAGTCTAAATGGTTAAGGTCAGTTTCAGGTTAAACCTGCGAACCCATTTAGCTAAACGGGTCAGGTTCGGGTCAACCTGGTCGGGTTCGTGGGTTGACCCATTTATATTAAAATTATAATTTTACACTATGTTTTATGTGATAAATTTAATTGGGTGTTTATTTTATGTTATAATTATAACTTAAAAAGAGAAATAGACATAAGATTTTAATGTAATTTAATTATGTAAATTTGTGTTTTTTAGTAGATGTTTATTTTAATATATTAATTTGCTGAAAAAAATAAAATAAAATAAATCGGGTTGAACGGGTCGAATTTGGGTCAGGTTTGGGTTCATATATATGACACGATTTTCGGGTTCGGGTCGGGTTGAACCCACAAACACGACTTCTTTAGCACCCCTACGTGGCGGGGACTTAGGTGGGTTGGCGAGTGTGAGGTAGCTGAGATGGTGAAGAAGGTAAACATAAGGAAGCGTGAAAAGGGGGCACTAGGGGTCTGAGAACCACAATAGGGTGCGTTATTTGAAAAAAGTAAACTATGATCGATTACGTGACGTCTACATGTCTACACTTTTTTTCTCCTTCGTGTCTTAACAAAATCCCTCCCAACACATAATATAAAGGTAGACCAAGACCAATAATGTAAGTGGCTTTCGATCTTATCATATTGGTTGGTCCATGCAAATGTATTTAGAACAATGTTCTTATATAATTAGCAGTCAATTTATCTTCGGTATTTGAAGCAGCTTAATGCAAGATGTCTAGAGTAACAACTACGTTTATTTTAATTCAAAAATAACGAAAAACTAAATAGCTTATAATATGGAAGGTTAAGAAATAATATATATGTAGTCATCATTTTTCTATTTGAGTATATGTCTGCTTTGCTCCAATAATTCCTCCTCGGCTCTTATTTACTTGAAATCTCAATTGAATATTTCGTAAATCAAGAACTAATACGTGTTTTTCGTGTTAAGTCTCTGCCCCAAAACAGACCAAAACCATAAATTTATATGTTTCGAATCGTCACATTATTTGATTTCATGAGGCACTGCGTTAGATTAGCAAGTAATTAGGTTGGCGCGAATCGATGTGATTGTTAGCTTTGATAGGTAATTTATGGTATGTTTCAAATGTATAGTTTCGGGTTTCCGCTAGGGGCTCTCAGCTGCTCTTTTTTTTAACCGGGCACTGGCCCTTTGATCATCCATGTTCATTTAAATATAAAACCAGATTGTAGTTTTGAACGAATGTGCACTTCACACCTTCTAACATGTAACAAAGCTAAGTCGGACTTCTATAAACTGCCCAATTGGGGCATTCAAGTTCCAAGTGTATATCGGAATTCCTAAGGAGATTTCATTCTCGGCATATAACGATCGTTAGATTGGGTATGTGACGCTTCACGTGTTTAGCCTGTCTCCTCTATGAAGGCTTTGTTCCATAATTCCTCTCTGAATGATTTGTTTGTTATGACTAGGACTAACTACGTTCCTAAGCATGTTAATATTTTTTGGTGGAAAGCTGAGATGGATAGAATTTATACTCTTGTTAGTTTAAGAGATGAATTCTTGTTGATTCGATGTTATGTCCATTGAGTGGGGAGGCTGAGGCGACTGCAAATCATCTTCTTACATCTTGAAACAATGCAACTCTGATTTGTCAATTTGTCAGTAACTAGTGTGGAGTCTTGCAAATCTTCGTTTTTTCGGTTAGGGATCACATAACAATTCAAAAATCTATTCCACTTGATTGTGTTAAGAGGAAAAACCACCATGATATTGTTTTGATCGCTTGTTGGACTATATGGAAGGCGGATGATCTTGTCATCTCTAACAAACCAATTAAGATTTCGAAGATTTTTGAAGGCATCATGTGAGTCCCAAAACAGATTCGACTCACAGTGGTTGATTGTTTTCACCCAAACAACTATAGATTAGTTGTTTGAATGTGCAAATAATAAGAAAAACCAAACAAAGAAGATGAAGAATCTTGTTTGGATCAAACAACTAGTGTTGTATATGAAATCCCAATAACATGTAATCAATAACAGCACCTGGATATTCGGATGAAAGCACAATAGCAAAAATCACAACACAAGAAAATCACCAAAATCTGTCCAAGAAACTTGGACATAACTTCATTGAACATGGTATTTATACAGACTGATCACCCAGCGTATTTATTAAATACGCTGGGCAATTAATTACGCCGCGTACATAGATGTTTCACAAAATGACACTTTTGACCCTTTTGTTTTTCTAACTATTACAGAATCAGCTCAAACTATGGTTTATCAAGTACCAACGGTCTCCAAAAGTTCCAACAATATCCCCCTAGACCGTTGCGTGCTTGATTTTCTTTAATCTTGTTTTCGAGCATCAGGGTCTGCGGCTGGATCTTCGGCTTGCTGTTCGTTTGCTGCATCAGTTGATTGTTGAATAAAAGCTTCACTAATGGTTGGATGGGCCTCCATTGTGACTTCATATGTGGATGAAGTCGGAGGTGGTTGAATAATCTGGACGTCTGAATCTGGAGATGGATCTTTGGTTGGAGGAGAGGATGATTCTTGTTCAGCTGCTTTCTTCTTGCTTGACGCTTCTTTTTCCTTTTTCGCTTCCATTCTGAGCAAGATTTCCATTATTTCAATCTTTCGAGCTCTAGCACGTTTGACTGCCCTCTGAAAGAGCATTCCCTCCTCAAGATATTCATTTCTGGCCCCAACGTTTATCTTATGTCCAAACAAGATGTTCAGGTCGGAAAGACAGAACATAAAAACATCCATAGGGTCCAGAAGGTGAATGTCTTCATTTGAATCAGACCTTATGACTGCCTCACCTGTTTTGCCGTCATAGAACCACTTCTTGTAATTGGTGAGCGTCACAGGTTGCTCTGGAGGAAGCTTCACCCTGGTAACCACCTTTGCTGGATTTATAACCCACGTTATCTTTCCTTTACGGGTGAACGGATCCTTGGCGGTTTTAGACACACGTTTTCTGGGGCATTGAGGCTTGAACACTGAAAATCCTCGCAAGCATTCTCTTTGTATTAATCTTTCTAAATCTCCACCTATGCTGCTGTTTGTCGGATTAATCAGCTCATGCTTGCTAAGCTCACGTATGTCCCATGTGGGCAAGCTCTGCATATCTTGAGCGCTTCAAAAATATTGAATCACTCCACCTCTTCGTTTTACAATGAACCACCCGGACAAATTGCAGTACTTCCAACTAATGATTTTATCAGTAATCTCAGTTTTCTCAACTGTGATTACCTGATAAAAGTCAGGCATTTTCGCTCGTTCCTTTTTGAACCATTCTGGATGTTGTGGTTCAAATTCATCTCCCCCATCCGTTTCATACACCACATCTTCTTCCAACCCCCATTCCAAGAACTTTACAGGCATTTCTGCTTTGTCAACTTCCTCTTCGTCGCTGTCGTCATCAAGGCCAACATCAACCGCTGATTCAAGACGCTTTTCCTTCTTTTTAGCTTTGTCTGCTTTCTTTTTCTGCTCTCTTTCTTTAAATAAGTCAAAGTTAAAGATGTCTTCATTTGAGTACTTTGGCTTTCTGTTTGCAGCACCATATAGCTCTTGAACCATTTCATGCAACTTCTCCATCCCTTCCTGCTGAAATCTAATGAATTCTGTTTGCTTAGCAACGTATGCATGCAGTTATCTGTTCTTCAACCTTTGCTCTTTCAACTTTCTCTAAAGAACATCGGTATCATTGACTTTGTTCTTCAACAGACAGAATTCCTTAGCAGAGAAAGACCCGATTTCCTTAGATAGACGGTTGTACAGCTCTTGAAAAGGTCTGGGTCGAGAAGGAATTTGCTGACGAGGGGGTTGTGCCGATACTGGAGGTTTAGGTGGAACGCTTGCAGATGATCCTTCTCCTGATTTTCTCTTCTTTGGCGCTGCAGCTTCGCTTGGAGAAGGCTCCAGTGGATTAGCAAAAAGTCCCTCCACGAATCTATCTAACTGTTCTTGCTCTGATGTAACAACCTCCGGGGTTTCAGATTCGGTCATTTCCCTTCTTTTCATTCTCCTCTCCCTTTTCTCAGCCTCTGCCACTGCATGGATGGCTTGCATCCTTTCAATCTCTTCCCTGGTCGATCCAGCGCGAATGCTGTCAGCCATGATTCGCTCTGGGTTTGGCATATCTTTCTTGCTCTTCTTCCTCGAATGTTCCTCTTCTACTACTTTCTTTCACTTTTCTTTCCACTTATGTACCAGAGGAATTTCTTCTTCTTCTTCAGCTTCTTTAGAGACATCAATCAACTAGATGACTTCCACCTTCCCTACTTTTTCTTGTCTTTTCTTGATATTTGTTGTAAGCAGCAAGAATAACTGGAAGTCTTTCCTCACGATACATCCAGTGGTGCAACATCACCCATTCTTTGGTTTTTAGCTCAGTAATATGCCTTCCTTTTGGTAGCTGAAACTGGTACGTGTTTCCATCATGTGGCAAGTTTCGATGCTGATCGTCAATGAGTAGTTGCACGAATCTGGGATACATCGCCCATGCACCTTTGTTGATGTTGTCAATCATGCAGTAAATAATCAATCCAGAAATGTTGAACGGCTGATTTGTACACAGATTCAGCACATCCGCGGACCATTCTAGATTCAAGCCATCATAACCGCCTTTTTGATGACAGATGCTCATACAAAACGTGTGCAAAATGAATCTCCAGTCTTTCGTTAGCCCTGACTTTTTGATTTTGTTTTTGTGACGAAAATCTCCAACGTAGTTCATTCCGCGAAATCCCTCTAGAATTTCCTCCTTCTTTAGCTTCAATGGATCATTTGCATTATCTCCTAGGCTCAGAACTTTCCGAATTCGTTCTTCGGTCACTCTAATTTCTTTGTTTCTAACAGTCGCTGTGATATGTTTGATGTTGTTCAGCGTTTTTGCTCTTGCCGTTCTCCAAAATTCTTCTATGTAAATGGAGTAAATAGTAGGATTAGCTTGGATTGCATAGCTAATTTTTCTACGTGACAACCAATCCATCACGTCTTCAAAGTCTGGCTCCGGAGGAACTAGAGTAATTGGTTGATTATGCTTTCTCGTACCGTCCCATACCAACTGCTGAGCCATGTCTGAAATGTGGAAACTAGTCAAGTTAGATTTTTTTTATACAACGATTCAAGTTTAGAATATTATATATACACAAAACAATTAAAATCGCTGATATATACGCTGAGCTAGAAGACAAATACGTGGAAACATCTAATTAGCGAAATTAAGTGATATTCGACGAAAAAGCTTTATTACGCTGGCTTGACCGGCGTATTACTCTATACGCCGGTTTACTTAAATCCGCTATAAGATGTCTTATACAAATACGTCACTCAGACATAATTATGCTGATTACAACTTAGCGTATTTAAGTGCCAGCATAGATGACTATCTACGCTTAGCTTAGCCGGCGTATTTGTCTAATATGCCGGTTGCTTGAACTCGCGTTCAAGACTTAAATTCGCCAATCCTTGACAAGCATAATTACGCTATCTTCATATTAAATACGCCATATTCAAAAATTTCTTGTTAAACCCTTTTTAAAACAGAACTGAACCGATCAAAAACACTATTAGACAGAACAGAAAACAGAAATCGATGATTGAAATACATTCAAACAATGACCGATGTATATTAGAATATCAAAAACATACCGATACCGATTCTGATATAGATATAGTGATTTTGGATTGAACAGAAAACAGAGAGTGTGGGTGTTTGATGAGTGAAGAAGAAGATGATGATGATTTAGATAACTTTTGAAAATATTTACAAACGGTGAAAAAAAATTAAGTATTTATACTATTTTACATTCCAGCGTAATTATTAATTACGCTGGACAAGTAATTGCGCCGCCTTGATATTTTTCAAGGTTTCTTCAAGACTAAGAATTCGAAATCAATTACGCTCAAAAACTTCAAATTTTCTCGAAAAATGTGCCCTTTTTGGTTAAAAATATTGCAAGAAATTAAAAATAAGCTTAATGAAAATAGAAAGTTGCAATTTTGGATCCTGAAAGTTATTTTTAGGTCCGAAAGCCTCATTTTTCACACCAGATTTATGCTAGCTTACTTGAATCCTGTGACTTTCCTGCAAAAGATCATATATAAAATAATTAAGGCACAAGAAAAACTGTCAGTATGTTTGTCCTTTTAAATCCGTGCACCTATCTTTCAACATGCGATCGGAGAGCCTTTTTATCATGTTGCGGTAATATTGACAAGAACTTCAATGTTCCCCACTCATGCCAAAACAGTCAGAATGTTGTGCCCGTGAGTCCCACGTCAGGACATACCCCCGCGATCAAGGTATGCGCAAAGATTCCTCATAACAGGTGAATATACTGACTTCATTCGTTTTTGTGGTTTCAACGTTAGACAGTTGGTGTTCAGGTCAGTACTTCCGTACAACAGAGAGACCAAGGTCTAAAGAGGGCTATGGCAGATATTAGATGCGGTATGATTTAAGCACTTGAATGATTCTCAATGAGAGATTCATTTGTGTAGGGTTTTGGCCACATAGGCTCTTTTAGAAAAGATATCATAGCTGTGTCTAGGTCAGCATATATCTGGATGCAGCAGAACAGCAACTATGATATCCCCGAATGATTAGCCAATATAAAGACCCGAAATCTCAGACTTTGGCAACGCAAGATTTAAGACCATTAAGCCATACACCGCAACGTGTTACCCGCAAGTTGCAAAACATTGTGGGTATTCAGAATTCTTGTGTGATCATTAGAGTTTGTCTCCGTTTCGTAGTTTACTTCAAGGTATTGCTGAATCTACTGACACGTCGTTGCTTGAGGCCTTAATCTTTTTCTGTTTTAAGATCAGAACAAAAGTGTTAGCAGTTTTTCTATCACTTCTCATGCAGGTGCCAAAGAAAAAATTCAGTCTCAACAATATTTTCTGGAAAAACTTCCCCCCTTAAAATTTTATTTTCGAGAATCCATTGCTTGAAAAGAAATTTTAACTTTGCAGAAAATCTTTTTGCTGGGCACATTTTATGAGATTATTATTTATTATGAAAACATTTTTTTCACCAAAAGTCAGTTCCACTCAAGGAAGTTCACAATTTCCAACCAAGTTACCAACTGGTTGAATCGAGCTTTATCGTAGGCTTTCGTAAATATATCATCTTTTTGTTGCACTGAATCCACTGGAACCACTTGGATGTATCCTTTCTCGTACGCATCTCTAATCGCATGAATGCGAATTTCGATGTGTTTCGTTCTTGAGTGGTGGATGGGATTCTTCACAATCCCCAGACACGCTTCATTGTCGATGAATATGGGAGTCTTCATGATGTTGATCCCATAATCCAACAACTGATTCTGTATCCAAAGGACTTGTGAACAGAAACTGTAAGCTGCCGTGTATTCAGCCTGAGCGGTAGATGTAGAGACTGTTGTCTGCTTTTTGCTCTGCCACGAAATAAGACGATTTCCCAAGAATTGGCAACCTCCGGAGACAGATTTTCTGTCTACTTTGCAACCTGCATGATCACTGTCAGAGTAAGCTATTAAATCAAAATTACTATCTTTAGGATACCACAAACCAAGCTTTGGAGTTACTTTGAGATAGCGAAAGATTCTCTTGACGGCAGCATCATGCGATTCTTTGGGATTTGTCTGAAAGCGGGCACAGAGACAGACAACCCACATTATGTCAGGCCTACTAGCGGTCAGATACATTAACGACCCAATCATTGAGTGATAGAGAGATTTGTTCACTGGCTTTCCTTGAAGATCTGAAGTGAGTTTCGTCTGAGCAGCAAAAGGAGTGCTGCCGGATTTGCAGTCATTCATGCTGTATTTGGAAAGAATATCTCTGATATACTTAGCCTGATGAATGAGAATACGATCCTTTCGTTGCTTCACTTCTAGTCCTAAGAAAAACGTGAGTTCTCCCATCACACCTTCTCGAATTCTCTGCAAAGGGCTTCATCTGTCGACCCAAAAATGATATCGACTACGTAGATTTGAACCAACATCACATCTTCTCCAATCCTTTTTGTGAAGAGAGTCACGTCTATTTTGCCTCTTGAGTATCCACACTCCAGAAGATATGTTGACAGAGTCTCGTACCATGCTCTAGGAGCTTGGTAAAGACCATAGAGAGCTTTGTCAAGCTTGTAGTATTTCGTGGGAGAATGAGGATCTTCAAAACCTGGAGGTTGACAAACATAAACTTCTTCTTTCACTTTCCCATACAGAAAAGCACTGTTTACATCCATTTGAAACACCTTAAAGTTTTCAAACGAAGCATAGGCTAAGAAGATTCTGATGGCTTCTAACCGTGCAACAGGTCACAGGTGCACAAACTTCACACAAGGAGACAAACGTATTGCTGAGGAGTCCTGGCAGCGCTGTATTGGAGGCAAATTCCCTTATCTTCATAGAAGGAGACAAACGTATGATTTTTGAATTCAGAACCGTTGTCGCTTCTGATGGAGATGACTTTCAGCTTGATCACGTTTTCAATCATGGGAATGAAGCTCTTCAGAATGGATGTCGTTTTGCTTTTGGCTTCAAGAAAGAATACCCATGAAAGCCGTGAGAAATCATCTGTAATCACCAAACAATAAGATCTTTTAGCTAAACTTTTAACGCTAATTGGGCCGAAAAGATCCATTTGAAGTAATTGCAGAGGGGCAGAAATCGTATTCACCTCTTTTGGACTTATGAGGCTTTTTATGTTGTTTTCCTTGGACGCATGCGATACACTTTTCAGAAAAAGGAAAATCTTTCATAGGTAAACCTCTTACTAGATTTAATTTTGAAAGTTTATTTATGTTCTTAAAATTCACATGCCCTAAACGCCTGTGCCACAACAGTGATTCTGATTCAGATGCTTTTGACATAAGACATGTCATTGGCTCATTTGGCATTCTTCAAATTTAGCACGTAGGTGTTATTTTGACGGGGAGCTCTAAGCATGATCATCTCTTTTGGGACGGAGTAACCGGGTTTGAGGAATAAGCACTCCGTGTCATTGAACAGCACCGCGATTCCTTTGTCACAAACTTGTGAAACACTCATAAGATTGTAACACAATTCTGGAACATAGTTCACATTCTCCAAAGTGAGTGCTTTTGACACGACGTCACCCATTCCGACGATTTTTCCTCCCTTTTCGTCTCCGGCAAAGGATACAAAGTCACCATCAATAACTCGAAAGTTGGTAAGCAGATCCTTTAGCCCGGTCATGTGCCTGGAGCAACCGCTGTCAACATGCCAGATATATTCCATGAGCATCCGAAGCCATTTCTGAATCTTATTCTGTTATACAACAACAACAACAACAACAACAAAAATATGTACAAAATTAGCTAGCTTTTGGAACCCAAACTTGCTTTACAGTAGTTCTATTATGATTTTGATCAAGAGAGTTTTCTTTTCTTTTCCAAAACAGGTTGAATTAACTATGCATTTTACTGATTTCTTTAAATTATCAAATTGACCAGTAAAACTTTTAACGAGATCATGACTAGGTTTAGAAAATTTCTTGCTTTTGTAATGTTTCGCCGTATGTCCTAAATGAACACAGCGAAAACATTGTTTTTGACTCGATCTTTTCTTCCTGGGTGCTGAGTGTGAAGATGATGTATGTGATGAGAGTCTTGAGCATCTTGAGGAGTTTGATGATGTAACGTGGCTTGAATCTTTAGCTTAATCAGATTCTCTTCAGGATGATGTTTATCTTCAATGTCGACTTCACTGTGCTCACTGTCTGATGAGGAAATTGATTCTTGACTTTCATCTGACCTTTCTTCATCGCTTTCTGAAGTTGTTGTGCTTGAATCTTCAGTGAAATCTTTATCAGTCTTTGATGATGTACCTGCAA
This sequence comes from Scalesia atractyloides, assembly GCA_947069175.1. Classification (NCBI taxonomy): domain Eukaryota; kingdom Viridiplantae; phylum Streptophyta; class Magnoliopsida; order Asterales; family Asteraceae; genus Scalesia; species Scalesia atractyloides. The sequence goes on along the minus strand of CAMTDV010000001.1, from coordinate 81,903,336 downwards.
CTGATGGAACAAATTCTGGAATTTCCTCTGTAAGGAATTTTCCAAACTGTTTTTCTTTAACTCTGGCACAAATACAGGAGATTCAAGCATAAAATTTTCATCATTGAGAGCAAAGTTTAGGTCATGACCCTCAACCTTGGCAAACCCTTGGTCGTGAGCCTTAAGTGTAGGCACATTGCCATTATAGTCATCCTGAATTGTCAATTTAGGCATACAGCCATTACAATCCTCCATCCTAGATAAACTATTACAGTTATCTCGAATAGAAATATTGTTTGTCTTATCACAATTCCAGGCGAACCAGTTAACAGTTGAATAACTGTCGCCTGAATAGCCTATTCCTATTTTCATCCCTCCACAATCATCTTCCCCATCGCACACATCTTCCTTACTCTCGCACAGATCAGCATTACTTTCAGAAAGGTTAGTGTTGTTTTTGGATTTATAAAAAATACTTTGATCTAAAAGATCATTTTTATTGATTAAGTCGTTCTTAGGATGAGGAGATGGCATAGGAACATAATTTTTGCTGTGCGGAGAAGGAAATAATTTTATTTCGTTTCCAAGTTTATCTTTATATCCAATTCCATCCTTTATGAATGTCGGTCGTTGGCAGTTTACAATGTCAACCAGTGCTTTTTGGCTAATTTTCCACTTATCAATAATGATTTGTAACTTATTTTTCGTTTTGAGATTTTTCTAGCTTTTCGGTCAAATCATCTATGATAAAATCTTTTCTGAAAACAAATTCCTTTAGAGTCTGCATTTCAGCTATGGTTGAATTCAACTTTCGCTGATATGCAGCCTCATTTTCTTTTAGTTCTTGATTTATTTTCAAAACTTTTTCTGTTTCTTTAATTATATCACGGTTGAGTGATTTGTAGTGTGCCACGATGTTCAAACATGGTTTTGAGCACAACTTTGCTTTAAATTCATATGGAATGCTGTTTACCAAATCCTTATCTTCGGCTTCTGATTTCATGGCGGTAGAGGATGTTCCAACCGCTGCATTCTTGCTGGTACTGATGACTTCTTGAACAGCAGGCTTCGACTCATTCATTTCAGCTTCTATTGTCTCTTCTCTGAGGTAGGAGAGATGATACTTTTCAAACCAGTGTCATCTTTTGGAATCTTGGAGATTTGTTTTTCAACACCATTTGAAGCAGACGTGGCAGAGACAGTGGTAATGTTTGCCATGAGGGCCTTGTTTACTTCACCTTTTGCCTCAGCTATCTCCTCCGACCAATCATAGTCTACCACCACTAAAGCCTTATGGTTATTGTCAGCAACATTATTATTTCCTTCAATGGCGATCCGCCTCCTTGTCGAGTTGATTTCGGTATTCTCGTTCTTCAACAACGGACACTCTCTTTTGAAATGGCCCAAGTCTTTGCAATGATAACATCTAAGCTTGGACTTCTCAAATCCAGCTTTTCCAAGAGCCAACCTCTTTCCTGTTTTATCTTGGAATTTCTTCAACCGTAGAGTGATCATTGCCACCTGCCACTTCAGATCCATCTCCTCCATGTCGTCTGGATCTACTTGATACATGTCCTCTGCTGTTAGGAATTCTCTCTTCAACTCTTCTGACATAAGCGCCTCATAGCTACTTAAGAAAGTATTAAAAAGAGCTACATGTTTTGTGGAAATTTTAAGTGCTTGAGTGTCGCTGGCCACGGTGGTCTTCTCGGAAGATGATTAGGCCTTCACAGAGTTTGCGGAAGCATTTGAATAGGATTCGACAGCACTTTGGGGATTTGATCCACATGAGGTGACATGAGCAAGAAATGCTATATTCTTGGGGACCGAGGTTGCAGTAGCTTGCTGAGACGTCTTTTGAGAATATCCAGTTTGATTCATCTCTCGTTTCACGATGTCCATTTCAAAGGCTTTTATAGTGTTAAATCAATTCTGAGAGAGTAACTGGAGTTGTGCTGGTGAGGAAAGTTCTCTTAATCATCATGCATTGAAGACTCCATTCTTTTGGTAGAGAATCTAGCAGCTTCTTAATCGATGCATAATTTGCAATTGGGTTTCCCACCTTCTTCATCTTGGTCAATACCTCCAGAAATCTGCTTATGTGGTCGGACAAGCTTTCGCCACGAATACTTCCAAACATATCATATTCTTTCTGCACCATGTCTCATTTGCTCTCCCTGAGTTCCTCATTGCCTTCATAATGGTCGATTAGAGCCAATCACAGTTCATGTGCCGAGGTGTATTCTTCAAACATATTGTTATCATCCTTTGACAGAGCCATAGTGAGAGCAGCGTGAGCCCTCCGGTCACGTTGAATGAGTGTCCTATCTTCATCTGTGAATGTTGAAGGATCTTCATTGATAGTACGGATGTCGTCACATATTATCATGGGAACATGCGGGCCCATAGTGACTGACATCCATTGAGTATAATCGGTATACTCAAAAAAAGACTTGATCCTGTCTTTCCAGCTGCTGAAATCTTCCGAACCTTTCAACTTTGGTGGCCTTGTAGCAGTTCCAGTTTCTAGTTCGGCTTGAGCAATCGGATTGAGTTGATTGAGAGACATAATGGATGATTGGTGATTAAATACGCTGGGCTTTGGTGAATCAGAGAATAATTACGCTTGCTAGGAGGTAAATACGCTGGACCAGAAATCAAATACGCTGCACTGGGAGACAATTACGCCGGACCAGAGATCAAATACGCTGCATTTTGTCCTGCAAAATGCTAAATCCGCTGGATATTCTAAAACAAGCAAAGGTTTAGTTAATTTCGCTGAACACCATGATAAAATCGCTGAGGATTAGTATCACTGATTTCGAAGTCGCCTTCGATTAAATTCGCTGGGGCAATTACGCTGACAATAATATAAATCCGCTGGTTTAAGAACCAGCGTATTTGTTAACTACGCGAGATTCAAGTTAAATACGCCAGCTTCAAAGACAACTACGCTATCTTCAAGAATATCTACGCTGGCTTTAAGAATAATTACGCCCAGAAGGGTTTTAGTACGAACAAAAACCCTCTAATCACCCAAAAACGACCTAAAATTCATGTATCTTTGCAGCTAAATGACCAAAATGTTTACCAAACTACTGATTAACAACAACTCAAGGATTAAACGCACCAGATCAAGCCATTTTAATCCCAAAAATTTGAAAAACCATGAAACTTTGAAAACTTTTGTAAAACCTTCAAAACTTGACAAATCTTAACAAAAACTCAAACAATCAAGAGCACAAAAGCTCTGATACCAAATTGTGAGTCCCAAAACAGATTCGGATCATAGTGGTTGATTGTTTTCACCCAAACAACTATGGATTAGTTGTTTGAATGTGCAAATACTAAGAAAAACCAAGCAAAGAAGATGAAGAATCTTGTTTGGATCAAACAACTAGTGTTGTATATGAAATCCCAATAACATGTAATCAATAACAGCATCTGGATATTCAGATGAGAGCACAATAGCAAAAATCACAACACAAGAAGATCACCAAAATCCGTCCAAGAAACTTGGACATAACTTCATTGAACATGGTATTTATATAGACTGATCACCCAACGTATTTATTAAATACGCTGGACAATTAATTACGCCGCGTACATAGATGTTTCACAAAATGACACTTTTGACCCTTTTGTTTTTCTAACTATTACAGAATCAACTCAAACTATGGTTTATCAAGTACCAACGGTCTCCAAAAGTTCCAATACATCAAATTACTCAGGTTTCTTTGTATTAGGAATCGTTCATTTCTCTATTTTATAAAAAGATTGGTGTAATTATTGTGTTTAACATTTGTGGTTGTGTGCCCCTCCTAGTGTCTTTCTAGTTGGGTTTTGAATGATCCTTCCAACGAAAATAAAAATAAATCTTAATTGCCTAAAATAAATTGATAATAATAAAATCTAACTTATTTTTAATGAATTAATTACAGATAAATTATAACGAGAAGATATTTTTCGTATTAAAATCAATTGGATACTTTCACACGTTCTAGATATTCCGTAAAAATATAATAAATAAATTAATTGTAGATATTTTTTCCAAACAAAAATTTTGGACCCAAATGTTAGGCTGAGTAAAAGCCACATCCCATCGTTTTAAATCACTCCATGAAAGAATACAAGCCCATAACGGCACAACTAATCATATGCTAAATAAGCTGCATATAAGAAACACAAAGAACATGAGATACGGAATCACGCAATCACTTATGATTTTTGGTTTAATTAATCAATTATAAAACTTTCAATTTGAAAGCACATAGACATACTTCCTAATAATCATATGCTAATCAACACAAATTATACTAACCCACATCAACAGGACATTCTCAAACTATTTAACTACGATGGAATGGCACCGTTAGGTAGTTCTAACGCAATCTCCAAATTACACTACTATGGTGAGACGACACCATCACGAAAGTCAATATAAGAGTAAACTGCAATTTTCGAGCCTAAAGAGAGGGTCCGCTGTCAACTTGAGTCTGCATTTTGAAAATTTCAACCAATGACAGTGGGGCCCTTTCTTTAGAGACACAGATTGTAGTTTACTCTAAATATAATTTGTAGTTTAATTAACTTAAAGATTACTAAAAAGATCACAATAAAAAGATAATCATATACTAATGAGAGTCATTGTTAAAGCAAAAATATAGAAATCAAAGTCTGCGATACAAATAATTCTCCCTTTCGTGTATCTTTGCAGGCGGAGCTTAGTTGGGGTCCGGGAGCCCGGCCCTTATTGTTTTTCACCTGAAATGTAAATTTTACTGAAATTTTATATATTGGATTCAATCTCGTCCCCCACTATTTTTTCTATAAAAGTCCCCCCCCCTCACACACACTCCATCTCGATTGTGATTACGAGAAACAAACTATTCAGCCATAAAATTAAGGCTGGTATATTGTGTCAACCCGACCTGTTAAGACCCGAACATGATAGACACGAACCCGAAATAGGTAAACACAAACACGACACGAAATCTTATCGTATCAGAACTTCCGAACAAAAGCACGAACCTGATAATAAACAGGTTACACAAATTGACCTGTTAAGACACGAAACATTTACCAACGTATCATACAACCTGTTAAAACACGAACACGACATGTTAAGACATGAACACGACCTGTTACAACATGTTTGATATTTAACCATTAACAACTCTTAACAGATATTGTATAATGGTCTTAAGTCTTAACAGGTTATATCATGTCTAACATGACCTGTTAAGATACGAACACGACATGTTAATACACAAACACGATAAGACACGAACACGAAATATGTAACGCCTCGTATTTCCAATATTTATTATTTTTATAAAAAATCGCGCTCGTTTTCTATTTCCTGAGTCGCAACTTCAATCGGATCGAAAAACGGTTTAAAATCGGAAAACTACGCGTTTTTACGCGTTTTAACGAAACGACAACTGAACGCAATCATTTTCGAGCGCCGACGTTTAAATCGCGTATTTAAACCTAAAAACGATATTATACCCTGTTATGTCACGTTCGGGTTCGAAAACGGGTTTCAGAACCGTAACGGGCCGCGTAAAACACATGAACCGGGCCTTAGGCCCAACACACTCAAAACCCTAGCCTATATAAACCTAACCCCCCTCCTTCTTCATCACTCAAAACCCTAGCCCCCCTTGTCCCTCCTCTCTGAATTACCGGCGACCAGACTCGATCTCCGGCGAGCTCCAGCATTGGTCCGGCGACGACGGTTCACGCCGGCGAACCACCACCTCCCTCGCTCGCACTCACCCCCTCAACCACCTCACTCTCCTCTCTCCCTCTCTGCAGTGGTGTCGCTGGCCACCAATCGGGTGGCGGCGCAGCAGGGGCGGCATAGCAGTGGCGGCAGCGATGGTTCAGCAACGGCGGTGTAGCAGCGGCGGCGGTGGCTTAGCGGTGGTGTTTTAACAGCGCCCGTGATCTCAGACCTGGTTCAGGCTCGGTTTCAGCTGGTTCGGGTCTTGAGTTTCCAGGCAGTAGCACCACTCGTGGCGGCGGCAGGCTTGATGACAGCAGCGGCGGCAGCAGGCTCGACGGCAGCAACATCGGCGTCAACCAACAACATGTTCGTCTCCGATGACACTCCGGTAAACACCTCTAAGCTTGTTCCTCCCCTTTTTCTTTCAGATCTGTAAAGATCAACGTCTCCGGCCCCGTTTGGTTTCGTTTCAGGTGGTGCCGGCATGGCCTACGGCGGCGGTAGTAGTTCATCACGGCGGCAGTGATGGTGGTGGCCTTCATTTTGTGACTCGGTTCTCCGAGTCGACTCGGTTTAGGCTTGATTAGGGTTCGGGTTCGAGCTCAAGTGTTTCGGGTTTAGTCAAGTTTGGCGACTCGGCTCGGTACGACTCAGTTGTCCGAGTTTACTCGGTTAACACCGGGTCAAACCCGGTCAAGCTGGTCAACATCAGTCAACAGACAGATTTGGTTCAAGTTGCGTGATCTCGGCTCGGGTTAAGTTTGAATGTTCGGTCAAATGAGGCAACTCGGTCAAACCGAGTCAACGAAAGTCAAACCTGGCCAACTTGGTCAACGAAAGTCAACTGGTCAACTGTGGTCAAACAGTCAACGGTCAGCCTTAGTCAAAGTCAGATTCGGTTCGGGTCAAAACTAGTCAACAGCCGCCTTGGTTCGTTCAGGTTCGGGTCAAATATGGTCAAAGCTCGGATTGTGGTCAACTTTCCAGTTCTGGTCAACACTCGGGTCTCGTGGTACTCAGTCGAATCCGACTCGACATGGTATATCCCTCTATAGTTAGTTTTTGGATATAATCGTTATAAATATACATTTACATAACTTGTATGGAGACTTAAATATATATATATTGTTTCGTTATTCTTGCGTTTTGACAAATAATATCGACACTTATGTGTCGGGATCGTCCAAAAACAAGAGGAAACTCTGCCCGATTTTCTACAGGTAATATATTTATTAAACTATTCGATAAAATATATTTATTATTTGAACTATTCGACGGAATATATTTATCGATATTATTTTTTTGTCGACAAAAATATACTTACTTTCTTTATTATGCTTTTCGACAAGAGCATAAATTTATTTATTATAATTCTCGACAAATATACTTATTTACTATACTTGTGACAAAACATATTTACTTATTATATTCATCGACAAAATATAAATTTATTTATTATAATTCTCGACAAATATACTTATTTACTATACTTTTGACAAAACATATTTACTTACTATATTCATCGACAAAATATAAATTTATTTATTATAATTCTCGACAAATATACTTATTTACTATACTTTTGACAAAACATATTTACTTATTATATTCATCGACAAAATATGGATATATTTATCATATCTCTCGACAAATATACTTATTTATTTTACTTTCGACAAATATATTTGTACACCATTCGACAATATACATATATATCTCATACAATTCGTTAGAATATAAATATATATATATACCCAATATGCTTTTCGTCAAATATATATATTAATTATTTGACAACACTCCTACAACCCTTTTGATGAATTTAATTTAGAAATTCCTTTCTTAAACGATGTTAACTATATACGTACTTTCAACTCCAATTCGAATCCTTCGTCGTAGCTTCTATTATTCATGTACATTCGTTTGCCATTTTTTAAGGTGACCTCGATGTCCCCTTTCTCCCCCTCATCAACTCGTCGTGGAATTTTCCAAAGAAGACTTAGCAATTTTGTGAGTACACTCGACCCACTTTTGTTTATATCACTTTTTGGGTGTAACATGTTTCCATATACAAAAATCACAAACACTTAAACTTTATGAAACGCACAAACAATCCTATACACATGACTACTTGAATCGTATACTTGTTGCTTGTCTAGGGATAAACGTTGTGCTATGCTTTAGTCATTAACTATTTTTAGCCTTTGTTTGACATGCTTAGCGCTATAGGAATTCACGCATCCACCTCCATCGCTTTACACGTGAGGTCATGTTAAAACATCGTGATTGCGTTACGGGTTTGATTATTAGCATTGCATGCCTTGATATTGCTCTTGTATAGATTTAGTTGCCATGAGGATTGTTAAAACTTTATTCGTATACGTATGCTATGCTTAAACTTGTGTACTCGCCTTTGCTTTTGCATTGACTTTATTTTAAAACATGTTACAGGTTGAAGGAGATGACGCTATGAAAACAATATAGCAAGGACTAGATACACACAAATTAGACGTTAGGTTTAATGTCGACGTATCAATTTTGTTATGACTTTGCAAATGTTAGATTGTTCTTTGTTTTGTTACATTGATGTATTTGACAATTCTTATGAAATGAAATATGGTTTAATTAATTATTGTCACTTAATAATGTTGTGAGCAATGAACAATCTCGTTTTCGTCTCATCCCGATGTTTCCGCCATCGGTTGGGGTGTTACAAAATAAGTAAACACGAACACGACACGAAATTAAACAGGTTTTATCGTGTTGACCTGTTATAGATACGAAACCTGTTAAGGTTAAACACCCAAAACCTGTTAACTTCGTGTAGGTTCGTATCAAGTTATCGTGTTCGTGTCAAAATTGTCAACCCTACATAAAATGACTTCAACTCTGGTTTTCCATTTGTTCCATTTTGATGCAAAATAATTATTCAAGCTTGGTTTTCTATAATATGGCAAAATTATAAAAAGAAATTATTATTGTAATACGTTTTAACGATATCGGTACATTTAACAAATAAATATGTATAACGTGTATATAAAATGTGCATTTAACAACTAACAATTTGTATAACGTGTAAATAAAATATCAAAATGTATCGATCGTATATCATATCAAAGGATAGCCTACATTTGTGTAACATCACAGTTTATTGATGAAATTGGTTACACAAACGGGTAAATATTTTTAGCTAATCTCTATATTAGACATTTTCCCGCTATATTAGAAAGATTTAAAGTGGTGCTAGGGATCGTACTCTAAGGTATTGTTATCTTTAGATTGTCCTACGACATGAAACTTTACATACGAGATGTTAGATGTCACCCAAACAGTTTGAGAAAGTGTTCGAAGCTTATAACAAAAAAGAACCAAATTATAATAACGATTTGGGAAATGATATTATTGGGCATATGTATTGGCATTATGCTAGGAATTGTTTAAGCGTAAAACCACAAAAGTTTCTTCTTTGACATGTGTTGTTGCTAATAAGTTGTTTAATGAGACTTCGAAGGTAGACTTATGGGTACAAGGAAAGAAAAGTTTGATAAATATTGGTGGAATGATAGAAATTTTAATAAGTACCTTGACAATAAACAACAAATCTGATAGTCTACCAAGCATATCACACATGTGGTGTGAAAACAAGCATCTCACTTATAGTCATTGAATCAAGCAAATAAAAAATAAAGAAAATAATAACCAATCTAATAATAATTCAGCCCCAAAATCACAACCAATAAACAATTCTAGATGAAATTTTATAAGACATCAAATTTCTAGGATAAAGCATCTAGATGGGAAAATTATCAAAATAGGCACGTTGATAACCACATATTTATTATTATAATAATAAAAGATCTAGATTGAAATTGATAATACAACTAGAAAATATGTTACAATCACATGTGTTAGATAGAGATTGTATAATCTTACATGTAAAAGGTAATGGTTAATAATATTGTTTTTAATTTTTAAACATGGATTCATAAATGTGCATGATGCATATTCTCCCTAGTTATTGTTTTTAGTCCATGCGAATATATGAGAGTAACAGCCTAGCCGGTGGCTAAGCTAAGCCGCCTTTGTCGACTAGTGGAGACAAGTTCCAAGTCAAACCTTATCTAAGTTCGAGTGTTTTAACACATTACCACTTTATTCACAGATAAATTACAAATACATGATCCACTCGTGGCCTGTCTTCTCTCTCTTACAACCATTTTAAGAGAGAATTTAAAATATATATATATATATATATATATATATTGTTGGAAATTATGATTAATAATTTAGTGATTGAAGCTTTAATTGTGTGTTGGAACTTGTGTTAGAAATTTAAAGTGTGGGAAGTTGTGTTTGTCTACATCGATGGAGAGATAAATCCTGTGTTGATTTATATCTATAATTCTCTACACGAATGTAATCTTATGTAACAAGTCACACCCAGTGGCAGCCAGGAGGGTGCGATGCACCCGACACGCGCATGCGCCCGCGCACAGGACGAGGGCGATGGGCGCAATGTGACGCTTTGATGGCGCACTTTGCACTTAATTTTTTTTATTGAATTATGTATTCAATTGAGACTTGTGGCATTCTAAACAGTAGATACAAAGCCTGGTGCTTTGTTTAGAAAAGATACAGACCAAAAATCGCATGGTTGATTCTACACACACATCCAAATTTCCTGACTTTGAATCTCTGCATAGTCTTGTTTCAGGTATTCTTTCAGGTGCTAGGCTAATCCTGGCAGTACAATCTGTTTAGGCTGTTGTACCCTGGGAAAAAGACGGGTTTACCTGGATGACCCGAAATTTGTTTTAAGGGAAGCGTGATTTTCACGTGCCTCAGTCACATTCGTTTTCATTTTTGTTGTTTCTTTGTAATGTTTTCTCAGTTTAGTTTTCTTACGTATTTCCATTATGTATATTTCAATTTCGTATATATCAGGTATTCAGAATTTTATTAGTCAAATTATTATTTTAGTTTGTATTGTGAATGGTTTCCCTGCAAGCTTAAAACAGATTTTAAAACCGGTTCACTGTTTTGGTTTTTTAAAATTTTTATAAAGTGTTTCTATTGATTATTGCAAAACTTTTGTAGTTTGCATTGGTTTTCTTTAAACCAATTTGTTTCTACCATAAACTGATTTTTTTTCAGAAATGGCTACTGCTCAATCAAACACATCAACCACCGTTGGATCCACATATACTACCATGGGACCATTAGTTGGTACCCAAGCGGCTCAAGCGGTTGTTAACCATGCTGAGAAACAAGAGAATTTTACGGGTTTAAATTTTAAGAGATGGCAACAGAAGATGTTGTTCTATCTGACGACTCTAAACCTTGAGAGGTTTCTGACTGAGTCCCCTCCTGTTCTCGAGAAGGGACATCTGATGTTCAATCTGTGAGTGTTGTTGATGCATGGAAACATTCTGAGTACCTATGTCGTAACTATGTGTTGAACGGCTTGTCAGATGCATTGTATAACGTGTATCTCAAAGTTCCAACTGCCAAAGAATTATAGGAGTCGTTGGAACGCAAATACAAGACCGAGGATGCGGGTACTAAAAAGTATGTTGTGGCTAGGTACCTTAAGCAGCAATTGTTGAAAAATTGCCTCCAAGTTGGGTGGACTTCAAGAATTACCTTAAGCATAAGCGAAAGGAAATGACCATTGAAGACCTTGTGGTTCGTCTTCGTATTGAAGAAGACAACAGGCTGTCACACAAAGGAAGTCATGTTGAAGCGTCTGCAAAAGCAAACCTTGTGGAACATGGTCAATTCTCAAGGGGTTACAAGGGTTACAAAGGCCACAAGTTTAATGGCAAAGGAAAAAACAAAGGTGTTGACCTTGGGCCAAAGAAAGGTGGTGTGAAGAAGAAGGTTGGTCCCTTTAAAGAGAAAGGTTACGACTGCGGACAAACTGGTCATCGTGCTGACCAATGCAAAGAGCCTAAACGTAACACGGCTCTTATGGTTGATGAGATATGCCTTTAGTGGCTATGATTTCTGACCTTTCTGCTATGATTGAGGAGGTAAATTTGGTGGCTAACGAGCCAAAAGGGTGGTGGGTTGACACTGGGGCAACCCGCCATGTGTGCCCAGACAAGACCCTCTTTAATTCGTTCAAAGAGGTGGTGTGTAACATCCGTCAAAAACCAGGTTAACCAGACCCGCTTCGTTTATTAACCGAACATTCAGTTAAAAATTTCGTTGCATATTTAATGCTCAAATTAATTTTATGCGATACATAATTAATAAGTATATTAGAATATAAAATTTATATTTGAAAATTTGTTAAAAATAGTGAAATAAAAATTAAATGCTGATGCCGGGTTTCGAACCCGGGTCAGCCGGATTAAGCTTAGCGACTTAACACACACACACATTCCACCACTCCGCCATTTGATGTTTTTGTAAGTTTTAGGGAAAAATTAAAACTTATGAACAACTATGAATCAACCTGTTGCGCCAAACTGAAACCGTAATCGGCTTTCAACAGTCCAAAACGTTTGAGTGATCGCGGATTCTAGATTATAACCGATGCACCGACGATCCTAATAAATTCAGTCTTGAATTAACTTGAATTCTGGTGATGTTCGGTTTTTATAACCGAAGATATTCAATCCCTGAATTACTCCAACAATTGCTTCCTCTCTCGACTCAAAATCATCCGCATAACCTTCAATTTCACTTTCGCTCTATTTTCAGTTCGTCGGAAAAGCTTTTTGAACTCGCCGGACTTTCGCCGGAAAACCGTGCCTTCCATTAAAACAGTAAGTTTCTCAATTCTTCTATCTTCTATTAATTGTTAAGCTTTTGCTAACTCAAACCCTTCAATCAGAATCAGTTCCAGGCGACGATATCGGATAATCATCACTCGCCGGAAAATTTCTGAGAATTTCTAGAACTCGCTGTGAAACGGTATAAACCTTTAAACATTCTGATAACTCTTGTTCGGTACTTCAATTCCACATCTAGCTAATCAAAATTGTTAATTGGTCCGCTCAGGCAAAGTCCATAAAAACAGAGCCGACGACTTCGCCGGAACTCTGAGAAAGATCATTTCTCCGGTATGTTTACTTCCAAAATCTTCCCTGCCATTTCATTTTAATCATTTGAATGTTTGTCAATCGAATTGGACATGAAACAGTTGAATTATCATCATCTGTGTTCTTGAGCGAAGAAGACGAAGTTTGTTTATGTTATAAGATTAATTAAAATCAGTATTATGAACGGGTTAGACACACAGTCCAGCGGTGGACTGTGTGCAAACAAATACATACACGTCCCGAGTTCGATCCTTGACACACGCACATTCTCGGTAATAAAAATGTTCTTTTTAACCGAACCGGGATAACTCACAGAATCATGTTAAGTATAATAACAACCGGATTATTAACCAGGTTAGACACACAGTCCAGCGGTGGACAGTGTGCAACACTAACTCATACGTCCCGGGTTCGAGACTGATTGACGGCACCGGTTCAAAGCAATTAAAATCCTTTTTAAAAATAAATGATTTTCGGATTAAGTTAAATAGTATATAAATATAATTAAAAACAGAAATATTTCGGGTTAGACACGTAGCTCAGTTGGTAGAGCTGCGTGCACGCGTACGGGAGGTCACGGGTTCGAGTCTCACCCAACGCACACATACAAACGACCGAACCGGTCAACGTTCAACAGTAATGGTCAACAGTCATGGTCAACGGTCAAAAAGTCAATATTTTTTTATTATTTTTATTTATTTATTTTATTTAAAAATCAATTAAAAATACTTAAAAATAACGTTTTTAAAATTAGAAAATAGCATTAAGCTCACAAAAAATATATCCAATAATCCTACTAAAATTGATTAATAAAATCCGCTTATTTACAGTACCTTTTCGTTATTAATTAGGTTAGTTATTCTTCATCGATCAATCCTCTAAACTCGTGCGCATTCAACATCATTCACCGAACGCACCCAAGGTGAGTGAATCTCTACAAATTCCCCGTTTTAATCACGTTTTTGGGTGTATCATGTGTCTTATTATTTATTATATTTAAACTATTCTGCATCCATCATATCCATGAACAAATGTGTATTCAACATGTATCAACTGTTTGTGTGGTTATTGTTTAGATTTAATTTATCATTTTCAGTACATACATTTTCATAGGCCGCCGCTCCCCATTACATTATGAGCGTTGAGCTGTTCCCCATTACATTATGAGCGTGAACCAGGCGTTGCCAACATACGATCGGCTCCGTTTGATTGAGCCTTGATCGCACATACATTATCATAGGCCGCCGCTCCCCATTACATTATGAGCGTTGAGCTGTTCCCCATTACATTATGAGCGTGAACCAGGCGTTGCCAACATACGATCGGCTCCGTTTGATTGAGCCTTGATCGCACAGACATTTATCATAGGCCGTCCGTTCTCCATTACATTATAAGCGTGAACGTGACGTTGCCAACATATACAGTTTCATTCATGTTATATATTCATGCAAGTTGGGTTGTTATGGTATGTTATGGTATGTTATTGTATGTTATTGTTTGGTTGTTGTTTGATATTGTATGCTATTGGTTTGTTATTTTATGCTATTTGTTTGTTATTGTATGTTTATTTATGTTTGTTCATATATGAATATTGCACAATTTTTCCATATTAAACACAATAAGAAATAAATAATAAATGTTTTCTAACAAGGTTCACTCGCCAACTTTTGTTGATCCAAAAACCATTTTTACACATGATACAGGTGAACAGGATGAAGCAAGGAAAACATAGGAAAGTGCCTTAGAAGAAAATAATGAAGTTTAGATAGATGTATAGAACATGTTGTATTTGTATGATTTGATTGTATGATCTCCTTTAAATTGGAATAATAAATATGAAACATTATAATAAATGTCATGAGCTTTGATGAAAACCCAATCATGTCCCGATCACCTTTTCCGCTGCGTGTCATACCCCGACCCGCAGCGGAAAAGGTGACCGGGGCATGATTGGGTTTTCATCAAAGCTCATGACATTTATTATAATGTTTCATATTTATTATTTCAATTTAAAAGAGATCATACAATCATATCAAACAAATACAACATGTTCTATTCATCCTTCTAAACTTCATTATTTTTCTTCTAAGGCCATTTCCTATGTTTTCCATGCTTAATCCTGTTCACCTGTATCATATGTAAAAATGGTTTTTGGATAAACAAAAAGTTGGCGAGTGAACCTTGTTAGAAAACATTTATTATTTATTTCTTGTTGTTTTTAATATGGAAAAATTGTGCAATATTCATATATGAACAAACGTAAATAAACATACAATAACAACAATTAGCATACAATAACAAACCATTAGCATACGATATCAAACAACAACAAACAATAACATACATTAACAAACCAACAGCATACAATAACATATCAACTTGCATAAATATATAACATGAATGAAACTGTGCGATCAAGGCTCAATCAAACGGAGCCGATCGTATTGCATGTACTGAAAATGATAAATGTCTGTGCGATCAAGGCTCAATCAAACGGAGCCGATCGTATGTTGGCAACGCCAGGTTCACGCTCATAATGTAATGGCGAACTGCTCAATGCTCATAATGTAATGGGGAGCGGCGGCCTATGAAATTGCATGTACTGAAAATAATAAATTAAATCTAAACAATAACCACACAAACAGTTTATACAAACTGAACACACATTTATTCATGATATGATGAATGCACAATGATTTAAATATAATAAATAGTAAGACACATGATACACCCCAAAAACGTGATTTAACCGGGGAATTTGTAGAGATTCACTCACAGTGGGTGCGTTCGGTTGATGATGTTGAATGCGCACGAGTTTAGAGGATCGATCGACGAGGAAAAACTAACCTAATTAATAACGAAAAGTAAGGTAAATAAATGGATTTTATTAACAACTTTAATAGGATTTTTGGATATATTTTTGTGAGTTTTAGGCTATTTTCTAACTTTAAAAATGTTATTTTTAAGTATTTTTTAATTGATTTTTAATTTAAATAAATAAATAAAATAATAAAAAAAATATTGATTTTTGACCGTTGACCGTTGACTTGTTGACCGTTGACTTGTTGACCGGTTTTATTGTGTGTAAGTATGCGCCGGGCTGGACTCGAACCCGAGACCTCCCGTTCGCGTGCACGCAGCTCTACCAACTGAGCTACGTGTCTAACCTGAAATATTTTTGTTTTTAATTATATTTATACACTAATTGAATTAATCCGAAAATCATTTATTTTAAAAACGATTTAATGTATCGAATCGGTGCTCGCCACAGGTCTCGAACCCGGGACCTGTGGTTTAGTTTGGCACACAGTCCACCGCTGGACTGTGTGTCTAACTTGGTAAATATTCTAGTTTTTATTATACTTAACATATTACTGAGTTAACCTGGTTTGGTTTCTAAAAAAAACATTTTTATTACAGAGGTTATGGTTGTGATGGGAATCGAACTCGCGTCGTGTGCATATTGTTTGCACACAGTCCACCGCTGGACTGTGTGTCTAACCCGTTCATATTATCGATTTTAATTAGTCTTATAACATAGACAACTTCGTCTTCTCCGTTCAAAACACAAACATTGGTTAACTAACTGTTACTTGATTAATTCGGTTAATGAATAAGATGAACAATTGAAAAGTATTGAGCCGAAGAGTTTGGGGAAAGAATGTACCGAACAGATAGTCTTCTTCAGAAAATCCGGCGAAGATCGTCGGCTCTGTTTTGGTGACCTTCGGCTGTTAGAATCAATTAACAGTTTGGAGGGATTAAATGTGAAATTGAACTAATGAGTAATGATTATCAGTATGTTTGAATGATCATACCGGTTAACAGCGAGTTTCCGAAAAATCCAGAAGTTTTCCGGTGAAAACAGAAGGTCCGGCAATGTCGTCTGGGGTTGATTCTGAGTGATGGAGTGATGTTAGAATTTGTCTAATAATGGAATGAAACAGAAAAGTCGAGGTATTTACCGCGTAGATGAAAGTCCCGGTTTTCCGGCGACTTGCAGAGAATTCCGGCGAGTGAAATTTCTTGCGACAGAGATTCTTCAGAGGTTTAAGGTGAGTGGGAGTGATGTCAGTATGATGTTCTATGATCTTATTTTGGGTAAGAAGAAAAGATGGATTGAACTCGGTTTTCCGGCGAAAATTTCCGGTTAATTTACAGAGAATTCCGGCGACTTCCGGCGAAGTTTTCTGAGCGAAATGAAGAGTGTGATTTTGATAAAACTCGCGAGCTCACTGAATGAATAAGGTATAACTCAGGTTTAAGTGTATTTCCGGTTTCGAATTCAAGTTCTTCGGTTACGATTTGATGTTTTGAATAAAAGACTTTAAAGTTTTCAGTTATAACCGACGCTAGTTTAATTGTATCCGTTACGCCAAAATATAACGTCAATGATTGACGATTTCGTCGGGATTTCCGGCGAGAGTGACTGGGTTTGATTTCCAACTTTATTTTATGTATTATTTGTTTCAAGTAATCAACAAGAAACACAAGTGGCGGAGCGGTTGAAGGGATGTGTGTTAAGGCTTTGCTGGCTCTCGGCTGACCCGGGTTCGAATCCCGGCTTCAGCATATTATTTTTAATTCACTATTTTTAATACATTTTCAAAAATAAATTTTATATTCTAATATACTAATTAATTATGTATCGTTTAAAATTAATTTGGGCATTAAATATGCGACGAAAATTTTTAACTGGTTGTTCGGTTAATAGACGAAGCGGGTTTGGTTAATCCGGTTTTTTACGGATGTTACACTGCGGGTCGGGGTGTGACAGATTGGTATCAGAGCTTTTGACTATAGGGATATAGGATAGGTTATTAGACCCTTAGAGCCTATACTATAGTTGATTAGATTTTAATTGTTTATGTGGTTACATGCAAACTCATGATGTTTATTTCTTTCATATTTATTACATACACAAATGCATGCAAACACTTCCAATATTACATTTTGTGATACATAGTGAATTATACTTACAATCAAACATACATACTTACATACATATTCATCATACATATTTCAATGTTCATATATTCAAATCATCCTCATACTTCCGTTATTCAAGATTTTGTCGCATTTATCATTTTTCAAATCTCATCAAAGTGAGTTCTGCGACGGGCATGTAATGTAAGGGTACAAGTACCGGTAGTCAGAACGTCCTGTCTAGGTTGGCATTCGTATAAATCCAATATAACTGACCAGTTTGCCTACCTGGGGACTAACGATGAGAGTACGAAGGACCTATTAGGCCAAAGCATGCCACACCAAACGTCTTTCGAACTAACCCCACTTTAAGGTGTCACCGTGTCCACACCTGGATACATTCCGAATATCATACGTTACATACTTATTTCTCGATTTTCTCAGGGTTTTAGTGTACGTAACCAGGCTAACACATGCGAACCATATGAAAAACCGGTAATCATGGGGGTCCACGTGATTACGAAGGTGAAGTATGGCGGCATGCAAGGTCCAATTACGAGCAAAGTCCAAGACATCCTATGGATGTAGTAGATTTATTATGCTATGTTTATTTTATGAATGTTCATTCCTAAATACGACACATGATCCCAAAAACATCCAACTCATACTCTTGATATGTATTCCTTGTAGATGTCTTCTAATTCCTCTCGTAGGAAGATGAGAGCAGGAAAAGCTCGCGAGCGTATGGCTGCCCAAATCGCTCAACAAATGGCTGCCGTAATACCTAACATTGTAGTTCAAGTTCAACAAGCCCTTACCGCTAATCCCGTCAACCAAGAAGATCAAAATGTCATCAACCCTCCCCCAAATACCACTAAATGCACCTTCAAGCATTTCAAATCCTGCGACCTTCCAAAATACGAAGGGACTGAAGGTGTCACCGCTCTCCTCCATTGGTTTGAGGAAATGGAAAACACTTTTCTAAATTGCGATTGCCCCGATGATCGCAAAGTGCGATATGCTACCGGTCGTTTACTTGGAATAACACTTACATGGTGGAACACAGAGAAGGCCAAACGAGGTGTTGAAGATGCTATGACTTTGACTTGGGAAGAGTTGAAGGAAATCATGACAAGACGATTTTGCCCAAGGAGCGAAATCAAGAAATTAGAGGATGAGTTCTATTCGTTGAAACAAAAGGAAGGCGACCACACCACGTACAACAAGAGATTTCTCGAGTTAAATCAAATGGTCCCCAACTTGTTCACTCCTCTTTACCGTTTGATCGAGCACTACATTCGAGGTCTTCCTTCAAAAATTCAAGACTCTGTAATAAGTACCGCACCTGCAACTTTGAAAGCAGCTATGGAGTTAGCTACAGAACTCACCGAGAACCGCATACGGAATAAAGACTTCAAGGAGGAGAAGAAGAAGGATAAAGCATCAACTGAAATCTCGAACTCCACCCAAACCGAATCCCTTTCTCAACCCATTTCTAGGAGAAAACGAGATGGGCAACTTTTCGCTGTCACCCAACACAATCAACCAACGTCACAAGCCATACCCCTCCAAGCTATCCCAATCACTCAAGTAGCACCCAACTCAACTTACCCTAAGAAACCTTACTTTGGACCTCGCCCTCAATGCAATACCTGTTCTTATCACCATCCATTTACCTTACCTTGTCGACTATGTGCGAATTGTGGACGCTATGGTCATTCGAGCAAGGTTTGCCGCACCTCTCAAAACCAAACCTTACCCCCTACTCAAAACATGATCCAAACATATCAACAACCTCAATACCCCATGCTCCCATATGTTCGAGCTTGTTTCAATTGTGGCGACCCTACCCACTTTAGAAACACGTGCCCTCGATTGATTAACATCATAAACGCCCAAGCTCAAGCAAACCCAGCTAACCAAACAAATCAAGAAAACCTAACCACTAGGCCACCAGCAAGAGGAAGGGTTTACAACATCAACACCAATCCTGATGAAGATAATGACGGCCCAAACGAATCACTCAACTAGTTTCTTCACCAAAAATCAAGAATTCAACTCCAACCGCTTAGTGTTTATGTTTTATTTATGTTTATCTCAATCTTCACGTATCTCATTTGTAAATTGAAAATTGAATCCAAGAATCTTAATGCGAATTACTTTCTCAATTTTGTTTTATACTCGTTGTGTTAACATTCATATCATCAGACATCTCGACGTACCTCGATCTCATCATTTAAAGAAGTTGAGTTGTGTCTCACTTTTATATAGACCAACCCCTTCATCATAATAAACGAGAGAGGTACCGTCATCATTCAGTCATGTATCCTTTCAGAATTGAGACTCAAGCTTTGGTTGTTGTGCTTACTTATGTTTTAGAGTCACATAGAACTAATCATAATTTACTGACAAAACCAATGAAAATTTGACAAGAATATGGTGGATACGCCGCTGATACTTCCTATATATAAGTATTCTTGCCAAAGGATCAGAGGCATTGTCAGGCGGTTATGAAAAGTTCCATATAGGATTTAGTAATGTCTTGGTTGAAGTTTGTTTTATACTCACTGATTTAGCATTCATATCATTTCAATCTCATCATTTAAAGAAGTTGGGCTGTGTCTCACTTCTACATAGACTAACCTCTCCATCATAACAAACGAGAGAGGTACTGTCTTTATTCAAGCATGTATACTATCAGAATTAAGACTCAAGCTTTGGTTGTCGTGTTTGTTTATGTTCTAGAGTCACATCATAGAACTAATCATAACTTACTGATAAAACCAATGAAAATTTGACAAGAATATGGTGGATACGCCGCTGGTACTTCCTATATATAAGTATTCTTGCCAAAGGATCAGAGGCATTGTCAGGCGGTTATGAGAGGTTCCATGTATGTTTTAGTAGTAAAAGTTTGTTTTAGGATATAACCTTATCTTTCCAAACGTATCAAAACTCTTATACATAAAATCATACTTAGTCAATCAACTCTGTGTATCCATGTTCCGTATTCATACACTTTAGGCAACAAAAACCGATTCCTGTAGCAGGGTATTCAACCCTACAAGGAACGTTACCGCCTCAAACAAAATTTAAACTCTTACTCCCTTCTAAGCATGTGATTGTCAAATTTAAAACACCATTCTTTTGAGTCAAACATGCCACTACTTAAATTTCGGGACGAAATTTCTAAAAGTAGGGGATACTGTAACATCCGTAAAAAACCGGGTTAACCAAACCCGCTTCGTTTATTAACCGAACATTCAGTTAAAAATTTCGTTGCATATTTAATGCTCAAATTAATTTTATGCGATACATAATTAATAAGTATATTAGAATATAAAATTTATATTTGAAAATTTGTTAAAAATAGTGAAATAAAAATTAAATGCTGATGCCGGGTTTCGAACCCGGGTCAGCCGGATTAAGCTTAGCGACTTAACACACACACATTCCACCACTCCGCCATTTGATGTTTTTGTAAGTTTTAGGGAACAATTAAAACTTATGAACAACCATGAATCAACCTGTTGCGCCAAACTGAAACCGTAATCGGCTTTCAACCGTCCAAAACGTTTGAGTGATCGCGGATTCTAGATTATAACCGATGCACCGACGATCCTAATCAATTCAGTCTTGAATTAACTTGAATTCTGGTGATGTTCGGTTTTTATAACCGAAGATATTCAATCCCTGAATTACTCCAATAATTGCTTCTTCTCTCGACTCAAAATCATCCGCATAACCTTCAATTTCACTTTCGCTCTATTTTCAGTTCGTCGGAAAAGCTTTTTGAACTCGCCGGACTTTCGCCGGAAAACCGTGCCTTCCATTAAAACAGTAAGTTTCTCAATTCTTCTATCTTCTATTAGTTGTTAAGCTTTTGCTAACTCAAACCCTTCAATCAGAATCAGTTCCAGGCGACGATATCGGATAATCATCACTCGCCGGAAAATTTCTGAGAATTTCTAGAACTCGCTGTGAAACGGTATAAACCTTTAAACATTCTGATAACTCTTGTTCGGTACTTCAATTCCACATCTAGCTAATCAAAATTGTTAATTGGTCCGCTCAGGCAAAGTCCATAAAAACAGAGCCGACGACTTCGCCGGAACTCTGAGAAAGATCATTTCTCCGGTATGTTTACTTCCAAAATCTTCCCTGCCATTTCATTTTAATCATTTGAATGTTTGTCAATCGAATTGGACATGAAACAGTTGAATTATCATCATCTGTGTTCTTGAGCGAAGAAGACGAAGTTTGTTTATGTTATAAGATTAATTAAAATCAGTATTATGAACGGGTTAGACACACAGTCCAGCGGTGGACTGTGTGCAAACAAATACATACACGTCCCGAGTTCGATCCTTGACACACGCACATTCTCGGTAATAAAAATGTTCTTTTTAACCGAACCGGGATAACTCACAGAATCATGTTAAGTATAATAACAACCGGATTATTAACCAGGTTAGACACACAGTCCAGCGGTGGACTGTGTGCAACACTAACTCATACGTCCCGGGTTCGAGACTGATTGACGGCACCGGTTCAAAGCAATTAAAATCCTTTTTAAAAATAAATGATTTTCGGATTAAGTTAAATAGTATATAAATATAATTAAAAAAGAAATATTTCGGGTTAGACACGTAGCTCAGTTGGTAGAGCTGCGTGCACGCGTACGGGAGGTCACGGGTTCGAGTCTCACCCAGCGCACACATACAAACGACCGAACCGGTCAACGTTCAACAGTAATGGTCAACAGTCATGGTCAACGGTCAAAAAGTCAATATTTTTTTATTATTTTTATTTATTTATTTTATTTAAAAATCAATTAAAAATACTTAAAAATAACGTTTTTAAAATTAGAAAATAGCCTTAAGCTCACAAAAAATATATCCAATAATCCTACTAAAATTGATTAATAAAATCCGCTTATTTACAGTACCTTTTCGTTATTAATTAGGTTAGTTATTCTTCATCGATCAATCCTCTAAACTCGTGCGCATTCAACATCATTCACCGAACGCACCCAAGGTGAGTGAATCTCTACAAATTCCCCGTTTTAATCACGTTTTTGGGGTGTATCATGTGTCTTATTATTTATTATATTTAAACTATTGTGCATCCATCATATCCATGAACAAATGTGTATTCAACATGTATCAACTGTTTGTGTGGTTATTGTTTAGATTTAATTTATCATTTTCAGTACATACATTTTCATAGGCCGCCGCTCCCCATTACATTATGAGCGTTGAGCTGTTCCCCATTACATTATGAGCGTGAACCAGGCGTTGCCAACATACGATCAGCTCCGTTTGATTGAGCCTTGATCGCACATACATTATCATAGGCCGCCGCTCCCCATTACATTATGAGCGTTGAGCTGTTCCCCATTACATTATGAGCGTGAACCAGGCGTTGCCAACATACGATCGGCTCCGTTTGATTGAGCCTTGATCGCACAGACATTTATCATAGGCCGTCCGTTCTCCATTACATTATAAGCGTGAACGTGATGTTGCCAACATATACAGTTTCATTCATGTTATATATTCATGCAAGTTGGGTTGTTATGGTATGTTATGGTATGTTATTGTATGTTATTGTTTGGTTGTTGTTTGATATTGTATGTTATTGGTTTGTTATTTTATGCTATTTGTTTGTTATTGTATGTTTATTTATGTTTGTTCATATATGAATGTTGCACAATTTTTCCATATTAAACACAATAAGAAATAAATAATAAATGTTTTCTAACAAGGTTCACTCGCCAACTTTTGTTGATCCAAAAACCATTTTTACACATGATACAGGTGAACAGGATGAAGCAAGGAAAACATAGGAAAGTGCCTTAGAAGAAAATAATGAAGTTTAGATAGATGTATAGAACATGTTGTATTTGTATGATTTGATTGTATGATCTCCTTTAAATTGGAATAATAAATATGAAACATTATAATAAATGTCATGAGCTTTGATGAAAACCCAATCATGTCCCGATCACCTTTTCCGCTGCGGGTTGGGGTGTGACATGGTGGGAGAAGAGGAGCTGTACATGGGAAATGCTGCTACAGCTGATATCAAGGGAGAAGGTGATGTGATCTTAAAGTGGACTTCTAGGAAAGAGCTCACTTTAAAGAATGTGCTTTATGTTCCTGATTTACGCAAGAGTCTTGTGTCGGGTTGGATGCTTAACAAGTTTGGCTTTCTTTTGGTTTTTGAAAGTGATACTTTTGTTTTAAGTAAGCGTGGTACGATTGTTGGAAATGGTTATGCCCAAAATGGCATGTTTAAACTTGATGTAATTTCTATTAAGAAAAACATGAATAAAAGTGCTAGTACTTCTGCTTACTTGGTTGAGTCTCCTAATATTTGGCATGGACGTCTTGGTCATGTAAATTTTAATTCGATGCGTCGTTTAATTAAATTAGATTACATACCAACTTTTTCCAATGACTCTAATACAAAATATTAAACATGTGTTGAAGCCAAACAAACAAGATCATCCTTCAAATCAGTTGAAAGAATAACTGAACCCCTTGATCTGATACACACTGATGTGTGTGATTTAAAATCAATTCCTACCAGAGATGGTAATAAATATTTTATTACTTTTATCGATGACAATACAAGGTATTGTTATGTATACTTACTTAAGAGTAAGGATGAAGTAATTGACAAGTTTATCTTGTATAAAGCTGAAGTTGAGAATCAACTAAACAAGAAAATAAAAGGTGTTCGAAGTGATAGAGGAGGTGAATATGTATCACCATTTGGGGAAGTATGTGCAAAAAGTGGTATAATACACGAGTGTACCCCACCTTATACACCCCAATCAAATAGCATCACGGAGCGAATGAATCGTACACTAAAAGAAATGATGAATGCCATGTTGATAGTTCTGGATGAGCTAGGACATGTGGGGGGGAGGCAATTTTGTCAGCCAATTTTTTGTTAAACAAAATACCTTTCAAGAATGAGGATGTAACACCTCATGAGTTGTGGTGGGGACATAAGTCATCCTATAAATACTTGAAAGTGTGGGGGTGCCTGGCCAAGGTGATAGTTGCACCCCCCTAAGGCTCTTAAAATAGGGCCAAAAACTGTTGATTTCATTTTCATTGGATATGCTAAAAATAGTAGTTCACATCGGTTTCTTGTACATGAATCAAAGAATCCTGATATGCACAAGGACTCTATCATAGAGACAAGGCCAGGAAATGTGACTTACTTTGAAGAAGAGTTTCCAATGTTACAACAAACTATTGCGAGTTCTTCAAATCATGCAAGTTCGTCAACAATGGTTGATGAGATTGTTCGAGAGGAAACTCATGAACAATCAGAGGTTGAAGAGGGTGAGCCAAGAAGAAGTAAAAGGCAAAGGACTGAGAGTGACTTTCTTACATACATGGTTGAAAGTGAGCCTCAAACCTATCGAGAAGCAGTCACCTATTCAGACGGACCTCAATGGAAAGAAGCCATCAAAAGTGAAATTGATTCTATATTATAGAATCATACATGGGAGCTAGTAGATCTTCCACCAGGGTGCAAGCCACTTGGATATCGATGGATATTTAAGAAAAAGATGAAAGCTGATGGCTCTGTTGACAAGTATAAGGCAAGGCTTGTGATCAAAGGGTTTAGACAGAAGAAAGGTCTTGACTATTTTGACACAGACTCGCCTGTAACTAGAATAACCTCTATTAGATTAGTGCTTGCAATTGCAGCTTTGATAAATTTGGAAATACATCAAATGGATGTAAAAACTGCATTTCTCAATGGGGAATTAGAGGAAGAGATTTACATGGAGCAACCAGAGGGTTTCTCTACTCCTGGCCAAGAGGGCAAAGTGTGTAAACTCGTCAAGTCATTATATGGCTTGAAGCAAGCTCCAAAACAATGGCATCAAAAGTTTGACCAAGTTATGCTTAACAGTGGTTTCAAAATAAATGAATGCGATAAATGTGTCTATGTGAAAGACACTTCTAAAGGATATGTGATCTTATGCCTTTATGTAGATGATATGCTTATCATTGGGAGTGATGATAAGATGATTAGATCTACTAAAGACATGTTGAAAGCGAGATTTGACATGAAAGATATGGGTCTAGCTGATGTGATTCTTGGAGTAAAGATCATTAGAACCCAAACTGGTTTGGTGCTAAGTCAATCTCATTATGTTGATAAGATCATTCAGAAGTTCAATCCAGAAGACATGGGTGTAGCTCAAACTCCAATTGATACCTCTCAACATTTTTCAAAAAACAAAGGCGAGAGTGTTGCTCAGTTGGAATACTCAAGAATTATTGGCAGTCTAATGTATCTCATGTCATGTACTCGGCCAGACTTAGCATATGCTGTGAGTAGGCTAAGTAGATATACTAGTAATCCTAGTTCAGAGCACTGGAAGGGTATGACAAGATTATTAAGGTATTTGAGATACACGAGAAACTATGGACTGCATTATGGCCAAAATCCAGCCGTTGTGGAAGGATTCAGTGATGCCAACTGGATTCCGATACGAAAGATTCCAGAGCTACAAGCGTTATGTGTTTAGCCTTGGAGGAGCAGCTATATCTTGGAAGTCGTCCAAACAAACACTTATAGCTTGATCCACGATGGAATCTGAGTTTATCGCGTTAGATAAAGCTGGAGAAGAGGCAAAATGGTTACGTCAATTCTTGGAATATGTTCCAAGATGGCCTCTATGACGGCTATTTGTATACATTATGATTGCCAATCAGCTATTGGTATAGCTCAAAATGCAATGTATAATGGCAGATCAAGGCACATGCGACGTCGGCATAACAAGATTCGACAATTACTCTCAACTGGAGTTATCACGATTGACTATGTGAAGTCAAAGGATAACATTGCGGATCCGCTTACAAAAGGCTTAAGCAGAGAGGTAGTACATAAGTTGTCAATGGGAATGGGACTAAAGCCCTTGGAGTAAGTTTGTAAAACGGAAAACCTATCCTAGAAGATTGGATATCCCATGATCTAGGCTCAATAGGACCACCTAACTGTACGAATTGAGGTCACTGTGGGGGAGTACCTCAACATACAAAGTGAGTTACAAACTTCCTCGTCAGTTCCTACTTAAATCAGTGATATCAAGAGAGGTTAAGCATATAGCTTTTAATGATTTGTAAATCACCTATGTTAGAGAGAAGTGGGGTCGCTTCAAATGGAATTGAGGGCACAATTCCTAGAGCTCTCGCAGAACAAGGATAGTGATCCATGACCATAACGGATACAACTATGAGGGGTTAGCCAGACCATGAAGAGTAATGTGCGATGTGTAATAACGTCTACGTAAAAAAGGGGTTGGTTCAAGGACATCACGTTTACTAACTGCTAGGAGACTAAGTATATGTCACAAAGGAGGGTTCAAAAGGAAACTTACCTATCCTGCATTACTTAACCGCTGAAATTTTATTGTGACACTTGAGTGTGTGGGATGATCTCCATTCATGTGGGGGATTGTTGGAAATTATGATAAATAATTTAGTGATTAAAGCAAATGAATGAGAGATCATAAGCTTTAATTGTGTGTTGGAACTTGTGTTGGAACTTTAAAGTGTGGGGAGTTGTGTTTGTCCCACATTGGTGGAGAGATAAATCCTGTGTTGATTTATATCTATAATTCTCTACAAGAATGTATTCTTATGTAACAAGTCACACCCAGTGGCAGCCAGGAGGGTGCTAAGCACCCGACACGCGCATTCGCCCGCGCCCGGGACCGGGACGAGGGCGATGGGCGCAATGTGGCGCTTTTAGATGTGACTTGAGCCTGTGGTCTGGTGACTGTTTACATTCCTCCTGGTCAAGTGTATTAAGTTCTTAGAGTTCAATTAAGACTTAATTTTTTATTGAACTCTGTATTCAATTGAGACTTGTGGCATTCTAAACAGTAGATACAAAGCCTTCCTAGTGCTTTGTTTAGAAAATATACAGACCAAAAATCGCATGGTTGATTCTACACACACATCCAAATTTCCTGACTTTGAATCTCTACACAGTCTTGTTTCAGGTATTCTTTCAGGTGCTAGGCTAATCCCGGCAGTACAATCTGCTTAGACTGTTGTACCCTGGGAAACAGACGGGTTTACCTGGGTGACCCGAAATCTGTTTTAAGGGAAGCGTGATCTTCACGTGCCTCAGTCACCTTCGTTGTCATTTTTGTTGTTTCTTTGTAATGTTTTCTCAGTTTAGTTTTCTTACGTATTTCCATTCTGTATATTTCAATTTCGTATATATCAGGTATTTAAAATTTCATTAATAAAATTATTATTTGAGTTTGTATTGTGAACGGTTTCCGTATATATATATATATATATATATATATATATATATATATATTTCATTCTTATTGTAATCTAGCCCATAAATAAACAAATTCATGAATCTTTTTTTAACTATTATTAAGCCATAAACGTGGACAAGAGAATGAGAAAAAAAAAACACATAGATCTCACATTTACTATGTTTTATGGATTTCCCTTTTTATAAATAACAAATAAAATCAGATAAATATATATTATTAGTTATTTTATCTTTTAGATAATTAGTAATAATATTTATTTGATAGAAACTAAAAACCCCGTATGAACCAGGGTGTCAACCTTGTTGCATTGACGTGTTAAATTCTCAACTCTGTGTCGTGTGTTGATGAACTCAATTAAAATTGTGTCATGTTTCAGGCTCAACCGTTTTATATGTATCTATGAATATGAATAATGCCTAGTTACTAATAAATCAAAATTCTTAGAAATGAAGAGTTGATATAATGATTTAAAAGAGAATTAGTTTCACTTTTAGATGTAATCGTTTAGGACACATTAAAGATAAAAATATTTGATTTTGAACTTTAAATCTGTTCATCTATAAAATTTAAATATAAACTTTAGAAAACCTAAAATTGTTAGCATGTTATGTTTAAGTTAACTCACTTTTATACGGGTTATATTTAGATTGACCTACTTATTAGAGGATCATCATATCTAAATTTGTTGCTTTTCATGTAATGTTTAAATCATGTCAGGAATTTTCATCCCAAATATGAACATCCTGAAAATTTCATTATCCATAATTGATAATAATGTAAAAACTATTGTGACTGGATTATAATTATAGTAACATAAGAATCTATGTAGTTGTAATGGGACATACTTCTTGTTGCATAGTTACATACAAAAGGTTTTTCTCCCATGGGTCAAAACTTGAATGATACTCCATTTCCCGTGACATTCCTAAAGTTATTGATTGGGGCCGTAAAATAGTGTTTTACATCGTTTAGATCATTTGGTGTAGAGGGGTATGAAAATTGAGTGTTATTCGACATCTAATAATCACGTCAGCACTTTTTAGAAAAGTGACGTGGTGCAAAAGAGGGAGGAGTGGAACGAGGCGTGAAAAATGACGGTTTTTATGAAAAATAAAATAAAATAAATAAACATTAACCAATCAAAATCAACCCTAAATCCACCCACCAATGAAAAGTCGTCGCCTCACCTACACCCCCACACGATGGAGACCCTCAAGCCCCAACCACAACGCCGTGCTCCACGCCAGACACGGGGTGGTTAGCTTAAGGAATAATTAACCAAGTCCCGTTTATGCAAGCCATAGAAACTATGTACACTAAGACCACACAATGTGGGCGTGGAAATCTGGCGTGGTTTATGTTTGTTTAGATCACCAATAACTTCATCTCTCAATGATTCAACTTTAGGGCAGTTCGCAAGCCGAGACAAGCCAAGCTAGGGCAAGCTCGGGCTTAGCTCGATTCTTAACTGAGCCGGCTTGGCTCAGATTTAAAACCACGTTGAAAATCTAAGCTTTAGCTTGGCTTGGTTTTTCACTGAGCTATACCGGCTTGGCTTGGTTAGGCTCGAATTTGGAAAGAAAATTTGACACGCTACTTTTAAAATCCAGTAGTCTAAAATATCATTTAATGGTACAAAAGAACTCATCCAAAATAGGTTCTTTACGAACCGAGCCGATTCGAGCCAAGCTAACCAGCGAACCAAACAATAACCATTTTTTATAATATAGTATATGTATATAAAAATAAAGTATATTATTAGTAAACTAAGCTAAGCTAATTCAAGCCGAGCTAACGAGCGAGTTAAACAGAACCAATCTGGCTCTTTAAGAACCGAGGGGAGCCGGCTCGGCTTAGTTTCAATCGAGCCATATCGAGTGAGATTTTTTCGAGCGAAATTAAAACAAACTCTGAACCACGAGCTTCTTGGACAATCTTATTCCACTTGACACCTACCTCTTTTATAATTAATAAAAGTATTAAAACATTATAAATACGCAACTTTTTTATACATATATATCTTGTACAAAATGCTTTATGAGATTTAAAATAAAAAAGAAACTTTTTTTACTTTTCACCCAAAAGTATTTGCTAAAATACTTTTAACCCAAAGTATTTGTTTTTTTTACTTTTAACCCTAAACTTTTTATCTTTTGTTATCTATTCTCACAACTTTATTTTTACTTTTAACTTTGATCCTTTATAGTTTTCATTTTTTGCTTTATGATTCGTTCTAAATTTTGTGGGTTAACACATCGCAACGTGCGTGTATGGTGTAACGTTTTTACATTTCATTCTACATTTTGCGAGTTAACACGATGCAAGATGCGTGTGTGGTTCAACGTTGTTACATCGTCTATCATTTCCCCGCTTGACAGGTTCGACATAGCGTGCGAGTCCTAGATCGACTTAATAATTAATTTCCATGTTTAGCGTTTCGGTCTAATTTCTTCACATAAACACGTCGCAACTTCAGTGTTAGTAGTCATGCGGTAATGTAATATTGATGCTATTTAGCACGGTTTTACGCCTCTGACGCAACGCGGGGTGCTTAATACTAGTTTTACAATCATTAGTAGATCACTTATAACATTACAATATACTCTTAAACACACTTCCAAGATAAAAAAAGTACATTTCACTGTTAAAATATTTATATTGTATAAATTCATCATCTTACATTTTCAAATTAAATTTGTATACGTTGATGGATGTAGAAGAAAAATTAGAAGGGTATCATAACTTTTTTTTTTTTTTTATCATAAATTTATAAAATAAAAAAAAATACTGTATATTCAAAGGTATTTTGTACATACTCCCTGAGCCGTTAATAGGTCCGACCCTCTTCCCACATGCAAGGTTTCAACGCCTTTGGTCGGAAAGCTCTAGAGATTGAATCTTAACACATACTATTTTTTTTAACTTTAAATCCTCAAAAGAGAGATAAATTAGAAGCTCAAACTACAACAGAGCTTCTTGGTTGAGTGCCACAATTAACATCAATGTTTTCAGAACCAAATCGGATGTTGAACCGGTCTCCTTATCAGTCACCAGTGGACCAGTTAGACCGAATGTAAGATTAGAAATTTGAAAACATTGGTTAAATTGAAAAATTTAATCGAAATCCGGTTCACCCCTCTGGTTTTCCGGTCCGACCACAAGTTCCCGAACCAACCGACCGATTTGATAAAAATGGGCTTGATAGGGTGAACCATATTGGCTAGACACCCGGATCCCGTTCTAACCGGCGTGTCCAGTCTAGTTTTCAAAACACTAGTTAATATACCACTTAGTGGATCAGAGGGTAAACAGTTGGACCATTATGTGATTTTGCAAAATTCATTTCTTTCGGTAGTTGATCACCTTGGTGTCTATAGGGACGGATATAGCTTTTAAATAGGGTTAGCCCCTACTACCCATTGACGTTCCGGCGATAGTGTAAATTTTGAAAAAAAATTGACGTTTTCTCGATTATTACTCTTTTCATTTAAACGTTGCCCTATAAAGATTTTCTATATTTGTCTACACCATTTTTTCCTTTGTAGCTAGTGTGTGGAATGTGATTTTGTGGGTTGCTTGGTTTTTAAAGTAAAGTTTTGGGAGCGAGTCTGTAAAGATAATATTATTGTATGTATCAAGTAATTTTAACCAATGTGACATGGGTATTTTAAAAGGTACGTTCACGGAGTTTAAGTTGACTATTGCCATGCAATATAAACTAGTTAACGAGAAATGATGACTTAATCCATTCTCCATCTAGCAAGATCATAATCTTGCTCTCACGGTAATATATATTTTGGAAAATGAGTGAAAATGAGTTTTTTCATTAAATATTTTAGACATCAATAATAATATTAGGTCTTATATAAATAGTTATTCGTGAGTTTGTGTTCTATGTTGTGAGAGCATCATAACAAACTAAACTATGTTCAAAATGGAGCTAAGATAGGATGACAAAGATGAAAAATTTGAAAGAAAATGTAATAAGCTTTGTCAACTAATCCAGATAGGTGAAATAGGTGGGATGACAAAACTGGTGGGGACCTTTAAAGGTGTGAAGCACCCTAACTCGCACGTGGCGTGGGAGATGGGTGCAATATGACGCTTTGATGACACACCTTACACTTCGCACGCCTTTGTATATATGAAGGTTGGTTCGATGGATCTAGTTTGGGCCGGGTGTGGGTTCAGATGGTTCTGAAACAACTGGTGATGTCAACATGAGTGCGTCCATGAGCCGCCTTTGTATTTTTGTAGGTTGGTTCGATGGATCTTGTTTAGCAGTTGCGGATTTAGAAAAATTAGTGACATGCATGTGTGCGTGCTGACATCATCAACTGTTGTTTAACTATAAATATTGTAAAACGCCATCGCCTAGGTTTGAACCTGTGACATCCCTTCTAAGAAGCATGTGTCCTCTACCAGTTGTTTAGTATTGGCTACAACAATTGTCTAGTGTTGTTTGGACCTCGTTGTTTCAACTCCTATCTTGAACGAAAAATAATAGTTTTGACTACCACTGTAGTTAAATCCAGTTTATTATAAGAATTTTTTTGTTTATTATTCAATTAAACGGGTTTAATTGCTATGTCTGTATAAATGAACAAGGTTGTTCATTCTTCTACACATATACAATTTCATTGTTCCATGAAAAATTTAGAGAGGAACACTCTCTAAATTGTTCTTACACAACATCTTTCTATTGTATTGCTAAACACCGTTATACCCGGTGCAATCTCAAGCTTCAGGGCTATCTCTGGCAATACAATTATAGTTTCGGTTGTTGTATATCATGTAAACGAATGCGATCGAAAAAGAAGAGATGTGTGATATGTCTTAAGGGACCTATGTCTAATACGATCCCAACAAAAAAAACCATCTTTTTTTAGTGTGCTAAATGTTGCAGTCAAGAAGCATGGGTGAAGACTCAACGGGCTAAAGCACCCACCGAAGACGTGGTTTGATTTATCAGTTCGAAAATAATTTTTTTACTTTATATTCTTTGTTCATTTAGTTTTTTTAAATATTATTGTACTAGTCATTTCATACCAAATAAAGAGAGTATCGTTATTATTTATTTTATTATTATTTTAATACCACAATATATATAGGCCGGTTAACCTACAAAATGCCTGAGCGTACGATGCGTATGCGAGGCATTATCAACATGCGAAATTGGTTTATAACGTGCGACTTTCATTTCTATAGATAACATGCGACTTTCAAAATTGAGACTTCCAATGATATAACATGCGATTTACATGCCACTTTGAATAATATAACATGCGATTCAGAAATGTAATATAACTTGCAAAATTTATAGCATTAGATTTTTATAACATGCGAACTTGCCTCGTGTACGCAGCGTACGTTAAGGCATATTGTACGATATACTTTTCCATATATATATATATTGTATGTTAGAAACCATCCTTTATTGCGAGAACCGCGAGAACCAATATGAACACAACAAAAAATACCTAAAAAATCTAAAAAACACAAATTTAAAAAAAAATCGTTATATTTCATCACTAAAAAAAATCGAGTAACAATTATCGATACACATGTGCATATGTATCATTTCTTTGACAAATTCCGTAATACACTACTTTTTACATTACCAATATTAGAAATGCACATATGCATCTATATGTATAAACATTATATAACGTGTTGAATACAATTTTCCTTTCATCTATCATACCATCCATAATAAACTACCATTACCTCCTACCATCCATAATACAATATCATTACTAATATGTATGATATTTTCACTTTATGCATATGTACACCAACACCCTTTATACCATCCAAACATAATATATATATATATATATATATATATATATATATATATATATATATAATATACCAACTTGATAACATTTCATACTTACTAGTTACTACTTCCAAATGACAACATTTCATACAATATAGCATCCCACAAATCTATGAAACACAATACTGATAGCTTTAACATGTACATGTTGTACTTAACGGTCTACACATTTTAATGTGCATGCAATTGCAAAATAACCATGCATTTATAGTTCACGTAGTTGCATGCGTGCCATAATTACCCGCATGAGCGTTAAAATAAACTTGTGGATATGATATATTGTAACTTACAAGAATATCACATGAAAACACATCTTTTAACTATACAGTAAACTTGTGCAAGCTAACCTCTATCCCGGCACCTTCCTTAAACCCCTACTTAATAAGTTGATTCTATTATGTCATTTATTATCATTATTGCTCATTTTGTTTTCAGAGGTAATTTACGAAAACCTTAGAACCCTTCAAATAAATATCTTCAACAATTAAATATATTAATTTGGAATTCCAGCCGTTGAATTGACTTGCCAATGTTTGTTATTGAAGGGGTTGCCTAATCCTTCCACACTTGGCGTTTCCTGTCCCCGAAGCTCATAGATTCAGAATATAAGTGCGTTTGATACTGTAATCAACACCACAAGTACTTGTTAATGTAGGGCTATCTCAGTTGATAGAGGCTCTTACCTCTTAGTAGGAAATCTTGGGTTCAATCCCAAGCAAACAGTAGATTAATATTTATTTGGTTTAATTTCGGAGTATATATAAGCATTATTATTAAAAAAAGTAGTTAAAACGGGATCTATGAGAGAATGGTCCAAAAATGTTTTAAGCACTATAAATACCCATCTCTTCATATATCTTCATAAATAAGGGGGAATTCCATTGATGTCCTCGAATTGAAAAACCAATTACCACCTTTTACTCTGTCTCTCTCATTTATTACCCCATCTTTGACAATACGTGACATATTGTTAATGTAGTTGTACAACAAATGATTATTTTGGTATCTAAAGTATTATGTGACACACGTGACATTTATAGATATAAGGAAGAGACTATACGTAATGTAAAATCACATGGAGGTTGGCCATAAGGAGATTTTCATCACACACATAGGGTTGTTCGACTGGAGGTTGGCCATAAGGAGATTTTCATCACACACATAGGGTTGTTCGACGAGTGAGAGTGAACGTGTCTTTTCTCGTGTTTGGATTGTTTACAAACTGAACTAAGCCGAAATCAAACGAGTGTATTTTCAATCCGAGTATTTTTCGATCGAGCATCGAGTGAGCATCAAGCTCGAGCAATATGCATATCCCATAACAGGAATCCACCTTTGAATCAGCAAATTACAAAATAGGAATCGATGATTACTTGTGAATTGAGGATAGCAACTTTCAGATATTCGATTGCGAAGTCATGATGCGATGAAAGCGGCTGCTAAGGGTCAAGAGTCATCAAAACTCAAAATCGTGTTTTTGAGTTTAATTAGGATTTTAGATATTCACGAATTTAGTATTCAGTTGTTTATTGGGTTGGCCATTTAGAATACATATTGGGCTAGTTTAATAGTATATATAATAAGATAATAACCCAGTATATTAATAAGAATCAACATATGACTGTATGTGTGTGCATAATAAAAGCTTGAGCCAAACGAGCGAGCATCGAAAGGCGTATCTTTACTCATGTTTCGCTTGTTTTCAAACCAAGCTAAGCAAATCGGCTCATTTTTAACAAAGCCAAACCGAACGAGCGTATTTCCGAGCATTTTCGATTGAGTATCAACCAATTTGGACAACCTACACACACATACACACGTATAGGTTAGGATTGTGAGAGAATCACTTGGGTAATTGAAAACTGTAAGAACCATTCTGGACCACTCAATTTTTGTAAGAGGATTTTTTTAATTTTAATGATACACATGTGTACATACGTGTTTACAATTGAAAAATAAACAATGTACATATATGTTTGATAATGTGTGTGTGTATATATATACAAATGTGTATAAATGATTGTACATACATGTATATAAATGAATATTATGGTTCTCAACATGTTTTCTCTAATGTACAGATGCGTACATACGTGATTAAAATTGAAAAATAAGTATCATACATACATGTTTAATAATGTACACGTATATATACAAATGTGTATAAATGATTGTATATATATGTATATAAAGGAAGATTATGGTTCTAAACATGTTTTTTTTCTAATGTACATATATGTACATACGTGTTTATAAAAAAATATAAGTATTGTACTATGTTTAATAATTTATACACAAAATTGACAATGTACACGTATGTACAACTAAAAAACAAACTCTAGAGAGATCGTTTAACAAAAAAAATACCTTAGAGAAAATGAGTGGTGCAAAATAGTTCTCATGGTTATCAATTACCGCGTGTTTGTTTTTGGATCCATACTCATTATATAATCGGGACTTAGAATAGCAATGATTTGCAACCATGGAGATTCATATCAACAACATAGACACTAATTATACTTTACTCTATCTGTTAAATAAAAAAAATAAATTTTTGAATAATCAAATTTTAACTATCAAATGCCATAACTTTATTTTCAAAAAAGTCAAGCCGATGCTCTTAACACTTATTCCCTTCTCATTGTTATTAAGGATATTTACTTTACTTTTCATAAAAATACAAGTTAAAGCTAGGCCACTTGATGATGGCTGTGAGTGTATGTTTAAAAACATTTTCTGAACATCTCACTTAAAAAAACATGTCACAACTCGCAACAAGCTAATTTATAAAATATAAAACTTTCAACTTTTTCGTATTTATTGATGAATCATCTAGGGTTTTGTTAAAGTGTGGTATTTTCCACAAAAAAAAAATCGGTATTACCAATCTATGTATTGATGAAGTGGTATTTTCCTCTTAAAAGAAGTCGGTATTACCAATTCGTGGATGAAATCAAGATGTATAGGTTTTTATGGTTGAAGAATAAGTCAAAATTAGACATAGCAGACTAGTCCAATTGGTTTTCTTTTGATTTCTAAGTCTTGTATGTAGCGTCTTCTCCTTGTATATTCTTGTTCTCTCTTTTTAATAAAATTTGCCTATCAAAAAAATCTAGGGTTTTGTTGTGTACTTTTGTCAGCGTGTGGCCTATTCTCATCCATCAGCCAAGATGGCATAATTTCTATCAACATGAGATCTACAACTTAGCCCATAACATCCATAAAAATTGCACCTTCTTTACATCACATTACTAAAATATTATCATGCATGCCTAATCCTAACACCTTCTTAACAATACTTTACTTTAAAACTACCAAATTATTTATATAACATTTGAAACCATTACTGGCATGCATTATAGTCTAGAAACGTAGAAAACAGGTAAGGACATACAAACTTACCTTCAACCTTTTCCCAATGAAAACTATGGTAAGTTGATGAATGCGATGCCTGTAAAGGGCCATGATTTCTTTATTCATAGCATCAATCCAATGGGCATGTTTGCCAGCTGATTTAAACAATTTAGGTTCGGAAGAGGCAAATATGGCTAAGTGAAGACCATGCAAAGTATAAGCACGATCCAACCGGTGTTTTGGTTTAAAAATTTCGACATTGGAACGATGTATCATGGGATGGGATGGAGCAATGGGAGTGGGTTCCACAATTGGAGGATTTTCGAGAATGGGGTCGGTTTGAGTTGTATGGGGTTCAGTATTGGGAGGTGTGCCTAACTAGGTCTCGATTAAGGAAGTGGTGTGAGTTTGGGCTTCGGTGTGAGTGTGGGTTTGGGCTGATTCGGATTGGGGTTGGATGTTTAAGGGGTTCTGATGTGTAACACCTCAATCGGTGGCGGAACACGTCGAGGCGTATAGATTGCTCACAACTCATGGCACTAAAGTAAATTACTTAATCACACTAAATATAAGATTCATTACATGAAACAAAGAGCCTTAACAAAATAAATCATAACATAAGAATAAGTTTTATTATTTTAAACTAAGTCTCAAGCATCCTAAGTGTTTCAACAAGCTTGAAATCATCTTAAATTGCTTCACATGTATCATGTATGAAATAAAGAGTCCACTAACAAGTTGGTGAGTAGACATAAGTTTTGATACATACATTATGAATATAATAGCGAATCATAAGTACACGATATAATTTAAGCATATATAAATATACAAATTTGCATTTGATCAAACCTACACGACTCGAATCACAACGAATGAATGAATTCATTTTCGACACCCAAATACCAATTTGGGCCGGTAGTCAAACTAATAGCGGTATTATCTACTTTCGTAGGCTTGGTTTGTTAATATATATCCAACAATGAATAATCTTTAACACATAGCACAATTAAAAGATATATATGAATGAATTCACATGATTGTATAAAATGATTTATGATTGAATATGTATACATGATACACCTCAAAACAAATCAAATGAAAAGGGGGGATATGAATACTCACATGTTGTGAAGATAACCAAATACAACTTAAGATAAGTTGTACCATTTTGGAAATAAATTCAAATATTTACCCTAATAAACAACATATAATATATACAAGTATAAAATAAAAGAATAAAATGAATACTATGGAATGATGATTTCTAGGTTCGCACGATTTAGGTGGTTTTTAGTTTAAGTGTCATATATATATATATATATATATATTGTGTAGAGTTCAATTGAGAAGAAAAATTTTGTAAGAGTAAAAAGAATAACTTTTAAACCAATAGAAATTCTTCATTTGCTTCATTTAATGTGTGTATTTAATGTTATGAAAAAGGACATATAGGTAAATCTATAATTGTCATTAGTTAGCTTATTAATTAAACTTGTAACTCATTTTTTTTTCATATACTCTTTCAAGATAAAAATAATTTATGTTGTAGGACAATTTTCGACATATGTAGGATAAATTTAGTATGTGTAGGATAAATTTTGAAATGTGTAGGGTAAATTCCGGTAAATGTAAGACATATGTAGAATAAATTTTGAAATGTGTAGGATAAAATATTTTTACTTTATTAATGACAGATAACATAATTAATGAGAGGAGTTCTAAACTATTTAATCTTTATCATTATACCCTTCTTTTTTTTCTTCTGACATTAAATTTTTCTCAAATGAACCTTCCACTATATATATTTAGATACAAATAATGACAATTTGTATTTAAAATAATAGCAAATGAATATAATTGATTAAAAAGATATTATATATATTTTATCTTAAAAAACATTTCTACAAGTTTGATTTCATATAATATATTACATTTATTAAAAAAATACACGCGCACACATATATATATATATATATAGGTTGACTACGAATACATGCAACTAACGATTTAGACTAAACGTATGTCTAATGATATTAAACATGAATAATTGTCTAAAACAATTAAAGATATAAATTTATAGTTTTATAAAAATAGATTTTGGCTACAAGTATAGTTTATACAAACCAACTACATAGTAATAAAATATAATGTGATGAAAAAAAATTTAATTTAATAAATAAATATTTCTAATTAAGATATGGAACTAAATGTGGTGAAAAAATTATATAATAGTGTTTGTATGTTTAATAGTCCATATTTTTTTCTATTTCTAAAGTCATAACATGTGTGTATATATATATATATATATATATAGGATGAAGTTCATATAAAATTGACATTTTTTCGTAAGAAGTGTGAAAAGGCATAAGAATTAATATGTAGGCATCATGATTTGGACTTAGGCAAAATGTTTTGGCAAGAATAACATGAAACATTATGATATGCGTAAAATGCACCATATAAATTGTATCAAATACGTATAAAATCAACCTTTTTAGTACTAATGTTGAAAAAAGTGCGTTTGTTTGTATACTTTTAATTTTCAAGATTAAAAAAGCTTAATTGTACAAAAGTAACAAATTAACAATAAAAATGAGCATAAACATAAAAGACGGGAAGTGACACACTATACCGACCCTCC
The DNA here is from genome assembly GCA_947069175.1 of Scalesia atractyloides. Classification (NCBI taxonomy): domain Eukaryota; kingdom Viridiplantae; phylum Streptophyta; class Magnoliopsida; order Asterales; family Asteraceae; genus Scalesia; species Scalesia atractyloides. The sequence goes on along the minus strand of CAMTDV010000001.1, from coordinate 81,863,478 downwards.
AAGCTTCACCCCAAGACTAAAAACAACGAACCAGAAGTCCAGCACGAAATCGTGCCTTGTCGGCATGGGGTCGTGCCCCTTCAAGATACCAGATCAGAAGAAGACAAACAGATGCAGACAAGAGAAATGAGGTCGTGTCCCTTGGACACGGGCCGTGGTCAAGTTCCAGATTTGCATATCTAGGATAGTACAACAAGTACAATGGCCACGGGGCCATGCCGTTGACACACGGGCCATGTAGCTGATGGTTCGACTTTCTCATTAAATGAAGACAAAGAAGAAGGAAGACTCAGGGTCGTGTGAGGGGTCTATTTCCAGTTATAAATATGGGTGCTTGGTTTCATTTCAACTCATCCCTTGGCAAACCACTTCTCTCACACCTGCCACCATAAAACCACCACCATCCACATATTCATCCATCATCCATTCTAGAGTATGTGTGTAGTCTCCGGATCCAAGATTGATCGTAAGAGTTTTTTGTCAAACAAAAGGCCATGCTTGGCTAATCTCTTACATCACTTGGTGAAGACAAGTTATTTATGTATTACTTTTGATTTCCTAGCTTTGATTAACGTTTAAATTGGGTGTGTATTAATGATTTTAATAACTAGTTTTTTATATTGAAAGTGAATTTTATTCTATGATCATTCATGTTTCGTTGATTCACTCATTCGTGTCTTTGCGGTCTATATAAAGAGCGCTAACTGACATGAAGGGGGTTAGAAGGGTAGTATGGGTAAAGTTTTTGCCTCGTTCAGTGTATAGATCATGCGGGGAGTTGGTTCAAGCTTATTAGGACTTCCCTTGAGGCAGATAACATCAAATTGGGGGAGTAAGAATGGCTTGAATCCATTATAAATAAATTACTAGTAAAACTTTAAACTGGACTTGCGGGACCGTATTCCTGCTGACTCAGACCAATATGGCCGAGGGTAGCGTTGCTTCCAAAAGAGGGACATACCACATTTTGCATTAATAACTTAATTATCTTTCAATATTACAGCCTTGGGGGACTGTATCCCTGCTGACTCAGACCAATATGGCTGAGGGTAGTGTCAATAGAGGGACATATTACATTAACTAAGATAATCTCTTAAAAAACCCAAAGCATGGAAATCATTAAAGGATACGTAAATTATGAGTCGGAACCAAGTGATTCTATCTTATCTATTTGTTTCTTTTATTACTTTAGTTAATTCTTTATCTTTACTGATTAAAAACCTTTCCTAAAAATTTGATTAGATTAGACATCGACTATATTCTGGCATTAAAATCACTTGTGTCCTTGGACGATCTCGATGGGTGCATTTGCCCTAGCGTGTTGTAGAGATTGATAGTTGCATATCGTGTTTTTATAAATTTAAAGCTTGAATAAACGAGTGAAAAGTACTTAAAATATATCTAAAAATCACTCACGCTCGCATCACGTCACATAACAATATAAAACACAATGTAATGTATTATAGGCATGAAATTTAAAACACAACTAAAACACCCTACTTAACTTTCTTGGAATGGTGTTTTAAGTTTTAAGACCAAAATTCATTGTATTGTGTTTTATTTTCTTGCCTAAAAACCCAAAACATCATGCCTAAGTTCAAAACATGATGCCTACATGTCAATTCTTATGCATTCTCACACTTCTTATGAAAAATGTCTTTTTTTTACAGAAACCTAAACCCATATATATAGTCGAATATGTCCAAATATTTAGTTATTTCTAAATAAATTATTTTTAACCAGTTAGTTTAAGTCCAACATAAATTCATTAAATTTATGATTAAAATATCATGTCTAAATTGTTTACAACTAAAGACATAAAATCTAATTCAACCAAAATGCAGATTCTAGCATTTATATATTTTGTATAAAATACAATTAATATAATAAGCTACATTTAAATTAGTAATAAATATATTCTATAACTTTCTAATAATATTATGAAAATTAATAAATTTACTAATCTAGAATAATCAACATGAATTTTCTAGCACGATTAATCTAATATAATTATAAAGATTAACAACCAACTTATGACAAAATAAATCCTAGAAAAATAGTCAAACTTAATTTATATAATAATTACTGAAATTACATCATGAAATATGTCTAAGATAATCATGGAACAATTTAATTGGTTTAATCTATAAAAATCCCCAAATGCTAAGCACCCTATAATTCATGCAAATCTAAACGAACTACAATTGTTTATATCTAATTTATGCAAATCTAAACGAACTACAATTGTTTATATCAACAGAAATTCATAGAGGGTTTTTGTAGAGAATGAAAAATGAAGTGAAATAGGCTAAAGAATTACCTCAAACGACTTAGAATTGAGTTCGAATCGTTTGAAAGAAGGTTGGAGCCCTAAATTTGTGTTTTTCAAATTGCAGAGGAAATGAGTGAATTAGGAGTGGGATTTTGTGTAGAGATGCTAGAAATGGTATTGGAAGAATATTTGGGTCTTTATTTAAAAAAAAAAAAACTTAGAATTGATTATGAGATTTAAGTGCGTTTAATGGGTTTTGAACAACACCGTAAATATGGTGATTATGAGTGCATTGATTGTGGGATTTGACTAAGAATGGTGTCTAGGTTCATTGGGCATGAGTATTTACTTTTTCTAAACTTTATATAACTAAAAAATATTATTATGTCTTTATTGTATAAAACATTTAAAATCAGATTTTTATAAGAATAAATTTAGAATATAATTTTAAATGAAATAATGTTATATATACATATACGTATATATATAATTATTTATGAATAAAATATTTTATAAAATACAAAAAAATATAAATAAATAGCAATAGAACTTTGATATGATTAATTGAATTTAAAATCGATTATGAAAATGGACCCTGTTTACAAGTATGGATAGTTGACGAAAGTCACATGATGGGTCGGTGGGGATTGAGCTTCATAGGCTGATGTGGAGGACTTAATTGGTTCAATTGGGGTTGTGGGAAATGAGATCACAACACTAATCAAAAGGTTATGTGGCCTGATTTGGTTGTGGTTTGGATAGGGTGGGAATATGTGAGAGGTTTGAAGAAATATGGCCAGAATAGGTGTGCCATGGTAAAGAGTTTAGATTAGGATGAGGGTTATCACCTTGAAATGAAAATTTAAGATCGTCAAAGCGAGCATGTCTCGTGATATACATACGAGAGGTGGTCGGGTCAAGGCATTTGAATCCTTTAATTGAGTGCAATACCCCATGAAGATACACGGGAAACTTTATGGTGATAATTTAGGAGTTGAATAATCCCGTTGGTAGGGATAAAACAGACAACCAAACACTCTAAAATTTATTGTAGTGGATTGCTTAAAACATAGTAGCTCAAATAGCGACTTGCCATCTAAAATTTTAGGTAGAATGAGAATATAAATGGTAGTGGTAAACGCTTTCGCCCAATTGTAGAAATGAACATAACTGTTGAAAAGTAACACCAACCCGGTTTCAACAACATGTTGATGCTTCCTTTCCGCATGCCCGTTTTGCTGAGGCATGTTATGTCACACCCCGGATTTCCAACCTCGAAATCCATACACCGGTGGGCCCGGGTGGGGAGTATCGTGATGTCACTTGATAATCATCATAGTCAATTAAACACGGCATAGCGGAAGTCTTGGAGTAAAATTACTATTACAAACCGAATATTCGAAAATACAAAATAATATACAGGCTCGTAATAGAAGATCCACAGGCAGATCATAAAATGTACATGGAAAGAATACAAAACAGACTTTAGGCAGATTTAGGATTTGCAAGATCCTCTATCACTACCGAGCAGCTTCCGGCCTATTTCGTATTGTACCTGCAGTTTAGTCTTTGGACGATACATCAGCTTACGCTGGTAAATACACCCAACTGACTCATTTTGAAAACTTTAAAATGGTTTTAAGTGCAAAACGGCACAAAATCTTTTATTAACTTGGGAAAGTTGACCTTGCAACCTTGTATCAGATTCACATGTTTGTCCATACATACAGGGCCCAGTACAGAAACCGAGACATGATTAAATACACACCACTCAGGACTCACGGAAGAGTCATCCCCAACGTCTTGGGAACATTGCATATGAGTATCAAAAGGTGTATGCCTACACCCCGTGCTAAGGTCGTGGCCAATAACTAATGTATTGAGCCCAGGATATCCAGGACACGGTAATTTAACCCCCGATGTTTAAGTTATCAAACAAAACTGATTAAAACGAAATATGCAGGTTTACTAGCCACGAGCGGGCATTCAATTGACCCCATTTTGGACCAAGCTGTAATAATTTACCGTATCCCAAGCCCGTATAGGAAAAATAAGTTGATAGTATTTACCTGAGCTAGTCTTCTTCTTTTATTTTTAAATAACTCAGCCATATACAAAAGTACAAAGTGCATATAGCATTTACCAGGGAAGGCTCTAGTCTGGATTATGGCATAAACTAGCCAATTAAATACTAACGGTCTTATAAACCGAATAGTGTACATGATCATTACGTATAACACTTGATTAAACAGTGATCGGATAAAATGTAGTTGAAACCCAACGAGTACCTTGAATTTTATAATATGGGTAAACTATATACATTCTGGATTTTGAAACTTAAATGACAAAGTTAAACACGTTTCGGTTAATTTCCGTAAAATAGTTATATATACGTAACTATGCGCTTAATAGCGATATCGGCTAACCGGATAAGTCATGGACAAGTTCTATATGCCATTATACATTAAATAAGTTAATATATCAACTTGTATGCCCGTTAAGGTTTTAAAACGAAATTTACGCCTTATAGGGGCATTATGGTAATTTTATACATAGTTTATAAATTATTTGGGATTCTGAGCTTTTAACATGTACCTACTGTAAATATGTTTAAAATAAGTTTTAAAATCAGTAGGTATCAAGTTTTGGTCAATAATATGGTTTAAAACCATACTATGCGCCGAAACGGCGCTTATGTCGTAAAATGACGTTTTTAAGCGATGTTTACGAAAACTGACATTTAGATCAGATTAAAATGTTTAAAATATGTTATTTAATATAACATATCAGTAGGTAAATGATTTACCTTGAAAAGATTGATTAAAATCATTTTATGAGTCACAAGGACTAAAACCGTCATTTATCGACATAGTTTAAGGACCTGCTTGAAAACTCAGTTTATAACTTGGTTTAACATCCTAAATAATCCTACTTATAATATTACATCTGTAGAAAACTCATTTTCAAGTTCATTATCATTTAAAACCTTGTTTTATGCAAAAAGGGCATTTTGGTTAAAATGGCATAATTATGGAACTTGCACATAAACTTGAATTCTGATTATTATCATGTAATATAACCTTAGAGGGTTATGCTATATTATATTATGATCATAATGCAACTTTATATTAGTAGGTAACTAATCTAAATCGGGTCAGAATCGAAAGTCAAAGCAGAAGTCAAACTTCGCGACTTTCGATTGCGAACCGACCCAGGAACTGAAATTGACGAGCCGAACATGTTCATACATGTTCTAATAATTATTACCAACTTGTTTAAGTGTCAAAACAGGTTTCATAACATATATAAGATCAATTTATCATTTTTCAAAAAAATGGCCTGTTTGACTTTTTATTTACATAACTTTGACCCGTCAATTGGTCTAGCAAACGTGATCTTCAGGAGGTGCCCTTTATAGGGACTAACACCAACCTTATTACGATCACTTAGCCATGTTCATTTTGAACAATGGCTGGACAATAATGGTCTTTACCGAAAGTCAAAGCGTTTTAACGAAAACGCTTGACTTTTGGCTATAAAGGCCTATAAACGAAAATGCAAGAGCAAGGAACACTAACAAGAGGTTCCTACAATGCAAGAGAACTAAGTTGGATGCTCCTTTTAGCTAGAAACTTCCAGAGGAAGGAGAAGAGTTATGTTTTAGAAAGGTGCAAGTTCAAATGGTGAACTTGATCACCTATTTATAGTTGGAGAGCTCAAAGGAGGTGAAACCAGGTGTTTAGGGGTGTAAGAAGAAGCTTACAAGTGTCCCAAAACGTGGTATAGCAGTTTGGGAAGCCATGGTTTCGAGTTAAATGGTTTTGGAGTTTTGCTTGGTCTCCAAACAAAACTTTCTGTCCCAGAGCCTTTCTCGCGCCCCGCGATAGACCCAGGCCTGGTCTCTCACGGCCCGCGACCGCCCTTAAGCCAGTTTCAAAAATTGACACTTTTGACCCCTTAACTTATTAAAGCTTCTAAAAACCATTTTAAACATCTTTTTGGCACTTTTAGCCCTCCGTAGCCAATACTTGGCATACCCGGGATTATGCCCCGACATTGTCGAGCTCTCAGTTCGTTAAAAGGTCACTCAGAGGTATAAATTAACATGTTGACACTTTTAATCCCTCCATTATCCAACTTTCACATATTTACAAAATTGAACTCTCTCGTCCAATAAACGGGACATATGAGAGTTTAGGACTTCACAGAGGATCACTCAGAGGCATATTACAAGCATGTTGATTCCGATGTCACTCAGAGGCTGGACATGTTGACATATCAGTCACTCAGATGCCAAGTTTCAAGCATGTTGACATATCAGTCACTCAAAGGCTAATGATTTAAGCATGTTGACATATCAGTTACTCAGAGGCTGTTATTTAGGCATGTTGACATCGGTTCGTCACTCAGAGGCTCAACTTGAGCATGTTGACGCCTTTAGTCCTTATTGGTCTTTAATAGACTATTTTTTAAAAATACAACACGTGTCACTATACTATTGGACACGATTTTATAGAGTGTTACATGTTAGGACACGAGCCACAGTGAAACTAATACAAAAGCTAGGTTGGGAAAATAATACATCAAGATGATTATCAATTGTTAACTGCTTAAAAGTAATGCCAACCCGGCTTCAACAACATGTTGATGCTTCCTTTCCACATGCCCATTTTTCTGAGGCGTGTTAGGACACAAGACACAGTGAAAATAATACAAAAGTTAGGTTGAGAAAATAATACATCGAGAATATTATCAGTTGTTAACTGCTTATGGATAAAAGATATTTCATGAGTAGGGACCACCAAAATGTCATTTAAGTGCATTTCATTAGATATTTTTGGGTGACCAATATATGAAACAATGAGAGATTTGCAAAGCATGACCTTGGAATCACCCGAATAGGTAGCAAATTTATGAAGGTTGGTAGGAGAGTTAGCCATGTGATCAGAAGCACCCGTGCCAGCAGTCCAATCAGAACCGGAATTAGTCACATGACACTAAGCTAGAAAGGATTTTGCCATATTTGAATCGGAGGCAATAGATTGTTGAGCAAAGCTAGCAAGGTTAGGACACATAATAGCATAATTGTAACACCTCGTAAAACCGTGTCCAATAGTATAGTGCCACACGTTGTATTTTTAATTTAAGTCTACTAAAGACTAATAGGGACCAAAGGTGTCAACATGCTCAAATTAAGCCTCTGAGTGACTGTCTGATGTCAACATGCAAAAACGTAAGCCTCTGAGTGACTGATATGTCAACATACTTAAAACAATAGCCTTTGAGTGATTGATATGTCAACATGCTTAATCATTAGCCTCTGAGTGACTGATATGTCAACATGCTTAAACTTGGCCTCTGAGTGACTGGTATGTCAACATGCCTAGTCTCTGAGTGACATCAGAGTCATAATGCTTATAGTGGGCCTCTGAGTGATCCTTTACGAAGTCCTAACTCTCATATGTCCCGTTTGTTGGACGAGAGGAATTAAATCCGTAAATCTGTGAAAGTTGGATGATGGAGGGGTTAAAAGTCTCAACATGTTAATTTATACCCCTGAGTGACCTTTTAACAAACCGAGAGCTCGACAATGTCTGGGCATACTCCCGGGTATGCCAAATATTGGTTACGGAGGGCTAAATATGCTAAAAAGGTGTTTAGAAGGTTTAATAAGTTAAGGGGCTAAAAGTGTTAAACTTTGAAACTGGCCATGGAACGCTCGCGGGGCGCGTGAGGCCTGTGTCTGCAGAAAATTGCCTTGGCCTCTACATGAATTGCCAAAAACCATTTGATTCGAAACCATGGCTTTCCAAACTGCTATTACACGTTTTAGGACACTTGTAAGCTTCCTCTTACACCCTTTAACACCTGGCATCACCTCCTTCAAACTCTCCAACTATAAATAGGTGTCAAGGTTCACCATTTGAACTTGCATCTTTCTCATTCACAACTCTACCTCCCTCCTCTAGAAGTTCCTAACTGAAAGGAGCATTCAACTTAGTTCTATTGCATTCTAGGAACCACTTGTAAGTGTTCCTTCCTCTTACATTTTCGTTTATAGGCTTCTATAGCCACAAGTCAAGCGTTTTATGGAAAATGTCTTGACGGTTAAGACCATTATGGTCCAGCCATTGTTCGTAATGAACATGGCTAAGTGATCTTAATAAGGTAGGTGTTAGTCCCTGTAAAGGGCACCTCCTGAAGATCACTTTTGCTAGACCAATTGACGGGTCAAAGTTATTATATTAAAAAGTAAAACATGCCATTTTTCGGAAATGTTATAATTTGATCTTATATATGTTATGAAACCTGTTTTGACACTTAAACAAGTTGGTAATAATTATTAGAACATGTAAGAACATGTTCGGCTCGTCAATTTCAGTTCTAGGGTCGGTTCGCAACCGAAAGTCGCAAAGTTTGACTTATGCTTTGACTTTCGATTCTGACCCGATTTAGATTAGTTAGATACTCATCTAAAGTGCATTATGATTGTTAATGTAGTATAACCCTCTGAGGTTATATTACATGATCATAATCAGAATCTGAGTTTATACACAAGTTCCATAATTATGCCATTTTGACTGAAATACCCTGTTTGCATAAAAAGAGGTTCTAATGATAATGAACTTGAAAATGAGTTTCCTACTGATGTAATATTATAAGTAAGATTATTTGAGATGTCAACCCAGATTATAAACTAAGGTTATAAACAAGTACTTGTATTATGTCGATAAATGACGATAAGGCCCTTGTGGCTTATAAAACAGTTTTAGTCATATGTTTTTAAGGTAAATCTTTTACCTACTGATATTTTATATTAAATAACATATCTAAGACATGTTAACCTTACCTTATCATCACTTTTCTTTAAACATCACATAAAATCGTCATTTTACAACATAAGCGTCGTTTCGGTGCATAGTATGGTTTAAACCATATTTATTAACCAAGACTTGTTACCTACTGATTTTAAAACTTATTTTAAATATTTTTCACAGTAAGTGCATAACACAAACTCAGAATCTCAAATAATTTATAAACTATGTGTAAAATAACCAAATTGCACCTTCGGTGCATAGTTTGGTCATAAAAGATAAATTACACATATGATTAATATCCTACTGATATTATATCATAAATAAGTTATTTTCCAGAATACTTATAGTTATAACATTAAATTATATTCAAGTTCCTTTTATGAGATATGAAATTACAAAAATGCCCATATGAGGCATAGTTTCATTTTGAAACCTTAACGGGCATATAAGTTGATATCCTATTGATATTACAGCTTATTTAAAGTGTAATGGCATATAGAATTTGTCCATGACTTATCTGGTTACCCGATATCGCTGATATGCGTACGGTTAAGCATATGTAACTAGTTTACGAAAATTAACCGAAACGGGTCTAAACTTGTCATTTAAGTCTAAAAATCCAGAATGTTTAAAGTTTGTCCATATTACACAAGTCAAGGTACATGTTGGGATTAAACTACATTATATCCAATCATCGTTTAATCAAGCGTTATACATTTTGATCAAGTACGCTAGTCGGTCTAAGTCTATGACTTAAATAAGACCGTTAGTATTTAATTGGTTAGCTTATGTCATAATCCAGAATAGAGACTTGCCGGTAAATGCTATCTGCACTTAGTGCGTTTGTGTACGGCTGAGTTAATAAATCTTGCGTTTAAAAGAAGACTAGCTCAGGTAAATACTATCGACTTATTTCCCTATACGGGCTTGGGTTACGGTAAATTATTACCGCTTGATCAGAAATGGGATCAATCGAATACCGGATTGTGGCTAGTAAATCCGCATATTCTGTGTTAATCAGTTTTGTTTGATAACTTAAACATCGGGGGTTAACTACCGTGTCCTGGATATCCTCGGCTCATTGGAATAGAAAATGGCCACGAGCTTAGCGCGGGTGTAGGCATACACCCGATAGACGCTCAAAATGCATTACCCACAAGGTTGGGAAGAGATGACTCCTTCGTGAGTCCAAAGTGGTGTGTATGTTAATCATGTCTCGGTCTCCGTACCGGGCCCCGTATGTATGGACAAACATGTGAATCTGTTAACAAGGTTGGATGGTCAACTTTCCTAAGTTATAAAAGATTTTGTGCTGATATGTACTTAAAACATTTTGTTTAAATGTTTTCAAAATGAGTCAGTTGGGTGTATTTACCAGCGAAAGCTGACGTATTTTCAAAAGACTAAGCTTGCAGGTACAATACGAAAATAGGCTGGAAGTGCTCGGTAGTGATAAGAGGATCTTGCAAATCCTAGATCTGCCCAAAGTCTGTTTTACATTCTTTCTTTTGTACAATTTACGATCCGCCTGTGGATCTTCTATTACGAGCCTGTATATTATTTTGTATTTCGAACATCTGGTTTGTAATAGTAATTTAAATCCAAGACTTCCGTTGTGCTGTGTTTAATTGACTATGATGTTATCAACTTACGTCATGATATTCCCCACCCGGGCCCACCGGTGTTCGGATTGGTTATGGAAAGCCGGGGTGTGACAGGTTGGTATCAGAGCCAACGTTTGAGAGAATTAAACACTAGCCTTTTGTGTTTAATCTCAAACTTACACAAGCACATTCCTTAGACTTCCGAGTCTAGGCATTGACCTAGGATTACTCATTTCATTATTAAGTTATTAGTATTGTTTTTTAATTGATTTTTAACAAGAAAATGCCGCCAATAGTAAGAGGAGGAGGAAAAAGACCAATGATGGGAGGACCTTCAGGACATATCCCTTCACATCCCATCACCCGAACCCTTATGAAGATTCAAGGGATTCATGGCCATTATCGCAACATTCACCTACTCATACTCAAAATTCGTATCATTCCTATCATTAGCATCATTCACACCACTCTCACAATTCCCATCATTCTTATCATGATGAATTTAACCCCAACCAATACTTTAATACACCCCCAGCCGACCAAAACCAGTTAGACCAACCCATTTCCATGGACGAAGACTCCGATCCAGAAATGCTGCCGTCAGGATCACACACGCATCCCATAGAAATCTCAAGCAATTCAAACTCTTATGCCGGATCGACTTATCAAGGTCCTAATGAGTGGGACCAATATTGGAACCAATTTACTTTTGCTAACACTCCTTCTCATCATTCCCAACCACCTCCCGTGCAAGAAGATGTGCACATGGAACCGGTGGAACAATCCCAATCGCCACCCGAACCGCCAAGAAGGAAAAGAGGAGCACGTATGTTGGTACGTGCGGGCCAACGGTCGGGATCCTTGCCACCTTTGCCCAAACCTTAGCCTACTATTCACGAGGACCCACAAATGGGTGGACCCTCTAATGCGTCACCTATGGTAGAACCAACACCACCGCCAATGGTTCAACCACCACCATCGGGTTATAATAACCCTATCCCAACATATCCAGATACGTCTAGATATGATCCTTTTAACCCAACTACACCTGTTGATTACGAAGCATTGTCACATGACCCTTACATGCAAGCGGTTATGCATAACACACTTTACCCATCTCCTTTCCCATATGCTTATCCACCTACTTGATATCCAAGTTATGGATACCAGTATCCTATTATGCCACAACCACAACGACAACCTTCGCTGCCACTTGAGACCATTAACGAGGCCTTAGAACGAATGAAAGAAATGCAACAACAAGCGGAGAAAATGGAGAAGAAGACATACAAGTTCTTCAAGAAACTCTCCAAACTGGTTAAGGGAAAGAAGGACGAGTGAAGTCTCTTCTAATCTATGTTAGTCCCTGCGAGGAAATTGTTATTTCTTTAGTCCCTGCGTGGACATTTTTATTTATGTAATCCTTGCATGGACAGTTTATTTAATTGTTTATATGTAACACCCTGTAAGATCGTGTCCAATAATACAGCGACACGTGTTACATTTTTATTTTTAGTCTATTAACGACTAACAGGGACTACAAGCGTCAACATGCTCAAACTAAGTCTCTGAGTAATCTTCTGATGTCAACATGCATAAAACATAGCCTTTGAGTGACCATTAGTGTCAACATGCTTAAAACTTGGCCTCTGAGTGACCGTTGTGTCAGCATGCCCAACCTCTGAGTGACATCAGAGTCAACATACTTAGAATGAACCTTTGAGTGATCTTTTACGAAGTTCTAACTCTCACATGTTCCATTTGTGGATGAGAGGGATTAAAACCGTGATTATATAAAAGTTGGACATTGGAGGGATTAAAAGTGTCAACATGTTAATTTATACCTATGAGTGACCTTTTAACGAACCAAGAGCTCGACAATGTCCGGGCATAATCTCGGGTACGCCAAATATTGGCTACGGAGGGCTAAATATGCTAAAAAGGTGTTTGAAGAAGGTTTAAAGAGATTTTATAAGTTGAGGGGCTAAAAGTGTCAAACTTTGAAAACTGACATGGGGCGCTCGCGGGGTGCGAGAGGCAAGGCCTTGGCCTCTCGCGGGGCGAGAGGCCTGTGTCTGTAGAAAATTGCCTTGGCCACCACACAAAGTGCCAAAAACCATTTTTTCGAAACCATGGTTTTCCAAACTGCTATGCCACATTTTAGGATACTTGTAGGCTTCCTCATACACCCCTTAACACCTGACATCACCTCCTTCAAGCTCTCCAACTATAAATAGGTGCCAAGTTCACCATTTGAACTTGCACCTTTCTCATTTTCAACTCTTCTCCCTCCTCTGGAAGTTGCTAACTGAAAGGAGCATTCAACTTAGTTCTATTGCATTCTAGGAATCTCTTGTAAGTGTTCCTTACTCTTGTATTTTCGTTTATAGGCTTTTATAGACAAAAGTTAAGCGTTTTACAGAAAACGCCTTGACTTTCGGTTAAGACCATTATGGTCCAGCCATTGTTTGTAATGAACATGGCTAAGTGATTGTAATAAGGTAGGTGTTAGTCCCTATAAAGGGCGCATCATGAAGATCACGTTTGCTAGACCAATTGACGGGTCAACGTTATGATGTTAAAAAGTCAAACAGGCAATTTTTTTTCAAAAAAAATCATAAAGTGATCTTATATATTTTATGAAACCTATTTTGACACTTAAACAAGTTGGTAATAATTATTAGAACATGTAAGAACATGTTTGGCTCGTCAATTTCAGTTCTAGGGTCGGTTCGCAACCGAAAGTTGTGAAGTTTGACTTCTGCTTTGACTTTCGATTCTGACCCGATTTAGATTAGTTACCTACTGATCTAAAGTTGCATTATGATAATAATATAATGTAGCATAACCCCCTGAGGTTATATTACATGATCATAATCAGAATCTAAGTGTATGCGCAAGTTCCGTAATTGTGCCATTTTGAGCAAAATGCCCTTTTTGCATAAAATAAGGTTTAAAAGATAATGAACTTGAAAATAAGTTTCCTACTGATGTAATATTATAAGGTAGAATTATTTAGGATGTTAAATCAGACTATAAACTGAGTTTAGGAACAAGTTCTTGTAATATGTCGGTAAATGACGATAAAGCCCTTATGGCTTATAAAATGGTTTTAATCATATCTTTTCAAGGTAAATCTTTTACCTACTGATATGTTATATTAAAATACATATCTAAGACATTTTAATCTGAACCTAACATCAGTTTTCGTTTTAGATAACATAAAATCGTCATTTTACGACATAAGTGTCATTTCGGCGCATAGTGTGGTTTTAAACCATAACTATCAACCAAGACTTGTTACCTACTGAAACTTATGTTAAATATTTTTACATTAGGTACATGATACAAACTCAGAATCCCAAATAATTTATAAACTATATATAAAATGGCCAAAATGCCCCTTTGGTGTATATTTTGGTCATAAAATATAAATTACACATATAATTAATAACCTACTGATATTATATCATAAATCAATTATTTTTCTAGAATACTTATAATTATAACATTTAATTATATTCAAGTTCCTTTTATACGGTATGAAATTACAACTTAACGGGCATATAAGTTGATATCCTACTAATATTACAACTTATTTAAAATATAATGGCATATAGAACTTGTCCATGACTTATCCGATTACCCAATATCGCTAATATGCGTACGGTTAAGCATATGTAACTAGTTTACGAAAATTAACCAAAACGGGTTTAAACTTATCATTTTAAACTCAAAATCCAGAATGTTAATTGTTTACCCATTCTATACAAGTCAAAGTACTTGTCGGGTTTAAACTACATTCTATCTGATCATCGTTTAATCAAGCGTTATACGTTTTGATCATGTACACTACTCGATCTAAGTCTATAACTTAAATAAGACCGTTAGTATTTAATGGTTAGCTTATGCCATAATCCAGACTAGAGCCTTCCGGTAAATGCTATCTGCACTTAGATCATTTTGGATACGGTTGAGATATTAAATCTTGCATTTTTAAATCAAGATTAATTCAGGTAAATACTCTTGACTTATTTTCCCTATACGGGCTTGGGATACGGTAAATTATTACTGCTTGGTCGGAAATGAGATCAATCGAATGCCAGATTGTGGCTAGTAAATCTGCATATTCCGTTTTAATCAGTTTTGTTTGATAACTTAAACATCAGGGGTTAAGTACCGTGTCCTAGATATCCTTGGCTCATTACATTAGATAATGCCCACGACTTTAGCGCGGGGTGTAGGCATACACTTGACAGAGGCTCAAATACAAATTACCCAAGACGTTGGGGATAAGAGGATCTTTGCAAATCCTTAGTAGTGAAAAAAGAGGATCTTGCAAATCCTTAGATCTGCCCTAAAGTCTGTTTTATATTCTTTCTTTGTACATTTGATGACCTGCCTGTGGATATTCTATTACGAGCCTGTATATTATTTTGTAGTTCGAACATTCGGTTTGTAATAGTAATTTTACTCCAAGACTTCCGTTGTGCCGTGTTTAATTGACAATGATGTTATTAACTGACGTCACGATACTCCACACCCGGGCCCACCGGTGTATGGATTTGGATAAGAAATCCTGGGTATGACAGGTTGGTATCAGAGCCAACGTTTGAGAGAATTAAACACTATCCTTCTTGTGTTTAATCTCAAACTTACACGATCACATCCTTAGACTTCCGAGTCTAGGCATTGACCTAGGATTACTCATTTCATTATTAAGTTATTAGTATTATTTTTGAATTGATTTTTAACAAGAAAATGCCGCCACGTGTACGAGGAATAGGCAAGGGACCAATGAGGGGAGGACCTTCAGGACATATCCCTCCACATCCACATCACCCAAACCCCTATGAACATTCGGAGGATTCATGGCCACTACCACAACATTCACCTTCCCATACCCAAAATTCTTATCACTCGTACCATTCACATCATTCACACCACTCTCACCATTCACATCATTCTTATCAGGATGAATTTAACCCCAACCAATACTTTAACACACCCCCAGCTAATCAGAATCAGTTGGATCAACCAAACCCAATGGACGAAGACTCCGATCCGGAGATGCCGCCATCAGGTTCAAATATGCACCCCATTGAGATATCGAATGATTCAAACTCCTATGCCGGATTGCCATATCAAGGTCCTAATGAATGGGACCAAAATTGAAACAAATTTACCTTTGCCAACACTCCTTCCCATCACTCTCAACCACCTCCCATACAAGAAGATATGTTGATAAAGTTTTGTGTCTGTCGCTTGTTCTTAGTTACAGTTGTAATTGTACGGTCTTTGCTCAAGTGTCTGTATAGGTTTCGTCATGTCGAATAGATCGAGATATCCTTTTATCTTGATCTAGTATGACATCTTAGCTTGTCTGTGTTAATTAGTTGCATGTGTGCATACTGATAAGTCTTGTAGACGTCATGTCTACACACGTTCTCCAAGAATCAGGATTCTGTGCGAGTCAGTGGATTTGTATGAATCAAGGATTTTGTGCGAATCACAGGATTCGTACGAAACAGTCTCAAGTAACAAGTGAGTTACTTGTTTCGTACGAAACACCTGTTCCGTACCAATTCTTTTGGAGATGTGTCTCGTGTGAAATATTGTTCAGTATGTCTAGACTCGTATTTTGTACGAAACTAGACAGACACTATATAAGCAGACATGTACCTCTTAGTTGGTGTTGCCTAGTTAGCTAGTTGGCCAAACACAGCAAGTTTGTTTGAGTCATACGAGCATTGTGTGTATATGTTTGTATTTGTTCTCAATCATTAATCAAGATAGTGAATCTTTGGTTACCCCGTGTTCTTTACTTTGCTTTGGTTGCATGCACACTTGGATTTCGCACTTGTGTGTGTGTCATATGAACAAGGAACTGGTTTAACACCATCCGCAGGTGGACCTACAAGTGGTATCAGAGCTTTGGCTCTTTTCTTGTTCAAAACTGGGCTTAGTTGTGTCTGAGCTAGTTTGAAGATTTCTGAAGTGTTCTTGAGCCTCCAGCAGAAAACTTAAGTTTTGGATAGATAACTAACTTAAAACTTGGTTAAAATCTGCTGCATGTAGAAAATTTTATGGTAAAATTTTTATGAAGAACACCCTTGAAGAAGAAATCTGCAAAAAAATTTAAATCTGATTAGTTTTGGTAGGGTTGACATTTTCTGACTTGGATCTGGACCTGGACTGTTGACTGATTAAAATCTGTGTTTTAACTAAAAGTGGGTAAGACAACAGGTAATTTCGAAAAAACAGGTCTACACAAGAAAGGAAATTTCTCACCAAACCATTTCTGAAAAGATTCCTCTGAAAAACGCTGAACAAAACAGTTTGTGAGACTGAAAATATTCGTGCGAATCATTTGACCCGCACGAACCACCTGATCCGCACGAAACATCCTTGTTTCGTGCGAAACAGTTGTCTCGCACGAAACTGTTTTTGATTGTTTTTCGTGTTTTTCAAAGCTTTGTGATTTTAAGAATTTGTCATATTTTCAAATTTGAAAATTTTAAAAAGGTAATTATAATTTTGAAACTTTAGACCTTTAAATTTTCATTAATCAAGAAAATATAATGAGTTCTAACCCGTGGGATTGGAGTTGTTCAAGCTCAAATAAGGAGTCTTCGCAAAGCTCTGCAACATCATGGGTAAAATCTTTGATGTCTCAACATACTGCAATGATCTCTGCAAATCAATGGGCGTGTGTTGCGAATCAAAATCAAAGCATCCAAACTCTGTTAATGAGCGAAAGTGAAACAGGGAGTAATAACCGACAGCCAAAGTTAAATCACATGAACGATTATCCTTCATGGAAAAGTCATTTTCATACGTATGTTCTCGGTCAAAACACGGAATTGTGGACGTGTTTTACTACCCCCTACAATGAAGCACTTGAAGAATCTGGATCAAATCCAACCACTTTGGCCAATCTAGTCGAAAGTGACAAGAAAGCTTACGATCTAGAGAAAAAGGCATTTGCTATCCTCACACAAGCTCTGCATAAAGACATTTATCATTAGTTTGTGTATTGTACTACAACGAAAAATTTGTGGGACACTTTGGAAGCAAGAGTGAAGGTAACGCTGCTACCAGGAAGATTCGGCATGATTTGCTCAAGATAGAGTTTGAAGGTTTCATGTTCATGGAGAACGAAACCTTAAATGATATGACCACTCGGTTTTATCATCTTCTCAGCGAGATGTACTGGTATAAAGTGTTAGCAGCACCACAAGAAATTGTGATACGATTTGCTGATGCTTTACCTCCAAAATGGGGTCAATTTATTGATCTATTAAAACATACAGGTGTTTTGGACTCAATAAGTATTTATGAATTTGTGCAGAAACTGGAGAACAAGAATGAAGAAGAACTCCGGAAGGCACAACGAGTCTCTGCTCCACAAAACCCTGAGATGTACTTTGGAAGTATAAATGCAGGTACAAGCTCAAGCCAGCAACTGAAGCTGTAAACCGTGTTTGTGTGAAACGTGAACCCTTTTCTACCCCAACCAGTTCAACAAGTCAGTCTACAGGTTCGAGTAATCAAGCCTATGGATAGACTTTTGATCCAAAATCCTTCCTTCCACAGCCAAGGGATTTAGAGCATAAAGCTCCACAGCAAGCTCCTCAACAAGCTTTCTATGGAAACAACAGTCAATCGGAAAATCCAAACACTGTCAAACTTGACACGTCAAATATCTCCAAAATCAACGTAGAAGTTGCACAGGAACATGCAGAACTTCTAAATACCATGGTTAGTGCGTATTGTGGTTCAGTTGCAGGTCAAATAGGGAACATCAATTTGACAAACGAAGACTATGAACAAATTGACCGAGATGAAATGGAGCTGATAGATATCAAGTGGGCATTTGCAAGCGCTATGAGAAGAGCGAAGGATTATATGAGAAGAACGGGTAAAACCAGTTTGGAATGCAAGAAGGATACAAAATACGGCTTTGACAAAACCGCCGTTACTTGCTTTAACTGCGGAGAAAGAGGTCACTTTAAGCGGGAATGCACAAGACCCAGCAAGGAAGGAAATCACAACCCCTTTCGAAATCAGTCTCAACCATCCAACACAGCACAGTACAACAATGAAAAAAGAATAGTAGCTGTTGGCAACTCTAACAACACCAATCAGTCAGGACCTTCAAACACGCATAGAGCTTTGGTAGTTCAATCTGATGAAGGATGCGATTGGTCAGTACAGTTGGGAACTAAGAACAACGGAAGAACTGCATGCTATGCGAAGATCGTGGATCAAATCAAGCATGATAACAGCATCAACACTCCAAATAACGATGATACATCTGGGGATGCTGGCAGTTCTGATGAAGAATGTTCAGGTTCAGATGGTTATAGATCTGATTCCGGTGTGAAGAAAGGAAGTGATGCTGAGGTTGAAGAGTTGCTGAGTGAAGCTGAGATGTTGAAATCTGAAAAGGTAGGCATGACGAGGAATGCAGAAGCTGCGGAAAAAGAGACAGAGACGCTCTGGTGCAGCTTTTCCTCATCACACTGCCTTTATGGAAAATGTTGAAGGTTCTTCAAAACAGGTAAATTCTGACCCTCCTACTGTTTGCAATGACTGTGTTGAGTTGAAAATAAAGTATGAAACCGTCAACAGTCATAATCAAAATTTTGTTCTTGAACTATCAAAATGCAAAGAGGCAAACTTGGCGCTAACTAGAAATGAAAAAGAATTCAATTCTATAATAGAAACCCTTAGGAAAAGTGTTTCTGAATTGACAAAACAGTTTTGAATAAACAGACAGGAATTAATAACTACATTAATCTCCTAGAAGAAACAAAGAAAGAGTTAGCCATCACCAAATACGAATATGATTCGATCAAACGCAAATTGGAAAGTTATTCTAACTCCCAATATGTGCTTGATCATATTATTGAAGTTCAAAAACTAAAGGGAGATGCTCAATGCATAGGGTATAAGTCGTGTCCACCCCTAATGAAACACAACTATACCAAAATGCTTGATGAAGAGGAGATGCCTCGATTTAAACACTCTGTACCTTTGAATCCTGAGGAATTCGCAGCCGGGTTAGGGTTCAAACTAGGCAATTCCTCTCAAGAACCAAGCAAGCCAGAAAGTTCATCATCTGATGAAGAAGAGGATGATACATCAGATGACGAATCAAGAAATGATGATCAGGATCAGCTCTTGATGAAAGGAAAAGAGTAGAATTGTCTGCTACTCCTAGTACTCAATCTGTTGAGAATCAAGAGACTGTTCCTAAGAAATCTGTGAAGACAAGTGTGTCTACACACGAAGTAGATAATGTGTTGTATACTTTGGTTGGAGATAAGAAAATCTATTCAAACAAAGATTTTCCAATTAAAAACGTAAATCCAATCTCTATAGATCAGGTGTTTGAAAAGTCAAAAACCAAACCTTTAGAGAAGAAAAAGCCCACAAAAACACAACCATTATCCGCTTCAAAAGAAAAACAATGGAAGCGAGTTGAAAAGCCTACAGTTTCTCAACCGAAGGTTGAAGCAAAAGGCTCTCGTTACCAGAAAAAGGCTAAAACTGTAAATTTGTGAGTTCTAAAGGTACCGATAAAGTCGAAACTTTTCAAGGAAAAGCTAATGTTGATTTTGTAAAAAAAGTTAAGATTTTGAAAAGAAATAGCCAAAACAATTACACCCAACACACTGATGGATGTAATGAAAATGAACCCAATACCTCAGGATCCACAAATTCAACATCAAGCCGAGAAACACGATCTCCTAGTTTTGTTGAAAGGAGAACATGTTTCAAATGTGGAGAATTTGGCCACATTATAAACGATTGTCAAAATCCAGCCAAATCAAGATGTATAGAGAAAACCCCTCATGAACCAACTTGCAAACGTAAATTTGTTTCTCCGACACAAGATAAACGAATTATTAAAGATCAAAAAGAGAAACAAAAACGTAAACAAGTAAAAGCAGTTGAGAAAGCTTTAAAATCAGATTCTTCGAAAAAGGATCAAAGATCTTCAAAGTCAATAAAACCAGACACTGTTAAAACTGTAAATAATAGTAAATCTGGTAATAAACAAGGATCTTGGAAACAGAAGACCGGTAATGGTTCAAAAGGAGTCTCTCAGTTTGTTAATCATCAAGAAATTGAGATTACATTTCTCGATGATTAGGGACGACCCAAGACGACTAAGGCTTGGGTCCCCATCTCAAACTAATCTTGTTTGTGCAATGTGCAGGGTGTTCCAGGAGGAACTGTAAACAGTCATTGGATTGTTGACAGTGGAGCATCAAGGCACATGACGGGCGACTTGCGGCTCCTATATGATGTGAAAAGTATTAAGGGTGGTTATGTTGCTTTTGCTGTAACAAAGGTGGATGCATCACTGGAGAAGGAATGGTCTCCAATGGTGTTGTGAGCTTCGACAAGATCAATTAATGGATTCTCCTGTCGACTCCAAGAATTAATGATATGTATATTCTTGATATGAGCCAAGCTATTACAACATCTACACAAGTCACATGTTTTGTCTCCAAAGCCACCAAGAAGGAATCAATCTCTTGGCATAGACGTATGGGACACATTCACCTGAGGAAAATGAACTATTTGGTGAAGAACAATCTAGTGACTGGTGTACCAGTGAAGAACTTTCATCTTCAAACGTTTGTGTATCATGCCAGAAAGGGAAGCAAGCAAGAAAGTCCCATCCCGTGAAGAAGATCAACACTGTGAATATGCCACTAGAACGTCTTCATATGGATCTCTTTGGACCTATGAAACACAAGACTACCTTTGGTGATTCTTATTGTCTGGTAGTTACTGATGACTATTCCAGATTCTCATGGGTAAACATGCTGGCACACAAGGGTGAAGTTCCTACTATCCTCAAGAATCTCCTGACTCTGCTAGAAAATTTGTACAATCTGAAGGTAAGGAGAATAAGAAGCGAGAATGGCACGGAATTCAAGAATCAAGTTATGGACGAGTACTGTTCCTCAAAGGGTATTCTGCATGAGTACAGTTCTTGATACACTCCACAACAAAATGGCGTCGCTGAGAGGAAGAATAGAACTCTCATTGAAACTGCAACAACCATGTTAGTAGAATCAGAACTTCCCGTTCAATTTTGGGGAGAAGCTGTTGCTACTGCGTGCTACATGATGAATAGAGTTCTGACGGTGAAGAGACATGGCAAGACATATTTGAGTTGTTATATAAAAGGAAACCGGTTATTTCTTTCTTAGAACCTTTTGGAGCTCCATGCACTATGATCGACCCACATGGAAAGTTTCGTCCCAAGGCTATCGAAGGTTTCTTTCTT
This sequence comes from Scalesia atractyloides, assembly GCA_947069175.1. Taxonomy (NCBI): domain Eukaryota; kingdom Viridiplantae; phylum Streptophyta; class Magnoliopsida; order Asterales; family Asteraceae; genus Scalesia; species Scalesia atractyloides. Next base: position 81,841,473 of record CAMTDV010000001.1, on the reverse strand, counting down.
GGATATGCTACTCGTAATTTCTGGGTGTGGAATTTGTCTTCGAAGAAGATTGAAGAATGGGTGAAGTTAAGGTTCAGAGATATACAGAAGCTACAAGAGCTCCGGGTGCTCCTTGGATGTTTGACTACGATGGGCTATTTGACTCCTTTAATCTGCCAACTTTTGATGATGCAACAGCTGCTGCTCTGATGTTATTGGAAAGTGATACTGCAGTAGACTCAACATTAGTTCGACCAATTATTGTTAATCCTCAAGTGTCGACTTCGGTTAACAATCTTGTTCAAAATGAGGAATTCGAAGACGCTGCGGATTATAATGTTTCATCAGAAGATGATGAAATTTACCGGTAAATCTGTCAGAAATGGTTAAAAGCATAGAAAGAAGATTGATAAGTAGCTTTTACTTATGATGTATCGGTAGGCTCACAATCAGACTAAAATGTGCAGGTTGATATAAACCTAACAGACAGAACGCCAGGTGGGAACCATTCATTGGCATATGGTATTGGTACCGAAATTTCGTTTGATAGAGTGCCGAGGTTCTGAGATATACGGTCTTTATGCTGGCTTATCATCTGGGTATCATGGTTGAATCTTTTGCCAAAAAATAACGGTGGCGCAAGTCTAGAACTTCCATGATATCATACATACGTGTACATACTGCATTCGACCTTCAAATAAGTGACCAAAATATCACATGCCCAAAATAAGTGATAAAATATCACAGCTTTATGCGGGATCTAAGTTCGTCTCTTTGTTGGTACGACGGTACTAACCGGTTCACGGACTTATTCTTGTGCCCTGCATCCAAATGAAAATCAAGTTCATCATCAATAAGTGATTAAATCACAAAGGGCTTGTTTTCAATCAAAAATAAGTGAGTATCTCACATCATTCATATACGTCAAAACAGATGATAAAGAAGTATACTCACCGGTAAGATTTTCTCTCGTGCATATCTTGATACGGGAATGTGTCGTGATGTGGTTGAACACCTGCTAGTAAGTATAAAACCATATCTTAATCATATCTCCTAGTCATGATTACATCTGATAAGTCTGAGCTTATGTGGACAACAATACCGATAATCATAGTTGAATACTTATCTGTTTAATTTTGAAAACCTAATACCGTCTTTGACAAAGATTAAAATGCTAGTATGATTCTTTTACCTTGAAACTCGAAAAAGATTGTTAAATAGATATATAGTTTATCTGTATATTTAGTCTTTAAGTCTAGTTTACTTAGTTGCTTATGTAATTACTTTTTGAAAGTTAGCCAAAGTTGATACTCGAAAATTTTCTCCCAAGATACGCCAGAAAACCATCTGCTTGATATCCCAACTTCATCAAAATAATATCTTGCAACAAGTAATCCATCAAAGAAATCTGAAATTCGTTTGAGTGTGTGTATCTCATACGAATGAACCTAGTCATGTGATTTGACCTGGTCACTTGTTTTTCTCAAATCTACTGCTGGAATTCATACGAGTGTGTGTATCTTGTTCAGGAAATACAAACATACGAAGAATTTATGATAAGTCTTTCGTGTGTATTCCCTGAGAAAGTTGTGTTCTAATTATATTTGTCTATTGAGTACAGATTTATATAAAAGAACATGAACAAAGACCAGCAACAAAGAAATCTGACAAGTCAGAAGAGGAAACAAGAAAGATTTGAAGTTTCTTAGAAGTTCGAAGACCTGATGCTCTAATCATTGGATAGCAGATCTATCAATGAATAGCAGATCTTCAGGGGACTTTGTTGATACTCCAAACCATTCTATGTGAAGACCAAAGTCTGAAGACCAAAGACCGAAGACCGAAGACCAAGCAACATCCAAGGGGGAGTTTGTTGATATAGTTTTGTGTCTGTCGCTTGTTCTTAATTACAGTTGTAATTGTACGGTCTTTGCTCAAGTGTCTGTATAGGTTTGGTCGTGTCGAATAGATTGAGATATCCTTCTATCTTGATCTAGTATGACATCTTAGCTTGTCTGTGTTAATCAGTTGCATGTGTGCATACTGATAAGTCTTGTAAACGTCATGTCTACACACGTTCTCCAAGAATCAGGATTCTGTGCGAGTCAGAGGATTTGTACGAATCAAGGATTTTGTGCGAATCACAGGATTCGTACGAAACAGTCTCAAGTAACAAGTGAGTTACTTGTTTCGTACGAAAGAAGTATTTCGTACGAAACACTTGTTCCGTACCAATTCTTTTGGAGATGTGTCTCGTGTGAAATATTGTGTTCAATATGTCTAGACTCGTATTTCGTACGAAACTAGACAGACACTATATAAGCAGACATGTACATCTTAGTTGGTGATGCCTAGTTAGCTAGTTGGCCAGCCCAGAGAGCTTGTTACCCATTGAGTTGGTTATCTCTGTAGACGAAGACACAAGAACACATCAAGTTTGTTTGAGTCATACGAGCATTGTGTGTATATGTTTGTATTTGTTCTCAATCATTAATCAAGATAGTGAATCTTTAGTTACCCCGTGTTCTTTACTTTGCTTTGGTTGCATGCACACTTGGATTCCGTACTTGTGTGTGTGTCATATGAACAAGGAACTGGTTTAACACCATCCACAGGTGGACCTACAAGATGTCACATGGAACAAGTGGAACATCATCAGCCGCCACCCGAGTCGCCGAGGAGGAAACGAGGAGCACGTATGTCAGTACGTGCAGGTCAATGGTCGGGTTCGCTACCACCATTGCCTAAACCCTACCCCCACCATTCAAGAGGACCCACAAATGGGTGGACCCTCTAACACCTCACCTGTGATGGAACCAACACCAACACCTACAGTTCAACCCCCACCATCGGGTTATAGTAACCCAATCCCCACATATCCAGATTGATGTAGAGTAGAAAGGATAAGTAAGATCAATCACGTTGATTCTATGAATACCCGTGATGAACTTGTCCCAACCCCAAAATTCAACCCAAAGGGTACGGAATTTGAAGTGAAAAATTGTTTTTCCAAAACTGAAATCTGATCATTATCACCTTATAACCATCATCTAAATAGAGTTATAAATTCGAAACGGGCCCCAAAATACACTCGGGCCAAAAACTAAAACAAAACAAAAGTTGGCAAAAAGCCCAAAAAAACATAAAAATGAAAAATACTCATAGAAATAAGCCTTTTTTGGGCCCGAACGTCCACCCAAACCGCCAAAGGCCATTTATAGCAAAATGGGAATTTTCCTCACGATCGTTTTGACTGGTCACACGCCCAAAACAGACCCCCGTAGCCCAAGTTAAAGCTATTTTAGTAAAGCCCCATTTATCACGCGATCTTGGGCCTCCAAATATAACATGGCCCGCTCCTCCACACTTGGGCCCGCATCACAGATACGTCTGGATATGATCCATTTAACCCGTCTACACCAGTAGACTATCAAGCATCGTCGCATGACCCTTACATGCAAGCGGTAATGCAAAACGTACTTTACCTGTCTCATTTCCCACTTTCTTATCCACCTACTGGATATCCAACTTATGGGTACCAGTATCCGGTTATGCCACAACAACAACCAAAAACTCCGCCACCACTTGAGGCAATTAACGAAGCCTTAGAACAAATGAAAGAAATGCAAAAACAAGCAGAGAAAACAGAGAAAAAGACGGACAAGTTCTTTAAGAAACTCTCCAAATTGGTTAAGGGAAAGAAGGATGAGTGAAGTCTCTTCTAATATATGTTAGTCCCTGTGAGGACATTGTTATTTCTTTAGTCCCTGCGTGGACATTTTGTTTTTGTAGTCCTTGCATGGACAATTTATTTCATTTTGTTTCTAGTATTGTAATTTCTATTGAAATTTGATGAAGTATTTTTGGATCATCCTCTTCAAATGAGCGTCTCGATTTTACTTGAAATTTGTGCTCTGCGATATAATTCCAAAAAGATCTTAATGGTTTTGATTAGCCAAGTGGCATAGACCACACAATTGGCCAACATTATAAATGATAGTTAAGGATAAAAGGGTCTTCTATCATGATAGTTAAGGGAAGTTATCCTTCTATCCAGAGGTGGTGGACTATGTTCAAGCCTCCTAGTCGTTAAGGTCAGTGCGACCGTGACTATTAATCGACCATTAGGATAATCTATATTAACATTCAAGTAATGTTAATACTTTTGGTTGTGTGACTTGAGGAACCACACTAGCCTTCAAGGTGATGGACTATGTCCTAACCTTATCTAGCCTAAGTGATCGAATTTGATCCTGGCTAATATCATCAGTGTGATGATTAAACATCCATTAGTGATGTATTTCCCTTGAGGCTATGATTAAACATCCATTAGTGATGTATTGCCCTTGGGGCTATGATTAAACATCCATTAGTGATGTATTGCCTTTGGGGCTATGATTAAACATCCATTAGTGATGCATTGCCCTTGGGGCTATGATTAAACATCCATTTGTGATGTATTGCCCTTGGGGATATGATTAAACACCCATTAGTGATGTATTGCCCTTGGGGCTATGATTAAACATTCATTAGTGATGTATTACCTTTGGGGCTATGATTAAACATCCATTAGTAATATATTGCCTTTGGGGCTATGATTAAACATCCATTAGTGATGTATTGCCTTTGGGGCTATGACTAAAACATCTATTAGTGATGTATTGCCCTTGGGGCTATGATTAAACATCATTTAGTGATGAAATACCTTCGGGCCACAATTTAACATCCATTTAGTGATGATTTGCCCTTGAGCAATATTATATTATCAAATGACAACGACAACTATGGTTGATATAAACCCCTGTCCATTTTTTATGTCCATTAGTGACAGGCCAATGTGCCATATATTATGTCCATTTGTGACAGGCCAATGTGCCATTTATGTCCATTAGTGACAGGCCTTTGTGCCATAATCATATGTCCATTAGGGACAGGCCTATGAGCCATATTTAAAATGTCCTGTGTGACGAGCCTATGGGCTATTTATAATTGTCTATATGACAATGACAGTTGTGACATTACAATCCACTGTCCAATAATATATGGACTATGTCCAAATTGTAATTTGCCTTTGATGGTCCTTTTAAGACCTAGGCCAAATATAGATATATTAAGCCTAAGAGTTGTGATGTTATTCACACTAGCTTGATTAGCAATGGATTGTCATATCTAATGTTTACAGCTAATATGGTTATTAATACCATGTCTTAAGGAAGTTTTATTGGTGTATAGAACCAAAGCTCAAAGAATGGCTAACTCGGATGAGGCACAAAGTAGCCACAGGATATTGACTCTATCAATGCTGAAAACAGAGCCATTAATAATGATAATTTCCAAGCTCGCATTGAAAGGCCATAGAAAATCTTAAAGAGTCGAGTGCTACTTGCTCTAGACCATTATCGATTACCCCATCCTCAGCTGATAAGGAGAGCTTCGTTCACTCTTCGAATGCGAAGAGTGAACCAAAGAAAATAGTATTTGCTGATAGGTCCCGTTCTTTTAAAGATGGATGTACCTATAAATATTTCGTCTCCTGCAAGCCACGAGATTTTAACAGGGAGAAAAGAGCTGTGGAAGCCCTACAGTGGCTGGATGAGATGAAGACAATCGTAGATATCAGCAGCTGTGCTAATAAGGATGTGGTCAAATATGTATCATAGTCCTTTAAGGACGATGCCGTAATCTGGTGGAAAGCTATGATCCAATCTACGGATAAAGTTCACCTGTACAACTTAGGATGGCCTAATTTTGTCGAATTAGTCAAGGAAACTTACTGCCTACCTCATGAGGTGGAGAAATTAGAGACAGACTTTTTATCTCTTTCAATGAAAAACCTAGATTGTCGGAAGTACGTTTCTGACTTTAACTCCCTATCTAGGTTAGTTTCCTATCTGATCACCCCTTGAAACCAAACGCATTGCGCGTTTTATCAATGTGTTAGCTCTTGAAATTAAGGGTATGGTAAAGGCTGCTCAGCCTTGTACCTATAGGTCCGCTATTGACCTATCCCTATCCCTCACCCTTGATCTAGTGAGACAAAAGTCAGTTAAATCTGAAAATGACGGGAAAAGAAAGAGAGAAGATGACAACTCCCAAAGATTTAATAAGAAAAATAAAGGGAGATTCGGGTTCAATAGGAACTAAGACAAGTCGGCTGTGATGCCAACATGCAAAACTTGTAACCGCAGACACTGGGGGCAGTGTAATTATGGTCCACAAGCCAAACCCTGTGGTATTTGTAAGAGTAAGGGGCATAAGAGCCTAGAATGCAAGGATCTTAAGGATGCTGTCCGCTACGTCTGCAATGAAAAAGGGCATATTAAGACTAACTGCCCTAAGAATCTGAAGAGTAATAATGCGAAGCTTAGAGAGGCCAAGAAGGGGAATGCTCGTGCCTTTCAGATGACTGTAAGAGAGGTTGTTAATGACAACAATGTCATAACAGGTACATTCCTCAATAACGATATTTATGCTAGAGTTCTTTTCAATTCGGGTGCAGATAAATCTTTTGTTGATCAGAAGTTTAGTAAACTATTAAACTTGCCCATAAGAACTCTAGATATAACATATGAGGTAGAACTCGCTGATGGGACATTAGAGATAGCATCTTCCGTTCTTGATGGATGCTCAATATCCATTAAGAATCATTCTATCCCCATTACTCTTTTGCCAATGAAATTGGCAGGGTTCAATGTCGTTTTAGGCATGGATTGGTTATCCCATAACCAAGTCTGCATTGCCTGCGATAAGAAACTCATCGAAATTAAAACCCCATCTTGTGAAATGATCACCATCATTGGAGATTCACACTATGGATTGCCAGACAAAGTATCGTTATTTAAGGCGTCCAAGGGTTTAAGGAAAGGTTGTGTCATTTACAGGGCACAAGTCACTATCAATGAACCTAAGCCGAATATTCAAGACCTCCCAATTATTTCGGAGTATTCCGATGTTTTTCTCGAAGAACTACTAGGTCTACCTCTGGATAGGCAAGTAGAGTTTAGGATTGACATCCTACCTGGATCAGCACCCATAACTAGAGCTCCATACTGATTAGCACCAACGGAATGAAGGAATTGAGGACTCAGTTAGATGAACTCTTAGAGAAAGGCTTCATTCAGCTTAGTTCCTCGCCTTGGGGGGTTCCAATTCTTTTCGTTAAGAAGAAAGACAGTTCAATGCAGATGTGTATTGATTACCGAGAGCTGAACAAGTTAACAATTAAGAACCGATATCCTCTACCCAGGATTGACGATTTGTTCGACCAACTTCAAGGGGCTAGTTATTTCTCTAAGATCGATTTAAGATCAGGATATCATCAGTTGAAGGTTAGGAACAAGGATGTTCCTAAAACTGCCTTTAGAACCTGATATGGTCACTTTGAATTTTTGGTGATGCCTTTTGGGCTCTCAAACGCACCAGCAGTATTCATGGATCTTATGAATAGAGTCTACAAACCGTATTTGGATAAGTTTGTCATTGTCTTCATAGACGACATACTTATCTATTCCCGTAATCAAGTTGATCACGAGAAACACCTTCGGTGCATTCTAGAATTGCTAAGACAGGAGAAGCTTTATGCTAAATTAAGTCCAATTTCTTGGACATGTTGTAAGTGAGCGTGGTATCCAAGTGGATCCCGCCAAAATATAAGCCATAATGAATTGGGAAGTGCCCAAGACCCCATCAGAGATTCGCTATTTCCTAAGATTGGTTGGATACTATAGGAGGTTCATAGAGAACTTTTCAAGGATAGCCACTCCTTTAACTACCCTGACCCGTAAAAATGTTAAGTATAATTGGGATGCGAAACAACAAGAATCCTTTGAGATTCTAAAACATAAATTGATCAATGCTCCTGTGTTATCTCTACTTGAGGGTATTGAGGATTTTGTGGTCTATTGTGATGCTTCGCACACTGGCATGGGATGTGTGCTAATGCAAAAAGGCAAGATAATTGCCTATGCATCACGACATTTAAAGGTGCACGAAAGGAATTACACCACCCATGATTTGGAATTGGGTGCCGTTGTATTTGCACTAAAGCTATGCAGACATTACTTATATGGTACAAAGTGTATTATATACACTGACCATAAGAGTCTCGAGCATCTGTTCAATCAGAGGGAATTGAACATGCGACAGCGTCGTTGGATGAAAACACTTAATGACCCTGATTGCGAAATTCGCTACCATTCGGGCAAGGCAAATGTAGTTGCTGATGCCTTAAGTCGCAAGGAACGGGTTAAGTCTATAAGGATTAACGCCAAAAGCATTGAGCTTAGAAATAGCTTAAGTGAGAAGCTATTAGATGCGCAAAAGCAAGCCATATTAGAGGCTAACATTCCTAATGAGGAGGGATTAGGCGGAACTATTGATCAGTTAGCGCTTGGAAAAGATGGAATTCTTAGATTTAGTGGAAGAATCTGGGTTGCAGTATTTGGGGGGACTTAGAGATCCACTCCTCCAAGAAGCGCATAATACAAGATACTCAGTTCATCCTGGAGGTGACAAAATGTATCAGGATCTAAAAAGGAATTATTGGTGATGGGTTTGAAGAAATCCATAGCCACTTATGTAGTTAAGTGTTTGACGTGTTCGCAAGTTAAGGCCGAACATCAGAAGCCGTCAGGACTTTTACAACAATTGGAAACTCCCACATAGAAATGGGAAATGGTAACTATGGACTTAATTACCAAGAGACCTAAGACCAAACGTGGTAATGACACGATTTGGGTCATTGTAGATAGGCTGACCAAGTCAGCGCATTTCTTGCCAATTAAGGAAACGTATAATTCAGACAAATTGGCTCAGTTGTATGTGGATAAGATTATGTCCCTACACGATGTGCCGGTATCTATTGTATCTGATAGAGATACTAGATATATCTCTCATATTTGGAAAAGTTTTCGAAAATCCTTAGGCACACGATTAAACTTTAGTACGGCTTACCATCCGCAGACTGATGGACAAAGTGAGCGTACTATTCAGACGTTGGAAGACATGCTTAGGGAATGTGTAATTGATTTAGGTGGAAGCTGGGATGACCACTTACCCCTAATAGAATTCTCCTACAATAATAGTTATCATACAAGCATCAAGGCTGCTCCTTTTAAGGCCTTGTATGGGAGAAAATGTAGAACGCCCGTGTGTTGGGCTGAAGTTGGGGAAGCCCAACTATCAGGACCTGAAATTGTCCTGGAGACCACAGAAAAGATTGTGCAAATCCGTGATCGTCTCAAGACTGCCAGAGATAAGCAGAAGAGCTATGCTGATGAGAGGTGTAAACCTCTTAAGTTCCAAGTAGGGGACAAAGTCATATTAAAAATGTCACCCTGGATAGGTGTGATGTGCTTTGGGAAGAAGGGCAAGTTAAGCCCAAGATATATCGGACCATTCGAGATAGTCGAATATGTCGGCGCTATAGCTTATAAGCTTAGATTTCCAGAGGAGCTTAGTGGAATCCATGATGTATTCCACATATCTAACCTTAAGAAATGTCTAGCCAATGAGTCGCTAGCAATGTCGCACAAAGATGTGCAAATAGATGAAAACCTGAGGTTCGTTGAGAAACGAATCTTGATCGAGGATCGACAGGTTAAGAAGCTTCGAAGAAAATTGATACCTATAGTAAAGGTTAAATGGGACGCTATTAGAGGTCCCGAGTATACATGGGAGGTTGAGTCCACTATGCGATAAAAGTACCCCCATCTTTTTAAATAGTGAGGATGTAACACCCTGTAAAATCGTATCCAATAATATAACGACATGTGTTATATTTTTTATTTTCAGTCTATTAAAGACTAACAGGGACTAAAAGCGTCAACATGCTCAAACTAAGTCTCTGAGTAATCTTATGATGTCAACATGCATAAAACATAGCCTCTGAGTGACCATTAGTGTCAACATGCTTGAAACTTGGCCTTTGAGTAACCGTTGTGTCAACATGCCCAACTCTAAGTGACATCGGAGTCAACATACTTAGAATGAGCCTCTGAGTGATCTTTTATGAAGTTCTAACTCTCACATGTTCCATTTGTGGACGAGAGGGATTAAAACCGTGATTATATAAAAGTTGGACATTGGAGGGATTAAAAGTGTCAACATGTTAATTTATACCTATGAGTAACCTTTTAACGAACCGAGAGCTCGACAACGTCCGGGCATAATCTCGGGTACGCCAAATATTGGCTACGGAGGGCTAAATATGCTAAAACGTGTTTTAAGAAGGTTTAAAGGGATTTTATAAGTTGAGGTGCTAAAAGTGTCAAACTTTGAAAACTGAAACGGGGAGCGAGAGGCAAGGCCTTGGCCTCTCGCGGGGCGAGAGGCCTGTGTCTGCAGAAAATTGCCTTGGCCACCACACAAAGGGGCAAAATCCATTTTTTCGAAACCATGGTCTTCCAAACTGCTATGCCACGTTTTAGGATACTTGTAGGCTTCCTCATACACCCCTTAACACCTGACATCACCTCCTTCAAGCTCTCCAACTATAAATAGGTGCCAAGTTCACCATTTGAACTTGCACCTTTCTCATTTTCAACTCTTCTCCCTCCTCTGGAAGTTGCTAACTGAAAGGAGCATTCAACTTAGTTCTATTGCATTCTAGGAATCTCTTGTAAGTGTTCCTTACTCTTGTATTTTCGTTTATAGGCTTTTATAGCCAAAAGTTAAGCATTTTACGGAAAACGCCTTGACTTTCGGTTAAGACCATTATGGTCCAGCCATTGTTTGTAATGAACATGGCTAAGTGATTGTAATAAGGTAGGTGTTAGTCCCTATAAAGGGCACCTCATGAAGATCACGTTTGCTAGACCAATTGACGGGTCAAAGTTATGATGTTAAAAAGTTAAACAGGCCATTTTTTTCGGAAAAATCATAAATTGATCTTATATATGTTATGAAACCTATTTTGACACTTAAACAAGTTGGTAATAGTTTATTAGAACATGTAAGAACATGTTCAGCTCGTGAATTTCAGTTCTAGGTCGGTTCGCAACCGAAACTCGCGAAGTTTGACTTCTGCTTTGACTTTCGATTCTGACCCGATATAGATTAGTTACCTAGTGATCTAAAGTTGCATTATGATCGTAATATAATGTAGCATGACCTCCTGAGGTTATATTACATGATCATAATCAGAATCTAAGTTTGTGCGCAAGTTCCGTTATTTTGTCATTTTTTACTAAAATGTCCTTTTTGCATAAAACAAGTTTTTTAATGATAATGAACTTGAAAATAAGTTTCCTACTGATGTAATATTATAAGTAGGATTATTTGGGATGTTAAACCAAGTTATAAACTGAGTTTACAAGCAGGTCCTTAAGTTATGTCGATAAATGACGATTTAGCCCTTGTGGCTCATAAAATGGTTTTAATCAAATCTTTTCAAGGTAAATATTTTACCTACAGATATGTTATACTAAATAACATATCTAAGATGTTTTTATCTAACCTTAACGTCATTTTTCATTAGACATTGCATAACACGTCATTTTACGACATAAGCCAATATGGTTGTTCTACCATCGCTAAGTGAAAGCTTTGTTTGATGTTAATAGCCAAAGCTTCGAAATGGTAAACTCGGATAAGGCATAGTGTAGCCACCGAGAGATTACCTCTAACAAGGCTGAAAATATAGCCGTTAATAACAATGACTCCCAAGCTCGTATAGATGCAGCTGTGGGAAAGGCCATGGAAAAGGCCATAGAAAAACTTAGGGAGTCAAGTGCTACTCGCTCCAGACCATTATCAATCACGCCATCCTCAGCTCATAAGGAGAGCTCAGTTCACTCTTCAAATGCGAAGAGTGAACCAAAGAAAATAGAATTTGCTGACAGATCCCGTTCTTCTAAAGACGGATGTACCTACAAATATTTTGTCTCCTGTAAGCCCCGAGATTTCAATGGGGAAAAAGGAGCAGTAGAAGCCTTGAAATGGCTAGACGAAATGGAGACGATAGTAGATATCAACGGATGTGCTGATAAGGATGTGGTAAAATATGTATCATAGTCCTTCAAGGGCGATGCCCTCATTTGGTGGAAGGCAATGGTTGAATCTACAGGTAAGATACACCTGTACAACTTAGGATTGTCTAAGTTTGTCTATCTAGTCAAGGAGACTTACTGTCCACCTCATGAGGTGGAGAAATTAGAGACAGACTTTCTGACTTTTTCAATGAAGAACCTAGACTGTCAGAAGTATGTTTCTAACTTCAATTCGGTGTCTAGGTTAGTTTCATATTTAATCACCCCTGAATCCAAACCTATTACGTGTTTCATTAATGGGTTAGCGCCTGAGATAAAGGGCATGGTAAAAGGCTGCTCAACCTAGTACCTTAGGTCTGGTGTAGACCTATCTCTCTCCCTCACCTTAGATTTAGTGAGGCAAAGGTCAGTTAGGACTTAAACTGACGGAAAGAGGAAACAGGAGGATAATAACTCCTAAAGGTTCAAAAAGAAAGGAAATTTTGGGTTCAAGAAGAACCAGCACATGTCTATTGACAAACCTCTGTGCAAGAACTGTAAATATAGACATTGGGGACAGTGTAGTATAAATCCACAGACTAAACCCTGTGGTATCTACAAGAGAAAGGGACATAAGACCCTAGAGTGCAAGGATCTTAAGGATGCCGTTTGCTACAACTGTAATGAAAAAGGGCATATTACGTCAATTTCCCAAAGAACCCCAAAAGTAATGATGCAAAGCCTGGAGAGGTTAAGAAAGGGAATGCTCGTGCTTTCTTGATGAATGCCAGGGAGGCCGTTAATGACAATAATGTCATAACAGATACATTCCTCATCAATGATGTATATGCTAGAGTTCTTTTTGATTCGGGTGCAGATAAACCTTTTGTTGATCATAAGTTTAGTAAACTATTAAACTTACCCATAAGAACTCTAGATATAACTTATGAGGTAGAACTCGCTAATGGAACGTTAGAGACAGCATCTTCAATTCTTGATGGATGTTCTATATCCATTAAGAATCATTCTATCCCTATGTCTCTTTTTCCAATGAAATTGACAGGGTTCGATGTAGTTTTAGGCATGGATTGGTTATCCTATAACCAAACCCGCATTACCTGTGATAAGAAACTTATCGAAATTAAAACCCCATCTGGTGAAACGATCACCATCCCTGGAGATTCACACTACGGATTGCCACACAAGTTGTCGTTATTTAAGGCATCCAAGTGTTTGGGGAAAGGTTGTGTCATTTACCTGGAACAAGTATCTATCAATGAGCCTAAACCAAATATAGAAGATCTTTCGGTTATCTTGGAGTATTCCGATGTTTTCCCCGAAAAATTACCAGGATTGCCTCTAGATAGGCAAATAGAGTTTAGAATTGATATCCTACCTGGATCAGCACCGGTAGCCAAAGCTCCATATCGGTTAGCACCAACAGAAATGAAGGAGTAAAGAGTCAAATTAGATGAACTTTTAGAGAAAGGCTTTATTCAGCCTAGTTTATCACCATGGGGAGCTCCAATTCTTTTTGTTATCATCAGCTGAACGTTAGGAATGAGGATGTTCCTAAGACTGCTTTTAGAATCCGATATGGTCACTATGAATTCTTGGTGATGCCTTTTGGGCTCACAAATGCACCTGTAGCATTTATGGATCTCATGAATAGGGTCTGCAAACAGTAATTGGATAAGTTTGTCATTGTGTTCATAGACGACATACTTATCTATTCTCGTAATCAAGTTGATCATGAGAAACACCTTCGGTGCATCCTAGAACTACTAAGGCAGGAAAAGTTGTATGCTAAATTTTCTAAATGTGAATTTTGGCTTAGAAAAGTCCAATTTCTTGGACAAGTTGTAAGTGAGCGTGGTATCCAAGTGGATCCTGCCAAAATAGAAGCCATAAGGAATTGGGAAGTACCCAAAACCCCATCGGAGATTCGTAGTTTCCTAGGATTGGCTGGTTACTATAGGATGTTCATTGATAACTTTTCAAGAATAGCCACTCCTTTGACTACCTTAACCCGTAAGAATGTCAAATTTGTTTAGGGTCCGAAACAACAAGAATCCTTTGAGATTCTAAAACACAAGTTGAGCAATGCTCCTGTGTTATCTCTACCTGAGGGTATTGAGGACTTTGTAGTTTATTGTGATGCTTTGCACACTGGCATGGGCTGTGTGCTAATGCAAAAGGGCAAGGTGATTGCTTATGCATCACCACAGTTAAAGGTGCACGAAAGAGTTACACCACCCATGATTTGGAATTGGGTGCTATTGTATTTGCACTAAAACTGTGGAGACATTACTTATATGCCACAAAGTGTATTATATACACTGACCATAAAAGTCTCCAACTTCGGTTCAATCAGAAGGAATTGAACATGCGACAACGTCGTTGGATGGAAACACTTATCGATTATGATTGCGAAATTCGCTATCATCCCGGAAAGGCAAATGTCGTTGCTGACGCCTTAAGTCGCAAGGAAAGAATTAAGCCCATTAGGATTAATGCAAAGAGCATTGAGCTCAGAAATAGCTTGAATGAGAAGCTATTAGATGCGCAAAAACAAGCCCTATTAGAGGCTAATATTCCTAATGAGGGGTTAGGCGGAAATGTTGATCAGTTAACGCCTGGAAAGGATGGAATCCTTAGATTTAATGGAAGAATCTGGGTTCCAATCTTTGGAGGACTTAGAGAGCTAATCCTCTAAGAAGCGCATAACACGAGATACTCAGTTCACCAGGAGATGATAAAATGTATCAGAATCTGAAAAAGAATTATTGGTGGATGGGTTTGAAGAAATCCATAGCCACTTATGTAGCTAAGTGTCTAACGTGTTTGCAAGTTAAGGTCGAACATCAGAAGCCGTCAGGACTTCTACAACAATTGGAAATTCCCACATGGAAATGGGAAATGATAACTATGGACTTGATTACCAAATTACCTAAGACCAAACGTGGAAATGACACTATTTGGGTCATTGTGGATAGGCTGACTAAGTCAATGCATTTCTTGCCAATTAAATAAACGTATAATTTAGACAAATTGCCTAAGTTGTATGTGGACAAGATTATGTCCCTACACGGTTTGCCGGTATCTATTGTATCTGATAGAGATACTAGATATACCTCTCATTTTTGGAAAAGTTTCCAACAATCTTTAGGCACAAGATTAAATTTTAGTACGGCTTACCACCCGCAGACGGATGGACAAAGTGAGCGTACTATTCAAACTTTGGAAGACATGCTTAGAGCATGTGTGATTGATTTAGGTAGAAGTTGGGATGACCACTTACCCCTAATAGAATTCTCCTACAATAATAGTTATCATACGAGCATCAAGGCTGCCCCTTATGAGGCCTTGTATGGGAGAAAACGTCGAACGCCTGTGTGTTGGGCAGAAGTTGGGGAAGCCCAACTATCAGGACCTGAGATTGTCCTAGAGACCACGGATAATATTGTGCAAATCCATGATCGTCTCAAAGCTGCCCGAGATAGGCAGAAGAGCTATGCTGACAAGAGACGCAAACCTCTCAAGTTCCAAATAGGGGACAAGGTCATGCTGAAAGTATCACCTTGGAAAGGTGTAATGAGGTTTGGAAAGATGGGCAAGTTAAGCCCAAGATATATAGGACTATTCGAGATAGTCGAATGTGTCGGCACTGTAGCTTATAAGCTTAAGCTGCCAGAGGAGCTTAGTGGAATTCATGATGTGTTCCACATATGTAACCTTAAGAAATGTCTAGCCGATGAGTCGCTAGCAATGTTGCACAAAGATGTACAGATAGATGAAAACATGAGGTTTGTTGAGAAACCAATTTCGATCGAGGATCGACAGGTTAAGAAGCTCCGAAGGAAATTAATACCTATAGTAAAGTTTAAGTGGGACGCCTTTAGAGGTCCCGAGTATACATGGGAGGTTGGGTCCACTATGCGACAAAAGTACCCCCATCTTTTTGAATAAAATCTCGAGGACGAGATTTCTTTTAAGGGGGTTTAAGATGTAACACCTCGTAAAATCGTGTCCAATAGTATAGTGACACGCGTTGTATTTTTAATATAAGTCTATTAAAGACTAATAGGGACTAAAGGTGTTAACATTCTCAAATTGAGCATCTTAGTGACTGTCTGATGTCAACATGCATAAACGTAAGCCTTTGAGTGACTGATATATCAACATGCTTAAAACAATAGCCTCTGAGTGACTGATATGTCAACATGCTTAATCATTAGCCTCTGAATGACTGATATGTCAACATGCTTAAACTTCGCCTCTGAGTAACTGATATGTCAACATGCCCGGCCTCTGGGTGACATCGGAGTCAACATGCTTATAGTGGGCCTCTGAGTGATCCTTTACAAAGTTCTAACTCTCATATGTCCCGTTTGTTGGATGAGAGGAATTAAATCCGTAAATCTGTTAAAGTTGGATGATGGAGGGGTTAAGAGTGTCAACATGTTAATTTATACCCCTGAGTGAGCTTTTAACGAACCGAGAGCTCGACAATGTCTGGGCATACTCCCAGGTATGTCAAATATTGGTTACGGAGGGCTAAATATGCTAAAAAGGTGTTTTAGAAGGTTTTATAAGTTAAGGGGCTAAAAGTGTCAAACTTTCAAACTGGCCATGGGGCGCTCGCGGGGTGCGAGAGGCAAGGCTTGTGCCTTTCGCGGGGCGCGAGAGGCCTGTGTCTGCAGAAAATTGCCTTGGCCTCCACACAAATTGCCAAAAACCATTAAATTCGAAACCATGGCTTTCCAAACTGCTATGCCACGTTTTAGGACACTTGTAAGCTTCCTCTTACACCCCTTAACACCTGGCATCACATCCTTCAAGCTCTCAAACTATATATAGGTGTCAAGGTTCACCATTTGAACTTGCACCTTTCTCATTCACAACTATATCTCCCTCCTCTAGAAATTCCTAACTGAAAGGAGCATCTAACTTAGTTCTATTGCATTCTAGGAACCACTTGTAAGTGTTCCTTCCTCTTGCATTTTTTATTTATAGGCTTTTATAGCCAAAAGTCAAGCGTTTTACGGAAAACGCCTTGACTTTCTGTTAAGACCATTATGGTCCAGCCATTGTTCGTAACGAACATGGCTAAGTGATCGTAATAAGCTAGGTGTTAGTCCCTATAAAGGGCACTTCCTGAAGATCACGTTTGCTAAATCAATTGACGGGTCAAAGTTATTATATTAAAAACTCAAACAGGTCATTTTTCGGAAATGTTATAATTTGATCTTATATATGTTATGAAACCTATTTTGACACTTAAACAAGTTGGTAATAATTATTAGAACATGTAAGAACATGTTCGGCTCGTCAATTTCAGTTCTAAGGTCGGTTCGCAACCGAAAGTCACGAAGTTTGACTGCTGCTTTGACTTTCGATTCTAACCCGATTTAGATTAGTTAGATACTGATCTAAAGTTGCATTATGACCGTAATATAATGTAGCATAACTCTCTGAGGTTATATTACATGATCATAATCAGAATCTGAGTTTATGCACAAGTTCCGTAATTATGCCATTTGGACAAAATACCCTTTTTGCATAAAAGGAGGTTTTAATGATAATGAACTTGAAAATGAGTTTCCTACTGATGTAATATTATAAGTAGGATATTTGGGATGTCAAACCAGATTATAAACTGAGTTTATAAACAAGTCCTTGTATTATGTCGATAAATGACGATAAGGCCCTTGTGGCTTATAAAACGGTTTTAATCATATATTTTTAAGTTAAATCTTTTACCTACTGATATCTTATAGTAAATAACATATCTAAGACATGTTAACCTGACCTTAACATCAGTTTTCTTTAAACATCACATAAAATCGTCATTTTACGACATAAGCGTCGTTTCGACGCATAATATGGTTTTAAACCATATTTATTAACCAAGACTTGTTATCTACTGATTTTAAAATTTATCTTAAATATTTTTCACCAGTAAGTACATAATACAAACTCAGAATCCCAAATAATTTATAAACAATGTGTAAAATGACCAAAATGCCCCTTCGGTGCATAGTTTGGTCATAAAAGATAAATTACACATATAATTAATATCCTACTGATATTATATCATAAATAAGTTATTTTTTCAGAATACTTATAGTTATAACATTAAATTATATTCAAGTTCCTTTTATGAGGTATGAAATCACCAAAATGCCCATATGAGGCATAGTTTCATTTTAAAACCTTAACGGGCATATAAGTTGATATCCTACTGACATTACAACTTATTTAAAGTGTAATGGCATATATAACTTGTCCATGACTTATCTGGTTACCCGATATCGCTGATATACGTACGGTTAAGCATATGTAACTAGTTTACGAAAATTAACCGAAACGGGTCTAACCTTGTCATTTAAGTCTCAAAATCTAGAATGTTTATAGTTTGTCCATATTACACAAGTCAGGATTAAACTGCATTTTATCCAAACATCGTTTAATCTAGCGTGATACGCTTTGATCAAGTACACTAGTCGGTCTAAGTCTATGACTTAAATAAGACCGTTAGTATTTAATTGGTTAGCTTATGCCATAATCCAGACTAGAGACTTGCAGGTAAATGCTATCTGCACTTAGTGCTTTTGTGTACGGCTGAGTTAATAAATCTTGCGTTTAAACGAAGACTAGCTCAGGTAAATACTCTCGACTTATTTCCCTATACGGGCTTGGGTTACGGTAAATTATTACCACTTGTTCGGAAATGGGATCAATCGAATGCCCGATTGTGGCTAGTAAATCCGCATATTCTGTTTTAATCAGTTTTGTTTGATAACTTAAACATCGGGGTTTAACTACCGTATCCTGGATATCCTCGGCTCATTGGAATAGAAAATGGCCACGAGCTTAGCGCGGGTGTAGGCATACACCCGATAGGCGCTCAAAATGCATTACCCACAAGGTTTGGAAGAGATGACTCCTTCGTGAGTCCAAAGTGGTGTGTACGTTAATCATGTCTCGGTCTCCGTACCGGGCCCCGTATGTATGGACAAACATGTGAATCTGTTAACAAGGTTGGACGGTCAACTTTCCCAAGTTATAAAAGATTTTGTGCTGATACGCACTTAAAACATTTTGTTTAAATGTTTTCAAAATGAGTCGGTTGGGTGTATTTACCAGCGAAAGCTGACGTATTTTCAAAAGACTAAGCTTGCAGGTACAATACGAAAATAGGTTGGAAGTGCTCGGTAGTGATAAGAGGATCTTGCAAATCCTAGATCTGCCCAAAGTCTGTTTTACATTCTTTCTTTTGTACAATTTACGATCCGCTTGTGGTTCTTCTATTACGAGCCTGTATATTATTTTGTATTTCGAACACCTGGTTTGTAATAGTAATTTAAATATAAGACTTTCGCTGTGCTGTGTTTAATTGACTATGATATTATCAATTTACGTCACGATATTCCCCACCCGGGCCCACCGGTGTTCGGATTGGCTGTGGAAAGTTGGGGTGTGACAATAATGATCATTAGTATGATACTGTAACGATATCGATACCGAGAAAATTAACATGGACCACTGTGACACCTTAGGAGAATCCCACATCGGTTTTTTCCATAAGAGATTCTAGGTTCATAAGACATTCTTTGCCTTTCAGAATCACCAACACATTTTGCGCTCAGCTGGGAGTAGTACTAGGATGGGTGACCAACCGGGAAGTCTCCACCGTAGCAACCAAAAACAAATTCGTGAGCTCCTAGATGTGTAACCCATCAAGGCAAAGCGGACAATATTGGTGGTGCGAGGGGCCGGATGTTACAAACGCAGTTGGAAATGGTGAGTTCTACCGAACAGTCCACATCCACGGGATCCGGAACCGCAAATCGTAACTAAAGCAACTTCCACGGCTACGAGAAGGGGCACACAAGGTTTGGGCATCAAATGCGACCGTCGGGGTGGGGGAACCATGCAAAGAACGTTGAAAAACTTTCTAACCGCAGTTGGCAAAGTTTCAAATGATGTACCAAGCTCGTATAAAAAGCAATGAATCTTATCGGTGTTATCAAACGGTTGTGCGACTGTGGCAAGTTGATCACAAATGTGTTTTAATTTTCTTCCAAACTCACACATGGTGGAAAACCCCTTCATAGTTACTCTTAGTTGGTCCTGAAGGTTCTGAATGCTTTCAATAGAGGGGTTGCGACGGAAAGGAAGGAATGGGTGTAGCGAGAAAGGGGAAGGGAAGAGAGCTTGAGATGAGAGGAAGATGGAAGGGTGGGAGGAAGATCAAAAAATTATTACCATATGTTAAGTGAATGAATCCGATACCTCAAATATAGGAGGTATTAGGTTTTATAAATTTCAATGTTACACTTACATACATGGAGAAACAAATAAATACAATCAAGTACATAAAGTTGGTATCTAACACTGTCACTCCATTTTACACTTAGGTACAAAGAGATCCATTTTTCAGCCACAACTGAGCCCATTTCATTCATAAAAATCTGTAGTTTTTTACAGTAAATTACTAAAACATTATCACGCATGCGTAGTCTTAAAACGTTCGATCACAATATTTTACTCTAAAACTTCCCAAAATATATGTACATTTAAATTCATTACTTGCATGCAATCTAGAAAAAAAAACACAGAAAATAGGAAAGGACATAACACTTACCTTGAACCTTTTCCTGATGAAAACCACTAACTTGATTTTCACAAAAGGTAAATATCCCACTTCACAAAAGATAAAATATCTAACAGATTCTGGTTAACCTTACACTCACCGACTATCACCACCCTCACTCATTGTTTTTTGTTGGGATCGATGGATCATGATTGGTTTCTATCTTGACTCACTATGACATTTGCTGGAGTACTGTGTCGATCACAACACAATATATAGTGAGTTTATTAAACCCATTATGTATCTTTATTTTCTTATCTCATAAGACTTTGATTTTAAAGTTAAATACATCTTAATCTAAATCGATATCAGATATTCATACTATACTAATCTTCTATTCAAAGCCAATTCTAGACCAAGGTAAAGGGGTGGGTCAGAACCCATTTTTCCGAGAGGGCTAAAATTTCTTTTTTTTTATTTTGTGTAGTTTTTCTTATAAAAGCATACAATATTTAAAAGCCATTTGAAATAATATAATTTTTAAAACCCAAAATATTTACAATCCAATATGATTTTTCAAACCCATTAACCTATTTAGTTTTGGCTAATTGAAAGTTAAAACCCATTTATTATAACCTAACTAACCCTACATCCCAATTTAAATGCAAATAAATAACAAAATTCTTTGTTTTATTTATTGTAATTATCAGTCGTATTATTGTTTTTTTGCCACTTTCTCATCTTCCAAATTCTTTATATTTTAGTATATTTTTTCTAGTCACACGAGGCTCTCGAATTCTAAAAGAAAACCCTGCTTATATTTTGCCACGTTCTCATCTCCAAAATTGTAACGTTCAGTATATTTTGTTCTTTTTCATTTTAATATAATTCGTACACTTTCTTCAATTCCTTGTAAACTCGAGACTTGATCATAATGAAAATAATCTTTTATATTATTTTTCCTAATTAATTCTTGCGTAATGCATAAAAACACACAAATACGTAATTTACTTCAAAACCAAATGATACTCGAATTTTTCTTTCATTGGAATATTATTTCATAAGTGTTTTTATTATTTACATGCTTAAATACAAAAAGATACATGTAAAACAATGAGTTTTTAGCATAAAATAACAAACAACATCTTTAATGCCCAACCAACTCATCTAACCGCCAACCAACTCTTTTAATGCTCCAACTAACTTCTTCTAGCCCCAACCAACTCCTTTAATGCCCAACCAACTCATTTAATACCCCAATTACTAATCTTGTTTATATATACTAGCCACTAACACTTCCTAAACACTTTCACCACTCCAAAATATCTCTCAAACACTTTGAAATCTTCCATTTCATCCACTTTGGACAGAAAACTCAAAGACCAAAACAGTGAGTTTTGTCTTCCTTCTTGCACTTTTCCTACTTTTTTTCTTCTTCCCCATACTTGGAACACCTCTAGGAGTATTACCACTTGCTTACCAAGGTAAATAAGGATGGTAAACCATCATTTTTGAGGACCAAGTTGATATTTTTCTAAAACTTTATGAACATGTTTTCTTTACTTTGTTTTTGGAAGTTCTTCTTACTAAACCGAGTCACCAACACGCTTCAATGTTGAAAGACTTTGTTAATTTCCAGAAACTTTGAGGTTCATATGCATCCATTGTTCTAAGTCTCTAAGTAACCCACAACCATCTATGTGAGTGAAACCAAACCAAGTCTCCAAACAAGCAATGTTGGAAGACTTGTGTTAATGTAAAAATGGTGATGTCGATGACCTTGGTTCTACAACTAAACTTCCACGATTCCTCACTTGGTTACTTACCATAATAGTTAGTATAATTAAGCATTTCTTTCCTTGTACTCATGACCATCTGAATCATTAACTATGTTGGTAATTTTGTGCAATGGTGAAACTCTTGAGGTTTGTGGATTACCCTACCTCAAATGCTTGACTATATAACTCATAATTCATAAATATTAAGTGTCACCAAAACCAAACCATAAAACCAACCTATGGTTGAATGTTAAGTGTCAAGGTAGAAAAATATCTTATTCTTAGATTACTTATTTTGGACTTCTAATGGGTGTTTAATACTCATGAAAAACACACACAAAAAAAAAATGTCCGAATAAGTTTATGGGAGGGATATGTTTTATGTATTTTCATACTTGTAATTTCCGATTACTTTTCAATCTTCAAATCCTTATACTCATAGACCTTTGTTTACCATTTTAGGGTGTGACTTTGGTGTTCCATTCCTCAAATCCATTCGCTCGCTTCTTGTCGATTTTCTTCGTAAAACCATGAGTTCATACTTGACCCTTTTACGCTTTAAACACTATTTAGGTTGCAACATGTATTCATACTAAACACAAATACAAGAAAACTTATTCACAAACTCAATACTTTTAAACATGCTTATTTGTTATGCTAATTGTGAATAAATGCTAGAACATTCTTATGCTTAGCTATCTATCATTAATCTTGCAAGCCACCCTTAACATGTATAGCACTATAGGATTAATACATCGCCCCATTTTGTGGGACATAGTTAAGTTATTCTTTACGACCTTATTTTGTGAGTCCCAAAACAAATTCGGATCACAGTGGTTGATTTTTATCACCCAAACAACTATGGATTAGTTGTTTGAATGTGCAAGTATTAAGAAAAAACAAGCAAAGAAGATGAAGAATCTTGAATGGATCAAACAACTAGTGTTGTATATGAAATCCCAATAACATGTAATCAATAACAGCACCTGGATTTCGGATGTAAGCACAATAGCAAAAATCACAACACAAGAGAATCACCTAAATCTGTCCAAAAAACTTGGACAATACATTCATTGATCATCATATTTATACAAAACGACTACCCAGCGTATTTAACAAATACGTTGGGTTAGTAAATACGCCACCAACTAGTAGTTTCATACAATTACACTTTTGACCCTTCAACATTGTTTAACTATTACAAACCAGCTCAAACTATGGATAATCAAGCACCAACGGTCTCAAAAAGTTCTAACAATATCCCCCCTAGACCGTTGCGTGCTTGAGTTACTTCAATCTTGTTTCCGAGCTTCAGGGTCTGTGGCTGGTCTTTGATCTTTATCTTGTGCAGCTTCACCGGTAGGTTGGTCGGTTGTCGCTTCGATTGTTTCTTCAGAGCTTAGATTAACAAAGGCTTCACTTGAGGGTTGTTGTAACTCCGTAGTGGCTTCATATGTGGATGAAACCGGAGTTTGAGATTGAGATGCAGCTTGAGATGGTGAGGGAGCTTTCTATTGGGATGATGACTTGTGCTTCCTTTTTCTTTTTCTTTTTCTTTTTCTTTTTCTTGCCTCCTCCTTTTCTTTCTGCTTCTCGATTCTGAGTACGATCTCCATCATTTCTGTAACATTTGTCGAAAAACGGGTTTTCGAAACCCGCTTCGTTTAATAACCGAACAATCAGTTTTAAAATTTTAAGTGTTCATTTACGGCTTATTTTAATTTTAAACGATTCATAATTGATCAACAATTTAAAAGATATAAATTAAAATTTGTAAAAATATCATAATGATTGAATTAAAAAGAAAAACCGGCTGCCGGGAGTCGAACCCGGGTCAGCCGGTTGTTTCTCCAAAGTCTTAACTCTCAACCATAAACCACTCCGCCACTTTAGTTTTCTGTTAAAATAAGGGATTTATTAAATCAAATAATGATACGAGGAAATTCAAATTCGGTCAACTTGCGCCCAAACAGCAGTCGTCGGAAATCCCGACGACTTCGCCAATGATTTACGTTACCACTCGAATTAACCATTGAATTAACGTTAGCGACGGTTATAACTGACATCTGAACCCGCGACAACAGCCGTAACCGCCGGAGAACGGCTGACTTCGAATTTAGACCAAATTCAGACCACATTCACCTCGATTCTACCCTATAAATTTAACCACAATTCGCCAGAAACCTTTTCGCTTCCAAATCGCACTTTTTCTCGACAAAAATCTACTCGCCGGAAAACCTCTGCAAGTCGCCGGAAAACCGAGACATCCACCTGCAAGGTAATTACTTCGAATTTTTCTGGCTCATTCTTTTATTAGACAAGTTCTAATATAAATCCCTCACCCAGAATCCTTTGCAGTTGACGTTGCCGGATTATCTGATTCGCCGGAGAAATTTCTGAACTTTCAGGGGAACTGCTGATTATCGGTATAACTCGTCTGTTTCACTGATAGTTATTACCCAGTTGTCCCACTTCGCATCTAACCCCTCTAATTTATTGATAGACTCTATCAGTCGCAGCTCACCAAGACGGAGCCGACGACCTTGCCGGACGTCTGAAGAAAAGCGAACATTTGGTACAATAAACCCTCCAATCTCTTTCCATTCACTTTATTTTCGATGACTCATAACCTGCATTGAACTATCTTAGCAAATAACAGTCTCTTGATCAATGTTTATGTTTTGAACGAAGAAGATGAAGTGTGGTATAATATAAGTATAATTAAAATCGGTTTAATAAACAGGTTAGACACACAGTCCAGCGGTGGACTGTGTGCAACAAACATACACGAGACGCGAGTTCGAATCCTGTCCCCGCTTTACCCACTTGAAATAAAATTTCGCCTTTTTAATTGAACCGGGTTGAGCACAGTATATGTTAAGTATAATAAAAACCGAGTAAGTAACCAAGTGACGCACACAGTCCAGCGGTGGAGTGTGTGTACGCTAACCCACAGGTCCCGGGTTCGAGACCTGTGGTCAGCACCGGTCCGTTAAGTTAAAAGCTTTTTAAAAAAAAAATAAATAATTTTCGGTTTAAAGTAAATAGTATATAAGTATAATTAAAAACAGAATTATTTCGGGTTAGACACGTAGCTCAGTTGGTAGAGCTGCGTGCACGCGTACGGGAGGTCTCGGGTTCGAGCCTCACCCAGCGCACAAGACCGCACAATTAAACCGGTCAACAGTAACGGTCAACGGTCAACGGTCTCGGTCAAAGTCAACTTTTTTTATTTATTTATTTTATTTATTAAATCAATTATTTAAATTAAAAATCAAATAAAAATACTTAAAAATAACGTTTTCAAGATTAGAAAGTAGTCTTAAACTCACAAATTTATACCCAAAAATCTTATTAAGATAGTTAATAAAATCCACATACTTACCGTGCCGTTTCATTTCTTAATTGGTTAGTTATCTCTCGTCGATCAATCCCCTAAACTCGTGCGCGTCCATCATCTTCAAACAAACGCATCCAAGGTGAGTGAATCTCTACCAATTCCCCGTTTTAATCACATTTTGGGGTGTGTCATGTGTCGTTATTTATTTATTATAATTAATCATTGTGCATCCATCATATTTATGATCAATGTGTATTCAAGGTGTATCCATTGACTGTGTGGTTGAAGTTTAGATTAATGTTATCATTTCAGTACATCATTTCATAGGCCGCCGCTCCCCATTACCTATGAGCGTGAGCTGTTCCCCATTACCTATGAGCGTGAACCAGGCGTTGCCAACATAAGATCGGCTCCGTTTGATTGAGCCTTGATCTCACATACATTAGCATAGGCCGTCCGTTCCCCATTACCTATGAGCGTGAACGGGACGTTGCCAACACATACATTGTTACTTTTTATTTCATGCTTAAGCAAGGTGGTTTGTGATTGTTATGTTTACATACATTTGTTCATATATGATTATTGCACAATTTTTCCTAAATTAAATTACAATAATTAATCAATAACAAATGTTTTAAACAAGGTTCACTCGCCAACTTTTGTTGACCCAAAATTTCCCATTTTTACACATGATACAGGTGATCAAGTTGAAGCAAGAAACATATAGGGCGGCCTAGAAGAATAAACCAGTTTAGATTATGGATTTGTTTAGTTAACCTTTTCCTTTCCTTGTATTGTATGAATTTGACTTGAAACTTTGAAATGTAATTTGGATTTAATAAATATGAAACATATTAGTAAACATCATGAGCTTTGGTGATAACCCAATTATGCCCCGACTCTTGTTTCCGCTGCGGGTCGGGGTTGTGACAGATTGGTATCAGAGCCATGACTATAGGGATATAGGATAGGTTATTAGACCCTTAGAGCCTATACTATAGTTATTTAGAAAATTTAAATTTTTGTGTGTTACATGCAAATCTCATGATGTTTATATGCTTTATGTTTATCGTTATATTCGATGTTATGCAAGCATATTCATAAGTATATACTATCATATATATATTCTCACCATGAACATACTCTTATAACATATCATATCATGAAAGCACACCACATCATTTTCATGATTGCTTTACAATGATTTATGTATTTTCAAATCCCATCAAAGTGAGTTCCCATGACGGGCATGTAGTAACTGGAAGGGTACCAGTACCGGTAGTCGGAACGTCCTGTCTAGGCTTGGCATTCGTATAAATCCAAAATAAAGGACCAGTTTGCCTACCTGGGGACTAACGATGAGAGTACGAAGTACCTATTAGGCCAAAGCATGCTATACCAAACATCGTGTGAACTAACCCCACTTTGAGTTGTCATTGTGTCTACACCTGGACACATTCCGACCATACATCTTGTAAACATATTTTGTGGTTTTCATTCGGGTCATGTGAGTGTAAATCGCCGATACTAATGTAAATCCTACCAAGCCAATAGTCATGGGGGCCCACATGACTATACAGGTGAAGGTATGGGGACATTTGAGGCCCAACATGAGCTAACCCAAGACATCCAGTGGATGTGGTTGCATTATCGGTATATATGTTAATTTCATTTTTTTTTTTTTTTGTTTTGACACATGACCCCTAAACAATCCATAAACTCACCATCCTCCTATGTATATTCCTGTAGATGTCGGCTAGGCAGCTACGTGGAGGACGGAAGTCAGGAAGGTCAAACGAACGCTTGGCCGCTCAGATAGCAAAACAAATGGCCACAGTACTTCCTGATATTGTAGTTCAAGTTCAGCAAGCTCTCACTGCAAATCCTGTCAATCCACCAAACCAAGAGGATCAAAACATCGACAACCCCTCCTCCAAGAAGTGCTCCTACAAGCACTTCAAGTCATGCGATCCCCGAAGTTCGAAGGGACCGAAGGTGTCACCGCTCTCCTCCACTGGTTTGAGGAGATGGAAAACACTTTCCTAAATTGCGATTGTCCCGAGGATCGCAAGGTACGTTACGCGACTGGGAGATTATTCGGGGTAGCCCTGACCTGGTGGAACACCGAGAAGGGTAAGAGAGGAGTGGAAGACGCTATGGCCTTAACTTGGGAAGAGTTAAGGGAAGTAATGACAAAACGCTTCTGCCCAAGAAGCGAACTCAAGAAGTTAGAGGATGAATTCCACTCGCTGAAGCAAAAGGAAGGGGATCACACTTCCTACAACAAAAGATTCCTTGAGCTGAACCAGATGGTTCCAAACTTGTTCACCCCCGTGTACCGATTGGTGGAACACTATATTCGAGGCCTTCCCTCGAAGATTCAGGACTCAGTCCTCAGCGCTTCACCTACAACGCTCGAAGCCGCCATGGAATTAGCCACCGAACTTACCGAGAACCGCATCAGAAACGGTAAGTTCAAAGAGGAGAAAAAGAAAGCCCCATTGAGGGCCCAACTTCCAACCACCCCGCCTCATCCTCAAAGTTTTCAAACAAGAGAAAGCGAAATACCAGAAATTTTGCCGTCACTCAAACAAATTTCCCCACCCCTGTTGCCCCCATCACACAAGTTACTCCTTCACCCGCACCACACAAAAGGCAATACTCTGGCCCTTACCCAAAGTGCACCCGTTGCCAATACCATCACTCCCCCGATTACCCCTGTCAATACTGCACCGGCTGTGGCCGTGCAGGGCACACCATTCAAGCCTGCCGCACACTGCAACGAATGAACCGCAACCAACCCACAACTCAAACCCACCATCAAATGATGGGTCAAACCCAACAACCTTTTCAACCACCGCCTACACAACATACAACTCAAACCTACTATCAACCCAACTACCCCATGATGCAACCCATGCGGGCTTGCTATAATTGCGGTGACCCAAACCATTTTAGAAACACGTGTCCACGCTTGGTAAACATCATACATGCTCAAGCTCAAGCGAATCCAGTGAACCAAGCTAACCAAGCTCCTCCACCTGCTAGAGGAAGAGCATTTAACATCAACGTCAACCAAGCTAGGGCCGACAACAACGTGGTTAACGGTACGTTTCTCGTCAATGGTAGTTATGCATCTGTATTATTTGATACTGGCGCGGATAAGAGTTTTGTGTCCTTAGAATTCGAACCCATCCTCAATCAAACTCGTGTCGAGCTTATGAACTCCATAACAGTAGAAGTTGCTGACGGAAAGCCAGTCTCATTAAACTCCATTATCCGGAACTGCACCTTTACTCTAAACGATCACGACTTTTCTGTTGACCTCATTCCTATGAAGTTGGGAAGTTTCGACATTATAATCGGCATGGACTGGCTCAGCCAACATCGGGCTGAAGTAGTATGCCGTGAGAAGTTCATTCGCATTCCTCTTGCAGACGGTCAAACTCTGCGAATCTTTGGAGAAACCCCTTCGAAAGGACTCAAGCTAATGTCCTGTCTTCAAGCCCGAAGATATCTCCGCAAAAATTATGTAGCATTTCTAACCCACGTTGTCAAAAAAGGAGGCAAAGAGAAGAGACTCGAAGATATACCCGTAGTGAAGGAATTCCCGCAAGTTTTTCCCGACGATATCACCGGACTTCCTCCCAAGAGAGAAGTCGAATTCCGTATCGACCTTATACCTGGCGCTACACCCGTCGCGAAATCTCCTTATAGGTTAGCCCCATCCGAGATGCAAGAGCTGGCCAGTCAATTGCAAGAACTGACCGACAAGGGATTCATACGTCCTAGCTCATCGCCTTGGGGTGCACCTGTTCTGTTTGTAAAGAAGAAAGATGGGACTTTTCGCATGTGCATTGATTACAGGGAACTCAACAAATTAACGGTCAAAAATCGCTATCCGTTACCTCGCATCGATGATCTTCTAGACCAACTCCAGGGTGCCTCTTATTTTTCAAAAATCGACCTTCGTTCCGGTTATCACCAACTCAGAGTACGTGAAGAAGACGTTCCAAAGACCGCCTTCCGAACTCGATATGGTCACTACGAGTTCATGGTTATGCCTTTTGGTCTAACCAACGCTCCAGCCGTCTTTATGGACTTAATGAACAGAGTTTGTAAACCTTATCTTGATCGTTTCGTTATAGTCTTCATCGACGATATTCTCATTTACTCAAAATCTAAGACTGATCATGAGCGACACCTTCGGCTCATCCTCTCACTTTTGAAGACCGAAAAGCTTTATGCTAAATTCTCCAAATGCGAATTTTGGTTACAAGAAGTACAGTTCCTTGGTCATGTCGTCAATGACAAAGGAATTCATGTCGACCCCGCAAAGATCAAGGCAGTACAAGAATGGCAAGCGCCACGTACCCCAACTGAGGTACGATCTTTTCTTGGATTGGCTGGTTACTACCGTCGTTTCATATCGAATTTCTCTCGTATCGCTGTACCACTCACGGCTTTGACACATAAAGGAAAACCCTTTGTATGGGGACCTAAACAAGAAGAAGCCTTTCAAACTCTTAAGCAAAAGCTATGTGACGCTCCTATCCTCACACTCCCCGAAGGTTGCGAAGACTTTGTTGTATATTGCGACGCATCAGGACAGGGTTTAGGCTGTGTCTTAATGCAAAGGGGAAAAGTGATAGCCTATGCTTCTAGGCAGCTCAAGACTCATGAGAAGAACTACACTACTCACGACCTAGAACTTGGCGCCGTTGTATTCGCTCTTAAGATATGGAGACATTACCTCTATGGTACCAAGTGTGAGATTTACACTGACCACAAGAGCCTCCAACATATCTTTAACCAAAAGGAGTTGAATATGAGGCAACGAAGGTGGGTCGAACTTCTTAATGATTATGACTGCGAAATTCGGTATCATCCTGGCAAGGCAAATGTGGTGGCTGATGCACTCAGCCGAAAAGGTTATGCGAACTCTATTCGTCTTCTATGTTCGCAAATCATGACCAACATCAAAGACCAAATCCGAGAAGCTCAACATGTTTCCATAACAGAATACGACATACGCAATGAGTTATCTTGTGGAGCAGAACTTAAACTCGAAACCAAATCTGACGGCATTCTGTATTATCTCGATCGCCTATGGATTCCTGATCACAACAATCTTCGCGATACTCTTATGAAAGAGGCTCACAAGACACGATACTCTGTACATCCAGGAGCCGACAAGATGTATCAAGACCTTCGATACACCTACTGGTGGCCTGGCATGAAGAAGGATATTGCTGTTTTTGTTTCCAAGTGCCTTACCTGTTCAAAAGTGAAAGCTGAGCACCAAAGACCCTCAGGACTTCTGGTCCAACCTGAAATACCCGTATGGAAGTGGGAAAATATAACCATGGATTTCATTACCGGGTTACCTCGCACTCCTGGTGGGTACGACACAATATGGGTAATCATTGATCGTCTTACAAAATCAGCTCACTTCATTCCTATCCGCGAGGACTTCAAAAATGAGAAGCTAGCCCGCATCTACATCAGTGAAATCGTAAGTCGTCATGGTGTACCTTTAAGCATTATATCGGATCGTGATGGTCGTTTCACTTCACGCACATGGCAAGCTGTACAAGCCGCATTGGGTACGCGATTAGATCTCAGCACTGCCTATCATCCCCAAACTGATGGTCAATCTGAACGCACCATTCAAACTCTTGAAGACATGCTTCGGGCATGTGTCATAGACTTCAAAGGGAATTGGGACGCTCACTTGCCATTAGTTGAATTTTCGTACAACAACAGTTTTCATTCAAGTATCGGCATGGCACCTTTTGAAGCGTTATATGGTCGTAAATGCCGATCACCTATTTGTTGGCACGAAATTGGAGAAGCTCAAATCACCGGTCCAGAATTGATACAAGAAACAACTGACAAGATTCATCAAATCCGAAACAACCTATTAGCAGCACAAAGTCGTCAAAAGAGCTATGCGGACAAGCGACGAAAGCCCTTGGAGTTTGACGTGGGCGATCAAGTACTTTTAAAGGTATCGCCGTGGAAGGGAGTAGTTCGTTTCGGCCAAAAGGGCAAGCTAGCACCACGCTACGTAGGTCCTTTCAAAATACTCGAAAGGGTAGGACCTGTAGCCTACAAGCTTGACTTACCGGAGGAACTCCACATAATTCATCCCACATTCCACGTATCGAACTTGAAGAAGTGCCTCGCCGATGAAAATCTCCATATTCCTCTAGAAGACATTCAAGTTGATGAATCTATGCATTTTATTGAAAGACCAGTAGAAATTATGGACTTCGGAGAAAAACGTTTGAGAAGAAGCCGCATCCCAATTGTCAGGGTACGCTGGGAGTCGAAACGAGGACCTGAGTTTACTTGGGAACGTGAAGATTCAATGCGCGAAAAATACCCACACCTCTTTCCTGTATCTACTACTACCTAAATTTCGGGACGAAATTCCTATAAGTAGGGGATACTGTAACATTTGTCGAAAAAACGGGTTTTCGAAACCCGCTTCGTTTAATAACCGAACAATCAGTTTTAAAATTTTAAGTGTTCATTTACGGCTTATTTTAATTTTAAACGATTCATAATTGATCAACAATTTAAAAGATATAAATTAAAATTTGTAAAAATATCATAATGATTGAATTAAAAAGAAAAACCGGCTGCCGGGAGTCGAACCCGGGTCAGCCGGTTGTTTCTCCAAAGTCTTAACTCTCAACCATAAACCACTCCGCCACTTTAGTTTTCTGTTAAAATAAGGGATTTATTAAATCAAATAATGATACGAGGAAATTCAAATTCGGTCAACTTGCGCCCAAACAGCAGTCGTCGGAAATCCCGACGACTTCGCCAATGATTTACGTTACCACTCGAATTAACCATTGAATTAACGTTAGCGACGGTTATAACTGACATCTGAACCCGCGACAACAGCCGTAACCGCCGGAGAACGGCTGACTTCGAATTTAGACCAAATTCAGACCACATTCACCTCGATTCTACCCTATAAATTTAACCACAATTCGCCAGAAACCTTTTCGCTTCCAAATCGCACTTTTTCTCGACAAAAATCTACTCGCCGGAAAACCTCTGCAAGTCGCCGGAAAACCGAGACATCCACCTGCAAGGTAATTACTTCGAATTTTTCTGGCTCATTCTTTTATTAGACAAGTTCTAATATAAATCCCTCACCCAGAATCCTTTGCAGTTGACGTTGCCGGATTATCTGATTCGCCGGAGAAATTTCTGAACTTTCAGGGGAACTGCTGATTATCGGTATAACTCGTCTGTTTCACTGATAGTTATTACCCAGTTGTCCCACTTCGCATCTAACCCCTCTAATTTATTGATAGACTCTATCAGTCGCAGCTCACCAAGACGGAGCCGACGACCTTGCCGGACGTCTGAAGAAAAGCGAACATTTGGTACAATAAACCCTCCAATCTCTTTCCATTCACTTTATTTTCGATGACTCATAACCTGCATTGAACTATCTTAGCAAATAACAGTCTCTTGATCAATGTTTATGTTTTGAACGAAGAAGATGAAGTGTGGTATAATATAAGTATAATTAAAATCGGTTTAATAAACAGGTTAGACACACAGTCCAGCGGTGGACTGTGTGCAACAAACATACACGAGACGCGAGTTCGAATCCTGTCCCCGCTTTACCCACTTGAAATAAAATTTCGCCTTTTTAATTGAACCGGGTTGAGCACAGTATATGTTAAGTATAATAAAAACCGAGTAAGTAACCAAGTGACGCACACAGTCCAGCGGTGGAGTGTGTGTACGCTAACCCACAGGTCCCGGGTTCGAGACCTGTGGTCAGCACCGGTCCGTTAAGTTAAAAGCTTTTTAAAAAAAAAATAAATAATTTTCGGTTTAAAGTAAATAGTATATAAGTATAATTAAAAACAGAATTATTTCGGGTTAGACACGTAGCTCAGTTGGTAGAGCTGCGTGCACGCGTACGGGAGGTCTCGGGTTCGAGCCTCACCCAGCGCACAAGACCGCACAATTAAACCGGTCAACAGTAACGGTCAACGGTCAACGGTCTCGGTCAAAGTCAACTTTTTTTATTTATTTATTTTATTTATTAAATCAATTATTTAAATTAAAAATCAAATAAAAATACTTAAAAATAACGTTTTCAAGATTAGAAAGTAGTCTTAAACTCACAAATTTATACCCAAAAATCTTATTAAGATAGTTAATAAAATCCACATACTTACCGTGCCGTTTCATTTCTTAATTGGTTAGTTATCTCTCGTCGATCAATCCCCTAAACTCGTGCGCGTCCATCATCTTCAAACAAACGCATCCAAGGTGAGTGAATCTCTACCAATTCCCCGTTTTAATCACATTTTGGGGTGTGTCATGTGTCGTTATTTATTTATTATAATTAATCATTGTGCATCCATCATATTTATGATCAATGTGTATTCAAGGTGTATCCATTGACTGTGTGGTTGAAGTTTAGATTAATGTTATCATTTCAGTACATCATTTCATAGGCCGCCGCTCCCCATTACCTATGAGCGTGAGCTGTTCCCCATTACCTATGAGCGTGAACCAGGCGTTGCCAACATAAGATCGGCTCCGTTTGATTGAGCCTTGATCTCACATACATTAGCATAGGCCGTCCGTTCCCCATTACCTATGAGCGTGAACGGGACGTTGCCAACACATACATTGTTACTTTTTATTTCATGCTTAAGCAAGGTGGTTTGTGATTGTTATGTTTACATACATTTGTTCATATATGATTATTGCACAATTTTTCCTAAATTAAATTACAATAATTAATCAATAACAAATGTTTTAAACAAGGTTCACTCGCCAACTTTTGTTGACCCAAAATTTCCCATTTTTACACATGATACAGGTGATCAAGTTGAAGCAAGAAACATATAGGGCGGCCTAGAAGAATAAACCAGTTTAGATTATGGATTTGTTTAGTTAACCTTTTCCTTTCCTTGTATTGTATGAATTTGACTTGAAACTTTGAAATGTAATTTGGATTTAATAAATATGAAACATATTAGTAAACATCATGAGCTTTGGTGATAACCCAATTATGCCCCGACTCTTGTTTCCGCTGCGGGTCGGGGTGTGACAATTTCTATCTTTCTTTCTCTAGCCCACTCCACAGCCCTTTGAAATAACATTCCTTCTTCTCTGTACTCATTTCCGGCTCCAACGTGGACTTTGTGGCCATAGAGGATGTTAAGATCGGAAAGACAGAACATGAAAACATCCATCGGGTCTAGAATGCGAATATCTTCGTTAGAGACTAATTGGATCACTGCTTCTCCCGTCTTCCCGTCTTAGAAACACTTCTTGAAATTTGTAAGCATGACGGGCTGTTATGGTGGGATTTTCACTCTCGTTTCAACCTTAGCAGGATCGATGACCCATGTAACCATTCCCTTTCCGGTGATAGGATCTTTAGTGGTCTTCGACACTCTTCTTCTAGGTCGTTTTGGCTTAAAGACTGTGAAACCCCGATTGCATTCTCTCAAAATAAGTCTTTCAAAGTCAGCTCGATGCTACTGTTGGTTGGGTTTATTAAGTCTAGCCTGCCCAGTTCTCGAATATCCCATCTCGGTAGGCTTTTCATATCAGCTCCGGTCTTGAAATGTTGAATGACTCCTCCTCGTCTCTTGACAATGAACATACCTTTGAGATTGCAGTACTTACAGCTTATAATTCTATCGGTAACTTCATATTTTTCAACAGTAACCACCTGATAGAAGTCTGGAAGTTTTTCCCTTTCTTTCCGGAACCATTCTGGATGCATTGAAGTTACTCAGTCACCATCCTCAGTTTCATAAACAATATCTTCCTCCAAGCCCCATTCAACAAATCGAGCTGGCATCTCATCCCTGTCCACCTCCTCTTCTTCGCTTTCATCACCCTCAGTGACGTTTACGGCAAATTCTAAGCGCTTTTTCTTCTTTTCTGCGTCTTCAGCCCTTTGTCTTTCTTCTTCTGCCTTGAACTTCTCATAGTAAAAAATGTATGTGGAAGAGAACATTGGTGGTATGTCTACTTTGGTGCAAAGTTCTCTGATCATACGATACATCTTTTCCATCCCATCCTGCTGAAATCTCACGAATCTCGTTTGTTCTTTGACATATGCATGAAGCTCTTTGTTTTTCTTTCGTTGTCCCCTCAGCTTCTCGCGAATAACATTCGTGTTGCTTACCTGATGTTTCAACAGACAGATCTCCTGAGGTGGGCCTTTCCCAATGTCTTTTGCCAGCTTATCGTACAAATCTTGAAATGGACGTGGTCTTCGAGGAGCTCGTTGCGGCATTTGTCTTGGTTGTTCCTCTGTCGACGGCCCTTCCCCTGTTTTCTTACGCTTCTGCGGGGGAGATAGACTTGGGGCTTCTGGATCAACAAACTCGTCCAACTACTCTTGCTCGGTAGTGACCGTTACCGGCGTTTCGGATTCTGTCATATGACGCCTCTTTCTCCTAGCTTCTCTTTTCTCTTTTTCTTCGGCCTCATGAATTGCACGGAGATTCTCAATATGCTCGCGATGTTCTCTGGTGCCTCCGGCCCATAAGCTGCTTTCCATCAATCGTTCTTGAGAAGCAGTATCTTTCCGTTTCTTTGATGAGTCCCTTTCCTTTATTCTTTCTAACTAGCTGCTCGGTTTCCTCTTCTTCCTCTTCCACTTCCTCATCACCATCTCCTTGTCTCTTTTTCTTAACACGTTCTCTGTATTTCTCATAGGCTGCTTTCACAACAGGATATCTTTCTTCCCTATACATCCCCTGATGGAGCATCACCCATTCTTCAGTTTTCAGCTCTGTAATCTGACGACCTGCGGTAACTGAAACTTGTACATATCACCATCATGAGGGAGACTTAGATGTTGGTCGTTGATGAGGAGCTAAACAAACCGTGGGTACATGGCCCATGTGGAGGAATTGGAGTTATCAACCATGTAGTAAAAGATCAGACTGGAGATATTGAATGGTTGTTTTGTGCAAAGGTTGAGCATAGCAGCCGACCATTCTAAATTCAATCCATCATATCCTCCTTTTCTGTGCGCCATGCTCATAGCAAATACATGAAGAATGAATCTCCAGTCCTTGGTAAGCCCCTTTCTTTTGATCTCGATCTTCTCTCTGAAATCTCCAACATACCTCATCCCCTTAAAACCATCGAGGATGTCATCCTTCTTAACCCTGAGCGGATCACTGTGCTTGTCTCCAAGACTGAGGACTCTACGTACATTCTCCTCTGTTACTACGATCTTCTTGTTCCTCACTGTAGCCGTGATTCTCTTAACTTCGTTTACTGTTGACACCTTGGCGGTTTTCCAAAACTCTTCAATGTGGATGTTGTAGATGATCGGATCAGCTTGAACAGCATAGCTAATCCTGCTTAAGTTTATCCACTCTGCTACATCTTCGAAATCACTTGGAGGTGGAACCAGTTTGCACGGCTGATTGTGCTTTCGTGTTTTTCCCAGATGATTTCCTTTACCATTTCTGAAATCGAAAACGAGTCAAGTTAGATTCATATACATAAATATATATATATATATATATATATATATATGTACATATATATAAGTATAAGTATATATAAGTATATAATAATAATAATAATAATAATAATAATAATAATAATAATAATAATAATAATAAAGAGATATATTGAAAATAACTTATAAATCCGCTAATATTTACCGGGTCAATTTCGCAGGACACGTAACACTAGACTCAGAGACCAGTATGCTGATTAGGGATTATTTGCGCTGCACAAGAGTCACGGATTTAGATTTTGACTCGAGAATGTATCCAGCGAAGATAATTATCTACGCGGGTTTACCGGCGTAATTGTCAATTACGCCAGTTGCTTAAACTCTCGTTCAAGACTTAAGTCCACTAACTCGAGGGTTTGAGATAATTACGCCATATTCAAAATATTTACGCTACATTCATAATAAATACGCTGGCTTCAAGCTTTTCTTAATAAACCCATGAAAACCGGATGAAAACCATATTTAAATGTTTATTGAACGACACAACAGTATATGAAATCAATGTATACACGTATTCAATCAACAAACAATCGATACTTGAAATCTAAATTCATACCGATATCGATCTTGACAACTTTTATCAGATTATCTGAACAGATTTGATTGAAAGTGAATGTGGGTTTCGATTGAGAAGAAAATGATGATTTGAAAGAAGTTTTGAAATTATTTGTAGAAAAGTGAGACTGAAACATATATATACATATTTGCTTTCCAGCGTATTTATTAAATACACTGGAACAATAAATACGTCGCGTTGAAGATTTTTGTGAGATATCTTCAACTTTAAGAAAACTTAGAAACAAATGCGCTCGAAAATTTCTAATTTTCTCGAACAACATGCCCTTTTTCGTAAAAATTAATGCAAGAGTTTTATAAAATAAGCCTAAGAAAAATGAAGAATTGCAATTTGGATTCTGAAAATTTTGTTTGGGGGCGGGAAGCTTCCCTTTTCACATAAAATTTTCGCTTACAGATTTCGGATCCTGTGACTTTCCTGCAGAAAATCATACTGATAACACTTTGTTAGTTTAAAATAAACTATTGGATACTTTTGAATAATCAAAGCACCAGAAAAGCTGTCAGTATGTTTTTCCTTTTAAATCCATGCACCTATCTTTCAGCATGCGTTCAGAGAGCATTTTATCATGTTGTGATAATAAGCTGATAAATAATTCGATGTTCCCCCACTCATGCTGAAATGTCAGAATCTTGTGCCCGTGAGTCCCACATCAGGACATACCCCCGCGATCAAGATATGCGCAAAAATTCCTCATAACGGGTGAGTATATAGACTTCATTCGTATTTGAAATTTCAAAGTTAGACAGTTGGTGTTCAGGTCAGTACTTCCGTACAGCGAAGAGACCAAGGTCTAACGAGGGTTATGACAGATACCAAATGCGGTACGATTTAAGCACTTGAATGATTCTCAATGAGAGCTTCATTTGTGTAGGGTTTTGGCCGCATACGCTCTTTTTGAAAAGATATTATAGTTGTGTCTAGGTCAGCATATATCTGGATGCAGCAGAAGAGAAACTATGATATCTCGAATGATTAGCCAATATAAAGACCCGAAATCTCGGACTTTGGCAATCTATCAACGTAAGATTTAAGACCATTAAGTCACATGCCGCAACGTGTTACCCGCAAGTTGCACAACATTATGGGTATCCCGAATTCTTGTTTGATTATTTGCTTTTGTCTCCTATTCGCAGTTTACTTCAAGGTATTGCGGAATCTACTGACATGTCTTTGCTTGGTGCCTCAACCCGATTTCGTTTTAAGATCAAATAAAGTGCCAGCAGTTTCTCTATCATTTCTTATGTAGGTGTCAAACAAAGGATTCTGATTCAACAATATTTTCTGGAATACTTCCCCCCTTAAAATTTTATTTTCTAGAATCCATTACTTGAAAAGAAATTTTAAAGTTGCAGAAAATCTTTTTGATGGCATATTTTAGGAGAGGTTTTTTTTACACTAAAAATCAATTCCATTCAAGGAAGTTCACCATTTCCAACCAGGTTACCAACTGGTTGAAGCGAGCTTTATCGAAGGCTTTCATAAATATATCAGCTTTTTGTTGCACTGAATCCACTGGCACCACTTGGATGTATCCTTTTTCGTACGCATCTCTAATCGCGTGAATGCGAATTTCGATGTGTTTCGTTCTGGAGTGGTGGATCGGATTCTTCACAATTCCTAGACACGCTTCATTGTCGATGAATATTGGAGTCTTCATGATGTTGATCCCATAATCCAACAACTGATTCTGTATTCAAAGGACTTGTGAACAGCAACTATAAGCTGCCGTGTATTCAGCTTGAGCAATGGATGTAGAGACTGTCGTCTGCTTCTTGCTCTGCCACGAAATGAGACGATTTCCTAAGAATTGGCAGCCTCCGGAGACTGATTTTTTGTCTACTTTGCAACCTGCATGATCACTGTCAGAGTAAGCAATTAGATCAAAATTACTATCTTTAGGATACCACAAACCAAGCTTTAGAGTTCCTTTGAGATAGCGAAAGATTCTCTTGACGGCGGCATCATGCGATTCTTTGGGACTCGTCTGAAAGCGGGCACAGAGACAGACAGTCCACATTATGTCAGGCCTACTAGCGGTCAGATACATTAACGAGCCAATCAATGAGCGATAGAAAGATTTGTTCACTGGCTTTCCTTGAAGATCTGAAGTGAGTTTCGTTTGAGCAGCAAAAGGAGTGCTGGCAGATTTGCAATCATTCATGTTGTACTTGGAAAGAATATCTCTGATGTACTTAGCCTGATGAATGAGGATGCCATCTTCTCTTTGCTTTACTTCTAATCCTAAGAAAAACGTGAGTTCTCCCATCATGCTCATCTCAAATTTCGCTTTCATGACCTTTTCGAATTCTCTGCAAAGCGCTTCATCAGTCGACCCAAAGAAGATATCGTCTACGTAGATCTGCACCAGCATCACATCATCTCCGATCCGCTTTGTGAAAAGAGTCATATCAATTTTCCCTCTTGAGTATCCACATTCTAGAAGATATGTTGACAAAGTCTCGTACCATGCTCAAGGAGCTTGGTGAAGACCATAGAGAGCTTTGTCAAGCTTGTAGTATTTCGTGGGGAAGTGAGGATCTTCAAAACCTGGAGGTTGACAGACATAGACTTCTTCTTTCACTTTCCCATACAAAAAAGCACTCTTTACATCTATTTGAAACACCTTAAAGTTTTTGAGTGAAGCATAGGCTAAGAAGATTCTGATGGCTTCTAAGCGTGCAACTGGTGCAAAAACTTCCTTATAGTCAATCCCCTCCTCCTGCCGAAAACCTTGAACCACTAATCTTGCCTTATTTTTGATAACTATGCCACGGTCGTCCATCTTGTTTCGAAACACCCACTTGGTACCAATTGGATACTTTCCATCTGGTAAATCAACGAGTTCCCAGACTTTAAGTTTCCGAAATTGGGCTAATTCTTCTTGCATTGCTTGTAACCAGCTGGAGTCTTGAATTGCTTCTTCGATATCTCTTGGGATAGACTGCGAGAGAAAAGCTACATACAGTCCTGTGTTGATGGTATGTGTTTGTCCGCGTGTTCGAACTCCATCTTCAACAGAACCGATGACATTTTCAATTGGATGGTCTCGATTGGTCTTATACCCTGCGTTGGTGTGAGTTTCCATTTGTTGAGGCAGATTGGTGAAGTGTTCATCGACGTAGATAATTGGAGTTTCGTCTTCTTTAGAAGGTTCATCCACAACCTGCTGGGAAGAAGAATCATCATGTGCGGATACATTCTTAGCAGATGTGTAACCATTTACTTCGATAACAGGAGGAGTAGGAGCGGCAGAGGCAGGGGTGAAACGGGTTGTACAAGGAGTGAAACCAATGTCTGAAGGATCAAACAATGGCTCCAATGGAGTGGATTCTGCAGGTGTGGATTCAGTGACGGGTTCATCGATGATAAAAGTGTTGAATATAATATCCACGTCATAAAACCAGTTTGGAGCGCTTCCAGTGTTAGTGGAGTTTCCTTCTTGAAAATCGACGTAATATGATTCAATCACCATCTTGGTTCGCTTTGTTGTAGACTCGATATGCCTTTTGAGAAGATGAGTAGCCCATGAAGTAGCACATGTCACCGACAGCTTTAAACTTGATGAGATTGTCTTCAGTGTTGAGAAGTGTGCATGAGCATCCGAACGGTCTGAAGAAATCTATCAGAGGCTTCCTTTTGAAAAGTAATTCATAAGCTGTCTTTCCGTAAGGTTTGACAATCAGAACACGATTCAAAACATAGCATGCTGTGTTGACCGCTTCAGCCCAGAAGATTATTGGAAGCTTAGATTCAACAAGCATAGTTCTTGCAGCTTCGATGAGAGTTCTGTTTTTGCGTTCCGCTACCCCATTTTGCTGAGGAGTTCTGGCAGCGCTGTATTGGAGCCGAATTCCCTTATCTTCACAGAAGGAAACAAACGTATGATTTTTAAATTCAGTTCCGTTGTCGCTTATGATGGAGTTGACTTTCAGCTTGATCACGTTTTCAATCATGGGAATGAAGCTCTTCAGAATGGATGTTGTTTCGCTTTTGGCTTCAAGAAAGAATACCCATGAAAACCGTGAGAAATCATCAGTAATCACCAAATAATAAGATCTTTTAGCTAAACTTTTAACACTAATTGGGCCGAAAAGATCCATGTGAAGTAATTGCAGTGGGGCAGATATCGTATTCACTGCTTTGGACTTATGAGGCCTTTTATGTTGCTTTCCTTGGGCACATGCGATGCACTTTTCAGAAAAAGGAAAATCTTTCATAGGTAAACCTCTTACTAGATTTAATTTAGAAAGTTTATTTATGTTCTTAAAATTCACATGCTCCAAACGCCTGTGCCACAGCAGTGATTCCGATTCAGATGCTTTTGAAATGAGACATGTCATTTGCTCATTTGATTTGGCATTTTTCATATTCAGCATGTAGGTATTATTTTGACGGGGAGCTCTAAGCATGATCATTTCTTCAGGGACGGAGTATTCGGTTTGAGGAATAAGCACTCCGTGTCATTGAACAGCACCGCAATTCCTTTATCACAGACTTGTGAAATACTCATGAGATTGTAACACAATTCTGGAACACAGTTCACATTCTCCAAAGTAAGTGCTTCCGACACGACATCACCCATTCTGACGATCTTTCCTCCCTTTTCGTCTCCGGCAAAGGACACAAAATCACCATCGATTACTCGAAAGTTTGTAAGCAGATCCTTTAACCCGGTCATATGCCTGGAGCAGCCGCTATCAACATGCCAGATATATTCCATGAGCATCCGAAGCCATTTCTAAATCTTATTTTGTTATACAACAACAACAACAACAACAACAACAAAAATATGTACAAATTAGCTAGCTTTTGGAACCCAGACTTACTTTACATTAGTTCTGTCATGATTTTGAGCAAGAGAGTTTTCTTTTCTTTTCCAAAAACAAGTTGAGTCAACTATGTATTTTCTTGATTTCTTTAGATTGTCAAATTGATCGGTAAAACTTTTAACGAGATCTTGACTAGGTTTAGAAAATTTCTTGCTTTTGCAATGTTTCTCCATATGTCCTAAATGACCACAGGGAAAACATTGTTTTTGACTCGATCTTTTCTTCCTGGGTGCTGAGTGTGAAGATGATGTATGTGATGAGAGTCTAGAGCAGCTTGAGGAGTTTGATGATGTAACGTGGCTTGAATCTTTGGCTTTCTTCAGTTTCTCGTCAGGATGATGTTTATCTTCAATGTCATCTTCACTGTGCTCACTGTCTGATGTGGAGTTTGATTCTTGACTTTCATTTGACCTTTCTCCATCACTCTCTGAAGTGGTTGTGCTTGAATCTTCAGTGAAATCTTTACAGTCTCTGAAGTACCTGCAACTGATGGAACAAACTCTGGAATTTCCTCTGTAAGGAATTTTCCAAACCAGTTTTTCTTTAACTCTGGCACAAATACAGGAGATTCAAGCACAACATTTTCATCATTAAGAACAAAGTTTAGGTCATGACCCTCAACCTTAGCAAGCCCTTGGTTGTGAGTCTTAAGTGTAGGCACATGGCCATTACAGTCATCCCGAATATTCAATTTTGGCATAAAGCCGTTACAACCATCCATCCTAGATAAACTATTACAGTTATCTCGAATAGAAATTTTGTTCGTCTTATCACAATTCCAGGCTAACCAGTTAACAGTTGAATAACTGTCGCCTGAATAGCCTATTCCTATTTTCGACCCACCACAATCATCTTCCCCATCGCACACATCTTCCTTACTCTCGCACAGATCTGCATTGCTTTCAGAAAAGTTAGTGTTGTTTTCGGATTTATAAAAGATATTTTGATCCAAAAGATCATTTTTTTTATTAAGTCGTTATTAGGATGAGGAGATGGCATAGGAACATAATTCTTGTTGTGTAGAGGAGGAAATAATTTTCTTTCGTTTCTGAATTTATCTTTATATCCAATTCCATCCTTTATGAATGTCGATCGTTGGCAGTTTACAATATCAACCAGTGCTTTTGGACTTATTTTTCGTTTATCAATAATGATTTGCAATTTGTTATTTTCTTTTTGGGATTTTTTTAGCTTTTCTGTCAAATCATTTATAATAAAATCTTTTCTGAAAACAAATTCTTTTAAAGTTTGCATTTCAGCTATGGTTGAATTCAACTTTCGCTGATATGCAGCTTCATTTTCTTCTAATTCTTGATTTATTTTCAAAACTTTTTCTTTTTCTTTAATTATATCACGGTTGAGTAATTTGTAGTGTGCCACGACGTTCAAACATGGTTTGGAGCACAGCTTTGCTTTAAATTCATATGGAATGCTGTTTACCAAATCCTTATCCTCGGCTTTTGATTTCATGGTTGTGGTAGATGTTCCAACCGCTTCATTCTTGCTGGTACTGATGACTTCTTGAACTGCTGGCTTC
The DNA here is from genome assembly GCA_947069175.1 of Scalesia atractyloides. Classification (NCBI taxonomy): domain Eukaryota; kingdom Viridiplantae; phylum Streptophyta; class Magnoliopsida; order Asterales; family Asteraceae; genus Scalesia; species Scalesia atractyloides. The sequence goes on along the minus strand of CAMTDV010000001.1, from coordinate 81,797,314 downwards.
GACTCATTCATTTCAGCTTTCTGCTGTCTCTTCTCTGAGGCAGGAGTGATGATGCTTTTCAAACCGGTGTCATCTTTTGGAATCTTGGTGGTTTGCTTTTCAACACAATTTGAAGCAGACATGACAGAGACGGTGGTGATGTTTGCCATGAGGGCCTTGTTAACTTCTCCTTTAGCTTCAGCTATTTCGTCTGACCAGTCATAATCTTCCTCTGACCAGTCATAATCTTCCATAACTAAAGCCTTAGGATTATTGTCAGCAGCATTATCATTTCCTTCAATAGCAATTGGCCTCCTTGTCTGGTTGATTTCGGCATTCTCGTTCTTCAGCAACGGACACTCTCTTTTGAAATGGCCCAAGTTTTTGCAGTTATAACATCTCAGCTTGGACTTGTCAAATCCAGCTTTTCCAAGGGCCAACCTTTTTCCCGTTTTATCTTGGAATTTCTTCAGCCGTAGAGTGATCATTGCCATCTGCCACTTCAGACCCATCTCCTCCATGTCGTCAGGATCTACTTGATACATGTCCTCAGCTGTGAGGAAATCTCTCTTCAACTCTCCCGACATGAGTGTCTCATAGCTGCTTAAGAAAGTATTAACCATAGCGACATGTTCTGTGGATATTTTAAGTGCTTGAGCGTCGCTGGCCACGGTAGTCTTCTCGGAGGATGACAAGGCCTTCACAGAGCTTGCGGAAGCATTCGAATAGGGTTCGAAAGCACTTAGGGAATTTAATCCACATGAGGTGAGAGGAGCAAGAAATGCCATATTCTTGGGGACCGAGGTTGCAGCAGCTTGCTGAGACATCTTCTGAGAATACTCGGTTTGGTTCATCTCTCTCTTGACTTTGTCCGTTTCAAAAGCTTTTAAAGTGTTAATCAATTCTGAGAGTGTGACCAGAGTTGTGCTGGTTAGGAAAGTTCTCTTAATCATCATGCATTGAAGGCTCCATTCTTTGGGAAGAAATCTAGCAGCTTCTTGATTGATGCATAATTTGCAACAGGGTTTCCCACTTTCTTCATCTTGGTCAGCACCCCCAGAAATCGACTTATGAGGTCGGACAAGCTTTCGCCACGAATACTTCCAAACATATCATAGTCTTTCTGCACCATGTCAGGTTTGTTGTCCATGAGCTCTTCATTACCTTCATGATGATCGATTAGAGCCAACCACAGTTCATGTGCAGAGGTGTATTCTTCAAACAGGTTGTTATCATCCTTCGACAGAGCCATAGTAAGAGCAGCGTGAGCCCTCCGGTCACGTTGAATGAGTGTCCTATCTTCATCTGTGAACGTTGAAGGATCTTCATTGATAGTACAAATGTCGTCACGTATTATCATAGGAACATGCGGGCCCACAGTGACTGACATCCATTGAGTATAATCGGTATACTCAAAGAAGGCCTTGATCTTGTTTTTCCAACTGCTGAAATCTTCCGACCCTTTCAACTTTGGTGGTCTTGTAGCGGTTCCAGTTTCTAGTTCGGCTTGGGCAATCGGATTGAGTTGATTGAGAGATATAATGGATGATTGGTGATTAAATACGCTGGGAATCGTTGAATCAGAAGACACTTTCGCTGCAAAGAGGACAAATACGCTGCAAATGAGATAAATGCGCTGGACCAGAAATCAAATTCGCTGCACTTGGATCAAATACGTTGCACTTGAAATCAATTACGCTGATGGGGAGCGGCGACCTTGTCCTGCAAAAAGCTAAATGCGCTGGATATTCGAAAATAAGCAAAGGTTTAGTTAATTTCGCTGAACACCGTGATAAAATCGCTGAGGATTTGTATCACTGATTTCGAAGTCGCCTTCAATTAATTTCGCTGGTACTATTACGCTGAAACTCTACAAATCTGCTGGTTTAAAACCAGCGTAATTGTTAAATACGCGAGATTCAAGTTAATTACGCTAGCTTCAAAGATAATTACGCTATCTTCAAATATATCTACGCTAGCTTTAGAAATAATTACGCCCAGGAGGGTTTTAGTACGAACAAAAACCCTCTAATCACCCAAAAACGACTTAAAACTCATGTTTCTTTGCAGCTAAATGACCAAAATGTTTACCAAATCACTGATTAACAACAACCCAAAGATTAAACGCACAAGATCAAGCCATATTAAGCCCAAAAATTTGAAAAACCATAAAACCTTGAAAACTTTTGTAAAACCTTCAAAACTTGAAAAATCTTAACAAAAACTCAAACAATCAAGAGCACAAAGGCTCTGATACCAAATTGTGAGTCCCAAAACAGATTCGGATCACAGTGGTTGATTGTTATCACCCAAACAACTATGGATTAGTTGTTTGAATGTGCAAGTATTAAGAAAAACCAAGCAAAGAAGATGAAGAATCTTGAATGGGTCAAACAACTAGTGTTGTATATGAAATCCCAATAACATGTAATCAATAACAGCACCTGGATATTCGGATGTAAGCACAATAGCAAAAATCACAACACAAGAGAATCACCAAAATCTGTCCAAGAAACTTGGACAATACATTCATTGATCATCATATTTATACAAAACGACTACCCATCGTATTTAACAAATACACTGGGTTAGTAAATACGCCGCCAACTAGTAGTTTCATACAATTACAATTTTGACCCTTCAACATTGTTTAACTATTACAAACCAGCTCAAACTATGGATAATCAAGCACCAACGGTCTCAAAAAGTTCTAACATATTTGCTTCGGTGATAAGGTTACGCTAGTATCAAACTTTGGATTGATTTGTAGTTATTGCATGCTAATATGATACATAATTTGGTATGGTATAAACATGTGGATTTGATATTTCATTCTTACCTGTGCTATGTAACCAAACTAGTATGCTCACTTACATATTTTTATGTTGACTAATATTTCATATATGGGGTTGACTGATATTTCATATATGTTGCAGGAAACGTTTGAAATGTTATCACAAGAAAAACTATTTAGGGTGGATTTAGATACTCATCTAATTTATCCATGAAAATTTTGATGTTTTAGTCATATATTTTTTGATTGTTGTACTTCTTTTCTTTGAACAATGTAATATTCGATTTTGTTGTATGAAAATGAGAATTTTGAATCTTAATATATCGCAAATTTAGTGTTATGACGTCTTTGAACAATCTATTATATCTTATCTTGATGCTTCCGTTATCAGTTAGGATGTGACAAAAATAAACCTCTATCTTAAGATAGAAAATTTTGTTATTAAATAACTAACAAAAAATATAATGGGTGTTACAATTTTCTTTCCGGTAGTCAAATTAATTAATTTGTTGTAATATACTTATTTTAAGATACAATAATTTAAAAGGTTAAAGTAATAACACTAGAAATAAATAATAAATACATAGTATCAAAGATATGTTGCTACAACTATTGGTCTATTATTATTGTTATTTTATGATATATATATATATATATATATATATATATATATATAAATACAATAAGATAACTATTTGTTTGTACTCGTCTGATAATGTGTTGCATGCTGTTTCTATGCCCCCTCTCCCCCAGGAGACAAGTAGAAGACTCCTACTTTAATTTCTCAAAATAACCAACACCTTATCTGTATATAAAAAGTAGAAAAATAAACTTTTTATATTATTATAATATAATTTATTATTACTTTATTATGGCTAAAAACTATCACCATTCGTAAGTTTTTATTTGAAAAAGATAAAAGTGAGCAAATAAGATTCAAGCATATATAAAGTTTTATCTTGGTCGTGTGTGCGCACACGTATGTAAACACATAGGATCATTTTATGTACAAATAATTATTTTTGCATGAAGTAGAAAACATTTAAACGTGACATATATATATATATATAAACATATATATATATATATATATATATAAAATATATATATATATATATATATATATATATATATATATTATATATATATATATTAGACGAGGAACATAAACGTGCATATATATTTGCGTATTATGTTTGTAATTACATATTACGTGTATATATGCTCCCGCGCCATCCTGGCATCATAATTGTTCAAAAACGCACACCATAACAATATATCGCGCACATTATTACATACAATCTACAAAAATATATCAACTAAAAGCAGTCATATATAATCAGACAGAGAGTGTATGCACGAGTGAATGAAAATGCAACAGACATGCGAACAATTTGAATGTTCTAGTTCTCAGTTACTATAACACTAAATTCGCTACTCGATCTATCTTGCTTGCTAAAAGATAATATTAATTTCTTGTTTTTTTCTATAAGTAGAGAACAAGTTGTCATATAAAATGATTTTTGTTAAAACACCAAATACACTTATAAGGAAGGAGATATACTAAATCATGTTCACTTGAAATCGGATATGAAGATCGAAAAGGGATCATGATACTGCTTCTACTAAATTGAACCACAGGATTAAGGGAAACAGATGGCTTTCTATGACCATGTGAGATTATTTGTGTACATACATTTTGATATATAGTTTGTGCATGTGACTATATGATGGTCATGTATGTTTTGTTCATTTACATTTCCAACAATTTTAGTTTGACAAGTTTTGTTTTTCAAAGCTCAGAATAGATGTTAAAGTGGATAGATATATGGTTTGTGTTTTTTCTTTACTTTTATGTTGCCGGGTCTTTTTTCCATCTTTAATTAAGCGTCTACTTTTTTAATTGACTAGTCTTTTTTTTCTTTCCATCTTTAGATTTAGTGTCTACTTTTTTAATTGGGTACCATCCATAATGTTAAATTCTGATGTTGTGTGTTCTTTATCTTTGATATTTTGTTTTCTAGGCATCCAGCTTTGGGTGATTTTGTCGTGTGGGTTTCTACTTCTGTTGTGGTTACCTGTTTGCTAAATTCATGTTCAGGCCAAGTGAATACATACAACCAAGGTTCATTTTCTTCTATTTGATAATAAGATTCTAATTCGTACCAAATTTACGGGTTTCAACTTTTAATCCCTATATTTTTTTTACCCCATTCCATCCATAATTGTTTTGTTATATTTTGAGATGTTTAATATTAATTCTTTATGTTACGACCCCTTTATACTAATTCACTATATTAAATACATTAAACAGAGTATAATGAAACGGGTCAAACCTGTGAAGGGTATTTGGAAATTGTTAATTAAAATAGCATAGTTTTTGGTGTTTTCTTACACTTGTGTGCGAATTTACAAATGATGTTTTTTCAACAGTACCCAATTTACACATAGTGTTTAATATCTCCGTGTCAAATTACACATGGTGTTTTATACATGAGTGTCAAACTAAACTTAAGGTTTTACATGTGAGTGGTTTTTTTATTATATAGCATTGCTATACTCGAATTAAAGATTGATTTCATAGTATAATTTATAAGAAAAAAAAATAATAAGATACAAAAGTTATTACCATTTGTAACAAACCAACTAATATAATATATAAAATTTCCAACTATTTATGACAAATTCTTTATGGATCAAGACTACCGAATGTAAATTGGTATATAATTACTAATACTTAAATAGTATTAATAATAATAATAATAATAATAATAATAATAATAATAATAATAATAATAATAATACTCAAATAAAATCATTGTTTAAGGCAGTGCGGGTTAGTTTGCGCACTCGAAAAGAGCTACATTTACTATTTATATCTAAAGTAATCATGCTAACACTAGCGGGTTACCATCCACGCTCCATGGCGGGTTTGAACTGTAGATAAAAATAAGCAAATTGCTATTGTAATGTTAAGAAAAAATCACGTCGCGATGGTATATTTGAAAGTCGCAGGATAGTTACGTCGTTATATACGTAAGGCAAGTTATTTGAACAAATTTTACACCAAAACGTATATAAAGATAAACACAACGACCTTGCATTACAGCGACTCGATTTAAACGTAGGTAAAAAAACATGTCGTAGTGGTGTATTTAGAGATGAGCGTTGGGCGATTTGAAAAACCAATTGATTTAAATTAAACATTGAAAAAACCAGTTGGTTTAAAAATAATGTTATGGAAATTCATAAAAAAAACATGACACAGTGGTGTATTTAGAGATAAGCGTCAAGAGGCCTAAAAAATCGTACATTTTAAAAATGTTTAAAAACAACCGATCAGTTTAGAAAACAACATTACGAAAATTTATGTCGAAACATAGATAAAAATAAGCCGTGTGAAGCATGGATATAAAAAACAAAACCTAGAATAACATCACATAACAGAAAATTTGTTAAAAACTCAAAATTATAAATTTATTAAAGTTAAGGGTTGTAGTGTAAAGTGGTTAAACAAAAAATAAAATGAGGAAAATATAACTTCATTAAATTTGAGAGGTCAAATATTGAAATTTTTAAAGATCAAGGATGTAAACAAAATTAGACACTTAAAGACAAAAAATCACTATTTATAAGCAACGTCTTTTATTATATATAATAAACAAATAAATAAATACCAAACTTCAAGGCTATAATAATAACTAAGGGTACAAACCAATTGAGCCTGAGCTCGAGCTTGTTTAACTTATAAAAATTTGAATTTGGTTTGTGGGTTGTTTTTCAAGCTCGAGCTATGCTCAGCTCGGCTCGTTAATTATTTATTAATATTATATATAGGTCAAGTATAGGAAGAAACCCACTTGATTTAAAAAACACTCAAGAAACCTTTGTAAAAACCTATGATATTTTTATTTTTTTCTAAAAAAACACTACGAATGTAACATAAATATTTTTTTAAACATTTTTGTAAAAAATATAAGCGTCGAGTACTTTTTTTTAAATATTAAAAATTTCGTGTTACATGATATATATGTCGAGTAGTTTTTTCTAAAAAAAACACTGGGAATAACATAAATATTTTTTAAACATTTTTGTAAAAAAAACAAATAAGCGTCGAGTAGTTTTTTTTAAATGTTAAAAATTTCGTGTTACATAATATATATGTCCAAAAAATGTAACATGCAGATTTTGAACATTTAAAAAACAGTTGGTTGGTTTTACGTTTTTTTTAATGTTTAAATATATTTATGTTACATTCCCTAATATTTTTAGAAAAAAAATGTTACATACTGTTTTTTTTTAACTCAAGTGGGTTTTCGTTTTATCCTTCCCGTATATACATATATATATACACATACATATACATATATATATATATATAGTTTGGTTCAAATGAGAACCATCACGAGTTGCGAGAACCTTGAGAACTTTTTGTTCCCGTGCTAGTTGGGCCAAATTTTTTTTGCACAAACGTAGATAAAATATTATAAACATATTTGTAAAAAAAAGTTGTCGAGTCGGTAGTTTTGACTGTTGTAACTTTTTTTTTACGCACGGGCGTAAATTTTGCATGAAGATAAATAATTTTTTTGCGCCTCATATAAATGTGGGTATGCGGCATTTTTTTTTAATTTTTTTTTTGTTGAAACAAGTAATCTTTTTTATGACTTTTGAGAAAAAAATTCATAAAAACCTTTTGAATGGCTTAGTTATCACAGTTCTCACAACTCAAGGTACTATAAAATGAGAACCACCTTGAGTTGTGAGAACTAGGCCATTCAAAAGATTTTTTTGAATTTTTTTCTCAAAAGTCAATAAAAAGATCATATATATATATATATATATATATATATATATATATATATAAGTGCGTGTATATTTTTTTTGAACGACAAGGAACGACGTGTTAACTACCGTGACACCGGACGCTGTGGCCAAGGTCAACTACTCTACCGCCACCAGCCCCTTGGCTCTCCTCAGACGCGTGGAAACCCGACCTCAACCCATCCAAAGTCACGTCAGTGGAATAATCGGTAAAACCTCACCTCCCATCCAAGTGCGTTTATATATTGTTTAATACAGGATTTACAAAGATCCAAGTATAGACAAAAGCAAGGAAAATATGGTAAACGAAAAAATCCAAAATTACAATAATATTGTTATCATGTAAAAGTTACAGTTTACTTAATGGATTATGACATGTTTAAGGGAAAATAAGGACTAAGATAGTAATGGACATCGATTATAATAATTAGTTATTTTTAAGAAACTAATACTAAAAGAATTCTATAAAGTTTAAATTAATAAGCACATGGATTTGAAGTCCGCTTAAGAAAACAAATGACTTCTATGTGTCAAAACTCCGTATTAGTTTGACTTTAAATCACACATTGTCAAACTTCACAAGTTGGTCATGTTAGTAATGGTTAAATAAACAACAACACAATTTAACAACAAAATAAGGGTCATTGGTAACGTAATAGTACCATTTTTTAATAATATAAACAACGTCCTTAAGTTGAATAATTCCCATCAAGTTGTACGTCAAAATACAAACAATAGTTCGTTTAGATGATGTAAGATTGGACCTTACATTAATATTCTTTTCTTGTAAACAACTAGGCTTTAATAATTATTCAAGCATTCTAAAGTGAAAAGATATTATGAAATGGTTTTATGTTAAATCTAACATTAATTTTGCTGACTAAAAGACCACTACCTCTTTGCTCATCTTTCTTTCTTATTCCCATCGCCAACATCAGATCACATGTCCGCCATTCCCAACGTCACATCATATCTCCGGCATTCCATGGTCGCAACTAGGGGTGAAGCTTGAGATTTCTAAACGGGGGTCGAAAACTATATACCCAAAAATTTCTATAAAAACCTACATACTCCCCCTATTAAGTGAAAAGTCCGGGCGATCAACCACCCCAGTATACTGCGCCCTTGACCAGAACCTCTTTCACCTCTTCATTTTATACTTTTCCTAAAAACCAACGGAGATAGAAACCTAGGAAGGGGATTATGTTGCCATCTTCCATGCAGCCTACCAGAGTTTGACAGCGGAGTAACCAAACTCAAAACTCAACTTGAATTGAATTTCGAATTTGAGATTTTCAACTCAATCTGATTCAAAATTATATTTCAAATTATGCATTTTAATTTTTAGAGTTAAGATCTGGTACAAACCTCATGTTATTTAAAAATAATGAAAACAGATCTTAATTGTTGATTAAATGAATCAAGGTCAAAGATTGATTACCGATCATCATTAACAATTACTATATTATATAATGAGATTAATGGGTATTTTAGTGATTTAGTCATTTTCTATTCAATAATAATTCCACCAAGTTTTTAAAACTAAAATAACTTTTATATACTTCAGTAATGTTTACGAAAAAAATTGTACCATAAAATCAAGTAGTTTTTTTTATCTTTAAAATAAGTAACATATTATTATATTTTTTAGGTATAAAAGTCACATTTAAAAAAGTTACAAAAAACGTGTTTTTATAATTGTGCTAGTGTAACACACCAAAAACGGGTTTGGTAATCAAAACACGTTAATATTAAAGGGCGGGAAAAAGTCCGTAAGTGGTAAAAGTGAACCCGTAAATTAAATAACTGAGAACAAATTAACCTTGTTAATAACATGTATATAAATAACAAGACAACGAGTTGTAGTCTCATTTATAATCAAAACTAAACTTGAGGGACCAAAGCTGCCAAGAACGGAAACTTGTTTTATTAAAACACAAAATTAACACATAATACACACACTTAGTATGTGTATATGTCGATGATCAGGAGAAGAACAAGGGGAAACCCTAGTTCAATCAAGAATCAACAAAATGGAGGTCAATTCTAACTTCAAATCATTGCATGAACGCATATAAACGATCATCTAAACGAGGGGATCATGATGTATGTCTCAGAACTTTGATTGATGAAAGTTATAATTTGAGACAAGTAGAATACTTGTAATAAGGTTGTTGGATTATGATCCAAATGTGAAATTAAGTGTATGTGTATGCTTGATTTCGTTATACTTAAAGAAATTATGCACTATTTGATGTAAGATTACTTGTAGGTTATTTACAAGTAGATGTTGAAGTGGGTTTTGATTATATGATGACATAGATGATACATAAGTGTTCATGATCATCATACTTGTATGTATGTGTAAGATATTTGAACAAATTAGAGGTTCGAATAAGTGTTCGTACATAACTTGAAATGGGTTTTGTATGATATGTGAAATTGATGTTATGACAATGTTAACGAGTGTTGGAGATCATGTTGTCTACTAGTTTGTATGTATAATTTGATTATATAAGGTGTTCGGATGAATATCTAGTAATATGATAAGATGAGTTGTTTTGTTATAATGAAACAATTCCAAGTTCTTGTTTAATTATCGATAGATTAGCATATGATTGTAGAAACTATGTTAATTTGATATTAGAAAATTGCATGAACTTGGATTGGGAAATGTAGCTATAATGGTGGGCTAGGGTAATTAACGAAATGCCTAAAGGGGTTGTTAAACTTATTCGTGAGTTTGTATGTGTAAATAGGCAGTTGACTTTTAAAAGTCAAACTGGCCTATAATAAGATCGAATGATAAAGTTGATATAAAATTCGTAAAGTGGAATACTCATTTTAGATGATGACTAACCTAACCATCTTGCGAATGATAAAAGATAGTTTGACGCTTGACAAGCTAGGTGAAGGCTTTGGAAGAAGTGGGTCAAACGGAACAAGTACGCGGAAAAAGGCATAATCGGATTTCAAGGTAAGTAAGCTTACATCCTTAATATAGTAAATCTGCTTATATAATTGATTAAGAATAAGCGATTTGATATTCGGAATGAGATATGAAATACAAGGTTCCGACGTGAATCGATACGGGTTGGAACAAGTGAAGATAGTAATAAATCATATTTGATGGAAAAATGGGTAAAACAGTAATTTAGTCATGTAATGACAAGTAAACAAGGGATTCGGAAAAAGTTACCTTATGGTGTAAGTCATAAGGAATAAAAAGAGTAAAATGGCAATTCAGTCATGAGTTGACGAATAAATATTAAATTTTGAAATAGACACCCTATGGCGTATGCCATAACGGATCGAATAAATTGACAAACGAATTTAAGTAATATGATCATTTGGTGTAAACTGAAACGGATAAATGGTGAGATGGTAATTAAATACCATCTCATAATGATAAAATGGTCGTTTAGACCAAACGGGTCAAATAGTGTGGTCATCACCATTTGATAATAATATCTAATGAACGCTTGTCGAGCTTTGTGTTCACAGGGAAAATGGCGTTTGGTTCGCGTCGCTATTAATTAGTAATTAGTAGTGCAAGGTATTTAAACGGGTCAATGCTATGACTCGATCCAGGTATGTGTAATGGGTTAAACTCTCATTGAGGAATTTAAGGTCCGATGAGAGTCAAACGAGTCATGAATAAATAACGGATTACCTAAAGCAAGGTAAATCTCATAATCTAAATGGTAGACATCAGGTTCATAGGAACCTAATGATTTTAAATAAGATTACGATTTAAATGTGCTCTTTTGGTCATGTGATTGAAAGTCCTTCATCGTAAAAGAGGGGTCTAAGTTGACCAAAATGTCCTCGAGTGATAAAACAAGTAAACGAACTTGAGGGTAGTTTAAAAATGAATTTTATAAGAAAGTTCACCCTTACGGTAGTGTAATAGCAAATGGCATAAGCCGTTTTGGCTTAATGCCTCATATTGGGTCTTTTTCGTAAATTGTCAAACCGAATGGTAGGATTTGAAAATATAACATTTTCTTTAACCAATCCACCACAAGTGTAGTTGTGGTGAAAGATAATTAGATATTTTAGTATGAAAATAAGAAACAAGGTAAGAGGAAGTGAGATTTAAGTTTATATGCTTAAATCTCTTAATGGGTCAAAATGAATAAAAGAATAAACCAAGAGTGAATGTGTAATTCATAAGAATTAAGAACCCGGGTTAATGATTGAAGCTAAATATGTAGGTAAACAATTTACAGACATTTAGAAACAAGTTTCGAGTAAAACGGATGAAAATTGAATGAGTTACGGAAGTTTTCGTAACTAAACGGCAAATTTGAAAAAGGCTGCAGCAGCCCACCGTAAGCTACGGTGGCCTACCGTAGCTTACGGTAGGTAGCTGCTGTGTTGAAACAGAAAGCCTTGACCGTAAGATAGGAAGCCTTGACCGTAAAGCTTGATCGTAAGCTACGGTGGCCAGCCGTAGCTTTCGGTGGAGTCAGAAATGAAAGTTTTGTTTTGATGTTTTAGGCCTTCGGGTTTATTGTAACATTTGTGTAAAACGGGTATCAAAAACCCGCTCCGTTTGAAAATTTTAGAATTTATTAAAAGTTTCGTTACGCATTTTTTTTTCATTTTATAAAATGTAATTTTCATAATTAATAAATAAATTAGATAATTAATATATTGATTAAATAAATGAATAAAAAAATAATACCAATATTTAAGATTTTAAAATATAAAAATAATAGAAACAGGGGTGACCGGGTTTCGAACCCGGGTCCCCATCGAATCCATAAACTCCACACACTCAAAACACCACTGTACCACACGCACTTGTTGTGTAATTCTGGAAACAAATAAAAACTTAACTAAAAACTCGCGTGTCACCTGTTTGAACCAAGACTGTAACCGCCAAATCAAAATCAAACAAGAAAGTTTGATTCTTACAAACGATTGTAACTGATTCAATCATCGGAGGAAACCGCCAATTTTGGTTTAATTCGTGAGTAACCGATTTCAATGATGAGAATTAATCCTCAAAATCATAACCGATCGAATTAATCGTTTAGCCCCTATAAATAGTGGATCTCAGTTTGTTCTAAACCCACGACACTGAATTCACAAACTCAACCACATCTCACACTCTGTTCCTCACCTCAAGTTGCCGAAGATTAGCTGTGTTGCCGGAATTGCCGTCGGAACACCTCAGTCGCCGGTAAATCTTTAATTCTGTTATTGGAAATTGTTTTGCTCTGCTTTGATTCAACGTATAGCATTATAATCGTTTTTTTTTTAAGTGGGATCATAAAACCAAATTCTGGTGTTCAAGAAGAAGAAGATGAAGTTAAACACTTTATAGGTATAATTAAATTTGGATTTTTAAGTGGGTTAGACACATGGTCCAGTGGTGGACTATGTGCAATGTTAAAGCACAGAATGTGGGTTCGATTCATGTGTGAATCCGGTTCCAACTCCATTAAAACGTTTTTTTTTTAACTAAGCAGAACTCTCACAGTTGATAGTTAAATTTAATATAAATCATATAATAGATGGGTTAGACACCCAGCCCAACTGGTTGGGCTGGGTGCCAAATAAGTCGAAGGCGCAGGTTCGATCCCCGCTATGCCCAGCCGGTCAGATGATATTTGAAACCTTTTTAATTAAATAAAATTCTGATAATCTCAAAGAGTGTATAAGAATAATTAAAAACCAAATCTAAACGGGTTAGACACGTAGCTCAGTTGGAAGAGCTGCGTGCACACAACCGAGAGGTCACGAGTTCGAGCCTCACCACACGCATCCAAATTCCTTCACAGAACCGGTCAGGTCCCACTGTCAGACCTGACAACATTTTATTTTATTTTATTTATTTTATTTGTTTATTTATAATACGAATATTCATATACTTTAGTTAAAAATTCATTAAAAACACATAAAACCTGATATTTGAAAGTCTAAAATATCAACAAAAAAAATTAAATAAATAAAATATAAAAATCTAACAAAAGTTTTAATCAAAATATTAATTTGTTATATTTATCGAATTATCGTACTATTATTTTAGGTTAGTTTTCTTCCGTCGGTCAAATCCTCAACTCGTGCGCATCCATTATTAAGCAAGAAACGCACCCACTGTGAGTGAATTCTTACAAATTCCCCTTTTTATTCATGTTTTGGGGTGTATCATGTATCGCTTTAATTATTTCATTTATTCAAACTTGTGTTATTACCATTATATGATCTAAACGTGTGATGTAAATGTTGTTTGTTGTGATGTGTGTTTACATTTTGTCAAGTTGCGTGCAAATCATTCATTAGGCCCATCAGTTCCTCGTTGGAGACGAGTTGAGCATCGCGTGCCTCATTAGATCGGCTCCGTTTGATTGAGCCTTGATCTCATTGTTCATCATTTGGTGTGTGCGTGTGCATTAATTGATATTATGTGTATTGTGATTAAATTTACATATACGTATACTCATATGTGGTTATGCACCTTTTTATAACCAATATAACAAATTCGTTCAAATGTTTTCATAAGATTCACTCGCCAATTTTTGTTGACCCAAAACCCTATTTTTACTCATGATACAGGTGGACAGGTTGAAGCAAGGAACACATAGGAAATTGCCTTAGAAGAAAAATAAAGAAGTCCTGAAAAATGTATTTGAACATGTTGTGCTTGTATGTTTATTGTAATTTCTTCTTTAAAAAGAAATAATAAATATGAAACTTTATAGTAAATGTCATGAGCTTTGATGAAAACCCAATCATGCCCCGACTACCATTTCCGCTGCGGGTCAGGGTATGACATATTGGTATCAGAGCTTTTGACTATAGGGATATAGGATAGGTTATTAGACCCTTAGAGCCTATACTATAGTTGACTAGATTTTAATTGTTTATGTGGTTACATGCAAACTCATGATGTTTATTTGTTTCGTATTTATTACACACACAAATGCATGCAATACTTCCACTATCATTTTGCGTGATACTTAATGAATTATACTTGTTGTCAAACATAACATGCTTACATATACATTCATCATGCATATTTCAATATTCACATATTCAAACCATTCTCATATTTCCTTTATTCAAGATTTTGTGGCATTTTTCGTTTTTCAATCTCATCAAAGTGAGTTCTACGACGGGCATGTAGTAACTGGAAGGGTACAAGTACCGGTAGTCGAAATGTCCTGTCTAGGTTGGCATTCGTATAAATCCAATATAACAGACTAGTTTGCCTACCTGGGGACTAACGATGAGAATACGAAGGACCTATTAGGCCAAAGAATGCCACACCAAACGTCGTTCGAACTAACCCTACTTTGAGTTGTCATTGTGTCCATACCAGGACACCCTCCGACCTTATACTTTGCTGTCATGTTTTACGATTTTCATTCGGGTGGCGCAAGTGTTAACATGCCAACACCAATATGAATCCTACCAGAGCCCAGTAGTCATGGGGGCCCACATGACTACCAAGGCCAAGTAAGGGGACATATGGGAGCCCAAACATGAGCAAAGCCCAAGACATCCTATGGATGTAGCAAATTTATTTTCTTCATTTGTTCTGTGAATGTTCATTTCTAAATACGACACATGACACCTAAAATGTCAAACTCATACTCTCGATACGTATTCCTTGTAGATGTCTTCTAGTCACTCTCGTAGAGGTAGGAGATCAGGAAAATCCCGTGAACGCATGGCTGCCCAAATCACTCAACAAATGGCCGCCGTAATACCCAACATCGTAGTTCAAGTTCAACAAGCCCTTGTCGCCAATCCTATAACCCCAACCAATCTAGAAGGACAAAATGTCGCCAACCCTCCTCTCAACACCACTAAATGCACCTTCAAGCATTTCAAAACCTGCGATCCTCCAAAATACGAAGGGACTGAAGGTGTCACCGCTCTCCTCCATTGGTTTGAGGAGATGGAAAACACTTTTCTTAATTTCGACTGCCCCGATGATCGCAAGGTGCGATATGCTACCGGTCGTTTGTTCGGAGTAGCACTTACATGGTGGAATACAGAGAAGGCCAAGCGAGGTGCTGATGATGCTATGACTTTGACTTGGGAAGAGTTGAAGGAGATCATGACAAGACGTTTCTGTCCAAGAAGCGAAATCAAGAAATTAGAAGATGAGTTCTACTCTTTGAAACAAAAGGAGGGCGACCACACCACATACAACAAGAGATTCCTTGAGTTGAATCAGATGGTCCCCAACTTGTTCACTCCCCTCTACCGTTTGATAGAGCACAACATTCGAGGTCTTCCTTCAAAAATTCAAAACCCTGTAATAAGTACCACCCCTGCAACTTTGGAAGCAGCAATGGAGTTAGCTACAGAGCTCACCGAAAACCACATACGGAATAAAGACTTCAAGGAGGAGAAGAAGAAGGATAAAGCATCAACCGAAACCTCAAACTCAACCCAGACCGAATCCTCTTCTTAACCCACTTCTAAGAGAAAACGAGATGGGCAAAATTTTGCTGTCACCCAAGGCATTCAACCAGCTCCACAAGCCGTACCCCTCCAAGCCATCCCAATCACTCAAGTAGCACCCAACATTACTTACCCAATTAAGAAATCTTACATTGGACCTCACCCTCAATGCAACACCTGTTTTTATCACCATCCATCTATCGTACCTTGTCGACTGTGTGCTAATTGTGGCCGTTATGGTCATTTGAGCAAAACCTGTCGCAACCCTCAAAACCAAGCTTCACCCCCTACCCAAAACATGATCCAATCATATCAACAACCCAATACCCCATGTTTCCACATGTTCGAGCTTGCTTTAATTATGGGGACCCTACCCATTTTAGAAACATGTGCCCTCGATTGGTTAACATCATAAACGCCCAAGCTCAAGCAAACCCAGTTAACCAAGCAAATCAAGCAAACCAGCACTACCACCAGCAAGAGGAAGAGCTTACAACATCAACGCCAATTCTGTTGAAGATAATAACGACCCAAACGAACAACCCAACTAGCCTTCCCTCACCAAGGATCAAGACTCAACTCCAACCGCCTAGTTCTTAATGTTTTCTCAATCTTTACGTATCCCTGTTATAAATTGGGAATTTATGTATCTAAGAATTTTAATGCGAATTGATATCTCAGTTTTGTTTTATATCTTTACTCATTGATTTAACTTTCATATCAACATACACCACGACGTATCTCGGTCTCATCATTTAAAGAAGTTGGGTTGTGTCTCACTTTTACATAGACTGACCCCTTCATCATAACAAACGAGAGAGGCACTGTCGTCATTCAGTCATGTATTCTTTTAGATTTGAGACTCAAGCTTTGGCTGTTGTGTTTGTTTATGTTTTAGAGTCACATAGGACTAATCATAACTTACTGACAAAGCCAATGAAAATTTGACAAGAATATGGTGGATACGCCGCTGATACTTACTATATATAAGTATTCTTGTCAAAAGATCGGAAGCAGTGTCAGGCGGTTATGAAAAGTTCCGTATAGGTTTTAATATCGTCATGGTTGAAGTTTTTGTTTTATGATATAACCTTATCTTTTCAAACGTATCAATTCTCTCAAAACTTTTATGCATAAGATCATACTTAGTCAATCAACTCTGTTTACCAATGTTTCGCATTTTTATACTTTAGGCATCAAAAAGCGATTCCTGTAGCAGGGTATTCAACCCTTACTAGGAACGTTACCGCCTCAAATAAAATTTAAACTTTCACCATCTTCTGATTATGTAATTGTCAAATTAAAACACACTCCCTTCGAGTCAAGTATACCACTACTTAAATTTCGGGACGAAATTTCTAAAATTAGGGGATACTGTAACATTTGTGTAAAACGGGTATCAAAAACCCACTCCGTTTGAAAATTTTAGAATTTATTAAAAGTTTTGTTACGCATTTTTTTTCATTTTATAAAATGTAATTTTTATAATTAACAAATAAATTAGATAATTAATATATTGATTAAATAAATGAATAAAAAATAATACCAATATTTAAGATTTTAAAATATAAAAATAATAGAAACAGGGGTGACCGGGTTTCGAACCTGAGTCCCCATCGAATCCATAAACTCCACACACTCAAAACACCACTGTACCACACGCACTTGTTGTGTAATTCTGGAAACAAATAAAAACTTAACTAAAAACTCGTGTGTCACCTGTTTGAACCAAGACTGTAACCGCCAAATCAAAATCAAACAAGAAAGTTTGATTCTTACAAACGATTGTAACTGATTCAATCATCGGAGGAAACCGCCAATTTTGGTTTAATTCGTGAGTAACCGATTTCAATGATGAGAATTAATCCTCAAATTAATAACCGATCGAATTAATCGTTTAGCCCTATAAATAGTGGATCTCAGTTTGTTCTAAACCCACGACACTGAATTCACAAACTCAACCACATCTCACACTCTGTTCCTCACCTCAAGTTGCCGGAGATTAGCTGTGTTGCCGGAATTGCCGTCGGAACACCTCAGTCGCCGGTAAATCTTTAATTCTGTTATTGGAAATTGTTTTGCTCTTCTTTGATTCAACGTATAGCATTATAATTATTTTTTTTAAAGTGGGATCATAAAACCAAATTCTGGTGTTCAAGAAGAAGAAGATGAAGTTAAACACTTTATATGTATAATTAAATTTGGATTTTTAAGTGGGTTAGACACATGGTCCAGTGGTGGACTATGTGCAATGTTAAAGCACAGACTGTGGGTTCGATTCATGTGTGAATCCGGTTCCAACTCCATTAAAACGTTTTTCTTTAAACTAAGCAGAACTCTCACAGTTGATAGTTAAATTTAATATAAATCATATAATAGATGGGTTAGACACCCAGCCCAACTGGTTGGACTGGGTGCCAAACAAGTCGTTGGGCTGGGTGCCAAACAAGTCGAAGGCGCAGGTTCGATCCCCGCTATGCCCAGCCGGTCAGATGATATTTGAAACCTTTTTAATTAAATAAAATTCTGATAATCTCAAAGAGTGTATAAGAATAATTAAAAACCAAATCTAAACAGGTTAGACACGTAGCTCAGTTGGAAGAGCTGCGTGCACGCAACCGAGAGGTCACGAGTTCGAGCCTCACCACACGCATCCAAATTCCTTCACAGAACCGGTCAGGTCCCACTGTCAGACCTGACAACATTTTATTTTTTTTATTTTTTTATTTATTTATTTATAATACGAATATTCATATACTTTAGTTAAAAATTCATTAAAAACACATAAAAACATGATTTTTGAAAGTCTAAAATATCAACAAAAAAAATAAAATAAAATAAAATATAAAAATCTAACAAAAGTTTTAATCAAAATATTAATTTTTTATATTTATCGAATTATCGTACTATTATTTTAGGTTAGTTTTCTTCCGTCGGTCAAATCCTCAACTCGTGCGCATCCATTATCAAGCAAGACACGCACTCACTGTGAGTGAATTCTTACAAATTCCCCTTTTTATTCATGTTTTGGGGTGTATCATGTGTCGCTTTAATTATTTCCTTTATTTAAACTTGTGCTATTACCATTATATCATCTAAACGTGTGATGTAAATGTTGTTTGTTGTGATGTGTGTTTACATTTTGTCAAGTTGCGTGCAAATCATTCATTAGGCCCATCAGTTCCTCGTTGGAGACGAGTTGAGCATCGCGTGCCTCATTAGATCGGCTCCGTTTGATTGAGCCTTGATCTCATTGTTCATCATTTGGTGTGTGCGTATGCATTAATTGATATTATGTGTATTTTGATTAAATTTACATATACGTATACTCATATGTGGTTATGCACCTTTTTATAACCAATATAATAAATTCGTTCAAATGTTTTCATAAGATTCACTCGCCAACTTTTGTTGACCCAAAACCCTATTTTTACACATGATACAGGTGGACAGGTTGAAGCAAGGAACACATAGGAAATTGCCTTAGAAGAAAATTAAAGAAGTCATGAAAAATGTATTTGAACATGTTGTGTTTGTATGTTTATTGTAATTTCTTCTTTAAAAAGAAATAATAAATATGAAACTTTGTAGTAAATGTCATGAGCTTTGATGAAAACCCAATCATGCCCCGACTACCATTCCCGCTGCGGGTCAGGGTGTGACATTTATTCGGTTAGGTTATAATCTGTTTATAACTAATGTATTTCATAAATTATGAAATATAGGTAATGATTGGGAACACCGGAGAAGAACTAAGTTGTACGAAGAACCGAACACGATAAACAACGATGCTTCCGCAGTTAGTTTTGTTATCACGAAACTAATCTATGATAACATGTTAAATTGTTTAATGTTTATGAAGTTTTAATAACTTCGAAAACATGTTTGAACGTATATTCGCATTTACACATTTAAATGTGAAATTTTAATAGAAATTTCAGTAAAATAAGATAGGGTCTTACAAGCTAGTTATGTAGTTGTAATGAGTACCATATCACTAACCTCTCATCATCTTGTAGAATCCTCCAACGTGGTCCTAATTTAACTGTTTTGATTATCACCATGAAATTTTACAATGAACAATTGCCTGCTGCTGATGATCTCCGGTTCAAAGCACGCAAGCTTGCAGGTAGGAAGAACCCTAATTTGGATTGGGGTGGTGAAAAGTGGGGTTTTATAATGTGGGGGAATAGATAGGTGGATGGACATAAATGCCCTTACGTGATAATTACGTGCTCTGACTTAACTTTACATTTTAACCTAGTTAGTGCTAAGGGATTAAGGGTGTAATGAGTTTTCCAAATAAAGGATTGTGACTATAATTATTGAAAGTAAAGGACATATATTGCAATTCGATACAAACATAAAGGACGAAAAGTGTAAACCCTAGTTTGAATGGTTATTTTACCAAATCTAATAAAACACCATTTAATCCTTTACTTGTGGCCTAGTGGTTGAGAGGTTTGGGTTCTCCAATGGAGACTCAAGTTAATCCCCACTTGTGTTACTTGGTGGATATGGCAATGATTGATAGAGCCTAGCCTCCTTGTAGAGGTGTTAGGCTCTATCCTGAGCCCACCCGGGTTTTCGTCCCACAGTGTGTTATGCTAGAGAGTTCTACTCTTGTGGTGGCACAGCGACTGTCAAGCGGCAGCCGGCGGTATGGATTCCCGGGAGAACGCCCAAGCCAAACTCTGAAGCCAGCATGGCCCGGTTAAGATAACATAGTTTGACCGGAGTGGGGCAACGGAGCTCTCCAATTTGGAAAGTGCGGTAGCCTAATACAAGAAAGTCGTCGTTCTAAAAAAATAAAACACCATTTGATAATTGCAAATACGTTTTAAACAATATTTACCAAATCTGAAATGATAAAACACTATGCTGCGAAAAATAAACACAAGTACACGCAATTAAATTACCGTACACACAGTTAAATCACCATACAAAGAAATAAACACTAGCATATGCAGCTAAAACACTATGCGAAAAAATAAACTTAGGTATTACATGTCAACAAACTGAAAACACACTAAACTTACCATTCCCACGGTTAATAACTGAATTAGACACCTAAAGTATATATTTTTTTAAAATTTTATAAATTGACATGTTGTCACGATGAAGTTGATAAACAAACTGAAGACTGTCATGGGTTTTAGGATTGAATTATAATCAGGCTTTCTATGAAAATCTCACATAACTAAGACTAAATTATCTATTCACAATTAAACAATTAACAATTTAAAAAAAAAGAATTATTAAAAACTAAAATAATAAATGATATATGATTTAAAAAAAAAGAAAAGAAAAGATGAAAATACGTTTAACTGAATTAGACACCTAAAGTAGATATTTTTTTAAAATTTTATAAATTGACATGTTGTCGCGATGAAGTTGATAAACAAACTGAAGACTATCATGGGTTTAAGGATTGAATTATAATCAGGCTTTCTATGAAAATCTCATATAACTAACACTAAATTATCTATTCAGAATTAAACAATTAACAATTTAAAAAAATAAAAAAGAATTATTAAAAACTAAAAGTAAATAGGAAAAATGAAAATATAGTAAAAGTTAAAAATAAAATTAAAAGTTATATTATTTTAAATATAAAATTACTATTCATCGTCCTTTTAATATAATATAATATAATATATATAATATATATAATAATATATATAATAATATAATATATATAGTAATAATATATATAATATATAATATAAATATTAAAAAGATGATAAAAACTAAAAGTAAATAGGAAAAATGAAAATATGATAAAAGTTAAAAATAAATATTAAAATTAAAAATTATATTATTTTAAATATAAATTACTATTTTGCAAAATAATAGAGATGCCACATGTTTACAAAAGCTTCTTAGACTTTATAGAATAATTGAACTTTATAGCAAACACTATATATATATATATATATATATATATGAGGTTATTGTAAGAAAATATAAAAGTGTGAGAATGATAAGAAAGAATCTAAACAATTAGATATTTAATCTAATGGTTGAGATCATAGTGGCAATTCTGGAAATAATGTTAACTATTAAACTAACTAATTTTCTAGATTAAGGGTATAAAGGTAGATTTAATATTTTTAAATTAAGAAACTAACATTAATACTAATGCAAAGTTCCCCATTCTTTTTTAAACATCAATAACTTTTTATACGTAACTTTTTTTTAAAAAAAAAGTTACACCATAATAACGAGTGTTTAATTATCTTTAATATAAGTATCATATTGATATACTTATGTAGAGAAAAAAAATTACGTCTCGCTTGGATGTTTTAGTCCATGGTGTTTTTTCTATGTTCATACAATGGTATTTTAATTGTAGGGTGTTAATTCTGTTATATTTCTGTTCTTCGTAAGATGTATGTCTTCAATATACATGTTGTGGGGCTTTTATAATTTAGGGTGTTATTTCAAATTCGAAAATCCCTACATTAACTGCCAAAACTCGGTTGCATATATTCATTCCATAATTAGATTTTATTACTTAAATTACACTTATACCCTTAAACTACCACAATAAAAAGGGACAAATGTCACCTCCATAATCTTTCTTATCCTTCTCACACTTTTAAATTTTCTCACATGAACCTCTACATATATATATATATATATATATATGTATATATATATATATATATGATTAGGATATTTTGTGAACAACTTCTTGAGAGTGAACTAATCTTGGCCTTTGATCATTTTTTTAGATTAAAAGGGTAAGATTGATGATAGTCAAGTACTTTTAATTAAAATCCCTTAATTTTCTCATCTCTTAACTCTCTCTCTCTCTCTCATTTTTAATTATTTTTCTTTTATTTTAATTATAAGAGAATAACGGGCTAATGTTTATTTTTAAATAATCTCATATGTTTAAAATTAAATATTAAACCTAATTAAATTATGTTTTTTTTACATATGTGTATACAGGTCAGTATATACATGACTTATACACTTGTGTATAATTACATATTGTTCACACGGGTAGGTATAAACCAGATTTATACACATGTGTATTATTCAAGTACATATGTGTATAAACTAACAGCTGTGTATCTTGTATAAATTGATAGTTAGCGAGACTATACACATGTGCATAAACTAACATCTGTGTATCTTGTATAAACTAATACTGTCGAGACTGTACACATGTGTATACACTAACAACTGTGTATCTTGTATATACGGAAACTTGCAAGATTTTAGGAATTTTGATTATATTGTTTAATAATTGCAATTTACAAAAGACGCAAATACTCTTATGTCAATTAATTTAAAGGGAAGTTACAACGTTATAATTACAATCTTGTCATTGTTTAAAAATCTTTAGATGATATAATCCAATGGCTCAGATTAGTTCACACAGTCCACTCTAGAACCCCACCATATATATATATATATATATATATATATATATATATATATATATATAAAATCTCTGGAATTTGTGAAATCTAAAACATTTTAAAAAGAGTAATACATATATACACTCACACATACACACAAATATAAACACTAGTTAAAAGAAATACAACACAAAACCCATTCGACTGACTCCATATTTCCTCATGGGCATCTCCCTCTTCGCCTATCAATCCCAAAAAAGACAATGTCAATCACAAACGTCCCAGGTTAAAGATGCTCTTGTTGTATTTCATCTTTCTTTTATTAACTTCCATCAAAACATTGTATAACTTTCTCAAGTTAGTTTTAAAAATAAAAATTAAAAATTAAATCCACATTTTTAGATGAAGGAGACACGCATGTTACTTAGATTGCCATTTTCAAGACTGGTTATAAGCATTATAAAAAAAGAAAACAAAATGAAACTCACCTACTACCGGTAGTGCTTATACGTGCATTGAATACCAACACCCACTTGTTACACGTCAGCCAAACTAAACCGTTGATAAATATTCATAAAATCAGACGACTAAGATTAAACCTAGAACCAACCTACCACCTTCCATCGTTTTATTTATTTTTTCCCTTTTTTATTTTTATTTTTTTGTATTTTTTTTCTCCTACCTACCACCCCCACCCCTACCAGTCTACCACCCCTCCTTATTCACACCCACCATCTATATAAACTTCATTCTCCACCACCTAATAACTCAGCAATCTCACCTTCATTACACACATAGAGTGTGAGTCTAGTGTGTGAAGATAAGATTGTTCTTGTTCTTCTAGCTTTCTTATTCCTTGTTGTTTTGTAATCCACTTTATCATTTAAATAAACACAATGGAGAACGGTACACATGTTAACGGATCCGCTAACGGATTTTGCATCAAGGACCCGTTGAATTGGGGCGTTGCGGCGGAAGCGTTGACGGGTAGTCATCTGGATGAGGTGAAGAAGATGGTGGGTGAGTTTAGGAAGCCTGTGGTGAAGTTGGGTGGCGAGACTTTGACTGTGTCTCAAGTGGCTGGGATCGCGGCTGCTGGTGAGGGTAACATGGTGCAGGTGGAGCTATCCGAGGCGGCTCGGGCCGGGGTTAAGGCGAGTAGCGATTGGGTGATGGAGAGCATGAACAAAGGGACTGATAGTTATGGTGTCACTACTGGATTTGGTGCTACTTCTCATAGGAGGACTAAGAATGGTGGTGCTCTACAAAAGGAGCTTATTAGGTAATAATTTGTTACTTATTTACTAGTTACTTCTATGTGTTGTTTATGGAAAAGTGTTATGGTTTTTACATGTTAACGAATATAACCAACGGATGTTAAATTGGTTTTATTCGTGTGTCGAGCGTAGCTCGACAAAAGTTGAAGATATGACACGAACGTGAAATCACGTCGGTTATATGATCTGAACATGGCATGAGTTTTCGCGCCTTAAAATGAATACGACTGTTTTAACCTGAAGTTTTAGTTTAAATTTATTTTGTGTATTAATACATGAAAATTATAATTTTAACTCTATATCTATAAATACACAAATATTTACTTACTTACTAGTTACTTCTATGTGTTGTTTATGGAAAAGTATTATGAGTTTTACATGTTACGAAATTAACTAGGGAGTGTTAAATTGGTTTTATTCGTGTCTCGTTGTTGAGCTCAGCTCGACAAAAGTTAAAGAAACACAAATGTGAAAATCATATCAGTCATGTGATTTGAACATGGCATGAGTTTTCACGCCTTAACATGAATTTGAATATTTTAACCTAACGTTTTAGTTTGAATTTATTTTATTTTATTTTGCGTATTAATACTTGAAAAGTACTAATTTACAACTATATAAAATTTATATCTCTATAAACTTTTGTGTATTTTTGTTTATATTTTAAAATTTAGCATATAACCCTAGCTTAGTTTAAGTTATAAAATAAAAACCTTTAAAAGAAATAAGAATAAAATCCAACAGGATGGATAGATCATCTGTGAATTTGTAAAATCTGATTATTAACCTAAACGTGTTCATGAATTAAAGGTGAAAGCGACTCAAAATCATTTAGAATAAGCCCAAACTCATTTTATTTTATGTTCATGTGATGATGAATAAAATATAAAATTATTTTGTTGTGGTAAGTAAAGGCCTATAGTGTTTCGTATTTTTCAAACACTACAATTTATTATTGAACAAATATATAATAATAATAATAATAATAATAATAATATGTAAGGCTGTCATTTGCATGATCGTGTTTTCTATTATGTAAGGCTGTCTTTTAAAAGATATTTTTCTCATATATTTCAGTTTGTCAACTAGTAATAAATCTTGGAGTTAAATGCTTGGTTGGTCTCTTGTGATTTGTAAATATTACAGATTTGTTCTCAGTAGTTTAATAATTACACATTTGGTCCCAGTGTTTATAATTTTTATATTCAGGTGGTCCTTATCACTAACATAAGTTAAGTTATACAGTTAAGTTTGTATTAAATTACCAAAGTATCCTTACTTATTAAAAAAACAATAAATAGAAAATAAATTAATTAAACAAATACCTATGTGGGTCCCACCCCCACTTCTTCTTCCACCAATCCCGATCATCACCGCCACCCCCTATATTTCTCTCTCTCTCTACCCAGGTCCCTCTCTCTCTTCTCAAACAAGCACCACCACACCTCCACCACCGAACACCCACTACCACCGCTACAAGCACCATGTTTTCTTTCTCCCTCTCTCTGCCCAGCCTAGGTCTCTCTCTCTCTCTCTTTGCGTCTGAATCACTCCGGCGAAGGTGAAACGAATGTGCCGGAAAACTCCATAATCGATACCAAACCACCAACAGGTTTCTCTCTCTCTCTTCAGACGCGATAGATCGAAGGGGGAAGGTGTTGATTCGTTGACTGAAATTTCGATAGGGGTGGTATCGCTGACTTTCGCCGGAGAAGTATAGGCGGTTTGGTGTCGGTGAAGAAACAGAGGTAGAGGTGGTGGTGGTTGGTTTAAGTTGTATTGTTCATGGAAAACTGATGCATTTGTTTATCCGTATATGATATGTTCATGAATTTTGTTGCATTGTTGATTTACTTTATCTATATGTAAGTGTTATATTAAATCTGTTGATAAATTGATGCATCTGTTTATGCTTATATTATATTTCATGATCTTGTTGTATTGAATCGACACTGTACAGCATCTGTATCTAAGTGCAATGTGGTGGGTTGAAGGTGTCGGTGGAGGTGGTGGTTATGGGTTGACGGTGAAACCAGAGGTAGAGGTGGTGGTGGTGGGTCTAAGTTGAAGGTGGCGGTGGATTTGAGAGAGATAGAGGAAAGAAGATGAGGGGCACTATCTTTATATCTTTTTTTTATTTTTTTAATTAGTTAGGGGTAATTTAGTCATTTCGTACACACTTAACTAAGAAATTTAACATAGGTTACTGATAAGGACCACCCGAGTGCAAAAATTACAAACATTGGGACCAAGTGTGTAATTATTAAACCACTGGGACCAAGTCTGCAATATTTGCAAACCACAGGGACCAATCAAGCATTTAACTCTAAATCTTGCATTAATAATAATTATTTTGTAAAAGTAAAAAAGTTCCAAAATTGTAATGATGAACTGAATTTTACATTTAACACAAAATCTAACAAGATTCAATATTTGGATTCCAGATTCCTGAACGCCGGAATATTCGGCAATGGCACAGAATCTAGCCACACACTACCACATTCCGCCACAAGAGCCGCCATGTTGGTCAGAATCAACACCCTCCTCCAGGGATATTCCGGCATAAGATTTGAAATCTTGGAAGCCATCACCAAGTTCCTCAACAACAACATCACCCCATGTTTACCCCTCCGGGGCACGATCACCGCCTCCGGTGACCTCGTCCCATTGTCCTACATCGCAGGTCTCCTCACCGGCCGCCCCAACTCCAAAGCCGTGGGCCCGGCCGGTGAAGTTCTCAATGCGGAATCGGCCTTCGCCAAAGCTGGCGTTGAAGGCGGATTCTTTGAGTTACAGCCCAAAGAAGGGCTCGCACTTGTTAATGGTACCGCGGTGGGGTCCGGGATGGCGTCCATGGTGTTGTTTGAAGCCAATGTACTTGGATTGTTGTCGGAAGTGTTGTCCGCGATTTTCGCGGAAGTTATGCAAGGGAAGCCCGAGTTTACGGACCACTTGACCCACAAACTTAAGCACCACCCGGGCCAAATAGAGGCTGCAGCCATCATGGAGTACATTTTGGATGGAAGTGACTATGTTAAAGCCGCGCAAAAGGTCCATGAGATGGACCCTTTACAAAAACCAAAACAAGACCGTTACGCGCTCCGCACGTCCCCACAATGGCTTGGACCACAAATCGAAGTCATTCGGTCCGCCACAAAAATGATTGAACGGGAGATCAACTCCGTTAACGACAACCCGCTAATCGATGTTTCAAGAAACAAAGCGTTACACGGTGGCAACTTTCAAGGAACCCCAATTGGTGTGTCAATGGACAACACACGTTTGGCTATTGCGGCTATTGGAAAACTCATGTTCGCGCAATTTTCCGAGCTTGTGAATGATTTTTATAACAATGGGCTGCCTTCAAATTTGTCGGGTGGGCGTAACCCAAGTTTGGATTACGGGTTTAAAGGTGGGGAAATCGCGATGGCTTCTTATTGCTCGGAGCTTCAGTTTCTAGCAAATCCGGTTACAAACCATGTTCAAAGCGCGGAGCAACATAACCAAGATGTTAACTCTCTAGGGTTGATTTCCGCAAGGAAAACCGCGGAAGCGGTTGAGATTTTAAAGCTCATGTCATCCACTTACTTAGTCGCGTTATGCCAATCGATTGACTTGAGGCATTTGGAAGAGAACATGAAGTCATCCGTGAAGAATACCGTGAGCCAAGTAGCGAAAAAGGTTCTAACCATGGGCGTAAATGGCGAGCTCCACCCATCAAGATTTTGTGAAAAGGACTTGCTTCGTGTGGTTGACCGTGAATACGTTTTCGCCTACGCTGACGACCCTTGCCTCGCCACCTACCCATTGATGCAAAAGCTACGACAAGTCCTCGTCGACCACGCACTAAACAATGGCGAAACCGAGAAGAACGCAAACACCTCTATCTTCCAAAAAATTGCTACTTTCGAAGACGAGTTGAAGGCCATTTTGCCTAAGGAAGTTGAGAGTGTTAGAGTTGCGTTCGAAAATGGTACAATGTCGATTCCCAACAGGATCAAGGCTTGTCGATCATACCCGTTGTATCGGTTTGTGAGGGAGGAGCTCGGTGGTGTGTACTTGACCGGCGAGAAGGTGACTTCGCCGGGCGAGGAGTTCGACAAGGTGTTCACGGCCGTGTCAAAGGGTCTAATTATCGATCCATTATTGGAGTGTCTTGAGGGGTGGAATGGTGCACCACTTCCTATTTGTTAGTGTGAATTTGTGTAAGTTGTTTATTTGTATTTTCTAATATATTTTTGTTTGTTTCATTTGTTAGTGTTCAAATGTTGTATCCCTCTTGTTAATCATATATGTTAAACATGTTTCTGTGTCGTTGGTCTCATTAGCTCTATTCATTTATTCATGTTTTTTTTCTTCTATTTTTCTTTTTCGCACAAATATTTTGTTATCATTTTCCGTCAACATTTCATTTAAGAGTCAACACGTTTTTTTGTTCTCACCCAATCTTTGAATAGGCCTTGCCTCGTTCACACATTTATTTGTGGATTACAAGAATATTGGTTCAAAAACATCTTATATCATATCATATTATATCATACCAACATTTTACATTCTATTATAATTTTACCTTTAGGCCTTAACTTTAACAATCATATTAGCAGTGGCGGATCTAGAAAATATTCGTAGAGGTAACGTTTTATAAAAAAGGGTAACGAAATCGAAAAAAACGCCAAAAAAGTTCAAATTTTTCCAAAATTCACACTACCGTCGGAGCGCCAAGGGGTAACGGAGGCTACCCCTCCGCCTAAGGTAGGTCCGCCCCTGCATATTAGGTGGTTATTAAGTTACCAATCAGACTATGTGTAGTGGGGTTAAAGGTCAAGCCTTTTCCTTGAGCATTACACGCATGTGACGTTCTAGTCAGCAAAAAGCATTACAAGGCTTGAAGTTCGAAAATGATGTAATGGAATAACGCCCCATAATACCCTTGCAGTAATTACCTAATTATTACATTTTTAGAAACAATAAAACAAAAGCAGCCCTTGACCCATAATCCTAAGGTTGTTTTTTTATACCAACAACAAAAGCAGCGTTTAATGGTAACGCCTCGAGCCAAAATTCGAAGATCACGCCGCATGGGGCAGTGGTTGGGATTATGGGACGTGAAGTTGGCCTCTTCATGCTACTTCATTTCCCCACTACACATGATCTTAATGAAAAAAACTAAATTTTACTCAAGTTAATATAGAAAAATCATAGAAAATTAGAAATGGTAAGTTTTAGTTTTCATAGAAGTATGTAACTATAAATGTTATATCGATATAACATGTTTCTAGTTGCTGTGGTAGGGACATCTTTTCCAGTGTTTTCTTTTTTATTCGTTACTTGAGCATTTTTCTCATTGTTTTGCTTTCAGCCAACACACATAGCATTTACTGCAGCATATCTATAAAAAAACGTGTCACACCATATGAAATAGCATAGGGCAAAACATCACATGTATTCGTAAAACCATATTGCATTTATTTATTTATATAACATACAATTTGCAACGTCCGTCTATTGCAATTTTTTTTTTACTTTTTATTTATTTTTAAGTTTTAATTTAACCCCTTATACCACATATAATATACGGCTCTAACTCATTTAAATTTCTACTAATTTGATTTTTCTTTTAAAAAATGCACGACCGTCTATTGCAATTTTTTTTTATTTTTGTTGTTACCTTTTATTTGTTAATTCTCTTATCCTATGTATACAATATACACTTCTAACTAATTTAATTTATACTAATTTGAATTTTCTTTAAAAACTTTGGCTCATTAACTTAAAAAAATAATACGCAGATTTTTTCTTCACATTTTGATATAAGTTGAAAACGGTGTTGCATTCACCTTTTGCAAAACCGTAGTTAGGGGGTTCGGCTTCACACAAATGTGGAAGAATAACCGAAGGAAGATAATACAAAAGAATGAATCATGAAGGCGATGATACTCTTATCAAGGTTTCTCATATGCTTGATTTGCTACACTTTGTTTCAAGCTATATGTTTCTTCAAACTTTTTTTTATTACAATTGCTAGCTTATAGTCTCGTGTATTACACTGGGTTAAATACCTAAAATTGTATGTTTGTAGAGCCCGATACAAAAAAGCAGGTGTACTTGATAATCATCCCATGAGTTTGCAAATTTTTTGTTCATAATAATCAATGCCCAACTAGTTCTAAAGTGTTTAACAGCTCTTGTTGGAGTCGTGTGTTCTTTAAGAAGCTTCTTAATTATTTTTAGATCATTAGCTAATAAAGTACTAAAATCATTCAAATACAATGCATCAACTATAAAGTTTTAGGTATCCAAAAACTAAATACAAATCGTATTGGAAAGGTATACCCTTCAAAATCAGTTGTTTTGCAAATATAAAATAATTTACGATTGTATGAACCATTTGTTTTGCAAACTGAATCTGAAAGTGAGGATTTTATGCGTATAATAAAGCCTATGATAATCTTTTCTTGAAGGAAAAATAAATAATATTATATCACAGTTTGTAACAAAAACACTAATATTTATATTCTAAAGTATTTTGATTGTGTGTCATCATTAATGTTTTATTCATAGAAACATAGGCTATAAATAATAATGTATAAAACTATAAGTAAAATATGTTTTATTTTATTTCACAGGCTTTATCTCCTAATTAAATGAGTTTAAATTAATCAACATATTTTTATTGTCTTTCATTATTAAAGATAAAGATTCAATATATATATATATTATAGATGATATAGTGTTACACATGTTACTATTTAAAATCATTTATTATAATGAGATGAGAATATGATTAAGATGATATTAGATTAAATTAGATATTAATACACATGACGTTAAATGGAATCCTATAAGTTAGATTATTGTTGATTTATGGTGTTTTATTTTTTAAAATTTTATGTTAGTTATTATTCTATCAAATCTCTTGTTCTATTAATAACTATTATTATCTTTTTATCTTTATTGTTATTATCTTTTTATAAAAATATACAGTTTTCATTTATTCGTTATACGAAAATATTTATTAATGTTAGGACAATTATTAATGTTTTATCATCATCATTAGTTGGTTGATTCTATTAATATTTTTTTATAAAAATACTATGTTTTCAGTTATTCAATATATGAAAAGATTTATTACCAATATATTTTTTTTAGGCTTTATGAAATTCAAATTACGAAAATATTTATTACCAATACAGTTTTTTAGTTTTTATGAATTTATTCAAAGAAAAACTATAAAATTAAATTGTAACACCCCAAAAACGGGTTTAGTAATCAAACCACGTTAATATTAAAGAGCGGGTAAAGGACCGTTAGTGGTGAAAGTTAAACTATGAACAAATAAGAACAAATAAACCTAGTTAAAAACATGTATACAAGTAACCAAACAATGAGTTGTAGTCTCATTCATAATCAAAACTAAACTTGAGGGACCAAAACTACAAAAAAAATGGAACTTGTATTATAAATATCAAAAACTAAAAACATTAAACACATAGTGAGTGTGTATGTGTGTGTGTTCTACGGCTGGAGAACAAGGGGCAAACCCTTGTTCTTCTTAAATCATCAAATTGAAGGATAAATTGAGCTCGGAATCGATGCATGAACGCATATAAACGATCACTTAATCGAGGGGATCATAAGGTATGTCTCAAAACTTAGATTTAGTGAAAATCATAACTTGAGACATGTTGATTACTTGCAATTAGATAGTTGGATTATGATCCAGAGATAAAACTAAGTGTATGTGTATGATTGATTCCGTTAAACTTAAAGAAATCATGCACAATTTGATGTAAGATTTCTTGTTAGTGATTAACAAATAAATGAAATGGGTTCTTGACTATATGATGAAATTGATAATGTAGGAATGTTTATGATCATCATACTTGTATGCATTTGTAAGATACTCGAACAAATTAGAGATTCGAGTAAGTAATCATGCATGACTTGAAATAGGTTTTGTATGATATAATGAAACTAATGTTGTGTCTATCTTAATTTGATATTAGCAATTGCATGAACTTGGTTAGGGAAATGTAGCTATAATGGTGGCCTAAGAATAGCGCTTACCGGGTAATTAACGAAATGCCTAAAGGGGTTGTTAAACTTATTCGCGAGTTTGTAGGAGTAAATAGGCAGTTGACTTTTAAAAGTCAAACTGACATATACTAAGATCGAATGATAAATTTGATATAAAATCCGTAAGATGAAATAGTCGTGTTAGATATGACTAACCTAACCATCTTACGAATGATAAATGATAGTTTGACTCTTGACAAGCTAGGAGGAGGCTTGGGAAGAAGCGGGTCAAACGGAACAAGTACGCGGAAAAGGGCATAATTGGATCTCAAGGTAAGTAAAACTTACATCTTTAAAATAGAAGAATTACTTATGTAGCTGAATAAAGCGTTTTGGGTATTCGGAACGAGATTCCGAAATATAAAAGTTCCAATACGGACAGATATGGGTTGGAACAAGTGAATACGGTATTAAACCATGATTTATGGTAAAAGGGTAAAACGGTAAATTAGTCATGTGATGACGACTAAATAAGGAGTTTTGAAAAGGATTCCATATGGCGTAAGCCATAATGGGTCAAGCGAATTAAGAGATAGTTTTATTTTTAGCAATATGATCATATAGTGTAAAACGAAATGGGTTAAATAGGTGAGATGGCAATTAAGTGCCATCTCATAATAACAAATGGTTATTTAGACCGAACGGGTCAAATGGTGATGGTATTACCATTTGACAATGATGACTAATATCGTTTGTTGAATTTTTGTGTTCTTAGAAAGAACAGAGCATGATATTTGAACGGATCAATGTATGAGCCGAGCCAGGTACGTGTAGCGGGTCAAAACTCTCAAAAGGACCTAAAGGTCCGATGAGAGTTAAATGAGTCATAAATGAATAATGGATTACCTAAGGTAAGGTAAATCCAATAATCTAATCCGTAAACATTATGTTCTTACGAACATAATGATTTAAATAGATTATGGTTAAATGTTCATTTTGGTCAAAACATGTTATAGTAAGTCCTTCGTCGTAAAAGAAGAGACTAAGTTGACCAAAATGCCCTCGAGTGATTAAAATAAGTAAACGACTCTAATATTAGTTTAAAATTGAGTTTTATATATAATAGACCTTTGCGGTATCGTAAAAGAGAAAAAGCATAAACCTTTTCGTTTAATGCCCTTTAAATGATCTTTTTCGTAAAATGTCGAACGAAATGGTGGATGTTGTATAAAAATGAAATTTTTATAATAAATTCACCACAAATAATGTTGTGGTGGGAATTAGATAGATATCCTAGTGTAGAAATGATAAGATAGAAGGTTTGGTTGAAATAAGCGTTGGATTACGCTAAAACAACCAAACGGGTCACAATAAATGAATGAAAGTTTAGATAAATAAAGCGATGTATTTCGCTAAGGAAACTATACGGGTAATAATGGAGTGTTAAAGCATACCGAAATGGATGCGTAAATGTATAGTTTGGTTTAAATGGGGTTAAAGGGCAAAATCGAAAAATAGGAGCATAAACGGGGATAAATGCATAAGTTATATGAAATAAGAATCCGGGTCAAGGATTTCGGGTTAAATATGTAAGAAAATATTCAATGGATATTTAGAAACAAGTTTTAATGAGAAACGGATATAGATTTAATAAGTTATGAAAGTTTCGCAATAAAAGCGGCAAAAACGGAAACCTTTGCGTTAGCTCATCTTAAGCTACGGTGGCCAGCCGTAGCTTACCATAAAGAAACCGATTAATGAAAACAGAAAATTTCGTTATGCGAAAATGTTTTCCGTAAGCCCAGATCATGTTTAGAAGCGCGAGATTTGAAACGGGTCGAACGAACAAATATAACAACACAACAACATTTTCGCTGCAGAAGGCAGCGTCGTCGACGCCTTGATTGGCCGTCGCCGACGCTACATAGTTGATCTGACGACTTAAATGACTGTCTACGGCAGTCTTGACCCGACGCAATTATTTGTTGGGCGTCGCCGACGAGGCTATATGCCGTCGCCGACGCCACCTAAAATTTTATGTTTTTCTGATTTGATTTCTTTGTCAAGTTGATTATGTTTTGCCATTCGGAAGTTTGCTATAATGCTAATAATTGCAAATCTCCAGTTCAGAGTAATCGCAAGCACTTTCGGACGACGATCAAGGTCGAAGGAGAACCGAATACGATCAAAGTTTAGCTTCCGCATTTGGTTTCAAAGCTATGGAACTAATCAGTAAAGACTTGTCAAAATGTTATTGTTAATAAAATTTTAATAAAATCAAAATTTTGTAATGATGTTTATTCACAATTACTCATTTAAATGCGAATTTTTAATAAAATTTAATATAAAAAGACAGGGTCTTACATAAATAAATGCAAAACATATTGCAACTGATGCATATTCATAGGATTATGATCAAATACATAGTGCAAAATAAATGAGAAGGGTGAAAGAATTTTATTCCATGGATCTTAGATTTTTAGAATTGAAATTAGTTTTGGGAAAAGAATTAGCGGAAGAACATAAAAGGAATATTCTACATTTACTAACTTTCTCTAAGTAGATGTTAATTTTCCCATCATTTTAAAACATCCATAAGTTTTTTCATACGAACTTTTAAAAAATAACTCACCAGAATAACGAGTATTTTTTATCTTTAATATGAATATGATATTGATACATAAAAATAAAATAAAAAATAACTTTTTTATTAGGGTTTCTATGCATTGTGTTAAAGGTTCTGGTCATTGAGTTTTTTAACTGGGTTTTGGTTATTATGTTTATTAATCCGGGTTCTGTACATTGTGTTATTATTAAAACCTATAACGTACACAATGTATGACACAATAAGATATGTTTTCTAAGCATTGTGTTAAAGGTTATGGTCATTGTGTTTTTCAACTGTGTTTGGTCATTATATTTCTTACTGGGGTTTCTATACATTGTGTTATTATCAGAACCTATAACACAATGTTATTTTGGGTTTTTTCTATTGTGTTTTTATTATCAGAACCTATAACACAATGTATGACACAATATAGATGATGTTATATTTGCAATTTCTATACATTGTATTATTGATTATATTTATTGTGTTTTTAACTTGGTGGGTTTTTTATACATTGTGTTATAGGTTATAGTCATTACTTTTAGTTTGCTATCCCATTGTGTTTTTGTCTGTCATCTATTGTGTTTTTGTTTTGTTGGATGTGGTGTTTTAGTCTGTTGGGCATTGTGTTTTTAATTATTCGTTGTTAATTGTGTTTTTAATCTACTTTTCATTACATTTTTAGTTTGATACTCATTATGTTTTACGTTATGTACATTATGTTTTACACAACTAGGTTTTCGATTTTTTTAAATTATAATAACATGGTACTAATATTAAAGAGAAACAGACACTCGATTTTGTGGTATAATTTAAAAAAACAAATGACGTATAAAAAGGTTACGAACATTTAAAAAATTAGAGAGAGATAGCATGTGACTTGCATATGTGTATTTCTTAGCATGTGAGAACCATGTGCATGTTGATTTTTTTCTCTTGGACGAAACTTCCATCCCCACTTGAATTCTCATTGGACACTTGTCAGTGTATGATAGTTTCCTACCCTTTTAATTTATTTTAGCTTTTATAAAATATTCATATAACATACAAGATAAAGATGTAATAAAAAAAAGCCTTAGTGCATAGTCCTTTTCATTTTCTTAATTGAGTGTGATGGTACGATTATAGCATTCGATATATAATCATGTAATTTTTTATTGTTTTGGCCCATTTCTATATATTCGTATAGAAGACCCGCCATTAAAACTAAATTGATTATGTCAAAACTTAGAAAGTTGTGATGCGGTTAAAGATTTCGGTTGAGTTGGTTATAACAACTAGGTAATTCCAGTTGGTTTGAATGAAATTTGAGATCATGAACCATGAATGGCCCAAGTGCTCGCAAGTCATAAGATTTATGTTGTAATTTAACATACTGAAGTACTAAATGCAACAAATCAACACCATCACATCATGATAACTTAGCGTTAAGTCGTTAAAATTTTAGGAATAGATGTAGGGGTCGTCAACAAAATCGTCATTGTTTTGTTTAACCGACGAACTTTGGTCTATCTTGGCAAAGGTGTATGATTTTATTGCTCCGTAACAACACACACGTAAATAGAACTTCAAAGAAGGGTGGAAATATGTGTTAGGTATGAATATTCATGTGGAATTGAGTATTTGATTCATTTGTATTAATTGTAATGGGACACTTCTTCTAACAATAAATGGGAGGTGAACATGTTGCTAAAGTTAAATAAAAATCGCAATGATATCATTATATTGATAGCCACAATTCAAAAATCAAAGGGTAATCAATTAATACACATATTCAACGGATATTCAATGGACATAAAAGTGTCAAAATTTTATGTGTGGAACATGATTCGCTACGTAGGAATATGAACGGAATGTTACACCACCTTTGCAATGATTTATGATGGTTGACGCGGATTGAAGAACGATTACCACGGGTCACCTTTTGATACAAAAATATGTTAGAAAAAAATAAAAAGGGTAATGGTTTGAGTCATGATCATGATGATTTTGAATTTTGGATTAGATATTGGTGACATAACGCTTATGTAAAGAGTTATGTTAGTCATCAGGGTCATCATAACAATATTACTACTATGTGTCTCAAAATGATAATATTGTTAAATTTAAACAAAAATTGCAATAAATTAACATTATCTCATATTAATACCCACAATTCAAAAATCAAAGATCAGTAATCAATTAACAAACATAATCCACGGTTACTCAATGAACAAAAAGGTGTCCAAGTCACATAATTAAATGCTTCGATTAAAAATATATTGTTGTATTTAAATAAAAATCGCTTGAAAATAACAGTATTGTTGTATTTAAATAAAAAAAAAAATTGCAATGAATCATCATTGTCTCATGTTGATACCCACAATTCAAAAATCAAAGGGTAACTAATTAACAAATATATTCAACGCATATTCAACGGATCAAAAAGTGTTCAAATCACATAAGTAGACGACAATGCTCTGATTAATTTTTTAGTCTCAAAATAACGATATATGATAGGTAATAAGTCTATAATATGTTTATAGTATATTACACGATTGATTAATGATAAAGTATCACAGTTGTAGAAAAAAATAAGGTACATGAAAATAAAATAATCCTAGCTATTTAAAAATCAGTGTGAAATCAAATAAAAACTAACATAATATAGAATTAGCGCATTCAGAATGATTCTCTACACTAAGGCTAATTGGTATAGAGTAACGCTCTCTGTCACATTCTGTGAGTTGCTTGGCGAGCGCCAAAGCTTGAAAGTTGTGAGTTTGATGGTGATGACCGTTCCCAACGGTCAGAATTAAAAAAATCATTCTTTATATAATAAACACAAATCATTCTACCCAATCACAATTAACAAATCACTCTAAAACCTAAAACATTTTCAATTCTTTCTATTTTTTTTCTAGAAATGTCTTGTGACTCGTCATCCGACTCATCTCATGAAAACGCGAGAGTGCTCAACAACTTGATTATCCAAGCCGCTAAGGAGGCGATTCAATTGTTAAAAGATGAAGTTAAATAGTCTAAGTCACGTACAAGACAAGGAAACCTTGAACGAGATCAACTGGGTGCTCATCAACGTTAGTACATGATTATTTTGCTCAAAACCCTTTGTATGATGATACAAACTTTCGACATTGTTTTCGTATGAGTCGTCGACTTTGTTTTTTGAGAATTTCGAGTGATTTAGAATGTGAGACATTTCTCAAACAAATAGATGTAAGACGTAAACGTGGATTATCTTCTTTGCAAAAATGTACACCCACAATTCGTCAACTAGCGTACGACATGTCAACACCATGGGACGTGTATTTACGAATGTAAGAAAAAGTATGTCGAGATAGTCTTGACAATTTCTGCGAATGTATTGTTGTTGTTGTCGTAATGTATAATACTTGCATATTATTAGGTGTTATCAACATCTAAGGTAGGAGATACTTGAGGAATCCGATGGCTTTCGACATCCCACTTTTATATGAAGCCCACCAATGAATACACGGGTTTCCTAGGATGTTAGGTAGCCTAGATTGTACGAATTGAACGTGGGCTTGTTGTCCAATTGCTTGGAAAGAGTAACACCATTGAGGTGACCATAATGGTCCAACCCTAACACTTTGCATCTCAAGATCTATAGATTTGGCATGCGTTCTTCGGTATGGCCAATCCAAACAATGATATTCAAGTTTTACAATCATCAAATCTGTTCAATGATGTCGTAGATAGGGTTACACCAGATTCATCATTTTATGCAAATGATGTGGAGTATAAATATGGGTATTATCTTGTCAATGGTATTTATCCCGATTGGGTTGCGTTGGTGAAAACTCTTTCGTGTCAGGATGACGTTAAACAGTTGTATTACAAGAAGAAACACGAGTTGCTAAAAAAAGATGTTGAACAAACGTTCGGAGTGTTAAAGAAATGATGAGCTATCATTTCCCAACCATCATATATCCATGAAACGCAAAAAATAAGAAA
Source organism: Scalesia atractyloides (assembly GCA_947069175.1). Lineage (NCBI taxonomy): Eukaryota > Viridiplantae > Streptophyta > Magnoliopsida > Asterales > Asteraceae > Scalesia > Scalesia atractyloides. The sequence continues at coordinate 81,758,041 of CAMTDV010000001.1, read as the reverse complement.
CGTGATGTACACGTGTATTATCTTGCATAACATGATCTTGGAGGATATGGGAAGAGCATTATGTGCTGACTTCGACGACACCAATCAATCGACGAACCAACTACTAAACTACGCCCAGAAAGAATCTATCTGAATGAAGATATGTCACATGGAAACACACTTGAATCTTCGAGCACATTTGGTTGAATATCTATGGAGTAACCGTGCCGGCGACAAGGAGAACGATAAAAGGAAGACGGGTAGAAATAATTTTTTTATTACTTAATTGTAGCGTGTCGTGTTTGAATTATAATATTTGTATGTTTAGTTTATTTGTTTTTTAATTTTTATAAATTCTAAATTTAAAAAAAATTATTGAGTAATGATGACATATTCCACTGTAAGTCAGTTAACAATGGAGTCTCTATACCATTGGCGCTGACATATCCCACTTTAGTCTAAAAATAATAGTCTTTTTTTCAATTAATTAAATTATACTTTTATCATTACTTTTTCTTTCTCTTTCACTCACAACCGCTTTCAGAATATCATTAATTAATTATAGATGATATAACTTTAAATTTACTGATAAATAGTGACATTTTTTTCTGTTATCTACTTACAACCACTGCATACATTGAGGAATATAATTATATGAATCTAATTATAATATAAACTACAACTAATTCCACATGTCATTCTTTCATTTAATTTAATTTGCTTAATGAATTAATATTATTAATATCATAGATTAACTCTATCTCTAATATTAAATTATAAATATATACAATATACAACTCTATCTCATAATAGATTAACTCTAATATTATAAATATATAATATATAAAATAAATAAAGAATTAGTATACGAGTTAATTACATGGTTAGTATTTATAGTTTATATGCAGTAACAATGTCAGATACTAATATTTTAAAGTAACATGCTGAGATATTAACCATCAATTTTGTAATAACCTAAGGTGTTAAGACGAACATATGTTAGTTTTTGTGTTAGATTTCTATGAAATAACAAAAATACCTTTTACTTTTAAAAACAAAAGGAACAAAAACCACGTGGACTAATTTGTAACTTAGCAAAACATATAAACTAAAAGTATTACTTTAAATATGAAAATTAATCTTTTTCCTGTATATATCATATTTTATTTTATTGCAAATGGAAAAATACATGAACTAATTTCTACTAACAGAATTACCTTCATTTTCATAACTGAGCAACAACATCAACACCATCTGTCCAAACTTACTACCCGACAGTACTACATCAACCCCAACCCCAACCCTCTAGATCGGGGATGGTTGGGTACAATTATCTTCGTTGCCAGTGACGACATGTCTTAATACGATTCAACAGATTTGAAAGAGTGAAACATGGGATCTAGTCCAATAAAAGAGTGAAACGTGGGAAGAAAATCAAAGCCAAAATGTTAAAAGATCTAACTCTAAGGGACTAAAGATGTAAAACAGAGAACGTATTAGTCTGATCAAAAGCCCTAAAACATCTGTTTGTAATTCAGAAAAAAAAACTTAACTCCGTTAAGTTATCTTAACAACGAACTATTTTACAAAAAAGGTAAACGAGTTTAAATTATTATCAACTAATATCTAACTTGAGATTATTATTCGGGGGATTATTATTGGCAAAAGTTAAATTGGTGGCATTTTATATTTCCAATTCGCCTCTTAATGTCAAAATCAGGGTTGTGTTTCCAGGGATAAACAAGAGAGAGAGGCGGAGGAAGAGGGAGCAGACGGTGGCTCTGACAACCGGCTAACGGCGGTGCAAGCAAACTGGTGGCCCCCTTCACGCATATTACATACGCAAAAAGATAAAGAGAGAAGCCAAACCGCCACCCGTGCACGGCGGATGGCGACATTTCCGGCGCGTAGTGGACCATTGTTCACGGCGGCTATGGGGGTTGTCGGAGTGTGAGGAGCCAAAAGATTCGCCTTAGCCTTCAGGTTCCGCCTCCATGTGGGTGCTGCGGATGGAGACGAAATATGGATGATGGGATTTGTTCTAATATTAAAGCACCATCGACACCTATAATTGCATAATTAAGAACCGGCATATATTAATGGTTGATGGAAGAGATAAGATTTTTTGCTACGGGGAAATTAGTAAGATAAAGCGACGATGAAGGTTGTCTTCCAAGAAAAACAAAGTTAAAAGAAAATATTAACTGAAACCCTTTTGACCCACTCAAATTTCTTAGGGAAATTTCATTTGGCTTATCATCCATAATGATAGATTCGACGATTTCACCATGAATTGACCTGTGCATTGACGTCCAAAAAAGTAGAATTGTTGGATAATTTACTGTAATTGGGATTGATTTGTCGATCAAAGTGAGCTGTAATATATATCAAACAAGTTAGGAGGTGCGAGAGTGCATGCTTGTTTGAGTTATTACAGTTTTAAGTGTTCGGACGGAGCCCCTAATTAATGGGGTTCCAAGAGGACAATGCCCCTGAAGGGAGTTGAGCTGCCTGATGGTCTCTCATTCCATGGTTTATATGATTTCACAATCAATCACGTTATTTCACAATCAATCACGTTCTTTGGTCTCATTCCATGGTTTATGTTCTAAAATTTTGAGTTATATCCACCATCCGGTTGGATTTTTCGGAAAAACCATTGAAATAATTCGATCTGAAAGTAATTACATGTCTCTCAAATCATCAATTGCATTCTAAATCCCCAATATGAATTGAAGTAATTTTTTTAAACAATAAAGTCCAGCCACCTGGATACATCCATAGGCAAATAAAAGGCCACGTATGCCTGCGATAACAGAGAACGTTGGTGACTCGGCCGTAGGGGTGCTAAACGGGTCGTGTTCGCGGGTTGACAGGTTCAACCCAACCCGAACCCGAAAATTTTACACGAACCCGAACCCGACCCGAACCCGAAAATCGTATCATATATATGAACCCGAACACGACCTGAAGTTTTGTAGGTTGACCCGAACACGACCCGTTTAACCCGAATTTTTTAATTTTTTTTCTAAAACTAATATATTAAAATAAAAAATTACTTAAAAAACACAAATATATACTAATAATATCATATTTAAATTATAAAATCTATGTTAATTTCTCATTTTGAATTATAATCATGGCATAAAATACACGCCCCATTTAATTTATGAGATAAAATATATTGTAAAAAATATAATATAGTATAAATGTGTTAAACGGGTCAACCCGCCAACCCGACCAGGTTGACCCGAACCTGCCCCGTAAACCTAAACGGGTTCGCGTGCTCAACCCGAAACTGACCCGAACCCGTTTAGACAAAACCTAAACCCGTGAATTTCGTGTTAGGTTCGTGTCGGATTTCCGGGTCGTGTCAGAAATTCACACCCCTACTCGGCCGATCATCATTCGTCAATTCCAGGGAAACCCACCGCCCGAAGGCCGAATGTGGTAAAACCCCTGGCTTGCGCATGACAATTTGTCACCGACAAGACTCCAACTAGCAACCTCACTTAGAGAAAATTATTCGAATACCGCTATATCAATAGAGCACGACCCCTTTAGTATGAATTGAAGTTACTCGAACCAATCCAGACCGAAACTACCGATTGTAAACCTGGTCCAGTATTCTTCCGTTTACGTTTTTGTATATACGTGGTCTCGGTAACTCGGTTCATTTCGTTCCGTGAACTATAAACATGCCAAATCGGTCTAACCACTAAACCAGTTATCTAATTCAACCACCACTCTTCAAAATTAACCGGCTGACTGATCAAGTGTTGGTTCAACTCATGCCAACCGAACCGATTAAAGGTACGATTCCCAGTCCACCTAATACATTCCAATTTTAACAATATTGCTTATATCTTATATAGAGATATTTCCCATGAACACAACCCATCATAAGCATAAAAAAAGACAAAACATTTCATATGATTTAAGAAACTTCTTACCACCATCACTCACTTATATATCAATATCAATTAAATCACTAAATTTTCCTTTTCCTCTAACAAAGTCTGACAAAGTGACTATACTTTTATACAAACAACACAAGGGGGCAAGAATGACATTTGCAAACACCCTTTAGTCCCAAATAACCAATGTCTACTAACTTGATATTAGTAAACCTTCTCTTATACATATTCTTTCCATTACTTGGGATGTTCACATATGCTTATTTCCCTTAGTGGACTCCTCAAAAACATTATCCAGCTTGTTGGATTCAACAGAAGGAACAACATGAACCACACTACCTAGAGGCAGTCTGGGACTGGTTCCTTCTGATGCATTTTCAACGAGCCGGTTAACCATTTCCAAGACCTCGCTCATCTTTGGTCTTGCTTTCGGATTCTTAGACAAACACTTGTTGGCTACAATGGACAGTCTTTGTGGTGTTTCCATTGGGTATTTACCTTCTAACCTAGAAATCGACTATTAGCGAAAACTTTGTAAAGCTAAGATAGGGTTTCACCCATTCTAGAAGGTTTTGTTGCTTCTTGGGTAGGTTTCGATCCACTGGACGCCTATCCCAGATAAGTTCATACAGAAAAACACCGTAGCTCCATATGTCACTCTGGGATCTGAGTCGACCCGTTTGTATATACTCTGGAGCTGCATATCCCATTGTTCCCACAACCTGATCACATATTATGTCAACATTGTGGGTTGATATTTTCAAGACAATCATACTAGTTTTGTTCATTTGTTTTTCTTTTCTTTTTTATTTGTGTTTGTTGATAAAAGAATGAGAAATTATAAAGTATAAACAAGATTTACTCCATTTTCTTTTATTTTTAGTTTTTTAAGACATAAAAAATGAATATTTCTTTTTGTTTTGTGTGCTTTTGTAATATATAATGTTTTGTATAGATCCTTGTCGTAGAACATACCGCTGTAGTGACATGGGTTCGTCCTTCTTGGGGACCTGACCTAGCTAAACCAAAATCCGAAAGTTTGGAGTTCCATTGATCATCGAGAAGGATGTTGGAAGATTTGAAATCTCTAAATATAATCTACAAAGAAACATCAAATGAAATAAAATTACTAGCCAAGATGTGTGTTTGGATAAGTTGTTTGAAGTTGTTATAACCTACTTGAAAGTCCATTTTTTCATGGAGGTATGTCAAGCCACGAGCCGTATCTTGAGCCACTTTAAGTCTCATGGCCCATGAAAGAGGTTCCTCGGTCCTTCCCGATAAATGATCTTCAACACTTCCATTGGGCATATATTCATAAACTAGAAGCCGTTGGATCCCTCGTTCATCATCTTCTGCGCAATAGTCGACGAGCTTCACAAGGTTTGCGTGCTCAACCACCCCAAGAACATTCACCTCTGTCACCCACTCCTTATGCCCCTATTAACCACAAATCAAAATTCATTACACAAATATGTTATTTGCAAACTTCATGTTTCTTGTAACATGTTAGGGTTGTAAACTAGCTGGTTGGGCCGAGTCAGAATGAGCTCAAGCTTGGCTTGTTTACAAACCGAGAAGAGCTGAGCCGGCTCATCTATACTAACGAGCTAAAATGTTGAACTCGAGCTCGGGTCATCCGAAGCTCGAGCCAACTCTTGGCTCATTGATCAAGGCGGCTCAATTATTTTTCATTGATTTTTAATGTATCTTTTTACACATATTGATATGTACAGATACAAAACAAAAAAAATATATTTTAATATATATATATATACACATATTAAAATTTGAGCTTTAGTTTAACGAGTGAGCTTGTCTCGGCTTGGCTCTGCTCGTTCAAAAAACGAGCCGATTTTGAGGGATATTTTTTTTCTAGCGAGCCGAGAGCTTTATTACTAGCCCTATAAATTGTTAACTAATGTAGCAAAAGAAGCTTGCCTGTAAACCGCGTCTACTGACCTACTTGACAGCCACATGAACCCTTTTAGTCTGGTCTTGAGGGGACTTGATGGAGCCCAAGTAGACAAACCCGATCCCACCCTCGCCAATTATCGAAGACCGGCTAAACCCATTGGTGGCCAACTTGAGTTCAGAGAAAGTCAATTCTTTAAGGTTACTTGGCCTCTGTAAACAGCTCGGAACATTAGCCTTTTGGGTTGGCTTGGCGCTAACTTTAGACACAGATTGAGAGTTCAATCCTGTCCATGATCTTCCTATAGATGAAGTAACAACGGATATCGATTTTGTCGGATTTTTCTGTTCATCTTTTTCTTCATGGCATGTAAATGCAAAACAATACACAGCCTCCAAAGATTTAGTTTCTCACCTGTAAAAAAACTGGATTATGATCAGCAGCGTCATGTTTAAGGCATTAACATTGTAACATCCGTCAAAAACCGGATTTACCAAACCCGCTTCGTTTATTAACCGAACAATCAGTTAAAAATTCCGTTGCGTATTTAATGCCCAAATTAATTTTAAACGATACATAATTAATAAGTATATTGGAATATAAAAGTTATATTTGAAAAAGTATTAAAAATAGTGGTTTAAAAATAAAAGGCTGAAGCCGGGTTTCGAACCCGGGTCAACCAGTATTCAGCAAAGCATTAACACACACACTTCCAACCACTCCGCCACTTGTGTTTCTTGTTCATTATTAGAAACAATTAATTCAAATACACAAACTCGAATTCAAACTGACGCGCCTAAATCGCAGTCGTCGGAAATCCCGACGATTTCGCCGAGATTTGACGGTTTCTTCTGATTTAACCGAAGCATTAACCTTAACATCGGTTATAACCGATGTCCAGTCCGCGACATCAGTCATAACCGCCGGAAAATTATTAACCGACGAATCAAGACGGTAAACGGACCAAATTCGTCGATGTTCTGCCCTATAAATACACCCTTTAACTTCTGATAAACTTTTCGCTCACAATCACACCCATTCTCGACGAAATTTCACTCGCCGGAAACTTTCTGCAACTCGCCGGAAAACCAAACCCCTTCACCTCTGTGCCTTACACTAAAAACAGAACACCTAGAGCTCATACCGAAGTCACCCACACTCACCTCAAGCTTCCTGAAGACCCTCTGCCGCAAGACACACGTCGCCGGAATAACCTGCTATCATCGGAAATTTCGCCGGCGAAACAGAGGATCTCTGTTCGGTATATCTTACACCTAATCTCTCTCGTTTTTATTAATCTCACATGTATCTAATCACAACTTACTAAAGAAACTGATTATTTTTGTCAAAACAGTCGGACATCGATTCTAGTTAAGTTTAACGAAGAAGATGAAGTCTTCGGTTATAAATATATTTAATTTAAATCAAGTTATATCTCGGGTTAGACACACAGTCCAGCGGTGGACTGTGTGCAAATAAACACGCATACGTCCCGAGTTCGATTCTTGTCACACGCACACTCGCCTTAATAAAAATGTTCCTTTTTAAAACTGAACCAGATTCACTCGCAAACAGATTTTAAGATTAATGAAAACCGGAATAATAACCAAGATAGACACACAGTCCAGTGGTGGACTGTGTGCGCGTTTAAATCATACGTCGCGGGTTCGAGTCTAGGCTACCGCACCGGTTCTGGCAATTATCAAACTTTTTATATAAGGACAGAAATGAATTTAACTAGTTTGTATATAAGTATAATAAAAACCAGACTTTTTACCAAGTTAGACACACAGTCCAGCGGTGGACTGTGTGCCAAACTAACCCACAGGTCCCGGGTTCGAGACCTGTGGAGAGCACCGAGTCATGCATTAAAATCGTTTTTAAAATAAATGATTTTCGGATTAAATCAATTAGTATATAAATATAATTAAAAACAGAAATATTTCGGGTTAGACACGTAGCTCAGTTGGTAGAGCTGCGTGCACGCATACGGGAGGTCACGAGTTCGAACCTCACTCAGCGCACATAATAACACAATCAAACCGGTCAACAGGTCAACGGTCAACAGGTCAACGGTCAAAAAGTCAACATTTTTTTTTATTATTTTTATTTATTTATTTTATTTAAAAATCAATTAAAAATACTTAAAAATAACATTTTTAAAGTTAGAAAATAGCCTTAAACTCACAAAAATATATCCAATAATCCTACTAAAGTTGATTAATAAAATCCGCTTATTTACCAAACCATTATGTTATTATCTAGGTTAGTTTCACTCGTGGTTAAATCAAACTTCGTGCGCATTCAACGTCATCAACCGAACGCACCCAATGTGAGTAAATCTTATAACTCCCCTTTTTAATTACACGTTTTGGGGTGTATCATGTGTCACTAAAACTAATTCGTTATTTAAACTCGTGCCATACCATATTATGACTTAAACTTAGAATGTAAATGTTGTTTGTAGTTATGTATTTCATATTGTCAAGATTGTATGCAAATCATTCATTAGGCCCATCAGTTCCTCGTGGGAGACGAGTTGAGCAACGCGTGCCTCAAAACAATCTATTATTGTATGTTGTGCATTATTTAATATTAAGTGTTTTGTGAATAAGTTTACATCCATATTTACTCATATGTGGTTACGCACTTTATTTTATCAATTCAATAAACTTGTACAAATGTTTTTCATAGGATTCACTCGCCAACTTTTTGTTGATCCAAAAACCATTTTTTACACATGATACAGGTGAACATGATGAAGCAAGGAAAACATAGGAAATGCCTTAGAAGAAAATAATGAAGTCTAGAATGATGTGTAGAACATGATGTAATTATGAATGTATCTTTCCCTTTAAATTGTAATAATAAATATGAAACGTTATAATAAATGTCATGAGCTTTGATGATAACCCAATCATGCCCCGATCACCTTTTCCGCTGCGGGTCGGGGTGTGACAAACATTGGCGGAACCAGACACTTTTAGTCCGAAGTCAAATACTTTTTTAAAAGACAACTTGGATTTTCTTTTTCAAAGAAAACGTAGATTTTATATATAAAAGTTAAATTCTAACGGGCCGGGCATCAACGAACTCTTCTTGACCCCCTTGGTTCTGTATAGGTTCAAAGATACATGCACACGAGCATAAAGCTTCAGATCCAAGATATATATTTACTGGGGGCCGATCAAGGGGTTTAACCGAACTTCTAAGGATCAGGGCGATCAGGATTTTTCTCCTACAAATACACTAATTTTCTTAAGGGGGTGTCCGGCCCCCACGCTTACATGTGGCTCTGCTGCACGCAAACACAACGTACACAAGTAAAATAGAATATCCGAGATTTAACGAAAGAACTAACCTTTAAATAAATTCAATCTGACTACAAGCCTCCAAATTTGGTTATTTTGGGATCAAGAAATGGAATGGAATTTGTGGAATAGTATCAAGATTATGCAAGATAACACCACATAATCATAAAACTAACATGAGATTCATCACAAGACTCAGAGAGATGGAGCAGCTGGAAAAGAAATCTACTCAACTTACCAAATAAAGGAGTACCCAATGACGAATGATAGTTTAAATAGTAGGAAGTTTTGATTATTTTTAACAACACAATATTACACGACATTATATACATTCCAAAGACAGTTTTGGCTTATTTTTCAAAACTGATAATGAAGTTTTCATAAAATAATTTTCATTAGTTATAATACATCAAGAAATGTTTGTTTATGTTATATTAAAAGCGTGTAGAGAGACTTTAAAATATACTTTTTAAGACTTCTTAAATGTATTTTCAAACAAAAAGTAAAATATCATATGTATCCCTATAAACTTGTAAAATATTATACATACATATATTCAAGTTATGAATATCATATTTATATTGGATAAACGTACTATGTTTTATGTGGTCACAAAACCGTGACACACCTAGTTCAATACGCTTAAACTTTATTTAAAATAGGTCAGGGTCGTTGATCAGACAATCACCAATTAAATGTTTTGCAACAGAACTAAATGATTAATCGGTTTGGATATATTTGTTTCATCATTTATTTAACACATCACAATTTGAATGATAATGAAGAGTAACGAAGGTTGATTAACACCATGATGTAATCAACACTTAGGAAGCTCTCATATATGTAGAATTGTGTACAGATTACAATACAAATAACATTTGATTTACTAGCTAAACTAGTTTAGCAAAAACAATAGTGATCAAGCAAATTTCCTTTGAAATTTGCACATGCTGGAAGTTCACATACCAAAGTCTACTCGAGCAACTTGACAAAACAAGTTCAGGGAAGTGCTCTAAGGAATTCGATGAGATAACTTTATATTTACAATCTTGTTTGACGTCATTGTTAGTTTGACAATGACGTCTAACATGTTCCAACAAATTGTCTTCAGGCAATGAGAGATTGCCACGCAGCAATGCTTGTTCATTAGTGAGACGTTTTCATCATGCACTACTAGAAGGTCTAAAATTTTGACACCGTTTTCCATCAGAAATGCGTCACAAATCACGCTTTGTGACGAATTTGTGACAAAAGTGGTATGTTGCAAAACTCCTCGTAGGATATTGGTTTCCAACATATTTCCTATGCATTTTTCTACCCATTTTCCACAGAAAAAGGGCGTCAGAAATTGTGACATATTTCCTACAACTTTTCTTAATTAATATTAATATTAGTAGTAGTAGTATTATGATGATATAAATATTATTTTTTTATAAATTTGTTAATTAGCGACATTTTGTGACACCATGTGAATTGTGAGCAAGTTATTTTATCAACTTTCACATAACCATCAATAGCTTGAATACTTCTAAAGTTTGGTAAACTTGTTAAAATTTAAATAACTATGTATGATATTTTAGTAATTGTTATAAAGGGATACGCGTGATCTTTAGAATTAGCTTGGATATATATGATGTGGTAAAAGTTTCTAGAGACACATATAATTTTATATATGGGATATCGGATTTAAATAATCCCAACTTTCATTAATTAGCGAATAATACTGTCAATTTTTTATTTGTATACCAGTACTCCCAACTTTCAACTTGTTTGTCAATAACACTCCCTAACTAACTGAATCCTAACTCAGTTAGTTTTTTTGCTAATGTGGCATCTGATGTGGCCATTTTTGCTGACATGGCAAATGATGTGGCATTTTTTTTGATCATGTGGCAGCTGACATGACATTTTTGATGACGTGACAACTAACATCAACTAATTGTGTTAGGGTTCTGTTAGTTAGGGAGTGTTATCGGCCAATTGATAAAAGTTGGGGTTATTTAAATTCAATATCCCTTTATGGTTTAGGATCATATACAAACAGGTATATTTATACAAACTGTAAGAATCAATAGTTTAATGACATGTGTCTTCAATTAAAAAAAATAATTTAAGGGTATTTTAGACTGTTATACCTTTTTATTTATCTCTAATTAAAAACAATAATTAAATTATCCCTAAATTCATGCAAGATTAATTCAAATCCTAATCTCCTAATGTATTATTCGTCATCGAATTAGCACCGTAATCAGCATCATCATCAGCACCGTAATCAGTATCACCGTCAACACCGTAAAAAAACATTGTCAACATCAGCATCTTAATTAGCACGGTAACACCACCGTCAGCACATCCGACGATAACATCTTACACCAGCACCATCAGCACATCCTGTAATCAGCATAACACTGTAATCAGCACATTTCATGTTTTTTTTTAATATTGTAAATAAAAGAATACTATTACATAACTAGCACAATTTCATTTTTTTTATTTTATAAACAACACACATTGTCACATACTAGCACAATTTCATGTTTTTGTTTTAATTTTGTAAATAGCACATAATTTTACATAACTAGTAGAAAACAAGTTTATTTCTAAATAGACTTCCAATAACATCACAAAAGGAAAAGATAACACATAAGAATTACACAACAAAATAAAAACTTATGTATGGATTTAAAATCAACACAAAACATTTTTCATACTAGCACATTCCTACTACATAACTAACATAATTATAAAACACATTTTTTAAACTTTTTTAAAAGTCACTTTGATAAATAAAAAAAGTATAGCAATATGGTACTCATATTAAAGATAAAAAATAATTGATTTATAGTATATTTTTTTTTTCAAAAATAATGAAGTGTATAAAAGTTATTTAAGTTTAAAATACCCCTAACTTTATAGTTTTAATTATTAGTTATATAAATTTTATTTGTAATCAATACCAACCATTAATTTAAATTATCAATGGATAAGATCTGTTATTATGGTTTTTACCGTTAACACTGTTTGTATAGGATCTCAACTATTTATATATAGACATCTCAATTACACTTTTCATCAGTCTTTATAACAAGTTAAAATACAAAATCAAAACCGGTTGAAAATAATTTCTATAAACCGAACCAAATGTTTCATAAAACCTATTATCTTTATAAAAGAAAATCCAGTCCAATGCATGAGGACTAGTAAATTAATTTGAAGATATTGATCTTTTTTAATATTTTTTCTCTTTTATGCCACCTAAGCAAAAACAATCTATTGAATATTTGAATAACTCACGGACGGCAGCCAAGTTGGAAAAAGAAAAAAAATATAATAATTCAGCTTGTGGAAAATTTGTCTGAATCTTTTGTAGAAAAAAAAAACTAGTTTTCTAGTAGCGTCCCCGTGTGTAACGTCCATAGCTACAAACTTCTGCTTTAAAATCCTTCAACGTTCGTAGTAGTGCCAGAGGCATAGTGTTTTTAGGTGTAACACGGGCTATTGTTTAATCTTAGTTTTGTAGTGTAACTTTTTTATTATTTTTTCAGTTTTATACAGAAGATATTTGTAAATAAATACGAGAATATTTCTGAAAATAATAGGATACTTATATCTATTAAAATCCCTAATAGTTTTAAGCCCAAGCATTTTATGATACCGAACTTATATAATTAATTGGCCCAAATGATAAAGTTAGTCCAAATTTAAGAATATTTTTAACTAAAAGGAGACCATTTGATAAAATTAACCCAAGCCTCAAAGTCCAAAACAATAAATATCCATTTTTGATTAAGGGCGACAATCGAATGGGCTGGGAATACTTGAACATTGGTCAAAAAAGAAAATTTTGATAAAGTAAAAGACGACGATATGATAGAATGATTTTAAGCTATGAAAACAAGAAGATGACAAATCCATTAGGTATTTGTTTTACTTTATTTATTATGGTTTTTATATTATTGTATGATTGCACAATAATTTTTTTTTGAGATAACCTTAAATTAATGGGCTAGCTCTGCCACTGGTTCGTAGTGTTATAGTGAAAAGCGCTACCGCACAAAGGCAGAGATAGTGTACAAGCAGGGATAGCCCATGCTACCTCTCAACTCGGTCTACATACGTAGTGTAAATTTTTTATTCGGCATGACTAGGTGCAGGATGTTTTGTGGGACATCCTAAGAAGAGCTGGGATTTCGGCTAAGAAAGAGGCCCTTATGAATTTCCTCACGGACCCTATGGAAGGGAGATCTACTCATCGACCAACGGATTTGCTCGTCTTTGGCTGGGCTGGGGGAAACATGTTTGTGTGAATCTCATGGGGGTTTCCCCTTTGGTTGGTTTAAGGGAAAATGGGTTGTAGCTAGACAAGCAGCAAGATAGGAAGAATTAAAGAAAGTGAATTAGCAAGCTAAAGCTTGCCCAGAGGATCAACATATCTTTGTTCCTTTTACATTTATACATTTGGCTCCCTAGCGCCAAAAGCTATTCACTTCTTGACCAGGGTCCAACCGGTCATCCATAGAAATTGTTCAACCCAGGGGGCAGGTCTTTGTCTTTGGAAGGTTATGGTTTGCAATTTAGAAATTGGTGGTGGCGCAGCTTGTTGCTCGCCTACCTTCTGTTTTGATGTAACTTGGCAAGTTTTTTGGTGAAATATATAGATTGTTTTGGAAAAAAAATCAACACCCCTTTTCTATAGTATATATTTGACCCCCTTGACTTTATAATACGTGTTGGTATAAGTTTGAGTTTGTCTTCGTCTATATTTTACGTCACGTGACTTACTTGGTGTTATAAATTATACGTGTTTTTTATACAAAGGATATCACTAATCCTAAAAGACAATTTTTGTGATACCTCTGATTTTTTAAGCTAGATTTGTCGGTTCTATTGATTTCTGGAAATGCCACCGTATTTGTCCGTGGTGGTGTGAAGATCTTATGTTGCGGAAGTTTCCATTTTTCAAGAAAAAAATCACATCCAATCAAACATACCTCTCTTAGGTATTCAAGAAAAATAATAAGTTTACGTCGATTTTTTCTTGTCAAGTCTGAAAAAAGGGGTAGGTGAGTGGGTCAACTCCACTAATGGGAAAATATGGATAACCAAAATTATTGATCTAATTTTCCATGTGATTTTGATGTGAATTTTTAAATAACAAGTCTTTAAATATAAGTATAATGTTTAGTTTTATTTAAAATATAGTCATCGTTGCACCTTCGTTCCACTCACCTACACAGCCAAGAGTTCATGTAAACTAGTAATTGTCAGTTATAAGTTATTTATATTTGATTTGATGTTTAAATAAGATGGTGTTTGGGGTTAACGTATATTTTGGTGTGTAGAAATATCGGACGAGCTTGGCAAGACTTAACATGGTTAATTTTCAAGTCATCGTCGTAACATCAAGTAAAGTTGTCGGGTTCGTATAAGTTGATCATGTTATGACCAGCTTAGGAAGTCTATACTTAGTAGGTATACAAGTTTTACGCAATCAGCTTATGTGAATATATGCCAACAGACGAAACATATATTACCTCATTAGCTAACTATCTACAAGTCGATTTACCTAAGCACTTCGTATAAGTGACTTAAGCTAATAACAATTTCGTTCAAGTCAAAGACAAGATATGAATGATAGTACGTCTTTGTTGTCTTTTAAAAATTTTACAATCGCAATTATCATTCTCGTAATACTTCTGGGTTTGTTTTTCCCCGGTTTAATGGTTTGCTAACCGGGTAAGTCATTTTTATAAAGTTTGTCTTTTTAAAAGATGATTAAAAACGGACCATGCTATTCACACATCCACCTTCTTATTTTACACCCTGAAGTGCTAAGGTTTGACCAAAGCTTAGCGCTTCAGAGGCAGACCCATATGCTGAGCCAAAGTTTAGCGCTTCAGTGTAACACTTCGAGTTTTGGCCAACGCTTGGCGTTTTTGTGGTTTTTTAATTTTTAAATTTGATTTAATTAAAAAACCCACATATACTTGTCAAGTTTTAACTTTTTTGTTATTACACGTCATTTTATGAAATATATGGTCTATACGGCACGCTCTGGATAAGTTTGGTTACATGTGTTGCCGTATTCCATGATTTCATATGATTCTGTTTTGATTTCTCTTGTAGTCCAATGTGCCATTTTGTATGTATACGCGTCCTACCGAATCAGCACTTGACGTATTTTGTCATTAAATGTCGTATTATGACGTGTATTGTCACTATTATTCCGTACTATCGCGTATTTTGGCCGTACGGGTCGTGTCGGTGGCATTCGATATCTGTAAGTGTCGTATTAGTTTATTTAGATTTAGGATTTTACTAGAGAGCCAAAAAAACTTAAAAGGGATTGACGTATTTACAAATACATATCCAACATTGAAACAATGCTTGCTTCTGAAGTAGGAAGTGAAGATGATTGCATACGTGTAATTATTCGGAATGTTTTGAATCATCATAAACTTTCTACCACTATGATCATCGCCGACCACCGACGGTAATCCTCTCCGATGAGTGAACCCAAATAAATGGTAAAAAGATCATGGTAATTTACTGTATTTGTGCATCGAGAATTGACATCCATGTATCTATTTTTGTGTGCGCAAATGTGTATGGTATTAAGATCCGGTTTTAAAGTTCCATTTTATCCGTGACATGGTGTAATCAAGTAATAAAGTGTTTGCTGATCTTACAAAAAGTGACGCTTTTGAATCATTCCAAATATAAGGTAAGGTTAAGAAGTATTTATATGTATTGCTAAAAAGACCTTACATCTAACAAAAATACGTCATAATACGACCAATAGAAACATAATACGTCATAACAATCAATCTACACACTAATACGACACTTACAGACAATAAACGTCACTATACCGAATGTCACCGACACGACCCGTACGGCCAAAATACACGATAGTACGGAACAATATTGACAATATACGCCATAATACGACATTTAATGACAAAATACGTCAAGTA
Source organism: Scalesia atractyloides (assembly GCA_947069175.1). NCBI lineage: Eukaryota > Viridiplantae > Streptophyta > Magnoliopsida > Asterales > Asteraceae > Scalesia > Scalesia atractyloides. The sequence goes on along the minus strand of CAMTDV010000001.1, from coordinate 81,741,942 downwards.
CTGATACTGTAGAACGTGTATACATACAAAAAGACACGTTGGACTACAAGTGAAATCAAAACAGAATCACATGAACTCATGGAATACGGCAACACACGTAACCGAACTTATCCGGAACGTGGCGTATAGACCATATACTTCATAAAATGACGTGTAATAACAAAATACGTCAAACTCGACAAGTATAGGTGCGTTTTTCTAATTAAAATCAAATTTAATAAAATTAAAAAACCATCAAAACGCCGAGCTTTGGCCAAAGCTCGGAGTATTACCTTGCAGTGCTGAGCTTTGGCCAAAACTCAACATATAGGTTTGCCCTTGAAGTACCAAGCTTTGGCCAAAGCTTCGCGTAGCTTGACGCTTCAAGGTATGAAAATAGACAATAGATAGGGTCTTAAAAATAAGGAAAGCTTATCAGCTGACTCTTGTTAAATGCGTGTTCAATTTGTTAGGGAACATACTGGAAAAAACGTTTTAAACAAATTATTAAAAGGATATTTACGAACATTTTTTTTTTCAATTATTTTCCCAAATAGGGTACCTAACTTTACGCGGTGGCTGATGATCCCACAAAACTTCAATAATTTATTTTTTAAACTTCAATAATTGAGAAAGAATCTTTGATCATATTGATCGATTCGTCTTTTGTTCATATTTATTCGACCGAAACTAAGAGCCAAGAGCATAATTTGAATTCTTACACTAAAATACACATTAGTCTGTAACCGTTTTTTCTTTTTTATTTTTTTTTCTTTAGATTCCTATAAGAAATTTTGGATATTCATCTTAATAAAAATTTACACATAGTATTCTTTTTTTGGATAAATTGTTAAATTTATTAAATAAAAATATATCAATTTTATTTTATGTTGTCATGAAATAAAGCTAATTCATTTAACAAAATTTGTTACATCAATACAACAGAATATACTAAAATATAGGTAATAATACTTGACGTATAATTACTATATTACAATTCACAAATTAATCTAATTCTAATAAAGAATTTCATTAAATTTCATGTGTCAATTTTTTATGTTATCTTAACTATGATAAATTCCAAAAAATATCATGTAGCAATATCTTCCCCACTCTCAAGAATAATAATAAATATATATTAAAATAATCTTATATTTATGATTATATCACTTCGATATTATTAATAATTAATATTAATATTCTTTATTTATTTATGTCTATTTTAATTAAAAAAATTATTGAAAGAAGATGGGAAAACAAAAAATTATACAATATATATAGGGGAAGTATAAAACGAAAACCCACTTGAGTTGAAAAAATTCAAAAAGAATTTATAAAACCCCATGTAACATTTTTATTTTTTTTCTAAAAGAATAGGAAATGTAACATATTTATATTTGAACATTTTTATAAAAGAAACACAAAAAATGTCGAGTAGTTAATTTTTTACAAATTGTTAAAAATTTCATGTTACATAATATATATGTCCAAAAAAATGTAACATACAAATTCTGAAAATTAAAAAAAAAAACAAGTAGGTGCTTTTTACATTTTTTTATAAAAATGTTCAAGTACATTAATGTTACATTTTTTTGGAAAAAAATAAAAATGTTACATATCGTTTTCTTGAGTTTTCTCAACTCAAGTGGGTTTTCGTTTTATCTTCACGCACACACACACACATATATATATAAACAATGGGGAGAGTTATCTTGAGAACGCTAAATATTTGCGAGAAGCGTGAGAAAAATGAAAAAAACCAATCAAAATTATTTTTTAATACAAACCTCAATTTCATTAAAATACAACATCAAAAGAAGAATTTATAACATTAAATAATTCATTTTTTCTCTCAAAATCACTTTTATTAGATTTTTACACATGTGTAAATGTAAAAAATTTATACATGTGTAAATGGCAAACTTACACATGTGTGAATTTTCTTTATTTACGAGTTCACATATTTAAATGTGTAAATTAAATTTCTAACATTGTATTCGAATAATAATGATAAGTGTAAAAATAAATTTGAATTTGAATTTGAATTGTTTTTTACCAAGTTCTCGTGTTTGTTTTCATTCGTTCTCACGGTTCTCGCGAAATTTAGCGTTCTTATTTAAACCCTCCCCTATAAACAATATATATATATATATATATAGATAGATATGTATGTATATATAGATATATGTATGTATATATAGATATATGTATGTATGTATGTTTAAAATATGTATATATATATGTTCTTATATCATGAACAAATTACATTCCATCTATCTACTTTGATAACACTTCCTTAAATTAAAAAATATTAATTTGAAATAAATTTCTTAAATGCATTATTTAAAATGAATAATGTTATAATTTCTTTAATTTTGTATGTATAGTTCATATTATGGTTATATGTATTCATATCAAAATTTATATTTATCATGTGTGATAAAAATATGAAATATAAAAGTAATTCAAAATTTATAACAGTTCTGTTCCTCGAACACAACCAACCTCAAAAATAAGATTTTTATTTAAAAAAAATTCAAGTTTATATAGACGGAAAACACAATTCTTTAAAAAACTCGATGAACTCCATTATCGTCTAAAAGCCTTCATTTTCTATCATTAAACCTATATATTACATAGTCTATGAACTAGTAACATATAGAGGCGATAATGTCATTATAGAAACATTAATTAACTTCTACATAGTAAAATTGTCTTACTACTATATATATAAATAAAAAGTAAATCATAAAGTTCAAAATAAATTATTTAGTATTGTGTGATCTAGATTACTCAATCAATTTTTAATTACTAATTTTCCTCTAAAATTGAAATTCTGATAACTATCATTACTAATTCATTAAGAATTTTATTAGAGATACCCAAGTGCAAAAGTGAGATATGAGTAATTTTAGAGTAAAAGGCTCGGATAGTCCTTGTGGTTTTGTAAAGTAACACCTATAGTCTCAAACTTTTAGAAATTATACTGGTACTCCCTGTAGTTTACTTTTTGTTACTCGGATAGTCCCTAGAGTGAATGCCCGTTAGTTTTCAGTGTTAACTCCAAATGAAATTACTTATTTACCCCTTTCTTATTCACCCTTTTAAGCCCTTGTCTCTCTCTCTCTCTCTCTCTCACACACACTCACTCACCATCACCTGCCTCCACCACGTACCACCAGCCGACACCATCTGCAACTCCACCAACATCAACATCTCCGACACCTTATCTCCCTCCTCAATCCCAGATCCCTTCATCCACCTGGTAAAGACACCAGTTTCTACCGCCAAGCCTCCGGATATTACCCCGCCAAGATACTGTAAGTCTCAACCTTCGTTCCATTCACTCAAACAGCAAGGGGACAAATTATTCATCATCATCATCATCATCATCTCCTCTAATGATTGTTGTTGTAAGTTGTCACACCCCGACCCGCAGCGGAAAAAGTGATCGGGACATGATTGGGTTTTCATCAAAGCTCATGACATTTATTATAATGTTTCATATTTATTATTACAATTTAAAGGAGATCATACAATCATAATTACAACATGTTCTACACATCTTTCTAGACTTCACTATTTTCTTCTAAGGCATTTCCTATGTTTTCCTTGCTTCATCCTGTTCACCTGTATCATGTGTAAAAATGGTTTTTGGATCAACAAAAAGTTGGCGAGTGAATCCTATGAAAAACATTTAAACAAGTTTATTGAATTGATTATAAAATAAAGTGCATAACCACATATGAGTAAATATAGATGTAAACTTATTTACAAAACACTTAATATTAAATAATGCACACACATACAATAATAGATTGTTTTGAGGCATGCGTTGTTCAACTCGTCTCCCACGAGGAACTGATGGGCCTAATGAATGAGTTTTGAGGCACGCGTTGTTCTACGAACTGATGGGCCTAATGAATGAGTTTTAAGGCACGCGTTGTTCAACTCGTCTCCCACGAGGAACTGATGGGCCTAACAAATAATTTGCATACAACTTGACAATATGTAATACATAACTACAAACAATATTTACATTCTAAGTTTAAATCATAATATGGTATGGCACGAGTTTGAATAAACGAATTAGTTTAAGCGACACATGATACACCCCAAAACGTGTAATAAAAAGGGGAATTTGTAGGAATTCACTCACATTGGGTGCGTTTGCTTGAAGATGTTGAATGCGCACGAGTTTAGAGAATTGATCGATAAGGAATAACTAACCTAATTAATAACGAAAAGGTACGGTAAGTATGTGGATTTTATTAACTATATTAATAGGATTTTTGGATATATTTTTGTGAGTTTAAGACTATCTTCTAACTTTAAAAACGTTATTTTTAAGTATTTTTAATTGATTTTTTAAATTAAATAAATAAATAAAAATAATAAAAAAATGTTGACTTTTGACCGTTGACCATGACCGTTGACCGTTGACCATTGACCGTTGACTGGTCCGGTCGCTTATATATGTGCGCTGGGTGAGACTCGAACCCGTGACCTCCCGTACGCGTGCACGCAGCTCTACCAACTGAGTTACGTGTCTAACCCGAAATAATTCTGTTTTTAATTATACTTATATACTATTTAGATTTATCCTGAAATTTATTTATTTTAAAAAGGATTTTAAATGTATCAAACCGGTGCTGTCAACAGGTCTCGAACCCGGGACCTGTGGGTTAATGTGCACACAGTCCACCGCTGGACTGTGTGTCTAACCTGGTTAATAATCCGGTTTTTATTATACTTAACATGATTCTGTGAGTTATCCCGGTTCGGTTAAAAAGGGCATTTTTTATTTCAAGAGAGTGAGGTTGGGACAGGGATCGAACTCGAGACGTGTGTGTATTGTTTGCACACAGTCCACCGCTGGACTGTGTGTCTAACCCGTTCAATATACTAATTTTAATTAATCTTATAATATAACTGAACTTCGTCTTCTAAACTCAAGATTACAGATAATGATAATTCAACTAATTCATGTCTAATTCGATTAACAAGCATTATAAGTAATTGAAAGGTAATGAACGGAGAGAGTTTGGGGAAAGGATGTACCGATCAGTGTCTTTCGCAGAATTCCGGCAAAGATTCGTCGGCTCTGTTGGTGAACTTCGGCTGTTAGAATCAATTAACAGTTCTGTTCGATTAGTTATGAAATTGAGGTACTTAAACAAGGATTAACAGAAGTTTGAATGATTATACCAATTCACAGCGTGGGATCAGAAATTTCAGAGGTTTTCCGGCGAGAGCTGCATATTCCGGCTACGTCGTCTGGGATTGATTCTGATGGTTGGATTGAAGTTAGTAACAGTCTAACAACGGATTGAAACAGAAAGAGTCGAGGTATTTACCGTTTTGAGGTGAGTCTCGGTTTTCCGGCGAAAGTCCGGTGATGGCAGGATATTTCCGGCGAGTGAAATTGCTTCGAGAAAAGGTGCGATTCTGAGCAAAAAGGCTACCAGAGACTTGTGGGTGTATTTAAGGGAAGAATCGAGACGAATTGGGTCTGATTTCAGTCTCAATTCATGGTCAGCTGATTTCCGGTGGTTACGACTGATGTCGCGGGTTTAGCATCGGTTATAACCGACGTTGAGGTTAATTCTTCGGTTAAATCAATAGAAACCGTCAATTATCGGCGAAGTCGTCGGGATTTCCGGCGACTGCGAAATGAGCGCGTCTTTGACTGGATTTGATTTCTGTGTTTCATTATTTGAATTAATTGTTTCGATATGTTATCAAATAACAAAAGTGGCGGAGTGGTTGGATGGATGTGAGTTAAGACTTTGAGTTCTCGGCTGACCCGGGTTCGAAACCCGGCTTCAGCATTTAATTTTTATTTCATTATTTTTAATACATTTTCAAATATAAATTTTATATTCTAATATACTTATTAATTATGTACCGTTTAAAATTAATTTGAGCATTAAATTCGCAACGAAATTTTTAACTGGTTGTTCGGTTAATAAACGAAGCGGGTTCGGTTAATCCGGTTTTTGACGGATGTTACAGTATCCCCTACTTTTAGAAATTTCGTCCCGAAATTTAAGTAGTGGCATGTTTTGACTCACAAGGATGGTGTTTAATTTGACAGTTACATACATAGAAGAGAGTAAGAGTTTAAATTTTGTTTGAGGCGGTAACGTTCCTTGTAAGGGTTGAGTACCCTGCTACAGGAATCGCTTTTTGATGCCTATGATAATGAATATTGATAAACAGAGTTGATTGACTAAATATGATTTCATGCGCAAGAGTTTTGATATGTTTGGAAAGATAAGATTATATCCTAAAACAAAACTTCTACTACTAAAACCTACATGGAACTTCTCATAACCGCCTGACAATGCCTCTGATCCTTTGGCAAGAATACTTATATATAGGAAGTACCAGCGGCGTATCCACCATATTCTTGTCAAATTTTCATTGGTTTTATCAGTAAGTTATGATTGGTTCTATAATGTGACTCTAGAACATAAATAAACATAACAACCAATGTCTGAGTCCTAATTCTGATAGTGTACAGGTTTGAATGGTGACAGTACCTCTCTCGTTTGTTATGATGGAGAGGTTAGTCTATGTAGAAATGGAACACAATCCAATTTCTTTAAATGATGAGATGATATAAATGCTAAATCAGTGAGTATAAAACAAACTTCAACCAAGACATTACTAAATCCTACATGGAACTTCTCATAACCGCCTGACAGTGCCTCTGATCCTTTGACAAGAATACTTATATATAGGAAGTACCAGCGGCGTATCCACCATATTTTTGTCAAATTTTCATTGGCTTTATCAGTAAGTTATGATTAGTCCTATGTGACTCTAAAACATAAACAAACACAACAACCAAAACTTGAGTCTTAATTCTGATAGTATACATGTTTGAATGATGACAGTTCCTCTCTCGTTTGTTATGATGGAGAGGTTAGTCTGTGTAGAAGTGAGACACAGCCCAACTTCTTTAAATAATGAGATTGAAATACGTTGAGATGTATGATGATATGAATGTTAAATCAATGAGTATAAAACAAAACTGAAATAGTAATTCGCATAAAAATTCTTGGATAAAATTCCAATTTGTAATTGAGATACGTGAAAATTGAGATAACATAAAGAAAAACATAAAAACTAAGCGGTTGGAGTTGAATCATGATTTTTGGTGAAGGAGACTAGTTGGGTGGTTCATTTGGAACATCATTATCTTCAACAGGATTGGCGTTGATGTTGAAAACTCTTCCTTTTGCTGGTGGCCTAGTGGTTAGGTTTTCTTGATTTGCTTGGTTAACTGGGTTTGCTTGAGCTTGGGCGTTTATGATGTTAACCAATCGAGGGCACGTGTTTCTAAAATGGGTAGGGTCGCCACAGTTAAAACAAGCTCGAACATATGGGAACATGGGGTAATGGGGTTGTTGATATGTTTGGATCATGTTTTGAGTAGGGGGTGAGGTTTGGTTTTGAGAGGTGCGGCAAACCTTGCTCAAATGACCATAGTGTCCACAATTCGCACATAGTCGACAAGGTAAAGTAGAGGGATGGTGATAAAAGCAGGTGTTGCATTGAGGGTGAGGTCCAAAGTAAGGTTTCTTATTTGGGTAAGTTTAGTTGGGTGCTACTTGAGTGATTGGGATAGCTTGGAGGGTACGGCTTGTGTGGCTGGTTGATTGCGTTGGGTGACAGCGAAAAGTTGCCCATCTCGTTTTCTCTTAGAAATGGGTTGAGAAGGGGATTCGGTTTGGGTGGAGTTTGAGGTTTCAGTTGATGCTTTATCCTTCTTCTTCTCCTCCTTGAAGTCTTTATTCCGTATGCGGTTCTCGGTGAGCTCTGTAGCTAACTCCATTGCTGTTTCCAAAGTTGCAGGGGTGGTACTTATTACAGAGTCTTGATTTTTGAAGGAAGACCTCGAATGTAGTGCTCGATCAAACGGTAAAGAGGAGTGAACAAGTTGGGAACCATTTGATTTAACTCGAGGAATCTCTTGTTGTATGTGGTGTGGTCGCCTTTCTTTTGTTTCAAAGAGTAGAACTCATCCTCCAATTTCTTGATTTCGCTTCTTGGGCAAAACCGTCTTGTCATGATTTCCTTCAACTCTTCCCAAGTCAAAGTCATAGCATCTTCAACACCTCGTTTGGCCTTCTCTGTATTCCACCAGGTAAGTGCTATTCCAAGTAAACAACCGGTAGCATATCGCACTTTGCGATCATCGGGGCAATCACAATTTAGAAATGTGTTTTCCATTTCTTCAAACCAATGGAGGAGGGCGGTGACACCTTCAGTCCCTTCGTATTTTGGAGGGTCACAGGATTTGAAATGCTTGAAGGTGCATTTAGTGGTAATTGGGGGAGGGTTGATAACATTTTGATCTTCTTGGTTGATTGGGTTGACGGGATTAGCGGTAAGGGCTTGTTGAACTTGAACTATAATGTTGGGTATTACGGCAACCATTTGTTGAGCGATTTGGGCAGCCATGCGCTCGTGGGCTTTTCCTGATCTCATCTTCCTACGAGCGGAATTAGAAGACATCTACAAGGAATACATATCAAGAGTATGAGTTTGACGTTTTAGGGGTTATGTGTCGTATTTAGGAATGAACATTCATAAAATAAATATAGAATAATAAATCTACTACATCCATAGGATGTCTTGGGCTTTGCTCGTAATTGGGCCTTGCATGCCGCCATACTTCACCTTCATAATCATGTGGGCCCCCATGATTACCGGGTTTTTCATATGGTTCGCATGTGTTAGCCTGGATACGTACACTAAAACCCGGAGAAAATCGAGAAATATGTATGTAACGTATGATATTCGGAATGTATCCAGGTGTGGACACGGTGACACCTCAAAGTGGGGTTAGTTCGAACGACGTTTGGTGTGGCATGCTTTGGCCTAATAGGTCCTTCGTACTCTCATCGTTAGTCCCCAGGTAGGCAAACTGGTCCGTTATATTGGATTTATACGAATGCCAACCTAGACAGGACGTTCCGACTACCGGTACTTGTATCCTTACAGTTACTACATGCCCGTCGCAGAACTCACTTCGATGAGATTTGAAAAATGAAAAAGGCGACAAAATCTTGAATAACGGAAGTATGAAGATGATTTGAATATGTGAACATTGAAATATGTATGATGAATGTGTATGTAATTATGTATGTTTGACTGTAAGTATAATTCACTATGTATCACAAAATGTAATATTGGAAGTGTTTGCATGCATTTGTGTATGTAATAAATATGAAAGAAATAAACATCATGAGTTTGCATATAACCACATAAACAATTAAAATCTAATCAACTATAGTATAGGCTCTAAGGGTCTAATAACCTATCATATATCCCTATAGTCAAAAGCTCTGATACCAATCTGTCACACCCCGACCGCAGCGGAAAAGGTGATCGGGGCATGATTGGGTTTTCATCAAAGCTCATGACATTTATTATAATGTTTCATATTTATTATTACAATTTAAAGGAGATCATACAATCATAATTACAACATGTTCTACACATCTTTCTAGACTTCATTATTTTCTTCTAAGGCATTTTCTATGTTTTCCTTGCTTCATCCTGTTCACCTGTATCATGTGTAAAAATGGTTTTTGGATCAACAAAAAGTTGGCGAGTGAATCCTATGAAAAACATTTAAACAAGTTTATTGAGTTGATTATAAAATAAAGTGCATAACCACATATGAGTAAATATAGATGTAAACTTATTCACAAAACACTTAATATTAAATAATGCACACACATACAATAATAGACTGTTTTGAGGCACGCGTTGTTCAACTCGTCTCCCACGAGGAACTGATGGGCCTAATGAATGAGTTTTGAGGCACGCGTTGTTCTACGAACTGATGGGCCTAATGAATGAGTTTTAAGGCACGCGTTGTTCAACTCGTCTCCCACGAGGAACTGATGGGCCTAACAAATAATTTGCATACAACTTGACAATATGTAATACATAACTACAAACAATATTTACATTCTAAGTTTAAATCATAATATGGTATGACACGAGTTTGAATAAACGAATTAGTTTAAGCGACACATGATACACCCGAAAACGTGTAATAAAAAGGGGAATTTGTAAGAATTCACTCACATTGGGTGCGTTTGCTTGAAGATGTTGAATGCGCACGAGTTTAGAGAATTGATCGACGAGGAATAACTAACCTAATTAATAACGAAAAGGTACGGTAAGTATGTGGATTTTATTAACTATATTAATAGGATTTTTGGATATATTTTTGTGAGTTTAAGGCTATCTTCTAACTTTAAAAACGTTATTTTAAGTATTTTTAATTGATTTTTTAAATTAAATAAATAAATAAAAATAATAAAAAATGTTGACTTTTGACCGTTGACCATGACCGTTGACCGTTGACCATTGAACGTTGACCGGTCCGGTCGCTTATATATGTGCGCTGGGTGAGACTCGAACCCGTGACCTCCCGTACGCGTGCACGCAGCTCTACCAACTGAGCTACATGTCTAACCCGAAATAATTCTGTTTTTAATTATACTTATATACTATTTAGATTTATCCAGAAATTTATTTATTTTAAAAAGGATTTTAAATGTATCGAACCGGTGCTGTCAACAGGTCTCGAACCCAGGACCTGTGGGTTAATGTGCACACAGTCCACCGCTGGACTGTGTGTCTAACCTGGTTAATAATCCGGTTTTTATTATACTTAACATGATTCTGTGAGTTATCCCGGTTCGGTTAAAAAGGGCATTTTTTATTTCAAGAGAGTGAGGTTGGGACAGGGATCGAACTCGAGACGTGTGTGTATTGTTTGCACACAGTCCACCGTTGGACTGTGTGTCTAATCCGTTCAATATACTAATTTTAATTAATCTTATAATATAACTGAACTTCGTCTTCTTCACTCAAGATTACAGATAATGATAATTCAACTGATTCATGTCTAATTCGATTAACAAGCATTATAAGTAATTGAAAGGTAATGAACGGAGAGAGTTTGGGGAAAGGATGTACCGATCAGTGTCTTTCGCAGAACTCCGGCAAAGATTCGTCGGCTCTGTTTGTGAACTTCGGCTGTTAGAATCAATTAACAGTTCTGTTCGATTAGTTATGAAATTGAGGTACTTAAACAAGGATTAACAGAAGTTTGAATGATTATACCAATTCACAGCGTGGGATCAGAAATTTCAGAGGTTTTCCGGCGAGAGCTGCATATTTCGGCTACGTCGTCTGGGATTGATTCTGATGGTTGGATTGAAGTTAGTAACAGTCTAACAACGGATTGAAACAGAAAGAGTCGAGGTATTTACCGTTTTGAGGTGAGTCTCGGTTTTCCGGCGAAAGTCCGGTGATGGCAGGATATTTCCGGCGGGTGAAATTGCTTCGAGAAAAGGTGCGATTCTGAGCGAAAAGGCTACCAGAGACTTGTGGGTGTATTTATAGGGAAGAATCGAGACGAATTGGGTCTGATTTCAGTCTCAATTCATGGTCAGCTGATTTCCGGCGGTTACGACTGATGTCGCGGGTTTAGACATCGGTTTATAACCGACGTTGAGGTTAATTCTTCGGTTAAATCAATAGAAACCGTCAATTATCGGCGAAGTCGTCGGGATTTCCAGCGACTGCGAAATGAGCGCGTCTTTGACTGGATTTGATTTCTGTGTTTCATTATTTGAATTAATTGTTTCGATATGTTATCAAATAACAAAAGTGGCGGAGTGGTTAGATGGATGTGAGTTAAGACTTTGAGTTCTCGGATGACCCGGGTTCGAAACCCGGCTTCAGCATTTAATTTTTATTTCACTATTTTTAATACATTTTCAAATATAAATTTTATATTCTAATATACTTATTAATTATGTACCGTTTAAAATTAATTTGAGCATTAAATTCGCAACGAAATTTTTAACTGGTTGTTCGGTTAATAAACGAAGCGGGTTTGGTTAATCCGGTTTTTGACGGATGTTACATAACTCACAATGTTGAAGAAAAGAGAAAGAGGGGTGTTTGGAATTGAGTTTGTCGCAGCCGATGCTACCACTACGAAGAAGAACATCATAAGAAGCAGTACCGATATAATAATACTTTCACCGTATTCGGTAAAAAAGAAAAAATAATAAAAGAAACAAGCAGTCCAGTCAACAAGCAATCGGAAGACTAGAAGATCCGAGTTCAATCCCAGATGTAAGGGCTATTGAATTTCGGGGGGGGGGGGGGGGGGGGGGGGGGGAATCGGAGATCATGGGCTGTGGAGGGGGCAACACCCAACCCTTGCCTCTGCTGCCTCCTCACTTCTGGTGACTGTTGGTGGCTGCTATTGTGGCGTTGGTGATTGTGGTGGTGTTTTGTGATGGGTTAAGGGTTGTGGGTGGAGCTAGAGGTTGAGGTGATAAAATGTATCATAAAGTATCATAAAATGTATCACCATCAATTTAGTTGAGCCTAAAGTCGCACGTTTACCCGTTATTCCGTTAATCTGTGATAAAATGTATCATAAAGTTTTAAAACAGAACCATATCTTTGATATTAAAAGCACAACAGTCAGAAAAATAGAAGTAACATCTTATTAGTTAAATATAGAACCATAACACTTTCATAAAAATTTAAAAGCACTCTTAGAGGGGTTTATCGTTTCCATAATAGCCAAAAAATAACATCTTTACAAACATTCAATTTCAATAAATAGAATTTTTAAATAAACTTTACAAGGATACAAAAAGATCTGCAGCGTGTCTTGACTTTATATCCGGCTACCATTGACTGGTTGTTGACTTTCCAACGCAATAGCTTCTCTCACCAATTGCAGTACCTCACTCATCTTTGGCCTTTTCTTTGGGTCTTTGACTACACACATTTCGGCAACAGAGCATATCTTCTGAATTGACTTCTCTGAATAAGTACCGTCAAGCCTCGGGTCAACTGGTAGCTTTGACTTTCCTGCACCTGCAGGGCAGCATATCCAACTCGTGCATTTAGGATTTTGCTCCGTCGAGTTTTTTCGGAGAATGGGGCGTCGACCTGAAACCAGTTCCTCAAGAAATACGCCATAACTCCACACATCAATCTTGAATGTTAGACGCCCAGTTTGAACGTATTCTGAAGCTGCATACCCCTTTGTTCCTCCTACTACCTGAATAATATATGCTTCATGGTATTAGATCATAGAATTTTGTCTCTTCAAAAAGATACAAACTTTAGAAGGTTTTTGATGAAAATAAGGAGCTTCAATTTTTTCCCCATTTTGGGTATCTAGCTTTTTTACTGTTTTCTAGTTTTGAGATAACCAACTTTCAGTTTTTTCTATTTCAGATTGGTGGGTGTAGCCAGAAATGTTCATTTCAACCTAAAAGGCACATTAAATCTTCTAACTATTGTGTTAACGGATATGCAAGACGGCTATGTAACCGCGTAACTAACTCTTATTCTCTCTCCCACTATATCAATAACGAACCGAGTACAAGTGCTTATGCGATTCTCACGAATCTCTCCACAAAATTGATTCTATAATGAGCAAGCTCATACTACACTAAGGGGCTGCTTGTTTAGCTCTTAATGGTTCAGACCTCTTACTAGTTCAACATTTAGGTGTTGTTTGTTTTTTAAGAGGTAAAATGTCTGCAGCCTGCGATTCACATCTGCAGACATCTGTAGAAGAAGAGGTGGACCAAACCTCTGCAGTCTGCAAGAAAAAGGCTGTTTGTTTTTTAACGTATGTAGACTTCTAAAATAAACTAGTGGTGGTGTACGGACGGTAGTGGTGGGTGGTGGTGGTGGTGCTAGACGCTGGTGGTGGATGGTGGATGTGGATGGTGGTTGGTGGACGGTGGTGGGTGGTGGACAGTGGTGGTGGGTGGTGGTGCTTAACCCTATGCTGACCTTAGAAGATCTCAGAAGTTGGGCCAAAACTGCACCAAAAAGAGCTCGCGCAGACGTTTTTTAATGGAACGTCTTCGGAAAAACAAACACTTTGCAGATGGCAATGTCTGCGCGTGGTCTACGCGGCGCAGACAGAATAGGCTACACAGATCTTTTTTAGAAAAACAAACACCACCTTAATGGTTCAGACTTTTTGTTTCACGACCAGATGTTTGAATGGTTCAGACATTTGCTGCCTCTGAATGGTTAAGCATTATACTGAGTCTGAATGGTTAAGACCTCTATTCTGAATTGGTCAGACATTTGCATCTGACAGTTAAGCATTATACTGGTTTTTAATGGTTCAGACCTCTTTCTCCTCTTACTAGTCAACACTTAATGATTCAGACCTCTCTTACTGGTTCAGCACTTAACCATTCAGAAGTTGCCAAACAGCCACTAATCTCCTCATAAACTATCTATGCTAAAAAGGTTTGCTAGTTTTCCCCAGTATGATTACAATATAGATAATAACATGGTAATGATTAGGGGTGTAAACGAACTAAGTTGAGCCGGAACTCGCCTAAGCTCTAACTCGACCTTGGCTCGAGAGTAGGCTTTTAAGCGCAAATCGCCTCGTTTATTATAATTATTTTATTTATGTAAATTATATATATATATATATGTAGAAAAAAAAACAATCCCAAAATTTATGTAGAAAAACATGTATCTTATAGGCTATAACATTCTCTTTTTGTTGAAAATGTACCATCTCTCATCAGAAAAAGAAAGTGATAAGTTTAATGGAAGCAAAAAAAAAAAAAAAACATACCGAGGTTGAGACATGCGTCTGTCCATCTAGAGGACCGTCCCTAGCAAATCCAAAATCCGAAAGCTTTGCATTCCAGTCCTTGTCCAAAAGAATATTGGAGGGTTTAAAATCTCTAAAGATTATCTACAATATTAGCTCAAATTATGTTATTTAAGAATATATTAGAGTTAAGCGTTAAGACAAGAAAAAAAGGTTAATAACAGTAGTGTCTAAACACCTTGCGGCCTCCTCCCATTCCCTCGTGTAGGTATGTCAAACCAATAGCGGCATCCAGGGCTATCTTAAGTCTCCTGTTCCACGAGAGAGGGGTATCTGACCTACCCGATAAATGATCATCTACGCTTCCATTAGGCATATATTCATACACCAGAAGCCAGTTACTTTCGTTCCCATTTTGATCGTTACAGTAGCCGATTAGCTTCACAAGGTTTTGATGCAAAATCTCCCCAAGAATATTCACTTCCGACTCCCACTGCCTGTATCCCTGTCACCCGACCACAATCTTCAAATGTATCTTTTTAGGAAAAAACGTCACTATTTAGTAGTCAAGTTTCACAACTATTCCTATGGCTGCAAACGAATTGAACGTTTGTGAATCATTTGGCAGGAAGTTCATTCGTGTATATTCGTGTAATAAATAAACGAACACGAACAAGTAAGACTGTAAACGAACCGAACGAACACGAACAAGGCCTTGTCAGTGTTCGTTCGTTAAGAAATGAACAAGGTCTTGTCAGTGTTCGTTCGTTAAGAATAAACATGTTCACGAACGCTTACCAAACGAGATTTCTTGTTTGTGTTCGTTCATTAAAAAAATAAACAAGTTAATAAACTGGTCATGAACACTTACCGAACGTAAACGAACGTTATCTATTCATTTTAAAATAAAATCTATATTTTCATCAGAAAGATTAAGAATCCACCAAAAAATAAGTACTTAACTTTTCGAACATAATTGACATAGTTATCATAAACATAATTAACACAAAAATTAAGAAGTTTGTCAAACTTTAACAAAACTGAAATTGAAATGGTTAAATATAGCATAACTATGGTTTCAACTATAAATATTAAAACTTTAAAATAAAAATATGATATAAAAAATCTTTAAATAAACGAACACATATGGACATAAAGGAGCGAACATAAATGAAAACATTACCGAACGTTCATGAACATAAACGAACGAACACAACCTTTGTTCATGTTCATTTGTTTAACTTATCGAACGAAATTTCTTGTTCGTGTTTGTTCATTTATTAAAGAGTTAAATACTTGGTTGGTCCCTGTGGTTTGCAAAAATTACAGACTTGGTCCCAATGGTTTACTAATTACACACTTGGTCCCAATGCCATAAAAAATTAAATATAACAGGACATCAATAGAATCAAGATTTTCACAAAATATCTGAAAACACTAATAGATACACAAATACACCAGAAAATCTCAAAAAGATTAATTGCTGAAGCAAATTAAGAACAATTAAAGCTTGAATAAACACATACTGGAGATCGGTAGTTGATCGGAAACAAAAGTAGGGCACGGAGGTGTAGATGAGGGTTCCGATTGAGCTACAGGAGGAGGTAATGGAGGTGATGACGATAGAGACTGAACACGGCCGGTGATGAGAGCCAAACGCTCGGCTCCTTTCTCCGCTATACGCCGCTGTCGAGCGGCGACAGCATCCCTGGCGGTTGATCGGAAACAGAAGTAGGGCACGGAGGTGTAGATGAGGGTTCCGATTGAGCTACAGGAGGAGGTAATGGAGGTGATGACGATAGAGACTGAACACGGCCGGTGATGAGAGCCAAACGCTCGGCTCCTTTCTCCGCTATACGCCGCCGTCGAGCGGAGGCAGCATCCCTGGCGATTCCACCGTTCGTCACCATTTCAACAAGAACTGCGGTTCCACCTTTATCATCAACTAACGACCACCACCGTGGCTCTGCCGCCCATGGTGGTGGTTGGCGATTATTAGAGAGAGAGAAAGATGAGAGAGACAAAGAGATGGTGGTGGAAATTGATAAGATTTGGTGATGGTGTTTAAGAAAGATGAAGAAGAAGATAAGGGGTGGGCTCTTTTTTATATATTTTTTATTTTTTTAACTTTTTATGGGTAATTATGTCATTTCACACATAACTAACTGAGATATCTAACGTATGTTAGTGTTAAGGATCACCCGAGTGCAAAAATTACAACCACTGGGACCAAGTATGTAATTAGTGAACCATTGGGACCAAGTCTGCAATTTTTCGCAAACCACAGGGACCAACCAAGCATTTAACTCTTTATTAAACGAACGAACATGAACAAACTTCCAGCCGAGCGATTCACAAACTGTTCGCTGAACGTTCAGTTCGTTTACAGGCTACGAACAAGAAATTTTGTTCGTTTAGTTAAATGAACGAACATGGACAGAGGCCGTGTTTGTTCATTTATATTCGTGAACGTTCAATAACGTGTTCTTTTGTGTTAGATAGCTCATTAGTGTTTCCAATTTCTATATTTTATTTAAACACTTCAAAATTCCAACAAATAAAATATTTAATAAGTATCAGTGTATTATATATCGTGTTCATGAACGCTTGTTTGTGTTCATAAATATTAGTTTGTGTTTGTTACCTAAAATTAACAAACGAACACGAACACATTCATTTCCTTAACGAACGAACACGAACATAAAATCTCGTTCGGTATGAATCATGAATAGTTCGTGAACACATATATTTCCTTAACAAACAAACACGAACACTGTCTTATTCATGTTTGTTCGGTTCGTTTGCAGCCTATTCCAAAACCTTTGTCACTCAAACTTCTTTGTAAGAGGTTAAACCACTCAAGTTTCATTTTTGTCTCAATGTCATGTTTTTTTTAATTATGCATCAACACACACTGACCTAACGTGCCAATAGTGTAAACTTGATAATATGCATGCTGCGTCAGCATATATAACCCTCAATCCAACATTGTAACATAATAGAAACTTAAGTGGTTAAACCTCTTAAAAGAAGTTTGAGAGAACTTGGTTATTGTATAGTCATTTACATTTCTATTTAAAGAAAGTTCTACGAACACTAACCCTATGTCCTCGTTTACCACGCTTCACAGCCACATAAATATCACCATATGGAGGTTCTAACCTCTTAATGACGCCCTTATGTATATTCCCGAATCCACCCTCACCGATCTTGGAAGACGCGTTAAAGTTATTAGTTGCTTCGTTAAGGTCAGCAAGAGAGAAAACTCTTAGATTGCTTGATCTCACATTTGGACTTGGGTTATACTCGGTGGATGCGGACCCCGATTGTCGAAGATCAAAATCCGATTGTGCGGTATAAAAGTTTTCGATTGATAGGCCAGGCCCGTTATCTTGTACATATTTAATAGAAAAACATCGGAAATGGAAAACCATTGTTTAACGCTTGAGCAGCATGACAAAAAGATGCATACAGTTGCTCAATATCTATTCATATATACAATTATACATGGCAAAAATAACAAGATATTAGTTATGTATCCAAGACAATGTTTGAAGTTAACATACAAAATCACCTTTATAGTAAACATATTGTGACTACGTATGTATTTGTTATGAATATACAAAGTTAACGATAAAAAAAGATAATTTATAATCTTTTATCGATTTATATGGTATTCCTTGATTAGAGCAAATTACAAAAGTAGCCATTTTTCTTAGTGTGTTATACCCCTATGGTCATGTCAAAATAAATTTACGCATATAGCCATGAGATACACGAATCTTTGTTTGTGTATCTACATTTACTTGTTTAAGCACTAAATATCTTCATTCTATACAAGAATAATAATACCTACGGCGAATCTACACACAATATGGTGTCACACATCACATTGGTTTAAGTCCTTACCAATGGGAAAAGGTCTGACACACGAGTGGCTACATCAGTGATTTGTTTATGACATGGTTGTATAGGTATGTGTATATACACCGATTAATATTATCTATAATTAGGGTGTTGCTATATGTACAACTTGTATACGGGTCGTATACAAGTATACGCCTCGTATACATTCACATCACACGACAAAGCTGACATTCCCTGACATTTGTATACGGGTCGTACAAGTATATACTTGTCGTATAGCTGACATTCCCTCGAAAAACACGACTCATACAAGTGCATACGGGTCGTGTAAGTGTATACAGGTCGTATAGATGTCAAAATAAGTTTTAAGGTGTATAGATAGCTTGAGCCAGCTATAAACCTAAAAATGGAAATCTAGTAATACTAACTAGCCCTTGCTTTTTGTGTCTCAAAATGCTCAAATATACATCCCAGAAAACCCAAAAATGAGCAGCTTTTAATAAAATCACTTCAAGAACTTGCTTTCATCTCCCAAAAGCAATAAAAGTTCACAAATCTAGTTCTTACTCAAACAACACATTTTCCCTATTTGGAAACACTTGAAAACAGTCACTAAACTTACCATCAATCAAAGATCCCATCAATACCAATAAAAGTCCACAAATCCAATTAGTCAAACAGACAACCAATCAATTGATCAAACAATCAAGTAAACCCTAAAACTTTATGGTCAGAAACAATCAAAGAAACCCACAAAAACCCGTATATGATTTCCAAAAGTAAGATGAAACTCATTAATGGAAGCTCAAATCTTGAAGAAATAACGCACCTTTTTATCCGGGAATAATGATGATCTTCAGACCAGAATTCCAAGAAGGGGGAGAAGAAGACTTTGCAATTGCAGAAGTAAACGAAAATGTAAAATATTATGAATTTTCTAAAAGTAATTGTTAATTGAAAGTTTAACATATGATTTATTGATTTGAAGACAAAATATATAAGTTTAGGTGCTGGCATGTCAAATTTGGGAATATGGATTGGGGCCAATGATTAAATTTTAATCTATTATTATAAAACTAGCTTCCCAACCACAGTGTACCAGTGTGGGGAGGTGAATGTAGCGTGGATACGGACACGGAATTAGGGTAGGGGGACAATACGCTTATAGACAAAACTTAAAAATACAAGATACGGGTGTAACAAAAAACAATAATATTAAAAAATAAAAATATATTAAACAAAGTCCAACAAATATATATATATATATTAAACAAAATTCAAAAATACATTAAACTTAAAAAACACTACATTAATCATAGGTAATTAAAACTGATTTTAAATAATTTAGACGTATCATAACTTAACAAGTGATCATTGATATGAAATCTACTAAAAACAAAATTCATATGCATACTAAAATAAAAACTTAGAAGTGTTGTGAAACAACGGTCTATTAGCAACTAATATATATGTATATAAACATGAAAGCTAGACTATGAAATCATGTAGAGAATAGAACCTGGAGAATTCTTATTCATTGATCTAACATCATATACAAATGCCATTATATATAGGCACTCACATTAGTACAATAGTAAATAAGAAAAATGGGTTATACATGTGGAAAGTCACTACATAATGGATGCATTCATAGATAGGGGTTATACATGTGAAAAGTCACTACATAATGAATGCATTCATAACACTCCCCCTTGACCATCCACATGATGAAATACTATTATTTAATACGCTTAATGATGTTGCCTCATTAAAAACCTTGCTACGAAAACCCAATGGGACAAAACCTCAGCTAAGGGAAAAAGAGTGCAACACGTATTGTCTCCCCCTGATACTTCCGGATTAGGTACGTTGTCTAAAAAAAACCTTACTAAGAAAATCCAATTGGATAAAACTTAGTGAAGGGTAAAGAGTGCAATTTATGTAAAACTCCCCCTCAATATAATATGTATCATTTCAAGTAACAAGTGCCAATCTTCTATGAAAGTTATTGAAAAACTTTCGTAGTGAGTGATTTGTCGCTTGATGTGCAATCTATTAATGAACTTGATGTATGATCTTCATGTAAAACTTTAATTACCTCCTCTTGTAAGTAGATACCATTAGATACATGAATGTGTTTTGTTATAATCCCTGCATTTACAAAACTAACCAAACTTGTTGATGGGTTAGTAAAATATGAACCCATACCTTTCATACATTAAAGGTATAGAAAATAAATGTTTTACTCATTACACTATCTCCTCGTCGTACACGAGTTAAATCTTGCTAATAAATTTAATGGTATATGTTCATGTATAGCTAGCAAGATATATTAATACAATTTGTATTGAATTATGGTACTTCATGACCAAGGATCTTTGCTTCTTTGATAGAAGATGATAAAAGTCATTTTTATCTATATAAAAAATTTGAACATCATTAAATGTACTTACACAAAAGCTTCGTCCATATGAAAATGTCTAACATTTTCTAGATGTATTATGATTGATGGATTATAATATAAACGTATGTCCTACGTATCGAGCCATAAATTTGTAATATTGTATTTCATTTGCAAATTCTTGCTTAAATATTTGAGCTCTTTTTTTTTCTTCGGGAGATTCAATGACATCATCAACATATATTGCAATACTTGTAAACCTCATATCGTTCTTTTAATGAAAACAAATGGACCAACTTCACCATATGCATTTCTCGTTTTCGAGCTCACTGGTGAGTCAATTATATCATATTTGACTCGACTATTTTAGTCCACATATTTTGTCAACTTCATATAGTATGTTCTTGAGGTTTTGACATCAATGCTTCTAGCATTATCAATCCATGAGGGAATTCGTTCCATCTTATCCATATATGAATGTGCTTTCACTCTTCAGAAGTTTTGCTATATAAATTTGCCTATTTAACACATAGATATCTATATCATGTAAAAGTGACATGAACACTTGCTTTTATCTCCAAAATCCATATTGTACCATGCGTGTACATTATTTATTGAGATATCACAATCACTGGGTGCAAGTTTTCAATGTATGTTTATTGATGCACAAGAATTACATTGTTAAGATGTTTTGATTCACCTTTAAAGAACTCAATTGCTTTAAGAAACTCATCAGGAGTTCAATCGTATTCAAACTTGAATCTGTATACAACGATCATATTGTTCTCAAGAACTTACTTTACATGAAATACATAATTAAAATCCTTCAAGGACTTGCATGTAAACTTTAGTATCTAAATGATACATAACATTTATAAGACGCATATCAATTCTCTCTTTTTATTACCAGACTAATTAAATACTGGAAAGCTATTGCATCCACCACTGGAGAATATGTCTCCTCATAATTAATTATAGGTCTTTGCGAAATCCTTGTGCCGTCAATTGTTGATCCACATAAAAGACCTAATTATATTAAATATATTTTACAACTTTTTTTTATGGACTACTGGCCCGTAAGCTTTCCATTTCAATAGAGAATTCAACTCTGCCTCATTTGCGTTGTTCCATTTGACCAATCATTTCTTTGTATTTATTCATAGGCAGATTTTAAATCTTGATCCTCATCATTTCATTTTTTCAAGCGCTATATATACAAAAGTATAACGACGTCGATTTTGTTTCGATTCCATACACTTCTAGACATGATATAATTTACTAAGAGCTCTTTATCTTCAGGTACCTGAGGTTCTTCTAGAACCATCATGTCTAATGTCTCTTCAAGAAACCCCCTTTTTACTATCTTCTTCTAGAACCTCGACTTGACCATTTTCTTCATTACTTGCTCCAATTTTTCGAGAAATTTTTATTTTCTTGGAATCGACTAGTCTACCACGCTTCAGGCGTACAATAGACTCATTAATATATGGTTTGCCCTACTAGGATAATTAACTTAATTGGAGCATTAGCAGTTGACTACGTGACTTACTTAGTCACTGTATTTAGGTCAGTTAACATGTCTAGTGCTTGATTCTTTAATCTAGGTAACGAATTATCTTTTGAACTTCTTATTCACACAATTTAGTTTGAGGATCAATGATAATTCATGCATACCCATTCCTTTTATAACTGCCATTAATCTCCCCCTGATGTTGAAAATGTTAATTTACTTAAAGTAAGATTTAACGAGCCATAAATAAATCTCTCGTTAATTGCTCTAAGTATGTAACCATAAATAGTATTTTCATCCAACATATATTCCCAACATTATTTGAGTTTCAATCTTTATGCGTTGTGGTGGATCAATTCCAATGTATACCGCACAATAATAGGTTTGATCCGAAATATTTGGTTCTAGAGCAAACCAACTATAATGGGGAGAAACTATTACAACATGTTGGCTTGATGTGAAATATGTTACCGCATGTAAAATCACATGTGCTCAAATATGAACTTTTGCTCTCTTGATTATTGGCTTTGCAATCAATTTGTAGACGTTTGATCATCGTCTTCAATAAAAGCAATTTGTGTCATAAGCATTTAGAAAGTTCAATACTTATTCCAATATCATTAGTAACATGGATACTAAATTCAATGTTATCACCACCATAAATATGATAATATGGAATAATATGCTTGCTATCTCATTAGCTAAGCTACACACAACTTCAATTGTAAATTTGATGACCATTTAGATGATGCACCGATTTAAAAACACTAAACGGTATCATGTTTGGATATATACATCCTTCATTCATTCCATAATATTTTAGGGATTTATACTATTAATTGACAAATAAATAATTTTCTTAAGAGCAAACATAATTTGCTATCAACTAGAAGAATCTTCAAGTTCTTCATTATATTTCACATCATAATTGACTCGGTATGGTCTAACCGGTCATACCAATAAAGTAAATAATCATGATCCATACACTTATGGTTTATGATATTTTATATGTATTACTTGCATGTATGTAATACAAAACATAAGATAAGAAAGAATGTATTATAACTTCAAAGTTCAAACCATCGGTTATGTAATCACTAGTTTACCACTTTTGATGGTCGATCTCATCATGACTATCATTATAATACTGATATTCAATCTCATTATTAGCTTGACTATCTTATAATTTCTGATAGTTTGATCTCTTATTAACATGATGATTGTTGCACTTCTGATGGTCAATCTTATTATTAATATGATCATCATTACAATTTTCTCAATGATGCCCATGATTACAAAGATCAATATATATTCATTTCATGAATCAGAGTAAAACCATACAATTTTTATGGTTTTCCATTATTTTCTCGAACATATAGATATACAGTTGTTTCAAACCATTCATACCCTTTAAATGATATTGCTATTTCAGGAGTATATTTGAGGTTTGACAAACAAAATTTGTTTTATCCGATTTCCCTTATAAATAAACTTCTCTTCGTATAACGTCAATTGAGAAGCAATTATATGTCCGAGTCTTATAATATTTCTTTTATACTTGATAATGAGATACAAGGAGTATGACACTTTTGGTGTCAAATCGAAACATATTTCTACTTTTCATGAGAATGACAATAAACCACAACTTTGGTTTAGTCGTTATATTCGGTATTATCGATGCAAAGAAATGATAGCATATAGAATACAAGGTATAGATAGCAACAAATCATACAATACATAGCATGTCATCATATAAAAACAACTTATAATGGGCATTTATAAAATAAGAAACTTTTTTATCACTAATAAGCAAACACATATAATTTATGTAATAACTTATTATGGTATAACCAAACATAATATCTTATATATTTTGAACACCTACTTTAAAACTTAAACATATATCTCTTTCAAGTTCTCAGATCATTTACTACTTGTATTTGAAAATTTTATTTGAAAACTGTAATATTGATGAATTACATAACATACTCATTTTTTTTCTTCTCAAATATTGATATTTAAACAACTGATGACATATATAAGCAATCTATACATTGTACATATGAAGCAATAGCAATAGTCACTATTTTATACTAGCAATAGTAATAGTTAATATGCAAATAAATTATTAAACATTATGACATGGCATAATGAATGCATTAGAGGTACCGACATTGCTAGAAAATGTTTCTCTAAAAACAACTAATGATATCTAGCAATATTAATCTATTATATCAATTTCTTATATGCAAAATTTGTTATAGCATTAAACTTAGTATAAGTACCAAACGATATTTGCGTAATCATGTTATAACAACAATAATACTATATTGCATTATAAGTTGTATAGTTTATTTAAAACTAAATTGATGTTTATAAACAAAGGATTAATATCCAATGAGCACTACTCACATAACTCATTTATATCTAATTATGTAAAAGTCTTTTGGCATGCTATGTATTAACAATGACTAATAAAAACAATTAATTACAGAATTCATATCCATTTAAATTATAAACTATACAAAATGAAAATCTAGTATATACATCATGTATATTTTATCACCAAGACAAGCATATATACCTAATACAATTTCACTGTATAGTCTATAAATATTGAGTTCCATAGTTTGTAGTATTGAATATTGAATATAATTGTTTTTTATGAATTCTAAAAGCACATATAATATTCTCTAGATTGCAAATTAACTTCCTCAAATCAAAATAATTCAATAATTTTATTTACAACTTAACAAGGTTAATAAAGAAGCATAAATATATGATTATGATGGCTCAAAGAATATGTAGATGAGCATCACTAGATTGTAAGAGTCCTAAACAACATATATTAAATTAACTAATTAAATGATAATCCAGCCAATTTAGAATAATAGAAGGGATCATTTGTAAAAGAGAAAAATAAAATAAATATTCGTAATATCGTTGTCGTCAACGAAGACTATAGTTATTCAATTAATAATGAGTATTAGGAAAAGATGAATTAGCCAATTGTAACGTCATAATTTATGATGTAACATCTAAATCCTGATGAATACCAACATGCTAATATATATATATATATATATATATATAATAACTTCTAAAAGCAAATGAAAAAAATATAGATAAGAGTTCAATCATGAGACTACATCCTATAATTTATAGTAATGATCAGTTTAAGTTTATATATGTATATTAATAAGTGTCACCAGTAAGATTGATGTATCATCATCAAATATAATATGAAATAATCATACGAAGAATCATACCTTTATTAGTAGAGATTGCAGATCCGAAGATCAAACATTTTGTCAACAGTGGCTACGCATCTACGGTTTCCAACTTTCCATCGCATAAGAAACCCATCTTTCATCATCTTGGATAATTATTGGGTTGTTTTCTCAACGTGCGAGATTGAGTTAGGCTGGAAAATAATGCACATCAAAGGCAAGGAAAAAGGGATACCAAGGGTGGCAGAACACATAGAGCACACGTTCGTGCTGATAACATGTTGTGAAACAACGGTCTATTAGCAACTAATATATATGTATATAAACATGAGAGCTAGACTATGAAATCATGTAGAGAATAGAACATGGAGAATTCTTATTCATTGATCTAACATCATATACAAATGCCACTATATATGCACTCACATTAGTACAATAGTAAATAAGAAAAAAAGGTTATACATGTGGAAAGTCACTACATATTGGATACATTCATACATATGAGTTATACATGTGAAAGTCATTACATAATGGATGCATTCATAACAAAAAAAAATATATATTAGAAAATATAACTAGTAGAATAGACTTTAATACTTCTTAAATGTGAAAATTATGACTATATTTAACTATTCCTCTGGGAGCAATGTATCAGACATAGTAAATCACATACATTTTTAAGGGTAAAAATGTAAATTTAATATATTACACATTTTATCATCTTCAAACTTCTTTCCCCAACCATACTCTTTCCCAGTGAGAAAAGAAACATAACAGAATGCAGTGAACAAATAGATGACATCCAATATTGAATAAATATATTGTGAATAAGAAGAAAAGGCCGGCACATATGTATAAAACTATAATTAAAACCCACTTTTATTATGGGAATGCCCCCGATACTCGAAACCGTAGTCTCCATACTATCCGAATCATTTCGTTGCCGTATTCTTATTCCCAGAAACGTCTGGAGGACGTCCTTATGGCGTTTTCGGCCCCACGCCGTCCCCGGGATGAGTACTCAAGGTCAGATGGTGTCCCGTGCTTCATAGGGGAAGTGGCACCCAAATGTAATATCCTTACCTCAATCAACCAAATTCAATCATGCCAAATTTCTTAAAAAGTACCTATAAGTCATAAAACATTGACGACGCTTTACCCTTGCCATAAACTTTTTTTTTAATTTTAATAAAGTCAAATGTTAGGTAAAAATTAAATTTCATTAAAATAAAAAATAAATAATACATAATTCAAACAAAAAAACCGACAAAAAATACGACTTTTTAAAAATTAAAAAACCTATAAATCCAGTAAAGGGATCGTAGGCCAACCATATTTTTACGCAATTTCTCGTTTGTGGCTATAAAGATTTTTTGTACTTCGTGGTTGAGATTGTCGTGTGACATAATATACGTCTGAAATCTCTGTCTCTCGCTGCTTGAGCGATACTTTCGCGTTGTTCGTTAATAAGGGCTATAGCTGTGAGGATATTTTGTTGGGCGCAAGCTTCTATTTTATCATCTACTATTCCAATGTGGCTTGTAGTTTGGCTTGAATAACCCGAAGTCTTGACTTGTGCCCTCCTCTTGAGTTGTCTGGGCTAACTTCGTCGTTCAAGTCCAGCATCAACTCATCAGATGATCGAAATTAGCCGAATCCAGTGTCTTTCTCTTGCTTGAACTTTCACCGTAATCTTTTCAACAAATTTATTTGACCCCATTTTGCTGCTTCTTTAGCAACCTTCCACGCCCTATGGTGCTTGAAAGCTTGTTTGTTTTTATCTTGTTAATCTTTAAGTGTCGTTTCCAAAATGTATAAATCATTGCACCTACATTTACGTAGGTGATCCTGTATGTTTAAAATGATAATAATATAAGTGTCATAGAAAACATAAAAATAAAAAATTAAAAATAAAATAAAAAAATTACAGCTTGAAGACCCTTGAACCAATTCATTTTAGTCAACATTGGACTCTATTTTGAGTTTAGTTGATCTTGCGTTCGCTCACTACTACCCCCAAGCGCAACAAAGTGTTTAAAATGTCTTTCCAGAAACCATCTTTTCTTTACAAGTTTCCTTTTATCCCGGTCTAACGTTACGTTGATGTATGCTTGAGCCAATAATTCTTCCTCCTCGGGAGTCTAATCCACCCGCGAGGCTTGGTTCACGAATTTCTCCGTTTTCTTGCCTTTACCTTTTTCACATCCTCCTCTACATGCTTCTCACTTGCAACTTGCATTTCTTCTAAATTAGCTTCAAATTGCGTTTCTTGGACATATTCCTCATCATCATTTTCATTAACATCATAACGAAGTGGTGGTTCTTGACTCGAATCAAGAACCACCTCAACTCGAATCGATGCCCCGTTTGCTAGTATCGGCGCCCTGTTTTCTCAAATTGGCACCTCGTGTTTTTTTGGTTGAATCCGTTGGAGAGTTAGAGTAAAATGGTTTTGTTTGAATTAAAAAAGGGTTATGAAAATGGGTGTGATTTAAATTATGAGTGAAAGATAAATATATATAAGATTTAAAATAGATATTCTTTAATTAAATTTCGGTCAAACGACTGTTGACAACGGTCAAAATTTTCTCGATCTCCACAATCTTACACGGGTAACCTTTAAGGCAACCCATACCCGCTCTGCTAACACACAAGGGTGGCAATGGTGTTCTAGTGCTAGGTCGAACCCAGGAGGGGTATCCCGGTCAGTGCCCCATCCCCCTTTACATAGGTTGAATACAATAAATACGTAACTGAAACTCTCGCCGGCCGGAGGGTCACCGGTTGTGGTTCTGCCGATGCATAAAGTATTTTTTAGATATGAAAAAACAATATTATTTTCATGAGCAAGTGTGTTATATGTTAATAGGTTGTGGGGAACGTTGTAGCCAAACCTAAGAACGCGTGGCCAAAGAACAGGGATTCTTGGATTATGCTCGAACATGCCCTGAACCTTCAAATGACTGAAACCAGAAACTTTAATGGACAAGGTTTGGACTGGTGGAACTCATGCAATAAGGTAAGCCTTAAGACGATGGCCACTACGGTTGGATTTCTTTTTAGATGATTATTATCTATACAAGGTTTTTATTACTGTTAGGTAGCGGTGGTGGAGTTCTTGATTTGGGGTAGCCGAATAGAGGGGGAGAGAGAATGAGAAGAAGAATACGATGTGTCTAAGATTGAGTCCACCATTAGTATGTGGATTTGTGGGTTTTGGATTAGTCTGGTTGATGGGAGAAAAATGAAACTCTGATGATAGAGGTGGCGTGGCGGGTTATGTCAAGTGGATGAGGTGTGGTGGCGGAGTTTGTCGATGGTGGTTCAGGAAATAGTGGCCGAGGTAGTGGTGGTAGAAGAGGGGGTGGCAGTGATATTGTGGTGGTGCACAAGTTTGGGTTGTGTTTTACTTTTTATTGAATTTACACAAACAATCTTTGTAGAATAATTATCTCTACGGAATAATTAAAAAAAAAACTGATTTACACATATGATCCTCAAAGTTTTCTATTGTATACAAGTTATTATTGTTTGCAAAAGAACGAAAATACCCTGAAATAGTTAGAAATAAACAAAGGTTAGTGTTAGTACCTTAGCTTGTTATAAAAATTAAAGGCTATTGTATACAAGTTATTGTTTGCAAAAGAACGAAAATACCCCTGAAATAGTTAGAAATAAACAAATGTTAGTGTTAGTACCTTAGCTTGTTACAAAATTAAAGGTTAATACCTGAGTTTATTATGTAACACCCCAAAATCCTCATATATATATATGTGTGTGTGTGTGTGTGTGTATGACAATGTTAAGGCAAGAATGTAAATAAAAGTTAAACTTAAAAAGGAAAGGTTTAAGCCAAGAATAATATGAACTCCATAATTGAGGGGCCAGAATTTGCATAAGTTAAAAGTTTAGTGCATAAATTATAATTAAAACACAATTACATACACACCTGATGTGTGTATCGATCAAGCAGGAGGTAAAAAGGGGAAAACCCTTGTTCTTC
Source organism: Scalesia atractyloides (assembly GCA_947069175.1). Taxonomy (NCBI): domain Eukaryota; kingdom Viridiplantae; phylum Streptophyta; class Magnoliopsida; order Asterales; family Asteraceae; genus Scalesia; species Scalesia atractyloides. The sequence goes on along the minus strand of CAMTDV010000001.1, from coordinate 81,712,290 downwards.
ACAAATTAGCAAAATTTATACGGAATTGAAGTTATAATTGATGCATGTCCTTGGTTTCTTGATCATCTAAGCATACTAAACTATAAGGTAAGTGGAATTTTACCTTTTGATGATCATGTATAAAGTGGGTTCAAACAAAACAACAATTTATGAGAAATTGGTATGCGTAAGAATTAGAAGCATCACATAGGACAGGAATTATGCTTGAATTCAACTAAATCAATGTTTCGATTGAAAACCCACTTGAAGTAGGAGCATTGTGTAGAGTAATGATGAATTATGTGCAAAATTTGTGTAGTAGTTACGTATGATGTTGCTTATAATGAATATTGGAATAATGAAACTGAATTTGAATGAGTATTGTATGAGATTAGTTAAATATGATAACCTTGATATGTATTAGTAGGAATATGCATAAGATACTTGTACTTTGTGCTTTGCTAGTGGTATGCACTCCAGGTGTTCGAGAAAGGCTTGGGTATTGGTTTTAAGTAATAAAGATCAATTTATATGCATATGATGCTAATTGATTTAAAATAAGTAAATGTTGAGTTGTTAGCTCACTATGTTAGTATAAGTGTGAAGATGAGAGCATGAGAATTGAAAGAATGTTGAATGTGATATTGTAGGTGTAAAGCAAGAAGAGACACGTCAATCGAGTTCGCAAGCAACGCAAAGCAAAGGTAAGTTCACTTGAACTAAATTTCGTATTAGCACTAATTGTTAATTAGAGTTATGAATGGTAATGTAAAATGATGAACCTAGAGGAATTTGCTAAATGATAGTATTTAAACGTATGTGCATTAAACCATTGTAAATGGGTTAGAATGAGTGGTTAGTAAGGTGATAGAAATTTCGAACATGAAGACTCGTAGAAAACGTGTCAATAAGAATGAAATGTTCGTTACATGAACCCGTAAGATCGGGTCAGATGAATGGTGTAAATGTGATATAAGAATGTAAAATTACGATTTCGTTGTAGGCAAAATTTGTTATAAGAATGGAATGTAAGTAGAAAGAATGCTTCAATATCATGATCTTGATTACGGGTTAAATAAGGGATTAAAGGATGGATGAATTTTTATGTTAACAAGTTATCTAACAAATGTGTTGTGTTGTGTATTTAGGTAAATCGCAAAATTGATTACGGCGTACTTCGAATGAACACACACCGCATCGCCTCATTTTCACGCTTCCGTCTCAAGTTTTGATGCTAACGGGTTAAGGAAATACTTTTGGGATGAAATGTCATTCTAAATATACTTATGACTTCGTGTGTAAACTTAAAGTCTAAAAATTGGTACAGTAAATTAGGTTATGCCCCATAAAATTTCTAACTTGTGTTTGATTTGTAAGAATAGGAGGGGCAAATTTTGGTCAAAGTTTTACATTATGTTATGAAAGCTTAAAATATAATACAATTTGACCTTACGGAAAAACGGGTGTTACAAGTTGGTATCAGAGCCTAGGTTTGAGGGATTCGAACATGAGATAAGTGCTCGAACTCAAACCGAAAGCTCTCGAAGAGGTGTGTGTTCGCTTCAAGACGCAACAGAAAGGTAAACATTTAATTATTCCTTTAAAGATTTAAATACGAACAGGCCATGTTATGGGAAGATTAGTAAGAAGTGAAAGCAAGTTAATGGTATGTTGGAAGATCTTCGGATCTGGTTTAGTCAAACCAATTCCAAAATGGATCAAATAAAAAGGAAAGATTCAATCTGCAGAGAACAACCATAAGCTACGGTAAGTCCACCATAGCTTACGGTACAATTAGTTGCATAATCCATAGCAGATACTGGTCGTAACCTACGGTTGATGGTCGTAGGCTACGGTGATAATAATCTGATTGCTTTTGTTTGCAGAATATCACCACCGTAAGCTACGGTAGGTGTGTCGTAGCTTACGGTAAATATGAAATAAAAGGATTAAAGGTGCCGTAGGCTACGGTAGGTGGCCGTAACCTACGGCTAAGGGTTTCTGGTTAAAGTATCTAATGCCTAACGTAAGCTACGGTGGTGGAACCGTAGCTTAGGGTGGGCTTTGCCAAATGATGAAACTTGATTTCCGAGTATCTTGTTGTGCCCCGAAACCCCTAAGTCCTCTAACATTTATGTTAGGACCATAATAAACCTCTAAAGGTTACTTAACCCATAAGAAAATAATATGAAATAATTGTGTTATGTAATTGCGAAATGCGCAATGTGGATACGTAAATTAGAAAGGATCAGGATTCTTGGTCTTTACCATTAAAATGTATGCATGATACGATCCGCCATGATTATTGATTATAATAGTAAATAAGAATCCAAAGTCAATAGAATGCAATAACGAAGACATGAGTTGACATGTGGTGAAGTTAAAAATGAAAGTTAACAAATGCGATAAATGTTTATGTAGATGGCCGATGAAATTAATGTGAATGATAATGAAGCAGCACAACAAGAAGCAATGAACGAGAGGATCTCAAATGAAGTAGGGAAGGCTATCCAAGCCAACCTTCCTCAAATGGCTCAAGAAGTAGAAAGCCGTGTTCTGGAAGCAGGTGATCGAAAGCAAAATGGAAGAATTAAAGAACACGATCGGTGAATTCCAAAGTAAGAAGGGAACCCGTAGATGTACGTATCGGGATTTTATGGCATGCAACCCCGCGTCATATAACGGTGAAATCGATCCAATAAAGTGCCAAAGATGGATCACTAACATGGAAGCCGTCTTTGTCCGTAGCCAATGCGAAACGGAAGATCAAGTAATGTTTGCTACGGGTCAACTTCAACTTCAGGCCAAGGATTGGTGGGATGCCCACTATAAGGAGCTAGGTAAAGATAAGCTTCAAATCTTAACATGGCAAGAATTTTAAGTGCCGTTCTTAAAATACCATTGCCCACAGTCAGCGATTGATAGAATTCAAGAAGACTTCTTACGTCTTCGACAAAAGGAGGAATCGATCGATGAGATTACGAACATATTTCTTGACAAGTTGAAGTTTTGCCAAGATTTTGTGAAGTTAGAAAGAATGAAGATAAATCGATACCATGACATGTTGAAAGCTGAGTTTAGAGAATTCATCACCCCATCAAAATGTGAAACCCTGAACGAGCTTATCAATTGGGCTCGGGATAGGTAGATTGAACTGAAACGATAAGTGGAAAGGGGTGAGAAAAGATCATCTAAGAAGTTCGCCAGTTCGAGTCCGTCAAAGAAGCAGTTTCAAGAGCACGGTAAGAAGGATAAAGTGAAGGGAGGTATTCCTAAATGCAAGACTTGCGGGAAGCTCCATACAGGGGAATGCTTATTGGGTAAGAAGGGGTGTTATAACTGTGGCCAAGAGGGACACCCGTACTACAAGTGTCCAAATCCCTCGAGAACATGCTTCAACTGTTTCCAACCAGGACACATTAAGGCCGAATGTCCAAAGCTTCAACAAAGAACGGGCAAGGAAGGAAAGAAAGAAGAAATTCCAAAGGCTCGAAGCAGAATGTTTCAGATATCGTCTGAAGAAGCTAAGACACTTCCGAATGTTGTGTCAGGTATATTTTTAATAAATTCGATGCCTACTTATGTATTATTTGATACCGGAGCTAGTAAGTCCTTTGTGTCAAGTGATATTATATGTCATCCATCATTCAGAATAGAAAAGATGCCGATACCCTTAGAAGTAGAAATAATCGATAGCAAAATCTATCTATTACATGAAATATGTAAGGGTTGTAAAATTACGATTGATGACGAAGAATTCGATATTGACCTTGTTCCCATGATTTTGGGGGAGTTCAAAGTGGTGGTTGGTATGGACTGGTTGTCTCAGCATCAAGCTGAAATTAAATGCAAAAGTAAGACCATTCATGTGACGACGCCTAGTGGCAAACAAATAACTGTGCATGGGGAAAGAGAAGTAAACCTACATTGTGCACTCTTATTCAAGCGATCAAATACGTTCGAAATGGGAGTAAGGCATACTTAGCCTATGTGGTGAGCACCCACCATGGAGTTCCCAAATTTGAAGAGGTAAGAATTGTAAATGAATACCCTGATGTATTCCCGGATGAATTACCTGGGCTTCCACCTGAACGAGAAGTAGAATTTCGGATTGAGTTAAATCCGGATGCAAGACCGGTAGCTAAAGAACCCTATCAATTAGCTCCTACCGAGATGCGAGAATTGATGACTCAATTACAAGAATTACTTGACAAGGGTTTCATACGCCTAAGTGTATCATCATGGGGTGCACCTGTACTTTTCGTGAAAAAGAAAGACGGCGCAATGCGAATGTGCATTGATTAACGAGAATTAAACAAATTGACAGTTAAGAACCGTTATCCCTTGCCTAGAATTGATGACTTATTCGACCAGTTGCAAGGAGCTAGTTGGTTCTCGAAAATCGATTTACGGTCGGGGTACCACCAACTTCGGGTACATGAGGATGATATAGCCAAGACTGCGTTTAGGACCCGCTATGGACATTACGAGTTTTTGGTAATGTCCTTTGGGTTGACTAAAGCACTAGCCGCGTTTATGGATTTAATGAATCGAGTTTGTCGGAAAATGTTAGACAAGTCGGTGATAGTCTTCGTAGATGATATATTGGTATACTCCCGAAGTGAATCCGATCATGCCCGCCATTTGCGTGAAGTGTTAGAAATGCTTCGTAAAGAAAATTTGTATGCTAAATTTTCCAAATGTGCATTTTGGCTAAGAGAAGTGTAATTTCTCGGCCATGTGATAAATGAAAGAGGTGTTCAAGTAGATCCTTCTAAGGTAGAGGCTATAATGAAATGAGTTCCTCCAAAGAACCCAAGTGAGGTAAGAAGTTTCTTAGGCTAGCCGGTTACTATAGAAGGTTTATTCAAGATTTTTCTAAGATAGCCTTACCCATGACTAAGCTAACAAAGAAGGATGAAAAGTTTAATTGGGGTTCAGATCAAGAGAAGGCTTTTCAGACCTTGAAGGAAAAACTTTTTAGTTCGCCGGTACTAGTATTACCCGATGGTACAGAAGATTTGGTTGTGTACACGGATGCTTCGCATGAAGGTTTGGGATGCGTCTTAATGCAAAGGGGCAAGATCATCGCCTATGCCTCTAGACAACTAAAACAGCATGAATGTAATTACCCGACTCACGATCTGGAGTTGGCAGCGGTAGTGTTCGCCCTAAAGATATGGAGACATTACTTGTATGGAACGGAGTGCATGATATACTCTGATCATAAAAGCCTTAAGTATTTCTTCGAGCAAAAAGATCTTAATATGAGGCAACGGAGATGGCTAGAGCTTATCAAAGATTATGATTGTGAGATCCACTATCATCCCGGTAAGGCTAACGTCGTGGCAGACGCTCTAAGTAGAAAGGAGTACCCACCCCCAATTCGGGTAAAATCAATGAGAATGATAGTTACACCTAATCAAGTTAGAAGAGGATGCGAAGGGGATTAAGACAAGGTATGGCCGAATCTGGATACCATGGCGTTGTGATGTAAAAGAGTTAATCTTTGAGGAAGCTCATAAGTCACGATACTTGGTTCACCCAGGAGCCACGAAAATGTATCGAGACTTAAGAAAGAATTATTGGTGGCCAGGAATGAAGCGTGATATTGTTAAGTACGTCGCGAAATGTCTGACATGCTCTCAGGTAAAAGCAGAACATCAGAAACCGTACGGGAAGTTGCAACCCTTAGAAATCCCAGTGTGGAAGTGGGAGAACATGACCATGGACCTCGTAACTAAGCTTCCGAAAACAAGGAAGGGGCATGATGCAATATGGGTCATTGTCGATCGCCTCACTAAAAGTGCCCATTTTCTACCTATTCGGGAAACATATCCCGCAGAAAGGATGGCGGAAATATTTCTGAATGAAATTATATCCCGTAACGGCGTACCCGTATCCATTGTGTCTGATCGGGATACGCGATTTACTCCCCGTTATTGGCAAAATTTTCATGAAAGTATGGGTACTAAATTGCACTTTAGCACCGCTTATCATCCTCAAACGGATGGTCAATCAGAAAGGACCATCCAAACACTTGTGGATACGTTAAGGGCATGCGTTATGGACTTTGGAGGAAATTGGATGAACATCTACCATTAGTGGAATTCTCATACAACAATAGCTATCACCATAGTATCCAAATGGCACCTTATGAGTTATTGTACGGACGAAATGTAGAACTCCTGTGTGTTGGGGAGATGTTGGGCAAAGAGAGTTTGCACCGAAAGATGTGGTAGCTAAAACAAATGAAAAGATTGACCTCGTACGGGCTCGTTTGAAGGCGGCGCAAGATCGGCAGAAATCATACGCGGACAATGGAAGGCGTCCTATTGAATTTCAAGTTGGAGACGATGTTTTTCTGAAAGTCTCCCTATGGAAGGGAATAATCCTTTTCCGTAAACGGGGAAAGTTGGGACCACGTTATATAGGGCCTTTCAAGGTCCTGGCACGGGTCGGTAGAGTAGCTTACTAGATTGAATTGCCCCCTTCGTTAAATGGAATACACAACACATTTCACGTGTCACAATTGAGAAAATGCCTTACAGACGAAATAACACATGTATTTTTAGATGATGTTGAGTTAGACGAACAAATGAATTTCATTGAGAAACCGATAGCCGTTAAAGACTACAAGGTAAAGTACCTACGCAACAAAGCTATTAAGCAAGTGTTGGTACAATGACAACATAGAAGGGGATCCGACCTTACTTGGGAGTTAGAGGATGAAATGCGTGAACATTACCCGTCATTATTTGGTACGTACTTAGGTTTCGGGGACGAAACCTTCTTTAAGGGGGGTAGATTTGTAACACCCCAAAATCCTCATATATATATATATGTATATGTATATATATGTGTGTGTGTGTGTGTGTGTTTGTGTGTGTGTATGACAATGTTAAGGCAAGAATGTAAATAAAAGTTAAACTTAAAAAGGAAAGATTTAAGCCAAGAATAATATGAACTCCATAATTAAGGGGCCAGAATTTGCATAAGTTAAAAGTTTAGTGCATAAATTATAATTAAAACACAATTACATACACACCTGATGTGTGTATCGATCAAGCAGGAGGGAAAAAGGGGAAAACCCTTGTTCTTCACAAATTAGCAAAATTTATACGGAATTGAAGTTATAATTGATGCATGTCCTTGGTTTCTTGATCATCTAAGCATACTAAACTATAAGGTAAGTGGAATTTTATCTTTTGATGATCATGTATGAAGTGGGTACAAACAAAACAGCAATTTATGAGAAATTGGTATGAGTATGAATTAGAAGCATCACATAGGACATGAATTATGCTTGAATTTCAACTAAATCAATGTTTCGATTGAAAACCCACTTGAAGTAGGAGCATTGTGTAGAGTGATGATGAATTATGTGCAAAATTTGTGTAGTAGTTACGTATGATGTTGCTTATAATGAATATTGGAATAATGAAACTGAATTTGAATGAGTATTGTATGAGATTAGTTAAATATGATAACCTTGATATGTATTAGTAGGAATATGCATAAGATACTTGTACTTTGTGCTTTGCTAGTGGTATGCACTCCAGGTGTTCGAGAAAGGCTTGGGTATTGGTTTTAAGTAATAAAGATCAATTTATATGCATATGATGCTAATTGATTTAAAATAAGTAAATGTTGAGTTGTTAGCTCACTATGTTAGTATAAGTGTGAAGATGAGAGCATGAGAATTGAAAGAATGTTGAATGTGATATTGTAGGTGTAAAGCAAGAAGAGACACGTCAATCGAGTTCGCAAGCAACGCAAAGCAAAGGTAAGTTCACTTGAACTAAATTTCGTATTAGCACTAATTGTTAATTAGAGTTATGAATGGTAATGTAAAATGATGAACCTAGAGGAATTTGCTAAATGATAGTATTTAAACGTATGTGCATTAAACCATTGTAAATGGGTTAGAATGAGTGGTTAGTAAGGTGATAGAAATTTCGAACATGAAGACTCGTAGAAAACGTGTCAATAAGAATGAAATGTTCGTTACATGAACCCGTAAGATCGGGTCAGATGAATGGTGTAAATGTGATATAAGAATGTAAAATTACGATTTCGTTGTAGGCAAAATTTGTTATAAGAATGGAATGTAAGTAGAAAGAATGCTTCAATATCATGATCTTGATTACGGGTTAAATAAGGGATTAAAGGATGGATGAATTTTTATGTTAACAAGTTATCTAACAAATGTGTTGTGTTGTGTATTTAGGTAAATCGCAAAATTGATTACGGCGTACTTCGAATGAACACACACCGCATCGCCTCATTTTCACGCTTCCGTCTCAAGTTTTGATGCTAACGGGTTAAGGAAATACTTTTGGGATGAAATGTCATTCTAAATATACTTATGACTTCGTGTGTAAACTTAAAGTCTAAAAATTGGTACAGTAAATTAGGTTATGCCCCATAAAATTTCTAACTTGTGTTTGATTTGTAAGAATAGGAGGGGCAAATTTTGGTCAAAGTTTTACATTATGTTATGAAAGCTTAAAATATAATACAATTTGACCTTACGGAAAAACGGGTGTTACAAGTTGGTATCAGAGCCTAGGTTTGAGGGATTCGAACATGAGATAAGTGCTCGAACTCAAACCGAAAGCTCTCGAAGAGGTGTGTGTTCGCTTCAAGACGCAACAGAAAGGTAAACATTTAATTATTCCTTTAAAGATTTAAATACGAACAGGCCATGTTATGGGAAGATTAGTAAGAAGTGAAAGCAAGTTAATGGTATGTTGGAAGATCTTCGGATCTGGTTTAGTCAAACCAATTCCAAAATGGATCAAATAAAAAGGAAAGATTCAATCTGCAGAGAACAACCATAAGCTACGGTAAGTCCACCATAGCTTACGGTACAATTAGTTGCATAATCCATAGCAGATACTGGTCGTAACCTACGGTTGATGGTCGTAGGCTACGGTGATAATAATCTGATTGCTTTTGTTTGCAGAATATCACCACCGTAAGCTACGGTAGGTGTGTCGTAGCTTACGGTAAATATGAAATAAAAGGATTAAAGGTGCCGTAGGCTACGGTAGGTGGCCGTAACCTACGGCTAAGGGTTTCTGGTTAAAGTATCTAATGCCTAACGTAAGCTACGGTGGTGGAACCGTAGCTTAGGGTGGGCTTTGCCAAATGATGAAACTTGATTTCCGAGTATCTTGTTGTGCCCCGAAACCCCTAAGTCCTCTAACATTTATGTTAGGACCATAATAAACCTCTAAAGGTTACTTAACCCATAAGAAAATAATATGAAATAATTGTGTTATGTAATTGCGAAATGCGCAATGTGGATACGTAAATTAGAAAGGATCAGGATTCTTGGTCTTTACCATTAAAATGTATGCATGATACGATCCGCCATGATTATTGATTATAATAGTAAATAAGAATCCAAAGTCAATAGAATGCAATAACGAAGACATGAGTTGACATGTGGTGAAGTTAAAAATGAAAGTTAACAAATGCGATAAATGTTTATGTAGATGGCCGATGAAATTAATGTGAATGATAATGAAGCAGCACAACAAGAAGCAATGAACGAGAGGATCTCAAATGAAGTAGGGAAGGCTATCCAAGCCAACCTTCCTCAAATGGCTCAAGAAGTAGAAAGCCGTGTTCTGGAAGCAGGTGATCGAAAGCAAAATGGAAGAATTAAAGAACACGATCGGTGAATTCCAAAGTAAGAAGGGAACCCGTAGATGTACGTATCGGGATTTTATGGCATGCAACCCCGCGTCATATAACGGTGAAATCGATCCAATAAAGTGCCAAAGATGGATCACTAACATGGAAGCCGTCTTTGTCCGTAGCCAATGCGAAACGGAAGATCAAGTAATGTTTGCTACGGGTCAACTTCAACTTCAGGCCAAGGATTGGTGGGATGCCCACTATAAGGAGCTAGGTAAAGATAAGCTTCAAATCTTAACATGGCAAGAATTTTAAGTGCCGTTCTTAAAATACCATTGCCCACAGTCAGCGATTGATAGAATTCAAGAAGACTTCTTACGTCTTCGACAAAAGGAGGAATCGATCGATGAGATTACGAACATATTTCTTGACAAGTTGAAGTTTTGCCAAGATTTTGTGAAGTTAGAAAGAATGAAGATAAATCGATACCATGACATGTTGAAAGCTGAGTTTAGAGAATTCATCACCCCATCAAAATGTGAAACCCTGAACGAGCTTATCAATTGGGCTCGGGATAGGTAGATTGAACTGAAACGATAAGTGGAAAGGGGTGAGAAAAGATCATCTAAGAAGTTCGCCAGTTCGAGTCCGTCAAAGAAGCAGTTTCAAGAGCACGGTAAGAAGGATAAAGTGAAGGGAGGTATTCCTAAATGCAAGACTTGCGGGAAGCTCCATACAGGGGAATGCTTATTGGGTAAGAAGGGGTGTTATAACTGTGGCCAAGAGGGACACCCGTACTACAAGTGTCCAAATCCCTCGAGAACATGCTTCAACTGTTTCCAACCAGGACACATTAAGGCCGAATGTCCAAAGCTTCAACAAAGAACGGGCAAGGAAGGAAAGAAAGAAGAAATTCCAAAGGCTCGAAGCAGAATGTTTCAGATATCGTCTGAAGAAGCTAAGACACTTCCGAATGTTGTGTCAGGTATATTTTTAATAAATTCGATGCCTACTTATGTATTATTTGATACCGGAGCTAGTAAGTCCTTTGTGTCAAGTGATATTATATGTCATCCATCATTCAGAATAGAAAAGATGCCGATACCCTTAGAAGTAGAAATAATCGATAGCAAAATCTATCTATTACATGAAATATGTAAGGGTTGTAAAATTACGATTGATGACGAAGAATTCGATATTGACCTTGTTCCCATGATTTTGGGGGAGTTCAAAGTGGTGGTTGGTATGGACTGGTTGTCTCAGCATCAAGCTGAAATTAAATGCAAAAGTAAGACCATTCATGTGACGACGCCTAGTGGCAAACAAATAACTGTGCATGGGGAAAGAGAAGTAAACCTACATTGTGCACTCTTATTCAAGCGATCAAATACGTTCGAAATGGGAGTAAGGCATACTTAGCCTATGTGGTGAGCACCCACCATGGAGTTCCCAAATTTGAAGAGGTAAGAATTGTAAATGAATACCCTGATGTATTCCCGGATGAATTACCTGGGCTTCCACCTGAACGAGAAGTAGAATTTCGGATTGAGTTAAATCCGGATGCAAGACCGGTAGCTAAAGAACCCTATCAATTAGCTCCTACCGAGATGCGAGAATTGATGACTCAATTACAAGAATTACTTGACAAGGGTTTCATACGCCTAAGTGTATCATCATGGGGTGCACCTGTACTTTTCGTGAAAAAGAAAGACGGCGCAATGCGAATGTGCATTGATTAACGAGAATTAAACAAATTGACAGTTAAGAACCGTTATCCCTTGCCTAGAATTGATGACTTATTCGACCAGTTGCAAGGAGCTAGTTGGTTCTCGAAAATCGATTTACGGTCGGGGTACCACCAACTTCGGGTACATGAGGATGATATAGCCAAGACTGCGTTTAGGACCCGCTATGGACATTACGAGTTTTTGGTAATGTCCTTTGGGTTGACTAAAGCACTAGCCGCGTTTATGGATTTAATGAATCGAGTTTGTCGGAAAATGTTAGACAAGTCGGTGATAGTCTTCGTAGATGATATATTGGTATACTCCCGAAGTGAATCCGATCATGCCCGCCATTTGCGTGAAGTGTTAGAAATGCTTCGTAAAGAAAATTTGTATGCTAAATTTTCCAAATGTGCATTTTGGCTAAGAGAAGTGTAATTTCTCGGCCATGTGATAAATGAAAGAGGTGTTCAAGTAGATCCTTCTAAGGTAGAGGCTATAATGAAATGAGTTCCTCCAAAGAACCCAAGTGAGGTAAGAAGTTTCTTAGGCTAGCCGGTTACTATAGAAGGTTTATTCAAGATTTTTCTAAGATAGCCTTACCCATGACTAAGCTAACAAAGAAGGATGAAAAGTTTAATTGGGGTTCAGATCAAGAGAAGGCTTTTCAGACCTTGAAGGAAAAACTTTTTAGTTCGCCGGTACTAGTATTACCCGATGGTACAGAAGATTTGGTTGTGTACACGGATGCTTCGCATGAAGGTTTGGGATGCGTCTTAATGCAAAGGGGCAAGATCATCGCCTATGCCTCTAGACAACTAAAACAGCATGAATGTAATTACCCGACTCACGATCTGGAGTTGGCAGCGGTAGTGTTCGCCCTAAAGATATGGAGACATTACTTGTATGGAACGGAGTGCATGATATACTCTGATCATAAAAGCCTTAAGTATTTCTTCGAGCAAAAAGATCTTAATATGAGGCAACGGAGATGGCTAGAGCTTATCAAAGATTATGATTGTGAGATCCACTATCATCCCGGTAAGGCTAACGTCGTGGCAGACGCTCTAAGTAGAAAGGAGTACCCACCCCCAATTCGGGTAAAATCAATGAGAATGATAGTTACACCTAATCAAGTTAGAAGAGGATGCGAAGGGGATTAAGACAAGGTATGGCCGAATCTGGATACCATGGCGTTGTGATGTAAAAGAGTTAATCTTTGAGGAAGCTCATAAGTCACGATACTTGGTTCACCCAGGAGCCACGAAAATGTATCGAGACTTAAGAAAGAATTATTGGTGGCCAGGAATGAAGCGTGATATTGTTAAGTACGTCGCGAAATGTCTGACATGCTCTCAGGTAAAAGCAGAACATCAGAAACCGTACGGGAAGTTGCAACCCTTAGAAATCCCAGTGTGGAAGTGGGAGAACATGACCATGGACCTCGTAACTAAGCTTCCGAAAACAAGGAAGGGGCATGATGCAATATGGGTCATTGTCGATCGCCTCACTAAAAGTGCCCATTTTCTACCTATTCGGGAAACATATCCCGCAGAAAGGATGGCGGAAATATTTCTGAATGAAATTATATCCCGTAACGGCGTACCGTATCCATTGTGTCTGATCGGGATACGCGATTTACTCCCCGTTATTGGCAAAATTTTCATGAAAGTATGGGTACTAAATTGCACTTTAGCACCGCTTATCATCCTCAAACGGATGGTCAATCAGAAAGGACCATCCAAACACTTGTGGATACGTTAAGGGCATGCGTTATGGACTTTGGAGGAAATTGGATGAACATCTACCATTAGTGGAATTCTCATACAACAATAGCTATCACCATAGTATCCAAATGGCACCTTATGAGTTATTGTACGGACGAAATGTAGAACTCCTGTGTGTTGGGGAGATGTTGGGCAAAGAGAGTTTGCACCGAAAGATGTGGTAGCTAAAACAAATGAAAAGATTGACCTCGTACGGGCTCGTTTGAAGGCGGCGCAAGATCGGCAGAAATCATACGCGGACAATGGAAGGCGTCCTATTGAATTTCAAGTTGGAGACGATGTTTTTCTGAAAGTCTCCCCATGGAAGGGAATAATCCTTTTCCGTAAACGGGGAAAGTTGGGACCACGTTATATAGGGCCTTTCAAGGTCCTGGCACGGGTCGGTAGAGTAGCTTACTAGATTGAATTGCCCCCTTCGTTAAATGGAATACACAACACATTTCACGTGTCACAATTGAGAAAATGCCTTACAGACGAAATAACACATGTATTTTTAGATGATGTTGAGTTAGACGAACAAATGAATTTCATTGAGAAACCGATAGCCGTTAAAGACTACAAGGTAAAGTACCTACGCAACAAAGCTATTAAGCAAGTGTTGGTACAATGACAACATAGAAGGGGATCCGACCTTACTTGGGAGTTAGAGGATGAAATGCGTGAACATTACCCGTCATTATTTGGTACGTACTTAGGTTTCGGGGACGAAACCTTCTTTAAGGGGGGTAGATTTGTAACACCCCAAAATCCTCATATATATATATATGTATATGTATATATATGTGTGTGTGTGTGTGTGTGTTTGTGTGTGTGTATGACAATGTTAAGGCAAGAATGTAAATAAAAGTTAAACTTAAAAAGGAAAGATTTAAGCCAAGAATAATATGAACTCCATAATTAAGGGGCCAGAATTTGCATAAGTTAAAAGTTTAGTGCATAAATTATAATTAAAACACAATTACATACACACCTGATGTGTGTATCGATCAAGCAAGAGGGAAAAAGGGGAAAACCCTTGTTCTTCACAAATTAGCAAAATTTATACGGAATTGAAGTTATAATTGATGCATGTCCTTGGTTTCTTGATCATCTAAGCATACTAAACTATAAGGTAAGTGGAATTTTATCTTTTGATGATCATGTATGAAGTGGGTACAAACAAAACAGCAATTTATGAGAAATTGGTATGAGTATGAATTAGAAGCATCACATAGGACATGAATTATGCTTGAATTTCAACTAAATCAATGTTTCGATTGAAAACCCACTTGAAGTAGGAGCATTGTGTAGAGTGATGATGAATTATGTGCAAAATTTGTGTAGTAGTTACGTATGATGTTGCTTATAATGAATATTGGAATAATGAAACTGAATTTGAATGAGTATTGTATGAGATTAGTTAAATATGATAACCTTGATATGTATTAGTAGGAATATGCATAAGATACTTGTACTTTGTGCTTTGCTAGTGGTATGCACTCCAGGTGTTCGAGAAAGGCTTGGGTATTGGTTTTAAGTAATAAAGATCAATTTATATGCATATGATGCTAATTGATTTAAAATAAGTAAATGTTGAGTTGTTAGCTCACTATGTTAGTATAAGTGTGAAGATGAGAGCATGAGAATTGAAAGAATGTTGAATGTGATATTGTAGGTGTAAAGCAAGAAGAGACACGTCAATCGAGTTCGCAAGCAACGCAAAGCAAAGGTAAGTTCACTTGAACTAAATTTCGTATTAGCACTAATTGTTAATTAGAGTTATGAATGGTAATGTAAAATGATGAACCTAGAGGAATTTGCTAAATGATAGTATTTAAACGTATGTGCATTAAACCATTGTAAATGGGTTAGAATGAGTGGTTAGTAAGGTGATAGAAATTTCGAACATGAAGACTCGTAGAAAACGTGTCAATAAGAATGAAATGTTCGTTACATGAACCCGTAAGATCGGGTCAGATGAATGGTGTAAATGTGATATAAGAATGTAAAATTACGATTTCGTTGTAGGCAAAATTTGTTATAAGAATGGAATGTAAGTAGAAAGAATGCTTCAATATCATGATCTTGATTACGGGTTAAATAAGGGATTAAAGGATGGATGAATTTTTATGTTAACAAGTTATCTAACAAATGTGTTGTGTTGTGTATTTAGGTAAATCGCAAAATTGATTACGGCGTACTTCGAATGAACACACACCGCATCGCCTCATTTTCACGCTTCCGTCTCAAGTTTTGATGCTAACGGGTTAAGGAAATACTTTTGGGATGAAATGTCATTCTAAATATACTTATGACTTCGTGTGTAAACTTAAAGTCTAAAAATTGGTACAGTAAATTAGGTTATGCCCCATAAAATTTCTAACTTGTGTTTGATTTGTAAGAATAGGAGGGGCAAATTTTGGTCAAAGTTTTACATTATGTTATGAAAGCTTAAAATATAATACAATTTGACCTTACGGAAAAACGGGTGTTACAAGTTGGTATCAGAGCCTAGGTTTGAGGGATTCGAACATGAGATAAGTGCTCGAACTCAAACCGAAAGCTCTCGAAGAGGTGTGTGTTCGCTTCAAGACGCAACAGAAAGGTAAACATTTAATTATTCCTTTAAAGATTTAAATACGAACAGGCCATGTTATGGGAAGATTAGTAAGAAGTGAAAGCAAGTTAATGGTATGTTGGAAGATCTTCGGATCTGGTTTAGTCAAACCAATTCCAAAATGGATCAAATAAAAAGGAAAGATTCAATCTGCAGAGAACAACCATAAGCTACGGTAAGTCCACCATAGCTTACGGTACAATTAGTTGCATAATCCATAGCAGATACTGGTCGTAACCTACGGTTGATGGTCGTAGGCTACGGTGATAATAATCTGATTGCTTTTGTTTGCAGAATATCACCACCGTAAGCTACGGTAGGTGTGTCGTAGCTTACGGTAAATATGAAATAAAAGGATTAAAGGTGCCGTAGGCTACGGTAGGTGGCCGTAACCTACGGCTAAGGGTTTCTGGTTAAAGTATCTAATGCCTAACGTAAGCTACGGTGGTGGAACCGTAGCTTAGGGTGGGCTTTGCCAAATGATGAAACTTGATTTCCGAGTATCTTGTTGTGCCCCGAAACCCCTAAGTCCTCTAACATTTATGTTAGGACCATAATAAACCTCTAAAGGTTACTTAACCCATAAGAAAATAATATGAAATAATTGTGTTATGTAATTGCGAAATGCGCAATGTGGATACGTAAATTAGAAAGGATCAGGATTCTTGGTCTTTACCATTAAAATGTATGCATGATACGATCCGCCATGATTATTGATTATAATAGTAAATAAGAATCCAAAGTCAATAGAATGCAATAACGAAGACATGAGTTAACATGTGGTGAAGTTAAAAATGAAAGTTAACAAATGCGATAAATGTTTATGTAGATGGCCGATGAAATTAATGTGAATGATAATGAAGCAGCACAACAAGAAGCAATGAACGAGAGGATCTCAAATGAAGTAGGGAAGGCTATCCAAGCCAACCTTCCTCAAATGGCTCAAGAAGTAGAAAGCCGTGTTCTGGAAGCAGGTGATCGAAAGCAAAATGGAAGAATTAAAGAACACGATCGGTGAATTCCAAAGTAAGAAGGGAACCCGTAGATGTACGTATCGGGATTTTATGGCATGCAACCCCGCGTCATATAACGGTGAAATCGATCCAATAAAGTGCCAAAGATGGATCACTAACATGGAAGCCGTCTTTGTCCGTAGCCAATGCGAAACGGAAGATCAAGTAATGTTTGCTACGGGTCAACTTCAACTTCAGGCCAAGGATTGGTGGGATGCCCACTATAAGGAGCTAGGTAAAGATAAGCTTCAAATCTTAACATGGCAAGAATTTTAAGTGCCGTTCTTAAAATACCATTGCCCACAGTCAGCGATTGATAGAATTCAAGAAGACTTCTTACGTCTTCGACAAAAGGAGGAATCGATCGATGAGATTACGAACATATTTCTTGACAAGTTGAAGTTTTGCCAAGATTTTGTGAAGTTAGAAAGAATGAAGATAAATCGATACCATGACATGTTGAAAGCTGAGTTTAGAGAATTCATCACCCCATCAAAATGTGAAACCCTGAACGAGCTTATCAATTGGGCTCGGGATAGGTAGATTGAACTGAAACGATAAGTGGAAAGGGGTGAGAAAAGATCATCTAAGAAGTTCGCCAGTTCGAGTCCGTCAAAGAAGCAGTTTCAAGAGCACGGTAAGAAGGATAAAGTGAAGGGAGGTATTCCTAAATGCAAGACTTGCGGGAAGCTCCATACAGGGGAATGCTTATTGGGTAAGAAGGGGTGTTATAACTGTGGCCAAGAGGGACACCCGTACTACAAGTGTCCAAATCCCTCGAGAACATGCTTCAACTGTTTCCAACCAGGACACATTAAGGCCGAATGTCCAAAGCTTCAACAAAGAACGGGCAAGGAAGGAAAGAAAGAAGAAATTCCAAAGGCTCGAAGCAGAATGTTTCAGATATCGTCTGAAGAAGCTAAGACACTTCCGAATGTTGTGTCAGGTATATTTTTAATAAATTCGATGCCTACTTATGTATTATTTGATACCGGAGCTAGTAAGTCCTTTGTGTCAAGTGATATTATATGTCATCCATCATTCAGAATAGAAAAGATGCCGATACCCTTAGAAGTAGAAATAATCGATAGCAAAATCTATCTATTACATGAAATATGTAAGGGTTGTAAAATTACGATTGATGACGAAGAATTCGATATTGACCTTGTTCCCATGATTTTGGGGGAGTTCAAAGTGGTGGTTGGTATGGACTGGTTGTCTCAGCATCAAGCTGAAATTAAATGCAAAAGTAAGACCATTCATGTGACGACGCCTAGTGGCAAACAAATAACTGTGCATGGGGAAAGAGAAGTAAACCTACATTGTGCACTCTTATTCAAGCGATCAAATACGTTCGAAATGGGAGTAAGGCATACTTAGCCTATGTGGTGAGCACCCACCATGGAGTTCCCAAATTTGAAGAGGTAAGAATTGTAAATGAATACCCTGATGTATTCCCGGATGAATTACCTGGGCTTCCACCTGAACGAGAAGTAGAATTTCGGATTGAGTTAAATCCGGATGCAAGACCGGTAGCTAAAGAACCCTATCAATTAGCTCCTACCGAGATGCGAGAATTGATGACTCAATTACAAGAATTACTTGACAAGGGTTTCATACGCCTAAGTGTATCATCATGGGGTGCACCTGTACTTTTCGTGAAAAAGAAAGACGGCGCAATGCGAATGTGCATTGATTAACGAGAATTAAACAAATTGACAGTTAAGAACCGTTATCCCTTGCCTAGAATTGATGACTTATTCGACCAGTTGCAAGGAGCTAGTTGGTTCTCGAAAATCGATTTACGGTCGGGGTACCACCAACTTCGGGTACATGAGGATGATATAGCCAAGACTGCGTTTAGGACCCGCTATGGACATTACGAGTTTTTGGTAATGTCCTTTGGGTTGACTAAAGCACTAGCCGCGTTTATGGATTTAATGAATCGAGTTTGTCGGAAAATGTTAGACAAGTCGGTGATAGTCTTCGTAGATGATATATTGGTATACTCCCGAAGTGAATCCGATCATGCCCGCCATTTGCGTGAAGTGTTAGAAATGCTTCGTAAAGAAAATTTGTATGCTAAATTTTCCAAATGTGCATTTTGGCTAAGAGAAGTGTAATTTCTCGGCCATGTGATAAATGAAAGAGGTGTTCAAGTAGATCCTTCTAAGGTAGAGGCTATAATGAAATGAGTTCCTCCAAAGAACCCAAGTGAGGTAAGAAGTTTCTTAGGCTAGCCGGTTACTATAGAAGGTTTATTCAAGATTTTTCTAAGATAGCCTTACCCATGACTAAGCTAACAAAGAAGGATGAAAAGTTTAATTGGGGTTCAGATCAAGAGAAGGCTTTTCAGACCTTGAAGGAAAAACTTTTTAGTTCGCCGGTACTAGTATTACCCGATGGTACAGAAGATTTGGTTGTGTACACGGATGCTTCGCATGAAGGTTTGGGATGCGTCTTAATGCAAAGGGGCAAGATCATCGCCTATGCCTCTAGACAACTAAAACAGCATGAATGTAATTACCCGACTCACGATCTGGAGTTGGCAGCGGTAGTGTTCGCCCTAAAGATATGGAGACATTACTTGTATGGAACGGAGTGCATGATATACTCTGATCATAAAAGCCTTAAGTATTTCTTCGAGCAAAAAGATCTTAATATGAGGCAACGGAGATGGCTAGAGCTTATCAAAGATTATGATTGTGAGATCCACTATCATCCCGGTAAGGCTAACGTCGTGGCAGACGCTCTAAGTAGAAAGGAGTACCCACCCCCAATTCGGGTAAAATCAATGAGAATGATAGTTACACCTAATCAAGTTAGAAGAGGATGCGAAGGGGATTAAGACAAGGTATGGCCGAATCTGGATACCATGGCGTTGTGATGTAAAAGAGTTAATCTTTGAGGAAGCTCATAAGTCACGATACTTGGTTCACCCAGGAGCCACGAAAATGTATCGAGACTTAAGAAAGAATTATTGGTGGCCAGGAATGAAGCGTGATATTGTTAAGTACGTCGCGAAATGTCTGACATGCTCTCAGGTAAAAGCAGAACATCAGAAACCGTACGGGAAGTTGCAACCCTTAGAAATCCCAGTGTGGAAGTGGGAGAACATGACCATGGACCTCGTAACTAAGCTTCCGAAAACAAGGAAGGGGCATGATGCAATATGGGTCATTGTCGATCGCCTCACTAAAAGTGCCCATTTTCTACCTATTCGGGAAACATATCCCGCAGAAAGGATGGCGGAAATATTTCTGAATGAAATTATATCCCGTAACGGCGTACCCGTATCCATTGTGTCTGATCGGGATACGCGATTTACTCCCCGTTATTGGCAAAATTTTCATGAAAGTATGGGTACTAAATTGCACTTTAGCACCGCTTATCATCCTCAAACGGATGGTCAATCAGAAAGGACCATCCAAACACTTGTGGATACGTTAAGGGCATGCGTTATGGACTTTGGAGGAAATTGGATGAACATCTACCATTAGTGGAATTCTCATACAACAATAGCTATCACCATAGTATCCAAATGGCACCTTATGAGTTATTGTACGGACGAAATGTAGAACTCCTGTGTGTTGGGGAGATGTTGGGCAAAGAGAGTTTGCACCGAAAGATGTGGTAGCTAAAACAAATGAAAAGATTGACCTCGTACGGGCTCGTTTGAAGGCGGCGCAAGATCGGCAGAAATCATACGCGGACAATGGAAGGCGTCCTATTGAATTTTAAGTTGGAGACGATGTTTTTCTGAAAGTCTCCCTATGGAAGGGAATAATCCTTTTCCGTAAACGGGGAAAGTTGGGACCACGTTATATAGGGCCTTTCAAGGTCCTGGCACGGGTCGGTAGAGTAGCTTACCAGATTGAATTGCCCCCTTCGTTAAATGGAATACACAACACATTTCACGTGTCACAATTGAGAAAATGCCTTACAGACGAAATAACACATGTATTTTTAGATGATGTTGAGTTAGACGAACAAATGAATTTCATTGAGAAACCGATAGCCGTTAAAGACTACAAGGTAAAGTACCTACGCAACAAAGCTATTAAGCAAGTGTTGGTACAATGACAACATAGAAGGGGATCCGACCTTACTTGGGAGTTAGAGGATGAAATGCGTGAACATTACCCGTCATTATTTGGTACGTACTTAGGTTTCGGGGACGAAACCTTCTTTAAGGGGGGTAGATTTGTAACACCCCAAAATCCTCATATATATATATATGTATATGTATATATATGTGTGTGTGTGTGTGTGTTTTGTGTGTGTGTATGACAATGTTAAGGCAAGAATGTAAATAAAAGTTAAACTTAAAAAGGAAAGATTTAAGCCAAGAATAATATGAACTCCATAATTAAGGGGCCAGAATTTGCATAAGTTAAAAGTTTAGTGCATAAATTATAATTAAAACACAATTACATACACACCTGATGTGTGTATCGATCAAGCAGGAGGGAAAAAGGGGAAAACCCTTGTTCTTCACAAATTAGCAAAATTTATACGGAATTGAAGTTATAATTGATGCATGTCCTTGGTTTCTTGATCATCTAAGCATACTAAACTATAAGGTAAGTGGAATTTTATCTTTTGATGATCATGTATGAAGTGGGTACAAACAAAACAGCAATTTATGAGAAATTGGTATGAGTATGAATTAGAAGCATCACATAGGACATGAATTATGCTTGAATTTCAACTAAATCAATGTTTCGATTGAAAACCCACTTGAAGTAGGAGCATTGTGTAGAGTAATGATGAATTATGTGCAAAATTTGTGTAGTAGTTACGTATGATGTTGCTTATAATGAATATTGGAATGATGAAACTGAATTTGAATGAGTATTGTATGAGATTAGATAAATATGATAACCTTGATATGTATTAGTAGGAATATGCATAAGATACTTGTACTTTGTGCTTTGCTAGTGGTATGCACTCCAAGTGTTCGATGAAATGCTTGGGTATTGGTTTTAAGTAATAAAGATCAATTTATATGCATATGATGCTAATTGATTTAAAATAAGTAAATGTTGAGTTGTTAGCTCACTATGTTAGTATAAGTGTGAAGATGAGAGCATGAGAATTAAAAGAATGTTGAATGTGATATTGTAGGTGTAAAGGAAGAAGATACAAGTCAATCGGGTTCTCAAGCCACGCAAACAAAGGTAAGTTCACTTGAACTTCATTTCGTATTAGCACTAATTATTAATTAGAGTTATGAATGGTAATGTAAAATGATGAACCTAGAGGAATTTGCTAAATGATAGTATTTAAACGTATGTGCATTAAACCATTGTAAATGGGTTAGAATTAGTGGTTAGTAAGGTGATAGAAATTTCGAACATGAAGACTCGTAGAAAACGTGTCAATAAGAATGAAATGTTCGTTACATGAACCCGTAAGATCGGGTCGGATGAATGGTGTAAATGTGATATAAGAATGTAAAATTACGATTTCGTTGTAGGCAAAATTTGTTATAAGAATGGAATGTAAGTAGAAAGAATGCTTCAATATCATGATCTTGATTACGGGTTAAATAAGGGATTAAAGGATGGATGAATTTTTATGTTAACAAGTTATCTAACAAATGTGTTTGTGTTGTGTATGATAGGTAAATCGCAAAATTGATAACGGCGTACTTCGAATGAACACACACCGCATCGCCTCATTTTCACGCTTCCGTCTCAAGTTTTGATGCTAACGAGTCAAGGAAATATTTTTGGGATGAAATGTCATTCTAAATATACTTATGACTTCATGTGTAAACTTAAAATCTAAAAATTGGTACAGTAAATTAGGTTATGCCCCATAAAATTTCTAAACTTGTGTTTGATTTGTAAGAATAGGAGGGGCAAATTTTGGTCAAAGTTTTACATTATGTTATGAAATCTTAAAATATAATAAAATTTGACCTTACGGCAAAACGGGTGTTACATGTTATTACCTTAGGTTGTTACTTTGCATAAATCAGAGGAACTAACGGTGTAATTAACTCTTTATATATACACATATTGGCAAAACTTTATTGGGGGGGGGGGGGGGGTGACCCCACCAATATCTCACTCATAGTGATAATCTTATTGAAAGTTTCTATTTTTTGTAATGTAAAATATTGAATTTTATAAAAGTTCAGCCCTCACTGATTTAGATTTTGAGAGTCTGACCCCCACTGAGTTTTCGATAAACCTCCACCACCGTATACACACACCACACACACTCTTTCTCGTCTATACTTCTATCTTCTCTACCTCCACCTCCATCAACCCCACTACCACTATCGTTGCCACAACCACCCCGTCTATCTAGGCACTTGTACCTCATCTTCCCTCATCTACCCGTCATACCAAACATTAGTACCACTCGTTTCCCACGTCATGCCAAACATCATTAGTTTATTATTATTTTTACTTAAAGGTAAAAAGAAAATTAAAAAATAAGTGTGTAAATATATAAATGTGTATAAATGTATATATATGTTATTTATAATTATTTGGATTGTTTTTAATTTAAAAATCAAGTAATATTTATAAAATTAAAAAAAACAAAAGAATAATGAAAAAAGTGTCAAAATCGTCCATGGGATTTGAGAATTGCCAAAATTGCCCATAAAAGTTATCGATACATTTTAACTAAGTTGGTGCTTTAGTTGAAAATAACAATAAAGATGAAACCTCAGTGGTCCAGTTACAAAAAGTTTTATTATTGAATTAATGTGGCAAAAGTAACCAAATCTCATAGATGATTTTTAACGTTTTACTTAAGATATTAAAATTACATATTAATATAATATTATTAATAAATTAAATAAGACATGATATTAATTGGAATTTTTATTGTAATTTAGATCATAATCTTCAATTATAATTTTTAAATGATGATAAATAATATAAAAAAACATAGACTAGCAAAATGTTAGATCACAAGAAAGGTTAAATAAATATTAAATTGCATAAGCATTAAAGCACTCCCATCTAAGAGGCTCATTTTACCTATACATTGTGTTCTAGAATTTAATTAACGAAAGAAAGGAATGGAAGTGGAAAGAAAGAAAAACTTAGTTGTTTTTCAGAATTTTTTTTTCTGGGAGAAGAGGAAGGAAAGAAAAATGTTTGTGTTTCATAGATTTTTTTTTAGAGAGAAGTGAAAAAAAAGAGAAGAGAAAGTCAGGGAAATTTGAGATTATATTTTATCCAATCATATTGGAAAGAAATGGAGGGAAAAGAAGAAAAGATGAGAGAATTAAAACGAAAGAAAGAAAAGAAAAATAGATTATTTTACTTTGTTTATTTTGTTAAGATGGTGTTTGGGATTGAGTTTAGAAATGAAGTTAAAAATGTGTTTGAAATTGATAAAAATGCAAGTGTTTCCATTACTTATGCTTCTCATATTCTAGACTTCCTTTTGTGCATGTGGCTGCCTTTTCTTTTCCTTTATACCGCTCATTTGGACTTTCAAATGCATCATACTCCATTGTTAAAGGGCATGAATAAGGGTAATGCACACCATTGCATTTCCAACAATGTACTTCTGAAGTTAACACTTGCTTTTTCACATCAGTTGTTTTCTTGTAGTCTTTTGAGACATAACATACGTCTCCTTCATAACTGATATTATGACCTAATTTTAAAACACTCAAAACATTCATCTCTAACGTTGGAATGCAACAGACATTATCAATTGTGGAAAAATTAATAGCCGAACAACAACAACAACAACAATACGTATGCACTAATCAGATCTAAATGAATGAGTAGAATAGAACAATAGAGAGAATAAGAACAGAAGTCAATACTTTGATTGATAGATAACCAACCCTATATATACAATATGAACCGGTGTCAATGAAACGGGTTTTCCGGTTGAAGTTGTTGATAACTTGTTACCCTTCTAAACGGTGTGTAGATAATCACCGCGACTTAACCCTAAGTGACATGTCTTATTGTATTCACAATATGTCACCCTTATTATTAAATACATACAATAATAATACTTTGACTTATTTTGAGGTTCAAGATTGAGGTTCCAACATGTTCTTCTTCATCACCTATAAAGATGTTATGTTCTTCAATATCCTATTGCCTTAAACCCTACTTTGCAAAATCACCCGTCTTCTTTCTTCCTGACCCAATCTGCACCATCGTTACCGTCCTCAAACTTCTGTTAATTTTTTCTTGATGTATTAATCATTCTTCCGACTTCTGGCTAATTTTTTTTTGGTTGAAATTGCATATAGATATGTTAGGTTGGCTTGGGTTGTAAGTTGCAACATGAGCCTTATGACTCTCGAACTTGACTTGGTCAGTTTATGTTTGCACTCACTTCTTGATGTAAATTTGAGCTTAGTTTGAGATACTCTTAAAGCTAGAATTAGATGAACAAGTTAAATTTTATTTTTCTGAATGGTTCAATTCAAGCTTATCCTTCGATTCGCTAGTCTAGACCATACAAACTGATTAAAAAATCACAGAATATTTGAAATAACTATATCTTTTAGTTATTTGGAAGTTGCTAACTCGACGACATATCCAATTCTATTGCCTCTTGAACCAGTTTCAGGACCTCACTCATATGTGGCCTCAGCTTTGGTTCCAAGACCAACCACTTATTGGCTGTAGAAACTATCTTTTGCATTGATTTCTCTAAATACTTGCCTTCAAGCTTCGGGTCAACTGTTGGCTTTGACATTCCTGAACATGCATAGCAGCAAACCCACCTCATGCATTCGGGATTGGTCTCGAGGTTATCTTGGGTAACTGGAGATCGACCTGTAATCAGCTCCTGTAGAAAGATGCCATAGATCCATACGTCCATTTTGGTTGTTAAACGCCCATTTTGGACGCATTCTGGAGCTGAATATCCCTTTGTTCCAGCTACCTACATTTGTTTTCATCCATGTGAGGACAATTGTTAGATGTATTGGCAAATATTAACAAAATAATCATACCGGTGTTGTGACATGGGTCTGTCCATCTGAAGGAGCTTCTCTGACATATCCGAAGTATGAAAGTTTGGCATTCATTTGGTCGTCTAGAAGAATACTGGAAGGTTTTAAATCTTTAAAGGCGATCTCCAATAAGTTACTAAGTTAGACAATGTTAGTTTGTAGAGTATTAACCAAAGAATAAACTTGCTAAACCATAATATTACCATTTGCTCATGTAGATATGCCAAATCAGTAGCAGCATCTTTGGCTATTCTTAGTCTCATCCCCCAAGGGATAGAAGATAAACGACGATCTAAGCTTCCATTATGCAAATATTCATACACCAAAAACCAGTTTCCTTCATTTTCATAATCTTCGTTACAGTATCCAATTAACTTGATAAGGTTTCGATGTTTAATATGCCGGAGAAATCCCACTCCCGCCTCCAACTGTCTCTCTCCCTGACAGGAAAAATGTAGGACCACAGTAAATTATCAACTTCAATTCTTCTAATGGTTTTGTTTTTAGAAAAGTTAAAGGAGCTAGGACTTGTAGTTTGTCCCCTTTTTACGCGCTTCAGCCACAGGAATATCATCATATGGATATCTTAAGCTCGCGATCACGCCCTTATATGCACTCCCAAAGCCACCCTCCACTGTCTTTAACGATTGGCAAAAATTATCTGTAGCACTGCGAAGCTCATCAAGTGTGAAACTTAGAATTGTGTTTGCTTCCGCACGGGTCTGGTGATGCCTTACGGTCAGACATTGACAACAGAAGACCATTGTTGATCAAGCCTTTACAGGCGTATAAAGCTATAAATACCTGTACTGATTTGGAAGTAATAAGTAAACTACAAACTCATCAATTACAAAGCTTAGTTTCTCAATATGCATATTTTAAACAAATAATCAGGTTTTTATTTTTAATTATCTTTTTCACTTTTCAGGAAATAAATGGCTTGCGACGCCACAAGACTTCTGTTGTACCAACAAAACTTCTTTAATCTACGCAGACAAGACATGACGCCCCGCCTATCGCCTATCACGGCATGGGACATGTTGGCTTGCGTCTTATGGCACAAAAATACAATTTTAGGCAGGAAAGAACATTTTTAAGAAATGTGTGGTTTACATCGACTGTAATCATGTATAAGTACACCTTCAAAACTTTTTTTTTTTCTAAAGATAAAGTCATGGCTATTTTGTTTAACATGGCTAGTGCTAGAGTTGTTTTGAATGAAATTCGCCTTTGAGAAAAAGAATAAAAAACATAATTATTTTCATGATTTTCCTATATAATATCTCCAAACTTGTCCTCAATTAAAGACACATCAATGTGTATAACAGTTCACAGATCTAGTTAGTTAGTCAAACAGATGGACGTTCAACTCTTATTATTAAATTCAATACCTATTTTACAATTGCCACTTAGGTTATAACCTAGTGGTTAAGAGGAATTATTTCTTGTGGAGAGACCAAGATTCAATGCTTGGGATGTGTAAGTACTTAAGCGAAAAATTAACCGTTAAAAAAATAAACCCTATTTTACAATCATTGTTTTACAAAAACCTAGAAAAGAAAATTTCTGTCATTAAATATGTTCTTTTTTGTTAAATTTAGTATAAACGAAATATCATAGACACATAATACAATCTAAGAACATTTAGTCATGATGGACTTAACAGTTGGTATGTAGCACCGCGGTGAAGGCAGGGATCTCGAAAAGAGACGTGGGTAAAGCCTTTACCGACGGGTTACCAAAAGATATTACCGAAGGATCACCCCCATAAGTCATGGCTGGACAAGCTTGGAAAATTCACCGAAAATATACACTTTTCACTAACGGATTACCGATGGTATACAACACTTATTTTGTATTTTTTGGGGATTTATCCTTCTCGTAAAAAATCCACTAGTGACTACTAAGGGTTTTCATCGAGTCGAATTTTAAGTTATTTAAATTTGGAGTTTTAAAATTTGTATTTGAATTTGAATCGAATTTGCGTTTATTCGACTTATTCAAACAAGGAAAAAATACAAAGAAAAAGAAAAGAAATACAATTAGAAATTAAAAAAACACCATTTTCCTTAACTTAACAACGTAAAATATTAGCATATACGTGATAAAAACGGCCCAAAAATGAATTAAAAGTTTTTGAAGCAATTAACCAACGATGATAAACAACATGAAACATAATAATACAACTCCAATAGCAACCCAGAACAACATCAAAACAACAGATAGAATGACCATAGGTGATTGCGAACATCGTTTACTGAAATTAGGTTAAAGTCTTTTTTGAGACTTCAAATGAATAAGACATTAGTTAAGCACTTAAGCCAAAAAACACACACACACACAAAGATACAACCTCAAAATAACAAACGTTGATATATAATATAATATATAAATACATAAATATATATAAACACATACGCGTTATTTAAATAACACAAACTCAAATTCGACTTGAATTTGATTTATTTATTCAAATTCAAAAATTATTCGATCAGATAAGTATATCTCCGAATTCAAGTTATTTATTAGAATTCTAATCGAATCATGTTTCGAGTTATTCGAGTACGATTCAAATAATTAACACCCCACTGCCACCGGAACGTTAGATGCGTAATAATATTTCTTATTTGATCGAGCTCGCTGATTTGTGGTAATCTTATTCTTGCTAATAATTTCCTAGCAGTAACATGCATGGTAAAGGTTCTTATAATTGTATAGATGGTGTTGATATATATATATATATATATATATATATATATATATATATATATATATATATATATATATATATATATATATATATATATATGGTGAGGTTATTGTAAAAATATATAAAAGTGTGAGAAGGATAAGAAAAAATTTAAACCATTAGATTTTTAATCTAATGATTGAGATATTGATAACAATCTTGTAAATAGTGTTGACTATTAAACTAATTAATTTTCTAGATTAACGTATAAAGGTAAATTTAACATTTTTAAATCAAGAAACTAACATTAATGCACATGTAAGTTCTCCTTTCTTTTTAAACGTCAATAACTTTTTTATACATAACTAATTTTTTTAAAAAAATTACACCATAATAACGAATGTTTTTTTATCTTTAATATGAGTACCATATTGATATACTTACGTAGAGAAAAAAATTACGTCTCGCTTGGATGTTTTAGTCCATGGTGTTTTTTCTATGTTCATACATTGGTGTTTTAATTATAGGGTGCTATTTCTGTTATATTTTTGTTCTTCGTAAGATGTATGCCTTCAATATACATGTTGTGATGTTTTTATGAGTTAGGGTGTCCTTGCATTGCCGTGGTTTCTGGTGTCTTCAGTAGGTTTCTGTTGCCTTCAAAGAATTAGGGTGTTATGTCAGTTTTTATATCTTTAGGGTGTTATTTCTGTTTTGATTCTGATTAAAGTGTTGACTAGTGTTATATTTAGGGTGTTATTCATGTTTTGATTCTGATTAAAATATTGTGTTTTGAAATTGATTTATTATGGTGTTATTTTTGTTATATTCAATGTTAGGGTGTTCTTTATAAGATGTGTGCATTCAATATAAATGTTGTGGTGTTTTTCTGAGTTATGGTATTAATACTGTTATATTTCTGTTCTTTATAAGATGTATGCCTTCAATATATATGCTGTGGTGTTTTTATAAATTAGGGTGTTGTTTCTGTTATATTTCTGTTCTTTATAAGATGTATGCCTTCAATATACATGTTGTGGTGTTTTTATGAGTTAGGGTGTTATTTCTTTACAAGATGTATGCCTTCAAATTCGAAAATCACTACAATAATTGCCAAAATCGGTTGCATATATTCATTCCATAATTAGATTTTATTAGTTAAATTACACTTATACCCTTAAACTACAAAAAAAGGAATACGTGTCACCTCCAAATTCTTTCTTATCATTTTCACACTTTTATATAATCTTACATGAACCTCTACCTATATATATATATATATATATATATAACACTAGTATCTCATCTACATCATATCACAAATTTATCATGTATGAAGCAAAATGAAGGCAAAACTTACCTATTATCTCACGCTGAAATGAAATGGACTAAAAACAATTGAGAAGTTCCACACAAATCCATACGTACTTGATGAGAAATACCCAATTTTAACCCAGAATTATCATATGATCTTTGGTAGAAAGAAAATCAACGGAAAATAACAAGCAAAAGTAAACGAAAAGGATTACAGATCTAAAAGTCAATGCTTCTTTTCTAATTTGAGGTTTATAAACCATTGGCACATATCTAATTGATTATTATAGTTATATATTGGGTGAATTGATTCTTAACCAACTGCATCTATCATATTCCAATATTGACTTGAAATTATTGAAATAGCAAATTTGGTATCTTAAATATTTAAAAAGGGTAAACGGTTGTAAACGAGCCAGCTCGACCCAGCTCGGCTTGACTTGTACCCGTCGAGCTTGAGCTAGGTCTAGCTTGGCTCGTGAGCCGGCTAGAACTATTTTATTTTATATATGTTAATTTAACATTAAGTGTATTACTCTAATTTTAGAGGAGTAACATCTTCAGGCATGAAAATGTTCCTATAAATGTGGATCAGTTTGTTTGATGAATTCTTTTAAGCCTTTTTTGTCCCACATCGCTAGAACATAGACCGTAAGCATGAGCAGCACCTCTTCTATAAAATTCATAGTGAAGCCAAACCAAAGATTTAACAAGGTTAACCTGTATATTTGGTCCTTCGGTCTAACTAAGTTGCATATTTAACTCTTTAGTTAAATTACATTGTAACTATGGTATTCATGTTATATAAGGTTTAACATTTGAGTGCTTTTTAAGCTAGTAAACTTGATAGTTCATTGTTAGAGTGAGCTAAATCAAGCCGAG
The DNA here is from genome assembly GCA_947069175.1 of Scalesia atractyloides. Lineage (NCBI taxonomy): Eukaryota > Viridiplantae > Streptophyta > Magnoliopsida > Asterales > Asteraceae > Scalesia > Scalesia atractyloides. The sequence continues at coordinate 81,681,699 of CAMTDV010000001.1, read as the reverse complement.
CCCTTCTTCGGTGTTCTATCTCTCTCTCTCTCATCGGTTTCTCTCTTTAACAGATCTCTTCAACCTTGTGAGTTTTAATTACAATGATTCTCTTCAACCTAATGGGTTTTAATTGCATTTTTATTAAATAAATAGGTCGGGCCATTGACTTTAATAAATTTCTTTCTTGTTTTAATTTTTATTATTTTATAGTAAGGGTATTTTTGTAATTTTATACATATTTAACTGAATAACTTAACCTTCATCCAGTGTAAAGACTACCCGAGTAACAAGTGAGCAAACTAAAGGGAACAAACATGATATTTTAAAAATGTGAGGACTAAAAGTGAAAAATGGCAAACCACTATGACCATCCAAGCAATTAACTCATTTTATTATATATATGTGTGGAGTGGCGGAGGCTGAAATTTTTTTTCTATGGTGTCATATTTTTGGTATTTGGATAAATAACCTGGTGTCAAAATTTATTGTCGATTCATGTCAGGTCGGATCAACTTCCATAATAAAAACTATCTATACTATATATAATGCATGCATGAGTGAAGGACATTTTAAAATACCCAAAAATTAAGACTTCTTTTTGTCAATGTATAATATATAACCATAAGGATAAATTAGTTTTTCAAACAATAATTACACTTTAACTCCTTCATCTAAATTACATTTTAAGTCTCTTATTTTTAATCAAATTATAAATAATTAGTTAATAGTTACGTTTTATCCCCCTTATAAAAAATTAACCTCCACAATTTTTAAATGACCATAACTTTTTTCGTATGTCAATATTTATTTAAGAAAGTAAACCGTAAAACACACATTTTATTTTCTTTAATTTGAGTGTACGATAGCTATAGGTTTTCTTAAATTAAATACATTGATATGTTACGTGATTAACAGTGTTTAGGAGAGAACAGTAACTGAATTGTTAACCAAAAACATACGAAACATAACCAAAATCAACAAAAACCAAATTAAATGAAAACCAATTAACAAAAAACCGTTTATCAGTTTTTTTCTACCCTCGTTTAACCAAAATTAACCGCACCGAACATTTCATACTTTATGCCTCCATGGCATATACTTCATGTATTTATACCTCAATATCATGTAAGTTTAAGCAAAAGTTTAGCCCAAGTATTGTTTTGGCTATTAACCAAAATTAAAAGAACCGAACAAAAAACCATCAATCAAGTTGAATAAACCGAATGATTAACTAAAAACTGATTGGTTAATAATATAGACTAACCGATGACTTCGGTTTAAGCCTCGTTTGAGGATAATAGCCGAACTGACCGAATCATGCACACCACAATGAAATGCATTAATAGATGACTTCGAGTATGAGGTATATACATCGATGTTACAATAAATATTATACGAACAAAAAAAACTACCACAAACGAGTACAGCAATATAAACTGTCACCCCCGCACATCGTGCGGGCACTTTGCTAATTATCATAATACAAGTACAATGTCGTTGCAGAAAACTCATTCTTAATTGTCCATGGTTCCTTCCTTGATTAGAACTTTAGAATCAATCATTCCCGCCTCTTCAGTTTGAATGGAATCATTCCTGATTTACACCAATCATAATCCTTCTCAGATTTCGAACATTTTTTAGGTTAAACAATTGAAGTTAATTAATTGGGTTCTTAATTGGTTATTGGGTTTAAAATTTAAAAATAAGATATGGGCTTTTAATGGTTTATGTAGACTACACACTAGATAAAATTATGTAATTGAGCTTGTATAAATGTTTTTTTTAGGTAAAGCATTTATATAATATCTTTTTTTAGTAAAAAAGATGTATGTCAAAAGCTAGTCCAAGAAGCGTTGACGTGTTCCAACTACTTGAACTAATGTGGTTTTCTTTTTGCTAATAGGGTTAATTATTTGTTTTTTTAATAAAATCAATGGTGACAGCCGTAAAAAGACACTGGTATCATTCAAAAATTTTCTATTATACATCCTATATAACAGCGAAGTAGATTGGTGTTGGTGACACCAATCCTCTATATGTGGCTCCGCAACTGTTTGTTATGGTTTTAGCGAGACCTACAACAGTATGTGAGAACTACGATTACCATGTTATCATTTGTATGTTCTCCTTCACATAAAGGGGGAGGGACACCTGCGTGTACCCCCTACTCGCACTTAAACACTGTCGCCGATGGTGCATGTAGGGACGAGCAGGTAGGGTTGGGTTGAAGCAGGTTTAAGGTGGTGCTTGTTTTTCTAAAAAAAATATACGGAGGCTCTTCTGTCTACGCCATGCATACCATGCGCAGACATTGTTATCTGCAGACTGTTTGGTTTTCGGAAGATGTTTCACTAAAAAAACGTTGGCATGAACTCTTCTTGGTGCAGACTTGGTCCAGCTACTTTTAAGATCTTCTAAGGTCTACAGAGGGTTAAACACCACCACCCACTCTACCACCGTCCACCACCACCCAACACCCACCACCGTCTACGTCTACTACCCACCACCCACCATCCACGTCCACCACCCACGTCCACCGTCCCCCACCACCATCCACCACAACCACCACTCACCACCATCGTTCGTACACCACCACCAGTTTATTTTTTTGAAGTCTGCATACGTTAAAAAAAACAAACAACCCTCTTCTTGCAAACTGTAGAGGTTTGATCCACTTCTTCTTCTACAGATGTCTGTAGATGTGGTCCGCAGAATTTAGAAATTTTACCTCTTAAAAACAAACTGCACCCTAAGCATGTGGGTATGAGAGAGATAAAGAGAGTTGTGTGTATGGAGAGAGAGAGAGATGAGTAAAATGATGGGCTCTATGCTTTAGGGTAGTGGTGATAATAAATCGGGTAGTTAAGGGTAGTGGATGGTATAAGTGACATGACACGAGAGGATTGACGGAAGTTAGGGTAGAGGAGTTAAGTGTCGTCCCCCCTAATGTACTTGAGTAAAAGGAGGTCGACAATGGTATAGGATAGACTTCACATTTCATTTTTCCAAAGTTCTCATATTCTCTCTTAACTATAAATGCATCTCAACTGATTAATATTTTTCAAACAACTACAATTAACAAAAAAAATTCCAACACGAGGCGATCTACCATCTACAACTCACTTATGCTCATCTAAGTCTTTGGTTGTCTTTGTTACCCCAACTTCACGGCCAATCAGCCACTACCCCTCACGAAACTAGTTCCTTGCTCAACCCTTGCATTTATTAGGCTATCGTATAGTTATGAATATATGAGTTACCATTATTTTCTGTCCTATAAATATTCACCAGTGCCAAAGTCCTCCAACTACTATATTTTGTTAAGTTGGGTTGCAAGTTGCAACATGAGCCAAGCCACACTCTAACATGACTCGGTCATTTATGTTTGAATCCCATACTTCTTGATGTAAATTTAAGCTTTTCTACGATTTTGATCTTAGAGTTCGAAATAGATAAACAAGTTCAAAAAATTTCCGAATGGTTCAATTCATGCATGTCCTTCAATTCACAGGTCCATTATATTCAAATACAAATTGGAAAAAAAAAACACAATCTTAAAATAGTTGATATTTTATTGTGTCGCTTATTCAATCAAGTCTTTATCATGTTGCTAAGTCTTAAGCCACATTTGAAAGTTGCTAACTCGACATCTCATATTCTTCTGCCTGTTTCACCAACTTCAGGACCTCACTCATCTTGGGCCTCAGTTTTGCTTCCAAGACCAGACACTTATTGGCTATAGAAGCTACCTTTTGCATCGATTTTTCAGCATACTTGCCTTTAAGCCTCGGGTCAACTGATAGCTTTGACATTTCTGCACCTGCATAGCAGCAAACCCACCTCATTCGGGATTGTTCTCCGGATTCTCTTCGGCAACTGGAAATGCACCTGTAATCAACTCCTGTAGAAAGATACCATAGCTCCATACATCCATTTTGGTTGTTAAACTACCGTTTTGGACGTATTCTGGAGCTAAATATCCCTTTTTTCCTGCTACCTGCATTTGTTTTTATCCATGTGAACATAATCCCAATCATGAGTCAAAACAATGTTTACTGTGTTTATTATTATGTAATTAAGTCTAGGGGTTAGATTGACAAAGTTAAAACTTGGTACCCAACCAAGTGATGTCGTATTGTTATGTATGTATGAATCGACACCATGAAGCATCAACCTAGGAGGCGCCGAATTGATGTGTATAAATAGGGTAGAACAAATCGAGTCTATAATCAACCATTCACTTATGAAAAATCCATGTTAGTCAAGTTCTTGATTGTTATTCAATTGTTTGTTTGATCAAAGTTTCGGACAACAATTGGTATCATAGCCTAAAGCTGTTGAAGAATTGAAATTAGTTTGAAGGATAAAAAAATGCATTAGTTATCACATGAGTATCAATTGGCAGTTAATCGAAAATCGAACAAAGGCCACATATGTTGAAATCGGAAGGAAGACAGAATTCGAAAGGGGTATTGGCAATTGAAATTGGATTCAGAGGGTGATTGAATTGGGTAATATGAAAGAAACATAAGCTGTTCTTGGTGTGTGCAAAAAAATATCAGAAGTGTGTTCCGTTGATTAATCAGCCGGGTGATTGATTGAGGGGAATATAGAAATAGAAGAAAGTGTTCATAAAAAACTGAAGAACAATAACATTCAAGTTTTTGAATACCTATTTGAAATTCCAGGTTTGTTTCTCTTAATTTAAACTTTGGAATTCGTATTGAACGATATAGTTTTAGCATTAAAAAAACTTATGGTGATAGTAGAAACCTTTTCTCTGAAAGTGAAATTCATTGGTAAAGAAATCATATCTGAAATGACATCGGGAAGTAATACAAACAACGCAGTCGTAATGCACACGGATGTAAGATCCTTGTCACCTTATCAGTGTCCTACATTGAAATCTATGAACTGTACATAGGCTATCCGTATCAAGACCATACTTATAGGATAATTAAGGACCCTGTGAGATGATAGAACTTGATACGCAACAGATACTAAGAAGGATAAGGCCGCATTTGAGTATCTATTCGAACATAAGATATATCGGAAGATGTGGTATTACAAATCGCAAATACAAGAATGGAAATGAAATCTAGGACATTTTAAAGGCAAGACATATTGGTGTATATCGAGTGGAGAGGCACGTTGGAAAATGCTCATGCTCGAATTTGAGTTATTGAAAATAAAGGAAGATGATATAGTGGAAGTCTTCTACGCAAAGATAAACAATGTTGTTACAAGCGAAAGTGACTTTGAAACAACAATGAATCAATCCACCCTAGTACGGAAGCTCTTGAATTCTGTACCAGCTAAATTTATTTAGACTGTTGCTTCCATAGAATAATACTCCAATCTACAAACAATGAATGTAGACGAATACATTGGGAGACTCGAGACTTTTGAAGAAAGAACAAAACTGAAAAAAGGACTCCCATAAGATAATGAAGATAAATTGTTGTTCATGTCACCTGACAACAATTCAAGACGAGAAAAGCGTTTTGGAAACCGTGGATGAAGGAATTTCAATCCATAACGAGGAAACTGGCATGATAAAAAGGACAAACAAAGTGTCAATGAAAAAATTCCCTTGTATAAATCAAAATCAAATAACTATAGAAGATGGAGAAAGTTTACAAGAGATCCAAGTGAAGGGCACTGTTTTATATGTCAAAAAATTAGACATTCAAGAAAGATTGTCCTTAGAAGGAAGTTGTCAAAGAATAGTCGAATCTTGTACAAGAAGATAAAGAAGCAATGGTGTTGATGACAGTTAGTGGGAATAAGGGTGATTACGAAGAAGTCATATTGAAAGAAAGGCATATATAACCCGAAAGGTATGCTACAATGGATGACAAGCTACAATATTTAGATAATGTCGCAAGTAATCACACGACTGGCATAAGAACACGTTGTAGAGACATTGATGAAAGGATCAATGTGCATGTTCGTTTTGGAGATGGGTCATATGTGGAATCAAAGGCAGAAGAATTTAGAACAAAGGATTATATCTCAAGTTTACTAAATCCCGAACTTGAAGGGAAACATATTGTGCCTATGAAACAGACTGACAATGGGTGCAGAGTGGTCATGGAAGGGGATTTGCTAATTTTACATGTTCAGAATCAGAAATTGCTAATGAGGGTTAGAAAGTCGAAAAACAGATTATATAACCTCAAGGTGAAGATTGGAACGCTCGTTTGTCTTCTAGCCAACATAGATGATTAAGGATGGTTATGGCACACACAATTAGGTCACTGAACTTTTATGGACGACCCAGAAGAATCTGGTTCAAGGGATTCCTATGATAAGTCATGTAGCACATGTTTGTGATGAATGCGTACTAAGAAAACACAGTAGAACTCCATTCCCAAATCAGGCTAAGTTCATATCATTAAAACCTCTGGACTTGGTCTATCGAGATCTTTGTGGCTCTATATCCCCACCTACACATGCAAGAAAGAAATACATGTTCCTACTTGTAAACGATTATATATGCTACATGTGGGTCTATTTTCTTTCTTTGATAGACCAAGCATTCGAAACTTTCAAAGAAAAGGTGTAGACAAAATCAAGAACCAAGTTAAAGATGATGAGAACAAATAGAGGAGAATTCACGTCAAGTCAAATGAATTCTCCTAGTACTGCAAGACTGATGGCATAACAATGATATTAAAGGCACCTTACTCAACACAATATAAAAGGATAGTTGAAAGAAGGAACATAACAATGTTATTTGCTACATGTGGATTGTTTAAGCCCAAGAAGATACCTCAATTTTTTTGGGATGAAGCAAATATGACATGCCATATATGTATTAGATAGAGTTCCCACTAAATCCCTAGTAAAAAAAGACACCATATGATGCATTGAAGGGAAGAAGCCGAATTTGGAAGGATTGAGTATACTTGGTTGCATAGCATACACTTAGGTACTATTAGTCATTTATATAAGTTAGATGACCGAAGTACACCCATGATATATTTGGGAATAGAATATGATCCAAAAGAAAAGAGAAAGTAGAGATGTCAAATTCATTGAAAGGAATCATGGAATTGGAATGACAAGAAGAAATAAGTATGAACTAAAGATCCATAATTGATAAACTTTGTTTTCAAAGAAAGAGATGATCCTCTATTCAATTATGAACTTGTGCCTGCTAGTTCTAAGATTAGCGGGGGTAACCATAAAGAAGAGGAAGTACAAACATCTATCAATATACCAAATTCCCCTATTACCCCACCAACATATAATATAATCCCAACTACGCAGAATGATCTAGTTATACATCGCTTATATAGACCATTCGATCATACACCTCTACGCTTTCAAAACATTGAAGATATTTATGATCGAGCACCAAAGTTAGACAAGAGTCAGTTATTACTGGTTGAAGAAGAACTACAAAATCACGAAGAAGCATCTAAAGATAAGAGATGGATAGAGGCAATGAATAATGAGTTGGACTCGATACATAAAAATATCAAATGGAGGTTGACTAAATTGCCCAAGGATCATAAGACAATAGTTTTGAAGTGGGTATTCAAGTTGAAGGATGCAATTGGAATAGTTGAAAGCACAAGGCAAGGATAGTAGCAAAAGGCTAAGTACAACAACATGGGATAAACTTCGATGAAGTATTTGCACTAGAAGCATGCATTGAGATAGTTCATCTATTATTGGTATTAGCAGCATATCATGGTTGGGAAGTACATATTTTAGATGTAAAATTTGCATTCCTACATGGTGAACTCAAGGAAGAAGTCATTGTATAGACTTGAGAAAGAACCATAAAGATGGAATGTGAAGTTAGATCAAACCCTAAAGTTACTTGAATTCAATAAATGTACTTTAGGGCAGGCAGTCTATATAAAGAAAAAAAAGATGTTTAAAAATTAGTTGAAGTTTATATGGATAATTTGATTGTAACATGGACTACAAAGAAGGAAATAGATCTATTCAAGTCCGGGATAGAAGAAAAGTTTGATATAAGCGAGCTGGGATTGCTTGCATATGATCTTGGGATAGAAATCACCAACACAGGGTGTGAGATAGCAATAAAGCAAACATGGTACATAAACAAGATCTTAAAGAAACTAAGATATTAGATGGTAATGAGACAAAGATTCCTATGGACCTAGGAACAAGGCTTACCACGACTGAATGGGGAGACCCAGTAAATGCAACACACAATACAAAAGTTAATTGGATGTCTACGGTTTCATGTGCATATAATGACAGATCTAAGTTATTCAGTTAGGTTACTCAGTATATTCATGCAAGAACCAAAGGAGCATCACTTAAAGGTGGTGAAGTAAATATTGCACTATATCAAACAAAGGAGCATGTAATCATCTACAAGAATCAAGAATGATACTAGCTAACAAATTATAGTTATAGTAGTAGTTACAACGTAAACATAGATATGGAAAAGGGACTACTGGTTTGGTATTCTAGTTTGGAGAATCACCTATATCATGGAGTACTCAGAAACTTCCAATAATTCATTGAAGGAGCAAGCATATAGTCACACGTTATCACTTCATTACAGAAAGTGTTAAGATAATCACATGAAAATTGAACACATCAGTGGTAAACTACAAAAGTAGACATTTTGAGGAAGACACCCGCAAGGATCAAATTCATCACTATGAGATCAAGATCTACCACAACACAATGATCGTGGTTAAATGGGTGACTGTGAACATCATCTAGATCATTAATGAAGATACAAAATTCAAGGGTCATATTGTAATTAGTCAAAACATTGTTAAGTCTGTTTGTTATTATATAATTGAATCCAAGGGTAGATTGTCAAAATTATAGTTGTATTATTATGTGACACCGCAAAGCATTGCAACCCTAGGAGGCACTGGTTCAATGTGTATTAATAGGGTAACAAATCGAGTCAGTAATCCAAATTTGCTTATGCAAATTCATGTTAGTCAAGTTCTTGATTATTATTAAAGTATTCCAAATAGTAAAAAAAATCATTTCTTGATATTAATTATCATACCGACGTTGTGACATTGGCCTGTACCGGAGCTTCTTTAAAAAATCCAAAGTATGAAAGTTTGCCATTCATTTGGTTGTCTAGAAGAACATTGGAGGGTTTGAAATCTTTAAAGGTGATCTGCAACAATAAGTTAGAAAATGTTATTTTGTATAGTGTTAAACAAAGAATAAACTTGTTAAACTATAGTATTACCATTCTCTCGTGTAGGTATGCCAAACCAGTAGCAACATCTTTGGCTATTCTTAGTCTCATTGTCCAAGAGAGAGAAGATAAATGACGATCTAAGCTTCTATTTGGCAAATATTCATACACCAAAAGCCTTTCATTTCCATAATCTTCTTTACAGTATCCAATTAGCTTTACAAGGTTTGGATGCCTAGCGTTCCCGAGAAGTCTCACTTTTATCTCCCAGATTCTATTCCCCTGACACAAGAAAAAAACATAAGACCATAACATATAAGCAACTTCAAATGTTTCTTTTTTAGGAAAGTTTAAGGAAGGCTTGCCATTTGTCCTCTTTTAACCCGCTTCACAGCCACATGATTATCATTATACGGTTGTGTTAAGCCCTTAATCACGCCCATAAATACACTCCCAGAGCCATTTTCCCCATTCTCTAAACACTGGTAAAAATTTATAGTGGCTCTTTGAAGCTCAGCAAGTGTGAAAATTCGAAGAGTGTTTTCTTGCGTAGTCGTTTCGTGTTTCATTTCGGGCCAACATTGGCAACAGAAGACCATTATTCAACCCTTTAGTGACGTAAGAAAACAGATGGATAGAGATACTTGTAAAACTCATCAATTACAAAGCTCAGTTCCACAAAATGATATCTAATTTCTTTCGAAACTTCTCAACTGAAAAAATTTCAATATTAATAAAAGTTTACAGATCTAGCTAGTTGGTCAAACACACAACAGAGTCTCAAAAGTGAATGGTGATTTGATTCACTCTTTTTAACAAAGAAATAAGATTGAGAACTAAAATTTGTTGAAAATCAGAAACCAATTATTGAATAAGAACACACACTTGACTTTGATTACAAATTTTTCGATCATTCGTGCAATATACATTGATACCCTATTCATACACATTAAATCGGTCTCTTCAAAACGTCCCAATGCTTGCGTCACCTAATTACAATACAACCCCTACCTATTATTATATACAAATTTGACCTTTAAGATAACTAGTATCTAGGACCCGCTCGTTGTGGTGAAACCGTTAAATTGAAAAAAATAGATGTAAAAATGTTATGTCACGCACACGCCTTGTGGCATGTTAACTCGCAAAATTTAGACCAAAGTCTAGTAAATTATCTTAGAACATGATGGGTAAAACACATTAGTAAAGCGTGTTTAAACAACAACAACAATAGCAGCAACAACAACAACAACAACTTCAATTTGGCCTTAAACGATTACCCCCATTATAGGGTACTTTTGGAGCATTATCATTGGAAATATTACTCAAATAATCTCTTTGGATAAATGCAACCAAGTAACAAGGCAAAATCCGAAATTCAAAAGATGAAGCACGACCATGGACATTCTAAGCATGATCATGCTTCCATCCTTGAAGAAACTTGAAGAAAAATCACAAGCATGCTCGTGCTCACACCTAAGCCTGGTCGTGCATCACCCAACAAGAAAAACTAACCAAGAAGTCAATATTGAAGTACAATCGTGGCATGTTCAAACAAAAGGAAGAAGGCTCTCGAACATACAAAACTGAATAAAAGACAAAAGCACACCCGTGCTCTAGCACAAGCATGCCCATGCTCTTGAACAAGCACACCCATACTCTAATTAATACAATAGAGATTCTTGTTGGGACAGGTGTCACAAGCATTCCCATGCTATGGTACAAAAGCAGACTCCTATCGAACAAGTGGCAAGAGCACGATTGTGCTGAAGTACTAGCATGGCCGTGCTCATGTATGACCACGGGACAAGCTGCAGAAGGAAGAGTCAACACTTAACGCACGGTCGTGCTCAAAGACAAGCACGGCCGTGCTCGAGCATCAGAAGGCTCCTATATATAAAGGATCTTGCAATCACTTTCACCATCCTCACCAACTTCGAGCTTCCAAGCAGTAGGCAATAAAGGATTTTGCAATCAGTATCACCATCCTCTGCATTACATTAGACAAGTACACCATCTTAGAGCTTGGGATCACTCTAAAATTCCTTGTACTACCAACGATAGAGAGAGGGAGGGAACCCTTTTTCACTAAAAAACAAGAAGCCTACTATCATTACACTTGTTCATTACGTTGCATTCATTGATCATTTTTTTGTGAGCAAGCTTGTATGGCCATTCTTGGCTAAACTTCTTGTATTTCTTGGGTGAAGATGAAGCTTGGTATAAATAATGTTATATTTCTAGTATGGTGGTGTGTTTATATTTTTTGGTAATTCCTTTTACCCGTTCTTTCTTGATAGAAAACTTATTCTTCTATTTTGGTCTTTGATCTTGTGAATATTCTTGATATTAGTACTGGCTAATCCATTTGTGGTGTTAAAAACCACACACATCTAGTGAAACCCCTCTTTTATCAAACTTCACTTGGATCTTGTACTTTCTATGTTGTGGTCTCAAAGGAAGCTTACCTCGGAAGAAAGAAGATATGGGGGAGGGTATGGCTGATCTATACAAGACCAGTAAAACTAGGGGGGTGACTAGGGTGATAAACATAAAAGACTCAATGGGGGAGGGTATGAAAGACTCAGGACTCAAGACTTAGAGTGAGAAAGTAGAGAGAGGCTAGAGAGAAATATATAAGAAGATTTTATTTCTTTCCAAGGATGATTTACAAGTGAGGGGAAGCCTTCCTTTTATAGGCCAAGGAAAGGCTTTATTACATCATCCATGACATCACACCTAATAATACATAGAAATATCTAGGAAAATACAAAATACATGACATAAGTGCTTACGTCACATTAAGAGTGATTAAAGCTTTATTTATCCTAAGCACACCATTAGGATGCTAAGCGAGTACGGACATGAATTGATTAAAGCTTTATTTATCCTAATATTATTGAAATATTCTATGATAGTCTTCTCCCATTTAGTCATCTGAGGATCTTCTTCTTTCCATGTTCGTCATATGGCATGTTTGGTAACTACTTCGATGATTTCTGAAGGGACATTTTTGTTTTTTAGCTTTTGGATGAGAATGGCTGTGTTTGGGGGATTTGAGGTATTAATGAGTTCTTCTTTTGGTACGGGGAAGTTTGAGTTATGGTAATCCTTGTTCTTGCTGACCTTTAAATAGGCAATGTTATCCGGCAAGGAATCTTGAAGGATTTGTTGAACAGTTGTGTAGGATCCTCGGAGATTAATTATCTTTTATAATGATAGATTATTCGGCAACTTCACTTGTTTGTACTTTGTTGTTGGCTTCTTATGATTGGCTTGGCACCCTGGGGGTTTTCTATTTCCTTTTTGACCCATAAGGCATTTTCTTCTTTTCTTTCTTTCTTCCAGGTAAGCTTCTTTTAAGACCACATGTTACCCTGTCATCGTGTGAGCCACACTCTCTACATTTGCATTGTTGGCTGGTTGTGGCAGGGGTTTGCAGGGTGGGCGTCACATCAATACTTTGTTTTAGTTTTGTGACATCTTTTGCTTTTTTAGGCTGAGCTGGAAGATTTTTTTGAGGCGATAGAGTTCCTGTGTCTTTGAACTGTTTTGTCAGGGAAACTATCACGTGATCTTTTTTGCAAGGCCACTGTTTGTGTTGTTGGGGTCTTTGGTTTTTCATGTTCATTCTTGGTGTCGGTGCTGGTGACTGGGACTCTTGAGTATTTTGAGGATCTTCTTCCATCATGTAGATTGGCATTGTATCGTCTTCATATTCAGATGTCTCGCTTGTTTATGATTCCTCACTGGAACTAGAGGATATGGTGCAGATCATCCTTTTCCCTGGTTTATCATCTAGAGAATATAGTGATTCTATGTTATAAACGTCTATCGGTTCTATTTTGTTGTTGGCTTCGAGAAGGGCTTGTGTTTTCCTCTTATCCTTGCAATCTTTTGCAAAATTGCCCTCCTTGTTCTAGACGTAGCACCGATTTGTGTTTCGGCCTCTTGTTGATTTTTTGTTCCAGAATTTCCATTTCTTTTAGGAGGTACTTTTCCCTTGTCGCGAGGGGTAGTAGTTACTTGACCTTCTGAACTGGACAAATCTTGATTTTTATGAGGTTTTGGCCAGGTACATGACTATTCATCTTTGCATTTGATTTGTAGGTGTTTATCATTGCATGCAGACCCGAGTTTTCTTCCTGTTTTTTCGAACTCAACTAAGAACCGTTTTTGGTTACATCGTTTGGTTAAGGCATTCATGACTAGCTGGTAAAGCCCACCAAGGGAGGCATAAGCAACTGTCATGTTTTTTTTTATTTCTAGGGCTCTGTATGCCTCATTCGAGAGGAGACTCCGGAAAGGAGTTCAAGAAGACTTAATTAAGGTTTATGTCATCAATACCATGGAGACAATAAAACCTCTTAGACATTCTGTTGTAATTGTTTTCGAGATCTTTTAGGTGGAAAGAGCAGCATTTCATTTTTAAGAATTCTTCACGAGCTTTGATTGTATGATCTAACGGATTCCCAATGAATTCATAATAGATTGCATTTATGAATTCTTCTGGGTTTTTATTTTTTAGGATGTTTGTTTGCCTGTATTTACCAAGGCTTACGAACTAATCCCGAAGTCGTCCTAGACATCTTTCCAGAAAGCGTTTGATACCATGTCAATGCTTTAATATTGGAGTTCCGCTGAGCACCGGGTTAGCATTTCGATGCTTCTATCGCGCCATTTTGCTAGGGAAATGTCGTCAAAGGTGGATTGTTGTTTTGAATCCATGTTCGGATGAGCTTTTTTGTTGGTCTGTGGTGATGTTTGGGATGCCTCATCATCAATGTCAGAAACATAGGCTTTTTCAGTTGTTTCTGCCTCATTCATAAACAGATGCTCGATTTCATCTGTTGGGGGTAATTCTTCATAGAAGTATGAGGTGGAGCTTTCTTTAGAGACAAACGATGTTTTGTCATGTGGGCTTATTACTGGGGCGATTATTTGCATACCGTATGTGTTGTTGTCCGGTTAAAGCTTGCAAGAACGACGAGATGCCATTTTCTTCTTTGATAGGTAGCATGTTGGGAGCCTTTGAGGAGGTCATCATGATGTTATCATCTATGTTTTTCCCACTTCCTAATGGTCCTTTTCTAGTGCTTGAGGATGGGATTTTGTTAATGCTTTTAGATGACGTGCTTCTTTTCGGGGAAGCTTTTCTAGCTTTGATTTTTGCTTGTTCTTTTGACCAGAGGTTTAGGGATCGAGAAGTTTGTATGAACGGTGATGCTGGTAGTGGTTGGGGATCCAAGGACGTTCGTACAAACGGTTTCGTTGGAAATCTCCATGGGTCATCAACAAAGGTGGAGACTCTTTGTTGTTTATTTTGTCTTTCCAGGTCTGTGAGCTGTGCTTTGAGGAATTTCATCTCAGTTTCTTTTTGATGAAGTCCTTGTGGGCTTTCTGGCCTAGGGAGTTATGTACTAGCTGGAGAAGTTCATGATGTAGCTTAAGGATTTTGGCTTTAATCTCATATATGATTCCCTCTAGGCCTTGGACTCTGCTCGTCAGATCTTCATGGGCTTTCGTGAGATTATTCTGTTGAGCTAGGATGATGTTGAGAGCTTTGTTTTGTGCCACAACATTTTCTCTTTGCCACTTTAGGGTGGCTTCAGCAGCTGTTACTGACTCGGGAATACCATTTGCATTAATGGTTGTTGGGTTGCTGATCTTCCATCTGTGTTTGGTTTTTTGTTAGGTATGCTCGAAAGAAGTTGAAGGTGGGAATTCAACTTGGTAATCTAGAGAGTTGGGGGTTGGAGGTGTCGCTCCGAGCATAAAGCATCCGTCTAGCTGGGTAGATGGACATCTCGGTAGGTTGGTTTTATTTGTTAGGGTTTGGTTTTTGATCACCGTACCAGACATAGTAGTCAGACTTTCCTGATGGTTCTCCAAGAAGACCAACTTGTTGATCTCCGGCTTCGTGTCTTTTCTTTAGGGCGTTTTGAGATCCTTTTTTCTTCTTGGTTTTGGTTTCTTCTTCGTACGCTAGTTGGTATGCGTCGTTCAGGCATTCTTGGCAATCACATACGTCGAACGAGAAATGTGGTTCTTCAACCGGTTGAATCATGCTAACCATAGAGAAGACATCTTTTCGATCTTGTCTTGCAAACCGTACCTCAACTTGTCCTTCCTGATGGCGGACAAAGTCAGGGGTTGTCGTCTGAACGGGCGCTTGGTGGATTTGTTCATAGTTAGTTATCTATTTTTTAGGTAATAGCTTTGTAAGTTCTTCTCTGGTAACTGTTTGGGGACATATGTGCATGTTGGTGTAGCATTGGAGTCAATGTCTATGAGTAGAGCATCGCCAGAGTTATCCTGCGATCTGGGAACCATGATGTCCAAGAGTGATTTTGGACGTGATATGCCATCTGATAATGAAAAGTGGCCTGGAAAGTGTTGACCTATGGCGTACCACCGATCTGAATCTGGGCTGTAAGGGCCGATAACAATGACGGATCATTGAGAGGCATATTAAAGTTTGGGTAGAAAGTGACAAAGATGGTTCTGGCGTTTAACGTGGTTTGGATGGTACCGATGCAAGCGTGCTGGTACTCCACGAATCTAGTATCAACAAGGGCGATACAAGAGAACACTGGTAGTCCTTTTCTTCCGTGGAAGGTTAGGGCTAGTCTTATGGCACCAAAGTGGATATGGGTATATCCTTGGGATAGACAGATCCTTGGAAGATCTTAGGGGAGAGTGAGAGGGCGAGGTGTTCGGAGGTTGTTGCTGGGAGTTGGTAGGAATCAAACTTTGAAGTTTGCATAAACTCTTTGACAACAGGGTTTGACACAGAATTGACTAATTGTTTTACTTTTTGGAGAGGGACTTTTGGGGTTATTTAAAGACACTATAAGGGTTAACTAAGAGCATACTAGTAATATGGATTTTAGAATCATAGACATAAGATGTCCCATATAACTAACCAATCTTTAACGCAGACGACCGAAGAAAACTAGAATTTGAACGAGAGAGACTGTGATCTGGATTCATAACTGGGTTTAGACTTCTAACGACTGTTATCTTAATCTTCAAGCTCGTAGTTTGAGGAAATTACCGCGGACCCTTCCGACTTACGACTCACCTAACAAGCTACTTTTAGACGCGGGATAAGAAACTCAGCGTGTTAGACCAGTTTGACTACCGACTTTGCGCGGATCTCTCACATCAGAAAACTAATCTTACAAGGTCTTGTCAGACTGGTCGCAGGCACCCTGTAGTGTGTTATATAGAATCATTATTTTGCAACAGATCGTCACAAGGGTATTATTTTATTTTTGTCGTCCAAGAACTTTTAAGAAACTTCAAGTTATAACCATATATATAAACTAAATACCATAGATACATGGTATACCCTCATAACTTACTTCTAACTGAACATACGAGTGACGTTAACAAAAAGAATCAATTATTATATATATCAGCATATATCAATCCTTAACAATAATCGTGAATCAATAGGTTAATAAAAAGAATCTATAGTATATATCAACATATATTATCCTTAACAATAATCATGAATCAATGAAACAAGTAAACCCTTTTGAGTTATGATCACCACATAACAAATCGCAAATTAATGTATCATGTATGAAACAGAATAAAGACAAAACTTACCTATCATAACACAAACTAAAATGGACCTATAAAAAAGAAGAAAAAAACGAGGATTTCCATGCATGCATATTTGATTTCAAAGAGAGAAAAAAATATCATACTTGATACCTCAAAAACACAAGAAGCAACGCACGCACCTTTCAATCCAGAATAATCCTGATATTTAGAGTTTAGAGCAACCCTGGGAGAGGAACTGAAAAGGCTGAAAGGAACGTCAAGGGATACTAACGATCAAAAGTACAAGAAAAATTATGGATCTAAAAGTCAATGCTTCTCTGTTAACTGCCTAATCATTAGCACATATATATTTAATTGGTTTGGAGACAAATTCATATTTATGTGAAGGGAATCATGGATGGTACAAATTATTAGGGGAAGTTGATTATTTTCTGTCCAACCAGCCCATCGGAATTATTACAATTTCCATGGTCAATGCAATGCTTAAATTTGTCTATAAAACATAATTCATGTTATAACTATAAGTAGAATTCTAGCGAATTATATAAACCATCTTTAAAACGATGATTAATCTTATAGCAATAAACATAACAAAAATATAGAATTACTAAAGTCAACAATTTCTAATGTGTCAAACAACTTCAACTACATATAAATTTCATCACCATCAAAACTTCAATTACATATAAATTTCATCACCATCAATATCTGAGTTTTAGTTTTTAGTTTTTTTATTTTCTTTTACTTTTATTATTAATTACATTAGATAGATGTTTAATAATGGAATGGGTCAAAATAAAATTTATGGGTGGAAATGTTATAAGAGTTTAGATATGGATAAAACTATATTAGATAGATGTTTGGATAATGGATATGGATCAAAATAAGACTAATGGGCACAACATATTATAAAATTTTATATATAAATAAAAATAAATTATTTTTTTCCTAATAAATTGTAAAATTAAATTTTTGTATAGAGGGTCCAGTAAAATTATTAGTTTCACATTCTTAGAAAATATGTAAAAAAAACTTTTTATTATTTAGGCCATAAGAAAATCCGGCCTCGGGCGGCTAGGGTGCGGCTCCACCCATAGGTTGGCCCTGCTCATAAGCGTTTGCTGGGATATTTGAAGAATAACAGGATCTTCAATAAACATACTAATATCGGGTTACGGTAGAAATCAAGGTGAATAGCTTCTTATAGGTGAAAAACAATGCTAACCTTCAAAGATTAGGTTGGTCGAATTAGGGTTCCTTTAATTTTACTTCATTATACAAAATTTTATTTTCTTTATATAACATTTTTTTACATCGAAGTTAAATATTACTTAACCTTATATTTGTA
Organism: Scalesia atractyloides; assembly: GCA_947069175.1. Lineage (NCBI taxonomy): Eukaryota > Viridiplantae > Streptophyta > Magnoliopsida > Asterales > Asteraceae > Scalesia > Scalesia atractyloides. Next base: position 81,663,634 of record CAMTDV010000001.1, on the reverse strand, counting down.
AAGATTTAAACCTACATCACTTTTGTAAGATGACAAACATCTACCGGTAGGTCATGGATACGTCGTTATACATGTACTTGTAAACTTTTCTAGCCGTTGGTGAGTAAGCCTTTTGCTTGTGAGACATTGTTGTTTCCGTTCTTATATATATATATATATATATATATAATTAGCCCAACTCGCTCAAATGAAAAAGTTCTTACGGTTCTCACAACTCGTGGTGGTTCTTATTTGAACCGAGCCCTATATACATATATATATATACATATATATATGCATATATATTCTCACAACTCGTAGTGGTTCTCATTTGAACCGAGCCCTATATACATATATATATATATATACATATATATATATGTGCATATATATATATATATATTGTGAGAACCGTAAGAACTTTTTCATCCTGAGCGAGTTTAGCCAATTTTTTTTTGCACAAACGTAGATAAAAATATTATAAACACATTTGTAAAAAAAAGTAAAAAGAAATTGTCAAGTTGGTAGTTTTGACTGATTTAAGTTTTTTACGCGCTGGTGTAAATTTTGTACGAAGATAAATATTTTTTACGCCTCATATAAATGTGGGTATGTGGTATATTTTTTAAAATGTGTTTTGGATAAACGGGTATATAGTTTCGGGTAATCAGGTCAAGTATCATCTAATTTCATACCCGTCTCATATCTGCGAAATGACTTTTTCCAATCACTTACCCGGTCCCATATCCGTCGGATATCGGTACACGCATCCCAAATATGTCAGGTTTTAGGTATACACTTTGGCTCGTATATTTTTGTCAATCCCTAGTAAGCGGATCCCACTAAAAACAAAAAATGAAGACGGAAACGAAACTAAAAGTTAAATTACCCGTCTTTAGAGATCATCTAGAATCTAAACTAAAAGAAATCAACCTCTGATACTAAAAGGAGCCAACCTCAAAAAATGGGCGATTGACGCTATGCACACAATACTAAAAGATGATCACAAAGACAAGAAAATCATGTCAACCCAAGAGTTCCAACTGAGTAAGGATATCGACATGGGCATGAAACCATAGAAAGTAAATGGTAACAATTCCCCCCCCCCCCCCTTCAAGTTCTAACATATTCTAAAAAAAATATTTATACGTAGGTAACTTGGGGTTTGGGATTGTTATAAGAGCCAAGAGGGGTTCCTTGTCTATAATTATGCATACAAAGATGACATAAAGTCATTACAAGCAAAATGTTTCTTTCTTTGTCGAAAAGGACCTCAATTTTATTTTCCGCTTTGTATCGATAAAAAAAAGCCGGCCCAGTTAACTTTAATTGGTTATAAGAAACCTCAATCCTAGGTCTTCTCCTTAAAAATACGTCATCATCATCATCATGTTTGCCATCCTTTGCTTTATCTTTCTCATTTTGACCATCCAAGTTCTCAGTTTGACTATCCAAGAAAAATAATTGAAAATGGGCTTCGCAGGCCACAGCATGGTTTACTATATAACTTGCCCCAAGATAATGGGCTTCACTGCATGGTTTGCTATATGTTGTTCCCTAGATTCTGAAAGGCATTTGTTTCGGGTCTGTCTTGTTACAATCATATTTTTGGTCCGGATTGGCTGCACCGGCCCATCTTGCCTTGCATCCAGCTGACCATGATGTCAGGTTACAGTTTCTGGTCGGTTATCTTTATGTTTCAATACACCACACAACCGAAATGGGAGGTCTGAAAGATAGCAACACAATGCCAAGTAGTGGAACTGCTTCAAAGAGTGTTGGGCATTGTGTCTTAAAACCAATGATGTGATCATTGTTGCTGTCGGATTAAAGTTCAAGCTTAACACTCCGGGGTCTAAGGGGCAGTTTGTTTCAACTCTTAATTGTTTAGACCTCTTATTTGTTCAGCACCTATCGGTTCAGACTGTTTGTTTCGCGAGCAGATGTCTGAATGATTTAGACATTTGCCACTGAATGGTTAAACATTATACTAAGTCTGAATGGTTAAGACCTCTTATCTGAGTTGATCAGACATTTGTCTATAAATGGTTAAGCATTATATTGGCTTTTAGTGGTTCAGACCTCTTACTTCTTACTGGTTCAATACTTTCTCATTCGGAAGTTGACAAACAGACCCTAAGTAGTACAAGAAAATGGGTGAATGTATCATTCTACTCACATTTTGGGTCGATGCGAAAAGCAAGTAATGACAGAATTTTCAAACGATTAATCAAGGGGACGAATAAAATCACTGAAGAAATCATTGTGAACTCGTTTCTTTGGCTTAAAAATAGGATGAATCTTGGTATTTTTGGCTGGAATAATTGGTGAGAAATATGGTCACTCTTAAAATGGACTTTTGATGCGTCTTGAGGTTTGGGACGTAAAGTATGTAAAAAATGACTCAACTTTGTCTAACGTTGTGACATATTGTCAAAGGCAGTTTACTCGACTTTGTGGGACATTGCATTACATTATTTTTTAACTCAGAAGGGTTATGTTCAAATTTCATGATTTTGATTTGATTAACTAATCTTCTTCCTAGTGTAGATGCAGGTTCGATTTCTGCTTGTGCTACTTTCGATGGACATCTTGGTGAAGGGACGAAACAGGGCTTTAATCCCGGGTTTAAATCTGACGGGGGCTAGGGTTTACGGATTCCATCCGGTTCCCGCGTATCACAGGGCACGGTCTCATGGCAGTCGAGGAGTCGACCTTGGACATCACTAGTGGAGTGGAAAGATTATGTATACTTTTTGACAAACTGTTAAAGCTTGTTAAATAACTATATACTAGCGGAATCCTACGTGCTACACGATATGGGAATTCGATTAATATTGATTTCGTGCGTTATAGTATTAGTAATCACTATAACAAGCAAAAGAAAAAAAATCACAAAACATAATAAAAACGTGACATGCCTATAAAAATATCGACATATGTTTTACATCAATCAAACTCAATGAAAACGAATAGCGGTGACGATTTTTGTGGTCGGAATCGGTTCGGTTTGTTACGGCATCGATACATCACTGGTACTCGTTATAGCTTACAATATCAAAAAAATATTTTATTTTGAATACAACTCAGATTTCAATATTATTCGGCTGGAATAGGGATGAAATCTATACCGAACACCATAAAAATAAATGATCATACTGCTATCGAAATTGTTCGGACAATATCGTTTTAGTTTATCTCGGTAAGAAACAAAAAAATCAATTATACATGACCCATTCAATTTTTAATAAAACTTTTAATAGAAAGTAGATAATGAATAAGCATGTTGCAACAATATATATAGACTTAGAATAACGAAAGAGTCAACGACGTCAACTAAAAATAGAACTTAATGTGAGATAACTTTGATAACATGTATGTTAGTGTTTCGATACATTTCACAACTTGGTTTCGAAAAAATTTGTATCCGGAAGTATATTAAAATTGGTAAGTTGTACACAGACTTCTATAAAAAAAAGTATATATTAAGTTTTTTAATAAGAGAATTACAAAACATCCTCAAAATTTGTAATAATAATAATAAGTTAAGTAAAAAAACAATAAAAACTTTCTTTTATTGTTTATGGCCCTTACCGATTACAAACAAACATCAGTAGAGGCATTGAATGATATCAATTGGTTCTTGTTGCAGGATACAGGTACTAGTATTCATTTATCATTATAGACAGTCATATAGATGAAAAAATATCAAACCGAGAACCATAAAAAATGAATACAGGTATAGATATCGATATTGTTCAATACAGTACCATAGCAATACAATGTGAATTTATCAAAAGCAAAAACAATAAAAATAAATATCCCTATCAGTACAGATGTTGTTTGGTTGGTCTTAGTTAGGTTGGGTAAGATAGGAGCACAATATCCGTTTTTAATAAAATTTATATCACAATGTTGTAAAAAATAAAAATAGAAGGCAAGTTATTAGAAAATAAAATTCAAATTAAGTGATGAATAAAATATTTATAAAAAAAGTAAGTTACTATTCATCGTCAGTTTTGATTTAGTTGGATACAACAAACAGTGTCAGTATATATTTTCAATAAAGTTTATCAATATTGGAAAAAAAAAATAAACATAGTTGTGGAGTTAGAGTTTTTTAAATAGTTAACTTATGCAAGTTATTAACTACATATTAATTTATAAATTTACTTCCTCTCAAAAAACACTATTCAATTTCCTTTTATTTTTATAAGATTTTCAACCTTTCATGTTTAATTCCTATACTTTTCATTCTTTTTTCTTTTACTTTTTAACCCTTATAGTTTTAAACTTCCATGTTTAAGCGATTTACTTTTCATTCATTTTTTTAAAACTTTTTAACCCTTATGCTTTTAAACCTTTACATGTTTGTCACATAGAGTTAACGGTCAATTTTATTGGTTTAACGGCCCAATAATAAAGTGTGAGTCCTACATCGACTTAGTTATTTTTTTATATTTTATATATTGGTTAAATTTTGCTAAGTTAACATACTGCAACGCATGTGCGTGATTCAACAACTTTTAGTATTATTTGTTTACTTTTAGCCCTATGCTAATCGTTTTTACAAACTTATCACAATTTTTTTACGTTTCGGTCTAAATTTTGCGAGTTAAAAAGTTGCAACGCGGATATGGGGTTCAACATTTTTACATATATATAGTGCCTGTTTAATGGCCTAGTCGCAACACGATGATCCTAAGTCGACTTATTATTCATTTCTATGTTTTACGTTTCGGTATAATTTTTCGTGTTAACACACTGTAACAGGCGTGCCTGGTTTAACGTTTCCGCCGCAAAGCGCGAGTTCTAAATACTACTTAGAAAAAAAATCAAATTAAACGATGAATAAAATATTATTAAAAATTATAACAATCACTGAAAATATAAAATTACTATTCATAACCCTTTAAAAATTCAATGAAGTTTATATCGCAATCTTGAATAAAAAATAAACATAGTTGTGGAGTTTTTTTTTTAAATTGTTAACGTACGCAAGTTATTAGAAAAAATCAGTTTCGCTTTAGTTTGGTACGACAGTGACATGGTATCCACTTTTAATAAATTTATATCATAATGCATAAAAAAGTTGTTGAGTTAGAGTTTTTTTAAATAGTTAACATACTCAAGTTATTAAAAAAAAAATCAAATCAAACGATTAATAAAATATTATTAAAAAATTAAAACAAACACTTAAAAATGTAAAATTACTATTCATAACCCTTTGAAAATTCAATAAATTTTATATCACAGTGTTGAAGAAAAATAAACATAGTTGTGAAGTTAGGGTTTTTTAATAGTTAACATACCTAAGTTATTAAAAAAAAATTAAGTATAGAATAAAATATTATCAAAAAAACTAAAACAAATACTCAAAAAGATAAAATTACTATCCATAAGCCTTTGAAAATTATATATATGGTATAAACGTAAATGTAAATATAAATATAAATGTGTAATCGATGATAACTAAAGACTTTTACAATCCATTTTCTTTGTAATGTCTTCCTAATCGTTTAGCTAACCTTAATAAGAAATCATTAATCATCATATCATAATCATCATAATAAGTAATAAAGTAAATATTTATAGAAAAATATATATATTGTCACAACCCGACCCGCAGCGGAATAAAAGTCGGGGCATGATTGGGTTATCACCAAAGCTCATGATATTTACTAATAAGTTTTATATTTATTATATTCAAATTTACTTCAAATATCCAGCACAAATACCATAGAAACACAAACATTAAACCAACGATTGTTCCAAACGAAATAAATTATTTTTCTAAGGCCATCCTATGTTTTTCTTTCCTCCACTTGTTCACCTGTATCATGCGTAAAACAGAAAGTTTGGGTCAACAAAAGTTGGCGAGTGAACCTTAATAAAACATTTAAGTAATTTATATTGTTGTTTAAATAAAATTGTGCATGAATCATATGTGAACAGATGTATATATATAACCAATCACAAACCAAATTGAATGAACACATGACATGATGTATGATGTAATTGAGATCAAGGCTCAATCAAACGGAGCCGATCTAATGAGGCACCTGGATGCTCAACCCGTATCCCACAAGGAACTGATAGGCCTAATGAAATGATTGCACTGAAATGATGAAATGTAACCACATATAAACCACATAACAACTATACACATTTGATCACGAAATGATATTAGCACAAGTGTTAAATAAAAAGAAATTGTACGACACATGATACACCCCAAAACATGATTCAAACGGGGAATTTGTAGAGATTCACTCACATTTGGTGCGTATTCTTGAGTGGTAATGAGAGCGCACGAGTTGTGAGTTTAACTGGCGAAGGAATACTAACTCGTGTTGAAGAACACTTTAGGAACTCAAGATAGGAGGCTTCCAAAAGTTGAAAACAAGCTCCAAAAATGATAGAAAGAAGAACTTCGCACTTTGCTTTGAAGTGTTTTGAAGTGGTGTGAAAAAAACGGAAGAATCATGGGGTATTTATAGTATTTTAGGATTAAGGAGGTGATGATAAGTGTCCTCAAGTGTGGATTAGTGTCCTAACATGTGTCAACACCATATTAAGTGTGGCAAAGTGAGTGCTAGGTGTCAAAAATTGGAGATAGGTGGCAAACTTGGTGAAGAAGCAAAAATATTTATTATTTTTTGACATTTATGGCCCTTGGACTTGTATTTTCACTTGTTTGCCATTTTAACCCCTTTAACCTAATATTTAGGTTATATAAAGGTTTTAAGACATGGGTAACTTGGACTTTGCCCGAAAATATCGTGGATGTCGGTTCGCTCGGTTGTACGGTTACGCGTTTCGCAAAATAAGTAAAAAAATTAATATTTATGTTAATTCATTAAGGTTATTTCCATTATTATTATTTTTTTATATAAGAAATATTTTGATACCTTAAGCAATATTAAAGAAGAAAATAACCGAACGCCATAAATTCATATACTTGATTGATAGTTTGGGGCGGGTTTTCGAAATCCGATTTACACAAATGTTACAGTATCCCCTAACCGGAAAAAGGTGCGAGTATTTCTCGCGCATTGTGTCTTCACGTTCCCAAGTGAACTCGGGGCCTCGTTTTGACTCCCAACGCACCCTGACGATTGGAATACGACTTCGCCTTAAACGCTTCTCACCGAAATCCATGATTTCTACTAGTTTTTCAATAAAGTGCATTGATTCATCGACTTGAATGTCTTCTAGAGGGATATGGAGGTTTTCGTCGGCGAGGCACTTTTTCAAGTTTGATACGTGGAATGTGGGATGTATTCTGTTGAGTTCTTCTGGTAGGTCAAGCTTGTAGGCTACAGGACCTACTCTTTCGAGTATCTTGAAAGGTCCTACGTAACATGGTGCTAGGTTGCCCTTTTGACCAAAACGAACCGCTCCCTTCCACGGTGATACTTACAAAAGTACTTGGTCACCGACACAAAACTCAAAGGGCTTTCGTCGTTTGTCAGCATAACTCTTTTGACGACTTCGAACCGCTAGAAGATTGTTTCGAATTTGCAGGATTTTGTCGGTTGTTTCTTGAATCAACTCGGGTCCGGTGATTTGCGCTTTACCAATTTCGTGCCAACATACTGGGGATCGGCATTTACGACCATATAAGGCTTCAAAGGGAGCCATACCAATACTTGAATGATAGCTATTGTTGTATGAAAATTCGACTAGCAGTAGATGAGCGTCCCAATTCCCTTTGAAGTCGATGACACATGCTCGAAGCATGTCTTCAAGGGTTTGGATGGTGCGCTCAGATTGACCGTCAGTTTGATGATGGAAGGCGGTGCTGAGGTCTAAACGTGTACCAAAAGTGGATTGTACGGCCCGCCTTGTTCGTGACGTGAAACGACCATCACGGTCTGAAATGATGCTTAACGGTACACCATGACGGCTTACGATCTCGCTGATGTAGATACGAGCTAATTTCCCGTTCTTGAAGTACTCGCGAATTGGAATGAAGTGAGCTGATTTTGTAAGACGATCAATGATTACCCATATGGTGTCATACCCACTGGAGGTGCGAGGTAACCCGGTAATGAAGTCCATGGTTATGTTTTCCCACTTCCATACAGGTATCTTGGGTTGGACAAGAAGTCCTGAAGGTCTTTGATGTTCAGCTTTCACTTTGGAGCATGTAAGGCACTTGGAAACAAAAACAGCGATATCCTTCTTCATGTCAGGCCACCAGTAGGTGTATCGTAGGTCTTGATACATCTTGTTGGCTCCTGGATGTACAAAGTATCATGTTTTGTGTGCCTCATTCATGAGGAAATCACGAAGGTTGTCGCGATCGGGAATCCAAATACGGTTTAAATAGTACAGAATACCATCGGATTTGGTTTCGATTTTGAGTTTGGCTCCACACGACAGCTCATCGCGTACATCATTTTCCGTTACGGAAATATGTTGAGCTGCCCGTATTCGATCTTTGATGTCGGTTACAATTTGCGAACATAGAAGATGAATGGAATTCACACAAACCTTTCGACTGAGTGCATCAGCCACAACGTTTGCCTTGCCTGGATGATATCGAATCTCACAGTCATAATCATTGAGGAGTTCGACCCATCTTCGTTGCCTCATGTTCAACTCTTTTTGATTGAAGATATGTTGGAGACTCTTGTGGTCAGTGTATATTTCATACTTGTTACCATTGAGATAATGTCTCCATATCTTGAGAGCGAACACGACGGCTCCAAGTTCTAGGTCGTGGGTGGTGTAATTCTTCTCATGTACTTTGAGTTGCCTAGAGGCATAGGCTATCACATTTCCTCTTTGCATCAGTACATAGCCTAGACCTTGCCCTGACGCGTTGCAATAAACCACAAAGTCTTCGCAACCCTCAGGGAGTGTAAGGATAGGTGCGTCACAAAGCTTTTGCTTTAAAGTTTGGAAGGCCTCCTCATGCTTGGGTCCCCAAATGAAGGGTTTTCCCTTGTGAGTCAAGGCCGTGAGTGGAACGGTGATACGAGAAAAATTGGCAATGAAACGTCGATAATATCCAGCCAAGCCAAGAAATGACCTAACTTCGGTAGGAGTGCGTGGCGCTTGCCATTCTTGTACTGCCTTGATTTTTGAAGGGTCGACATGAATCCCTTTGTCATTAACTACATGACCAAGAAATTGTACCTCTTTCAACCAGAATTCACATTTTGAAAACTTTGCGTAAAGCTTTTCAGTTTTCAAAAGTGTAAGGATAAGCCGAAGATGTCGCTCATGATCGGATTTTGACTTGGAATAGATAAGGATGTCATCAACGAAGACTATGACAAAACGGTCGAGATAGGGTTTGCATACCCTATTCATCAAATCCATGAAGACAGCGGGGGCGTTGGTTAACCCTAAAGGCATAACCATTAACTCGTAATGACCATAACGAGTTCGAAAGTCAGTTTTTGGAGTATCTTCTCCGCGCACCCTAAGCTGATGATAACCAGAACGAAGGTCGATTTTGGAAAAACAGGTGGCACCTTGAAGTTGGTCTAGCAGGTCATCAATACGAGGCAAAGGATAGCGGTTTTTAACAGTCAACTTGTTGAGTTCTCTATAGTTAATGCACATGCGAAACGTTCCATCCTTCTTCTTCACAAAAAGAACAGGTGCACCCCAAGGCGACGAGCTAGGACGTATGAATCCTTTGTCAGTCAGCTCTTGCAGCTGACTGGCCAGCTCTTGCATTTCCGATGGGGCTAACCTATAAGGAGATTTTGCGACTGGTGTAGCACCAGGTACAAGATCGATTTGAAATTCAACTTCTTGCACAGGAGGAAGTCCTGAAACGTCATCGGGAAATACTTGAGGGAATTCTTTCACGATTGGAATATCTTCGAGCTTCATTTCTTTGCCTTCCTTCTTGACGATGTGAGCTAGAAACGCGACGTAATCCTTGCAAAGGTATCTTCGAGCTTGAAGGCATGACATCAATTTGAGCCCTTTCGAAGGAGTTTCTCTAAAGATAAGTAGTGTCTGACTGTCGGCGAGAGGAAGACGAATGAACTTTTCATGGCACACCACTTCGGCGTGATGTTGGCTGAGCCAGTCCATACCAATGATAACATCGAAACTTCCCAATTTCATAGGGATGAGGTCAATCAAGAAATCGTGATCGTTTAGAGTAAGAGTACAATCACGTATAATAGAATTTAATGAAATGGGTTCTCCGTCAGCAACTTCCACCGTGATTGATTCGGCGAGACTAACACGCGGTAAGTCGAGAATAGATTCGAATTCTAGAGATACAAAGCTCTTTTCGCACCAGTATCGAATAATATGGATGCATAACTACCATTTACGAGAAACGTACCGTTGACCACGTTGTTGTCAGCCCTTGCTTGGTTGGCGTTGATATTGAAAGCCCTTCCTCTGGCAGGTGGAGGAGCTTGGTTAGCTTGGTTCACCAGGTTTGCTTGGGCTTGGACATTGATGATGTTTACCAGGCGTGGGCAAGTAGTTCTGAAGTGGTTTGGGTCCCCACAGTTAAAACAGGCTCTTATGGGTTGCATCATGGGGTAATTGGGTTGGTAGTAAGGTTGGGCTATGGGTTGGGCAGGTGGTAGAAGTAAGGGTTGTTGGGCTTGGCTCACCATTTGGTTTTCGGTTTGGGTTGGAGGCTGATTGGGGTTTGATCGTTGGAGTGTACGGCAAGTTTGGATAGTGTGACCTACACGGCCACAACTTATGCAATGTTGGCAAGGGTTCTCAGGAGGGTTATGGCATTGGCAACGGTTACACTTTGGGTGTGGGCCAGTGTATGGCCTTTTGAATGGTGCGGCTGGAGGGGCGACTTGGGTGATTGGAGCAGCAGTGATGGGAGAGTTGGTTTGGGTGACGGCGAATTTCTTGCCATTTCGCTTCCTCTTACCAGCAAACTTTGAGGAGGAACAAGATGGGGTTGGAGTTGGGGTTTCAACAGTCGTTCTCTTCTTCTCATCTTTAAAATCGCCATTTCGAATGCGATTTTCCGTAAGTTCCGTAGCTAATTCCATTGCGGCTTCGAGTGTTGCGGGTGAAGTGCTTAAAACCGAATCTTGGATTTTCGAGGGGAGGCCTCGAATATAGTGCTCGATTAAGCGGTATAATGGGGTGAACAGGCTGGGAACCATCTGGTTCAATTCAAGAAACCTCTTTTTGTAGGAGGTGTGATCCCCTTCCTTTTGCTTTAGAGAATAGAATTCATCTTCAAGCTTTTTTATCTCGCTTCTAGGGCAGAAGCGTCTTGTCATTATTTCTCTCAATTCCTCCCATGATAAGGCCATGGCATCTTCCACATCCCGCTTACCGTTTTCCGTGTTCCACCAGGTAAGGGCTACTCCAAACAATCTCCAGTTGCGTAACATACCTTGCGATCCTCAGGACAGTCGCAATTGAGAAAAGTGTTTTCATCTCCTTAAACCAGTGGAGGAGAGCGGTGACACCTTCAGTCCCTTCATATTTTGGGGGATCGCAAGACTTGAAGTGTTTGTAGGTGCATTTAGTGGTTTTGGGAGGAGGGTTGGCGACGTTTTGGCCTTCTTGGTTTGGAGGGTTGATGGGATTTGCAGCGAGAGTTTGTTAAACTTGTAGTACGATGTCAGGAAGTACCGCGGCCATTTGTTGAGCAATTTGCGTGGCCATGCGTTCGCTTGACCTTCCTAACCTTCTACCTCCTCTTAAGTGTCTAGCAGACATCTATAGGAATATATGTAGGGAGATTGTGAGTTTGAGAAATTTCTAGGTGTCATGTGTCGTAAAAAGAATGAAACAACATTTATAAGTAACTGAAAATAACTTAACTACATCCATAGGATGTCTTGGGCTTGCTTATGTTTGGGCCTCCAAATGTCTCCCATACCATAGCCTATATAGTCATGTGGGCCCCCATGACTATTGGGCTTAGTAGGGTTCATATTGGTGTCGGCTGGTTAACACTTGTATCACCCGAATGAAAACCGTAAAACATGATCGCGAGATGTAAGGTCGGAGGGTGTCCAGGTGTAGACACAATGACAGCTCAAAGTGGGGTTAGTTCACACGACGTTTGGTATAGCATGCTTTGGCCTAATAGGTCCTTCGTACTCTCATCGTTAGTCCCCAGGTAGGCAAACTGGTCCTTTATTTTGGATTTATACGAATGCCAAGCCTAAACAGGACGTTCCGACTACCGGTACTCGTACCCTTCCAGTTACTACATGCCCGTCGTGAAAACTCACTTTATATGATTTGAAAATTATGAAAACATTGCAAAAATCTTTGAAAAGAAATCATGGAAATTGTGAAATCGTGAGGTGTGTGCTTTCATAGATATGATATGTTATGATGATATGAACTATGATGAGCATTGCATATTAACATGTACTTGCGAGAGTGCTTGCATAATATTATGCGTGAAAATAAACATGAAACATATAAACATCATAAATTTTGCATGTAACACATAAACAATTAAAATCTAATCAACTATAGTATAGGCTCTAAGGGTCTAATAACCTATCCTATATCCCTATAGTCACAAGCTCTGATACCAATCTGTCACACCCCGACCGCAGCGGAATAAAAGTCGGGGCATGATTGGGTTATCACCAAAGCTCATGATATTTACTAATAAGTTTTATATTTATTAAATACAAATTTACTTCAAATATCCAGCACAAATACCATACAAACACAAACATTAAACCAACGATTGTTCCAAACGAAATAAATTATTTTTCTAATGCCATCGTATGTGTTTCTTTCCTCCACTTGTTCACCTGTATCATGCGTAAAACAGAAAGTTTAGGTCAACAAAAGTTGGCGAGTGAACCTTAATAAAACATTTAAGCAATTTATATTGTTGTTTAAATAAAATTGTACATGAATCATATGTGAACAGATGTATATATATAACCAATCACAAACAAAATTGAACGAACACATGACATGATGTATGATGTAAGTGAGATCAAGGCTCAATCAAACGGAGCCGATCTAATGAGGCACCTGGATGCTCAACCCGTATCCCACGAGGAACTGATGGGGCTAATGAAATGATTGCACTGAAATGATGAAATGTAACCACATATAAACCACATAACAACTATACACATTTGATCACGAAATGATATTAGCACAAGTGTTAAATAAAAATAAATTGTACGACACATGATACACCCCAAAGCATGATTAAAACGGGGAATTTGTAGAGATTCACTCACATTTGGTGCGTATTCTTGAGTGGTAATGATAGCGCACGAGTTGTGGGTTTAACCGGCGAAGGAGTACTAACTCGTGTTGAAGAACATTTTAGGAACTCAAGATAGGAGGCTTCCAAAAGTTGGAAGCAAGCTCCAAGAAGGATAGAAAGAAGAACTTCACACTTTGCTTTGAAGTGTTTTGAAGTGGTGTGAAAAAAACGGAAGAATCATGGGGTATTTATAGTATTTTATGATTAAGGAGGTGATGATAAGTGTCCTCAAGTGTGGATTAGTGTCCTAACATGTGTCAACACCATATTAAGTGTGGCAAAGTGAGTGCTAGGTGTCAAAAATTGGAGATAGGTGGCAAACTTGGTGAAGAAGCAAAAATATTTATTATTTTTTGACATTTAGGCCCTTGGACTTGTATTTTTACTTTTTTGTCATTTTAACCCCTTTAACCTAATATTTAGGTTATATAAAGGTTTTAAGACATGGGTAACTTGGACTTTGCCCGAAAATATCGTGGATGTCGGTTCGCTCAGTTGTACGGTTAGCGTCTCGCAAAATAAGTAAAAAAATTAATATTATGTTAATTCATTAAGGTTATTTCCATTATTATTATTTTTTTATATAAGAAATATTTTAATACCTTAAGCAATATTAAAGAAGAAAATAACCGAATGCCATAAATTCATATACTTGATTGATAGTTTGAGACGGGTTTTCGAAATCCGATTTACACAAATGTTACATATATTACATAAAATATATTATTTAACTGATTATATATATACATAATAGATTAGAAACCCGTGTAATACACATTTTTTAAGTTAATAAAAAACTTAAATAAAAATAGTTATAGAAAAATAATTCATATCGTATTTGTCATCTATTTATTAAAGAAGACCAAGTGCAATAACAAGATGAATACTTCCTTGAAGAACGAAAATGCTAAAGCATGAAGATTCTTAAGGTATGGATTAAGAAATTAGAGGAACATTAGATTATAATTCCTTAATTCAGGTGGGTTATTTATGTAATTAATTAATAGTTTGTATTTAGAACATCTGTATTTGTGTAGGGGTGTATTTAAGGTTGTAAACAAATCGAATGAACATGAACAAAGCTTTGTTCATGTCGTTCGTTAAGGAACTAAATGTGTTCAGGAACGGTTCATGAACACTTACTGAATAAGATTTTATATTCGTGTTTGTTCATTAAGGAAATGAGTGTGTTCACAAACACAAATAAATTTAGTGAATATGACGAAGGCTAAAGGTGGATAGCCAAGAGAGTAGCACTTAAACTTGAAGCTCTAATCGTAGAGCGGATGTCATCGTACTTGTCAATGTAAACAATGAGAAATGAAAGGGGAATTGTGCATAAACAAGGTGGAAATAGGGTTTACTAGTTTAATTGCTAAAGTAATAAAATAAATAAAAATTAAACAATACAAGATAATGTCACACCCGACCCGCAACGGATATGATACGGGGCATGATGATTGTCCATAGCTCATGACATTATCAATCGTTTCAATATTTAAAGTACAACCATTTTGAAATGTCACATATCATAAAAGTATTTAAATAGTTCATACATGATTTAAAATGCAAATCATAACTCAAAGTTTCTGTTATTTTTTCTAAGGCCCATCCTACGTGTCCTCTTCTCTTAATACTCACACTTGATTACCTGCATCATGTTAGAAAAATATTTTTGAGTTAAAAAATATGTTGGTGAGCAATTTTCTCATTTTATAAAATAAGTTGTATATTTATTTGAGGAAAAATTCTTTTAATATGCTTTTCGAGGTTAGTATAAAGATTATCACATATCAACAACACAACCAACAAAGCCATATATACCAAACGAGAACACACAAACAAGTAACTATACACAACAAACCAAATATAAGACTCAAAGACTATATGGTGAATTAGTCTCGAGCCCCAGAAAGTGAGTCTAATACGGGTGGCGATACTAGGCTACAACCCATGGGCGTGAGGAACCTAGTCAACCGTGGATACACATGACAAGATAACATGCAATAGACTGGCATGACATGGCAAATAAAAAAACACACGTATAGACATCCATATATTAACACGTCGAAACATAGCATGCTAATGATAGAATAAATCAAGTATTTGTATAACATGATGCACCCCAAAACTTATAAAATAAAAAGAGGGAAAAATGGAAGACATTAATCATACGTTGAAAAGAATTGTTCCACGAGAATTACCGCACGAAAAGAAATGGATAGAATCTAAAAAATAACAACCACCCTAGATATAAATTAACTACGTCTAAACCTAAAATTTGATTACTACCAAATTAAGGATGCGGCGTATCAACACATCCAAAGAGGCGCCAAAACAGAAGACACATCGATTCACATGGGGTTGCGTCGATTCACCAGGGGTTGCAATGGTTTAAAGGTGTCCATTGGTTTAGTATATATATAGGGTTATGTATTTTTCAATTGTAATCACATTCATACGATCTTTCAATTCAAAATCAAATGTTCGATTATTGTGTTTATCAAGTGTGTTCAGCAAGATTTGGCCAAAAGTGCCAACTTCGATATTTTTCGTTCAAATGCAATTAGATATATTGAGTTGGGTTGTAAGTTGCAATGTGAGCCAAGCCACTCTCGAACTTGACTCACTCAATTTATGTTTGTAACATCCGTCAAAAACGGATTTTACCAAACCCGCTCCGTTTATTAACCGAACAGTCAGTTAAAAATTTCGTTGCGAATAAAATGCCTAAAATAATTTTAAACGATACATAATCAATTATTATATGGGATTATATAATTAGTTTTTGAAAAACTGTTAAAAATATGAAAATAAAAATGTTTTGTTCCTGCCGGGTTTCGAACCCGGGTCAGTCACGGTTCAACAACAGACTTAACACTCAACACTTAAACCACTGCACCACTGATGTTCTTTGTTAAATGTTAGGATCATTTAATTGATAACGTGTCTTTCCGAATTCAAAACCGGCGCCCAAAGTTGCAGTCGTCGGAAATCCCGGCAATCTCGCGAAACTTAACGATTCTTTCCGTTATAACGTAAACTTTAACTACACATTGGTTATAACCGACGTCTGAGTCCGCGACACAAATTATAACCGCCGGAGTTTTTCTAACTGACGAATCAAGTCGAAAATCGGACCAAATTCATCGACGATTTGCCTTATAAATACCCCCTCGAACCTCTGCAAACATTTTCGCTCAAAACCGCACCCTTTCTCGGCGAAAACTCACTCGCCGAAATTCTTCTGCTCATCGCCGGAAAACCGAGTCCTTAACTTCTAAGCCTTACTAAACCCTCTGAACTTATACCGAAGTCACCCACATACTTTGTAAGCTTTCTGAAGACTCTCTGCTGCAAGACACTCGTCGCCGGAAGTGATTGCTGTCGCCGGAGTTACGCCGGAAAAACAGAGGAAGCCAGTCGGTATACCTCACGCCTAATTTCTTCATTCTTTTTATTTAATCTCATCTGTAATTAATCATAAAACGCTAAAGAAACCTGAATAAAAACTTCGAACCAGTCAGTCATCATTTCTGGTTATAACTCAACGAAGAAGACGAAGTTACGGAACATATAAGTATAATTTAAATCAAGAAATAACTCGGGTTAGACACACAGTCCAGCGGTGGACTGTGTGCACAATAAACACACTAACGTCTCGAGTTCGAATCTTGTTCCACACACGCTGCCTTAATAAAAATGCCTTTTTTGTTAACTGAACCGGATTCATTTTATGTATATGTTAAATATATTAATAACCGGAATAATAACCAAGTTAGACACACAGTCCAGTGGTGGACTGTGTGTATGTTTAATCAAAGCGCACGAGTTCGAGTCCGGTCTTCTGGATCGACCCGGACAATTATTTACCTTTTTAAATAAGTCTGAAATAAAAATAATTAGTTTGTGTTTAAGTATAATAAAAATCAGTTAAGTTAACAAGTTGGACACACAGTCCAGCAGTGGACTGTGTGTTAGTATAAGCCACAGGTCCCGGGTTCGAGACCTGTGGAGCGCACCGATTCTTTGATTTAAAATCGTTTTTAAAAATAAAGGATTTTCTGTTTAACCTAATTAATATATAAATGTAATTAAAAACAGAAATATTTCGGGTTAGACACGTAGCTCAGTTGGTATGTAACATCCGTCAAAAACGGATTTACCAAACCCGCTCCGCTTATCAACCGAGCAGTCAGTTAAAATTTTCGTTGCGAATTAAATGCCCAAAATAATTTTATACGATACATAATCAATTATTATACGGGGATATATAATTAGTTTTTGAAAAACTGTTAAAAATCACAAAATAAAAATGTTTTGCTTCTGCCGGGTTTCGAACCCGGGTCTGTACCGGTTCAACAAACGATTTATCACCCAGCCAATCAACCACTCCGCCACTTTGATTTTCTGATAATAAAAGGAATCAATTAATTCAAATAATAATGTTCGGAAGTCAAATTCAGTCAATTGCGCCCAAATAGCAGTCGTCGGAAATCCCGACGACTTCGCCGTTAATTTACGTTTCCGCTCAAGTTAACCGAAGAATTAACTCCCACGACGGTCATAACCGACGTCTGAACCCGCGACATCAGCCGTAACCGCCGGAGAACGGCTGACTTCGAATTGAGACCGAATTCAGACCCCATACATTTCGATACTACCCTATAAATTCACCCACAACTCACCAGAAATCTTTCACTCTCAAATCGCACCCTTTCTCGGCGAAAACTCACTCGCCGGAAATATTTTGTACGTCGCCGGAAAACCGGTCCTTAATCTCTGAGCTTTACTAAACCCCCTAAACTTTTACCGAAGTCACCCACACCCTTTGTAAGCTTTCTGAAGATTCTCTGCTGCAAGACACTCGTCGCCGGAAGAGATTGCTGTCGCCGGAGTTCTGCCGGAAAACAGAGGAAAGCCAGTCGGTACTTTTCACGCCTAATTTTCTTTCTTTTTACTTTTATCTCATCTGTAATTATCATAAAACGCTAGAGAAACCTGAATCAACACTTCGAACCAGTCAGTCGTCACTTCCGGTTAAAACCAGTGAAGAAGACGATGTTTCGGTAATGGTTAAGTATAATTAAAATCAAGTTATTTACCGGGTTAGACACACAGTCCAGCGGTGGACTGTGTGCACATTAAACGCTAAGGTCTCGAGTTCGAATATTGTTTCCTCACACGCTGCCTTAATAAAAATTCCTTTTTTTGTAAACTGAACCGGGTTGATTTTAGGTATATGTTAAGTACAATAAAAACCGAGTTAATAACCAAGTGAGACACACAGTCCAGCGGTGGACTGTGTGTACGCTAACCCACAGGTCCCGGGTTCGAGACTTGTGGAGCGCACCGGTTTTCTGGATTAAATCGTTTTTAAAATAAAGGATTTCTGTTTAAATCTAATTAATATATATATATAATTAAAATCGGATATATGACGGGTTAGACACGTAGCTCAGTTGGTAGAGCTGCGTGCACGCGTACGGGAGGTCTCGGGTTCGAGCCTCACTCAGAGCACAACAATATGCCTTCGAACCGGTCAACAGTCAGTCAAAGTCAACGGTCAAAGTCAACTGTAGCAAAAATCAAATTTTTTTTTATTATTTTTATTTATTTATTTTAATTAAAAATACTTAAAAATAACATTTTTAAGGTTAGAAAATAGCCTCAAACTCACAAAAATACACCCAACAATCCTACTAAAATAGATTAATAAAATCCGTTTATTTACCGAACCAAAATACTATTTATCTAGGTTAATTTCACTCGTGGTTAAAACCATTTCGCGTGCATTCAACATCATCAACCGAACGCACCCAATGTGAGTGAATTCTTACAAACTCCCCTTTTTATTCATGTTTTGGGGTGTATCATCTGTCGCTTAAACTAATTCTCTTATGCAAATTCGTGCTATACCATTATATGAACTAAACTAGAATGTAACTATTGTTGGTTGTGATGTATTACATATTTGTCAAAGTTGTATGCAAAGTATTTAGGCCCATCAGTTCCTCGTGGGAGACGAGTTGAACAACGCGTGCCTTAAAACTCATTCATTAGGCCCATCAGTTCGTAGAACAACGCGTGCCTCAAAACTCATTCATTAGGCCCATCAGTTCCTCGTGGGAGACGAGTTGAATAACGCGTGCCTTAAAACTCATTCATTAGGCCCATCAGTTCGTAAGAACAACGCGTGCCTCAAAACTCATTCATTAGGCCCATCAGTTCGTAGAACAACGCGTGCCTCAAAACTCATTCATTAGGCCCATCAGTTCCTCGTGGGAGACGAGTTGAACAACGCGTGCCTCAAAACAATCATTTGATGTATGTGTGTGAAATATTCAATATTGTTTGTTGTGTGAATATATTTACATCTACATTTACTCATATGTGGTTATGCACATTATTTATAATCAATTGGATAAACTTGTTCAAATGTTTTTCCATAGGATTCACTCGCCAACATTATGTTGATCCAAAAACCTTTTTACTCATGATACAGGTGAACAGGTTGAAGCAAGGAAAACATAGGATATGCCTTAGAAGAGAACAAAGAAGCTTATATTGATAGTTAGAACATGTTGTATCATTTATTGTAAATTTCCATTAAATTGTATTTAATGAATATGAAACGCATAATAAATGTCATGAGCTTTGATGATAACCCAATCATGCCCCGATCACCTTTTCCGCTGCGGGTCGGGGTGTGACAGATTAGTATCAGAGCCATGACTATAGGGATATAGGATAGGTTATTACACCCTTAGAGCCTATACTATAGTCTGCCTAAATTTTAATTGATTAGGTGGTTACATACAAACTTGTGATATTTATCTGTTTCATATTTGTTTATATTACAGTCAAACATACATGCTTATATACATATTCATTATACATATATCAATGTTCATATATTCAATTTGTTTTCATACTCTCATTATTCAAGGATTTTGTTGCAATTTTCAAATCTCATCACAGTAAGTTCTGCGACGGGCATGTAGTAACTGGAAGGGTACAAGTACCGGTAGTCGCAACGTCCTGTCTAGGTTGGCATTCGTATAAATCCAATATAGCGGACCAGTTTGCCTACCTGGGGACCAACGATGAGAGTACGAAGGACCTATTAGGCCAAAGCATGCCACACCAAACGTCGTTCGAACTAACCCCACTTTGAGGTGTCACCGTGTCTACACCTGGACACATTCCGAATATCACACGTTGTATACGTATTTCTCGATTTTCTCCGGGTTTTAGTGTACGCAACCTGGCAAACCCGTGCGAACCATATGAAGAACCGGTATTCATGGGGGCCCACATGATTACAAAGGTGAAGTATGGCGGCATGTAGGGCCTAATGGCGAGCAAAGCCCAAGACATCCTATGGATGTAGTAGATTTATTTTTCTATAATTATTTTATGAATGTTCATTCCTAATGCGACCCATGATCCCAAAAGCATCCAACTCATACTCTTGACATGTATTCCTTGTAGATGTCTTCTAACCACGCCCGTAGGAAGACGAGAGCAGGAAAAGCCCGCGAACGCATGGCTGCCCTAATCGCCCAACAAATGGCAGCCGTAATACCCAACATTGTAATCCACGTACAACAAGCACTCACCGATAATCCTGTCAATCAAGCAAACCAAAACGTTATCAACTTTTCCCCAAATACCACTAAATGCACCTACAAGCATTTCAAATCATGCGACCCTCCGAAATACAAAGGGACTGAAGGCGTCACCGCTCTCCTCCATTGGTTTGAAGAGATGGAGAACACTTTTCTAAATTGCGATTGCCCTGATGATCGCAAAGTGCGATATGCTACCGGTCGATTATATGGGATAGCACTTACTTGGTGGAATACAGAGAAGGCCAAACGAGGCGTCGACGATGCTATGACCTTAACTTCGAACGAATTGAAGGAAATCATGACCAGACGATTTTGCCCAAGGAGCGAAATCAAGAAATTAGAAGATGAATTTTATTCGTTGTAGCAAAAGGAAGGAGACCACACCACATACAACAAAAGATTTCTCGAACATCAAATGGTTCCCAACATGTTCACTCCCCTCTACCGTTTGATCGAGCATTACATTCGTGGTCTTCCGTCAAAGATTCAAGACCCTGTAATAAGTACCCGCGCCTGCAACTTTGGAAGCAGCAATGGAGTTAGCAACAGAGCTCACCGAGAACCGAATCCGGAACAAAGACTTCAAGGAGGAGAAGAAGAAGGATAAAGAATCGACTGAAATCTCCAACTCCACCCAAACCGAATCCCCTTCTCAACCCAATCCTAAGAGAAAAAGAGACGGGCAACTTTTCGCTGCTATCCAACGGAATCAACCAATTTCACACGCCATACCCATCCAAGCTATCCCAATCACCCAAGTGGCACCCAACTCAACCTACCCAAATAAGAAACCATACCTTGGACCTCACCCTCGATGCAACAACTGTTTTTTATCACCATCCCCTTACCTTACCTTGTCAACTATGTGCAACTTGTGGACGTTATGGTCATTTGAGCAAGGTTTGTCGCACCTTTCGAAACCAAAACTTTTCCCCTACTCAAAGCATGGCCCAAACCTATCAACAACCCCATTACCCCGTGTTCCCATATGTTCGAGCTTGTTTCAATTGTGGCGATCCTACCCACTTTAGAAACACATGCCCTCAATTGGTTAACGTCATCAACACTCAAGCCCAATCAAACCCAGTTAACCAAGTAAACCAAGAAAACCCAACCGCTAGGCCACTAGCAAGAGGAAGAGTCTTCAATATCAACGCCAATACTGTCGAAGATAATGACGGCCCAAACGAAGATACCCAACTAGTCCTCTTCACCGAAGATCCAGATTCAACTCCTATCGTTTAGTTTTATGTTTTTCTTTATCACATAGAACCAAACATAACTTAAGGATAAAGCCAATGAAACTTTGACGAGAATACGGTGGATACGCCGCTGGTACTTCCTATATATAAGTATTCTTGTCAAAGGATCAGAAGCATTATCTGGCGGTTATGAGAGGTTCCATGTGTAGACTGTTAGAGTAATTATTGTTTATTATTTTCAGTATATGCAATTGCCGAGGCCGCCGCTCCCCATTTATGAGCGTTGAGCCTGCTCCCCATTTATGAGCGTTGAGCCTGCTCCCCATTTATGAGCGTTGAGCCTGTTCCCCATTTTATTATGCGGTTGAACCTGGCGTGCCCGCATACGATCGGCTCCGTTTGATTGAGCCTTGATCGCACAGTTCATTTTACATTTTCAGTACATGCAATACGATCGGCTCCGTTTGATTGAGCCTTGATCGCACAGTTCATTTTACATTTTCAGTACATGCAATATGATCGGCTCCGTTTGATTGAGCCTTGATCGCACAGACATTTTCATTATCAGTATCTTGTGGTTGTTGTGTTTGTTATAGAGTCGCATAGAACTAATCATAACATGCGGATAAAGTCAATGAGAATTTGACAAGAATATGGCGGATACGCCGTTGGTACTTCCTATATATAAGTATTCTTGTCAAATGATCGGAGGCATTATCAGGCGGTTATGAGAGGTTCCATGCATAGGCTGTTTGTGTGATTGTTGTTTAGATTAAGTTATTCATTTTCAGTACATGCAATACGCTCGGCTCCGTTTGATTGAGCCTTGAGTGCACAGACATTTTCATTTTCAATACGATCGGCTCCGTTTGATTGAGCCTTGATCGCACAGACATTTACATTATCAGTATCTTGTGGTTGTTGTGTTTGTTGTAGAGTCGCATATAACTAATCATAACTTGTGGATAAAACCAATGAAAATTTGGCAAGAATATGGTGGATACGCCGCTGGTACTTCCTATATATAAGTATTCTTGTCAAATGATCGGAGGCATTATCAGGCGGTTATGAGAGGTTCCATGCATAGGCTGTTTGTGTGATTGTTGTTTAGATTAAGTTATTCATTTTCAGTACATGCAATACGCTCGGCTCCGTTTGATTGAGCCTTGAGCGCACAGACAATTTCATTTTCAGTACATGCAATACGATCGGCTCCGTTTGATTGAGCCTTGATCGCACAGACATTTTTCATTTCAGTATTTTATGTTTGTTGTATTGGTTGTAGAGTTATATAGGACTAATCATAATTCACTGATAAAACCAATGAAAATTTGACAAGAATATGGTGGATACGCCGCTGGTACTTCCTATATATAAGTATTCTTGCCAAAGGATCAGAGGCATTATCAGGCGGTTATGAGAAGTTCCATGTAGGATTTAGTATTGCCTTGGTTGAAAATTGTGTTACATTTATATCATCTTGCTATTTAAAGAAATTGGATTGTGATCCATTTCTACATAAACTAACCTCTCCATCATAACAAACGAGAGAGGAACTGCCACCATTCAAACATATATGCTATCAGAATGTGGATTCAAATATTAGCTGTTGTGTTTATTTATGTTCAAATATTAGCTGTTGTGTTTTATTTATGTTCCATGTAGGTTATAGTATTAGAAGTTTTGCCTTAGGATATAACCATACCCATCCAAACATATCCAAACTCTTATGCATGATATCATAGTTAGCGAAACAATTCTGCTTATCAATACTTTTACAGTAGGCAACAAAAAGCGATTCCTGTAATAGGGTACTTAACCCTTACAAGGGACGCTACCGCCTCAAACAAAAAAATTAAAAACTCTTACTTTTTCTAAGTATGTAACTGTCAAAACTAAACACCATCATTCTTTTAGTCAAATATATCACAATTTAAATTTCGGGACGAAATTTCTAAAAAGCAGGGGATACTGTAACATCCGTCAAAAACGGATTTTACCAAACCCGCTCCGTTTATTAACCGAACAGTCAGTTAAAAATTTCGTTGCGAATAAAATGCCTAAAATAATTTTAAACGATACATAATCAATTATTATATGGGATTATATAATTAGTTTTTGAAAAACTATTAAAAATATGAAAATAAAAATGTTTTGTTCCTGCCGGGTTTCGAACCCGGGTCAGTCACGGTTCAACAACAGACTTAACACTCAACACTTAAACCACTGCGCCACTGATGTTCTTTGTTAAATGTTAGGATCATTTAATTGATAACGTGTCTTTCCGAATTCAAAACCGGCGCCCAAAGTTGCAGTCGTCGGAAATCCCGGCAATCTCGCGAAACTTAACGATTCTTTCCGTTATAACGTAAACTTTAACTACACATCGGTTATAACCGACGTCTGAGTCCGCGACACAAATTATAACCGCCGGAGTTTTTCTAACCGACGAATCAAGTCGATAATCGGACCAAAATCATCGACGATTTGCCTTATAAATACCCCCTCGAACCTCTGCAAACGTTTTCGCTCAAAACCGCACCCTTTCTCGGCGAAAACTCACTCGCCGGAATTCTTCTGCTCATCGCCGGAAAACCGAGTCCTTAACTTCTAAGCCTTACTAAACCCTCTGAACTTATACCGAAGTCACCCACATACTTTGTAAGCTTTCTGAAGACTCTCTGCTGCAAGACACTCGTCGCCGGAAGTGATTGTTGTCGCCGGAGTTACGCCGGAAAAACAGAGGAAGCCAGTCGGTATACCTCACGTCTAATTTCTTCATTCTTTTTATTTAATCTCATCTGTAATTAATCATAAAACGCTAAAGAAACCTGAATAAAAACTTCGAACCAGTCAGTCATCATTTCTGGTTATAACTCAACGAAGAAGACGAAGTTACGGAACATATAAGTATAATTTAAATCAAGAAATAACTCGGGTTAGACACACAGTCCAGCGGTGGACTGTGTGCACAATAAACACACTAACGTCTCGAGTTCGAATCTTGTTCCACACACGCTGCCTTAATAAAAATGCCTTTTTTGTTAACTGAACCGGATTCATTTTATGTATATGTTAAGTATATTAATAACCGGAATAATAACCAAGTTAGACACACAGTCCAATGGTGGACTGTGTGTATGTTTAATCAAAGCGCACGAGTTCGAGTCCGGTCTTCTGCATCGACCCGGACAATTATTTACCTTTTTAAATAA
Source organism: Scalesia atractyloides (assembly GCA_947069175.1). Lineage (NCBI taxonomy): Eukaryota > Viridiplantae > Streptophyta > Magnoliopsida > Asterales > Asteraceae > Scalesia > Scalesia atractyloides. Next base: position 81,638,385 of record CAMTDV010000001.1, on the reverse strand, counting down.
GTCAGAAATAAAAATAATTAGTGTGTGTTTAAGTATAATAAAAATCAGTTAAGTTAACAAGTTGGACACACAGTCCAGCGGTGGACTTTGTGTTAGTATAAGCCACAGGTCCCGGGTTCGAGACTTGTGGAGCGCACCGATTCTTTGATTTAAAATCGTTTTTAAAAATAAAGGATTTTCTGTTTAACCTAATTAATATATAAATGTAATTAAAAACAGAAATATTTCGGGTTAGACACGTAGCTCAGTTGGTAGAGCTGCGTGCACGCGTACGGGAGGTCTCGGGTTCGAGCCTCACCCAGTGCACACAATAATACATACGAACCGGTCAACTGTCACTGTTACAGTCAAAGTCAAAGTCAACGGTCAAAAAAAAGTCAACCTTTTTTATTATTTTTATTTATTTATTTTAATTAAAAATCAATTAAAAATACTTAAAAATAACATTTTTAAGGTTAGAAAATAGCCTTAAACTCACAAAAATACACCCAACAATCCTACTAAAATGGATTAATAAAATCCGTTTACTTACCGAACCATAATGCTATTTATCTAGGTTAATTTCACTCGTGGTTAAAACCACTTCGCGTGCATTCAACATCATCAACCGAACGCACCCACTGTGAGTGAATCTTACAACTTCCCCTTTTTAATTACACGTTTTGGGGTGTGTCATGTGTCACAAATTAATTAACTCGTTTATTTAAACTTGTGCCATACCATATCGTGATCTAACTTAGATTGTTTATATGGTTGTGATTACTTATTTCATTTTGTCAAATTATATGAAATTCATTCATTAAGCCCATCAGTTCCTCGTGGGAGACGAGTTGAACAACGCGTGCCTCAAAACCAATCCATTATTGTTCATGTGTGTATCATTGAGTTTATATTGTTTGTAGTTGTGTCATTCATATTATCATGTTTATGCAATTCATTCATTAGGCCCATCAGTTCCTCGTGAGAGACGAGTAGAGCAACGCATGCCTCTAAACGTTCCATTATTGTTCATGTGTGCTTTATTTAATGTCTAATGATTGTTGAATAAGTTTACATCTATTTTTACTCATGTGTGGTTGTGCACTCATTTCATAATCAATTGAATAAACTTGTTCAAATGTTTTCAATAGGATTCACTCGCCAACTTTTTGTTGATCCAAAAACCCTTTTACACATGATACAGGTGAACAGGTTGAAGCAAGGAAAACATAGGAAATGCCTTAGAAGAGAACAAAGAAGCTTAGATTGATAGTTAGAACATGTTGTAATATTTATTGTAAATTTCCATTAAATTGTATTAATGAATATGAAATGTATAATAAATGTCATGAGCTTTGATGATAACCCAATCATGCCCCGGTCACCTTTTCCGCTGCGGGTCGGGGTGTGACAATGTTTGAAGTTCATACTTCTTGATGTACGTAAATTTAAGCTTCTTATGACTTTGGTGTTGAAGCTCGAAATAGATAAACAAGTTTTTTTTAATGGCTAAATGTTACACTCTCCGAGTATTGAACCTATGACCTTCTTTTATTTAAACATGTTTTCCCTTTGCCACTAAACCAAATCCTCAATGGAAAATAGATAAACAAGTTAAGTTTTATTTTTTCTAATGTCACAACTTATGCATGTCCTTCAATTCACAATTCCAAAATAGTCACACACATACACATACTGAAAAAGAGAAACATAATCTGGAAATCGTTGATCTTTTACATTCACTTATTCGATAAGCCTTTGGCATGTTGTCAAGTCTAAGGAGTAGTTGGAAGTTGCTAACTCGATGTCTCAAATTCTAATGCCTGTTTCACCAACTTCAGGACCTCACTCATCTTCGGCCTTAGTTTTGGTTCCAAGACCAAGCACTTATTGGCTATATCAGCTACCTATTGCATCGATTTCTCAAAATACTTGCCCTTAAGACCCGGGTCAACTATTAGTTTTGACATTCCTGCACCTGCATAGCAGTAAACCCACGTCATGTATTCTGGATTGTTCTCGAGGTTTTCTTGGAAAACTGGTAATCCACCTATAATCAGCTCCTGTAGAATAATACCATAACTCCATACATCCATTTTGGTTGTTAAACTATTAGTTTGAACGCATTCTGGAGCCGAAAAGCCGAATATCCCTTTGTTCCTACTTCCTATATTTATTTTCAACCATATGATTTATGTTTAGGAAAATTTTATTAGTTGAATAGTCAATTAGTAAAAATAATGTTAAATTATTCATACCGGTGTTGTGACATGGGTTTGTGCATCTGGGGACCTTCTCTAACAAATCCAAAGCATGAAAGCTTGGCATTCATATGGTTTTCTAAAAGAATTTTGGAGGGTTTAAAATCTTTAAAGATGATCAGCAACAAAAACAAGAAGTTAATCGGACAATGTTATTATGTATAAGTATTAAACAAAGAGTAAACTTGCTAAACCATAAGACTACTATTTGTTCGTGTAGATATGCCAAACCGGTAGCAGCATCTTTGGCTACTTTTAGTCTCATGCGCCAAGGGAGAAAAGATAAATGACGGTCTAAGCTTCCGATAAGCAAATATTCATACACCACAAACTAGGTGCATCTAATTTTAGAAATTATGCGTCCATCATAAACTGCATTACAATATCCATATATCGTTAGAAGGTTTTGATGCTTAATATTCCCCAGAAGTCTTAGTTCTGCGTCCAACTGTCTCTTTCCCTAAGAATAATAAAAACCGCATAAGGTATTTTATGTATGTGTGTATAGAGAGAGTGTCACACCCTAACCGATGGAGGAAACATCAGGGCGGGACGAAATAGATTGCTCGGGTCAACATAACACTAGTTGCGACAATAGTTAAGATAACAGAGTTTCATTTCATATCAAAATTTGTCAAGTACAATATGACTAACAATATGCAACATAAAGTCTAGTAATTTCTAAGTGCATTTCTAGGTAGTCCCTACTAAGTTCTATCAATGGTGTTATCCTCAACCTGCAATATGTTAAAAGTATAGTTCAACACAAAAGCATTGGTGAGTACACAAGTTTGATGTAGCATAAGTATGAAATAGTTTAAACGAATCCACATGTTAAAATAGTATACTAGATTAATGTAAACAAGGCATGCGATTTACAAGTCAATCCTCAAGTGTCACCACAAAATAGAATAAACTTAACATGACCTTAAGAATACGGGCGGTGAGTTACTCCTATAGCGCTATACATGTTAAGGGGAGGCTCGTACGACGTTAATGACAAATCGTATCACATAAGAATATTCCAAGTATACAAATCAAGTATCTCTAGCATGTATGATAGATTGTTTTTGTGTTTGCATAAAAGTATAAGTGTGATTGTGCATTTTGATAGGTTAACATATTGCACCCAAAAGTGTAAAACAAAAAGGGCGTTCAAGTGTACTCACAGTTTTGCAAAGCTTACTTTGTTAGTCCCGTGAAGTGTTTGAAGATAGGAGACGCCGGGGTTGTCCTACAAGGGGTAAACGAAGGTGGGTAAGTATTCTAAGTTGGATTTGAGTTATGGTTTGGACAGATTCGGAGTCAGACAAAACAGAAAACAGAAGTTCGAAAAAAACAAAACCACCTCATGCGAGGTGACAGCCCACCTCGTGCGAGGTGGCAGTCCACCTCGTGTGAGGTGACTGACCACTTCATTTGAAGGGTGTGTTTCTAGTATGTTTTAGCTCGTTTAATGCTCATTTCGATACTGTTTTGTCGAACAAGGATGTTAGGGACGATGCTAGAAAATACTAAGTCCAGAATGTAATCAGTTTATACGTATAGGTATATTTTTTTATAGTTTATCGAGTTCTTCAGTGATGTCATAGAAGTCAAGCATGGGGGTGCGAACACCTCAATACATGATTCACCAAAGCATAAGGTTTGTCAACCCGGTTGGTCATGAATTACAGAATATAAAGTCGTCTAAAACGTTATAAGTCGAACGAGCGAGCTAGGTGCGTGCATCCCGAACATAATGGTGTTTGGTACATGTCGTAGCCTTGTCACTCTAATGAAGACCGAATCGGTTTTAGGAGTAAAACATGTATAAACAATGGTGGAACTTAATTCGGAAAGCCTTAGCTCCCAAGTTCTCACACTAGCTTAACACTTAGTTACTTATAACCTGGGGTTAGCTCACATTTGTACGAAAGAAAAAGAATCGAAGGAAGTATGAAGAATTTGGAGAAGTTTGTAAGTAAAGTGAGCTAAAACTCACTTAAAAGTCGAGAATAATCTGCCAAGAATCTGTAATTTCGAGTGGAAATGAGAGAATTTTTGGAAAGTTGGAAATGGAGGGTAAGTGTCTGATTTTATAGGAGAATGGAGCTGGAAGAAGCACTTGTGCAAGGTGTCACTTCGTACGAGGTGTGCTCCACCTCGTGCGAGGTGAGCATACTTCGTACGAGGTGCTTGGTTTAGACTAAGTTTTCGTGTTTTAGTCAGTTTTAAGCATTTTTAAGCATTGGAATGTATCGGTATGCATAGCATGTATCTTGAATGTGGACTACATAGATGTCATGTATTTTAAACGATTGATTGCATGAATATACGAGTATGAATGTATGAATAGCATATGTTAACATGTATGTTTGCTCGAATAATAAGTATGAATGTATGCATAAAGTATAATGTTTCATATTTTCATATGTTTCTAGCTTTTTTATATCTACAATTTTTATATTTATACTTTCATTTCATGTATTTATATCTAAATTTCATATATATTTTTAAGCAAGAGTTTTAGTCCAAGTTTGGTTTTTGCTATTAACTGAAATTAAATGAACCAAACAAAAAACCGTCAATCTAACCGAATAAACCGAAGTGATTAACCGAAAACCGATTGGTTAATACAATAGACTAACCGATGACTCTTGTTTCGGCTTCGGTTGAGGATAATAAGCGAACCGATTGAACCAGGCACAACACAATGTAGCGATTACCCGATTACTTCATTTTTTATGTATATCTATCACAATGATGCTACAATAAATATTATATGAATAAGAAAATTACCGAGACGAGTATGGCAATACGATTTGTTGCTCCCGCTGCATCGCACGGACATCTTAGTAGTAAAACTAGATTATGAATCTATATGACCACAGAGAAGAAAATCATGCCAACCCCAATAGTTACAACTAAGGATATAGTCATGGGCATGCAACCATATAAAGTAAATGGTAACAACTTCAAATTTTCATCATAAAAAGACTTTTGATTGAAAAGGCAAGTCAAATTCAATTTCTAGGAATGTTAACGTTGGGGTTGACTGTATGTACCACTTAGAATCAATGATGATATTCATCGGGTGATTGAAGATGACTAGAAGAAATTTAGAAAGAGATATAGACTCAATATTTTTCATTCATATCGACATCAAAATACGATGACTATTTAAGTAGTCTTACAAATAAGCTAACTAAAGAAATGCAACTAATTAAAAGGAAGCCACTAACTATTGGACTTCATAATTAACTAACTAATTTACACTAAAACTAAACACAACTCTCGTACATTGACATGCATGGTCGACGAGAAGAGGCACGTATCAGTGACTCAACAGGAATCAAATACAGTTTGAGCTTTGAGCCCCTAGTTTCTAGTTCCCCGAATTCTTAAAAAAATATTTATATGTAAGTAATTTGGGGGTTTGAGATTGTTACAAGTGGGCTTCGTGGTCTATAATTACGCAAAGATACACAGATGATGTAACAATTTTAAGATAAAAAGTAAAATTATGTTTTTGTTTCTCGAAAAAGGCCAGATTTTATTATCCGCTTTGGACACGCAAAAAGCTTGAGCCGATCGTGTTAATTGTTAACGTTAATTTCTTAAAAGTAACCTCAATCCCAAGTCTTATCCTCAAAACAAAAAAAAACATATCATCCCAATACATCATCATGTTCAGGTTCATGCCATTCTTTGCTTTATCTTTCTCAGTTTGACTATTCAAGAAAATAATTGAAAATGGGCTTCACAGAATCACAGGCCACAGTATGGTTTACTATATACGTTGTCTCAAGATAATGGGCTTCACAGCATGGTTTACTATTTGTTGTTCCCTAGATTCTGAGAGTCATTTGTTTCGGGTCTGTCTCGTTACAATCATACTTTTGGCCCGGATTGGCTGAACCGGCCCATCTTGCCTTGCATCCAGCTGACCATGATGTCAGGTTACAGTTTCTGGTCGGTTATCTTTATGTTTTGATACAACACACAATCGAAATGGGAAGTCTGAAATTAGTAACAGAATGCCAAGTCCGAAAGATCAAGCTCATCACTCCGGGGTAGGGGTGTGAATTTCCGACACGCTCCGAAAACACGACACGAACCTAACACGAAATTTGTAGGTGTGGGTTTTGGCTAAACGGGTTCGGGTCAGTTTCAGGTTGAACCCACGAACCCGTTTAGCTAAACGGGTCAGGTTCGGGTCAACCCGGTCAGGTTGGCGGGTTAACCCGTTTAACCTATTTATATTTTATTTTATTTTTTACGATATGATTTAGTCATAAATTAAATCGTATGTGTATTTTATGCCATAATTATATCTTAAAGAAAGCAATTGTCAAAGATATTAATGTAGTTGTATTATACACATTTTGTGTTTCTTTTAGTAAATTTTAATTTTAATATATTAATTTGCGAAAGAAATTAAAAAATAAAAAAAGGGTTGAACGGTCGTGTTCGGGTTAACCCATGAATATTCGGGTCGTGTTCGGGTATATTTGTATGACACAATTTTCGGGTTCGGGTTCATCTAAAATTTTCGGGTTCGGGTCCGATTGAACTCGTCAACCTACAAACAAGACCCGTTTAGCACCCCTACCCCGGTTGATATGAAAGGCAAGGAATGATAGAATTTTCAAACGATCAATCAAGCACGAAAAAGCTTGTATCGAGAATCAGCACGTGTTCGTCTCGTTCGCTTTCGATACCTTTGGCGCTCTTGCCCCTGACACGGTGCGGATTTTCAAACGGGTTCAGCATGTGGTAAGTAGTAACACCGCCCATGTTAAGGGGCATAATTTTGTGTTTAACAGGGTATGGTTAGCTATTCAGAAGGGGGTAGCGGCACAACTTGTTGCCGTCTACCTGCCATTAGTCTATAATCGTCTTTGTCTACATTATTAAAAACTAATAATAGTAATGAAACCCAATTAAATAAAAATTTTGAACTCGTTTATTTGGCTTAAAAATACAGTAAATCTTTGTATTTTTTACTAAAATGATTGGTATAACTTTGATATCCCCGTGTAATTTGTAACGCTGCCTCTAGCATCTTGCTAGTCGGCTTTCTTTATAATATGCGTGGCCTTTAAAAAAACAAAGAAAAACGGGCACTCTTAAAATGGACTTTTGATGCGTTATGAGGTTTGGGATGTAAAGTATGAAAAAAATGACTTTAGCTTTGTCTAACGTTGTATGACATATTGTTAAAGGAAGTTTACTCGACTTTGGGGACATATTTAATTTTAATTTACGTTGTAAACTTTGAATTACCAAGATTGGACAATGACCACCAAAATTAGGCTTTGGTTAGAAAGAAAAAAATTATATAATGATTTTTTCCATCTAAACATACATCAATGTTTCTTCACAATGAAATATATCATTAAATTCAAACACAAAATCAACTGAGAAAGTTCAAGAACGGTGCTGGTGAATATCGATACCACTGGGTAATCGACAATATGTTGATGGGTAGGAAGCTAGTTTTTTTGCAGAAACGTATGTCAAATAGGAAAAGATACAGTTGATCTTGAGAACTTGGTTTAGCGGTTAATTGGTTTGCCCTCTCTTGTGGATACGCTGGTTCGACTCTCACTTGTGTCATTTTCGATAGACATCTGGGTAAAGGGACGAATCGGGGCGTTAATCCCAAGTTTGAACCTGACCCGGGGGGGGGGGGGGGGGGCTACGAGTTCCATCCGGTTCCCGCTTATCAGGGGGCACGGTCTCATGGCAGTTAAGGAGTCAACCTTAGACATAGCTCCGAGAATGGTGGATTTACACGTGAGATTTTTTGTCATTAAAAAAAATTAATATCGATAAGGGTTATAAATGTCTCTAAGAATTTGTGTTGACGGGCTAATACTAATAGTCATCACCAGTGGAGTTGAAAGATGATATATGTTTTTGGGTTTTTTATACATATTTTCCCCTTCTACGAGGGTTTATTACATATTTCACAAACAAAAATGTCAATTACAAATTTTCCCTTCCTAACACATAAATATTACATATTTCTTCTTTTCATTAAAATTACTCTTATTAATTACTATTTTACCCTTAATAAACTTATTAAATGACTAATAACATAATTTCTCTTTCTACCATCAATTACATATTTCTCTAATTCTTCTATATTTTCAAGAGATTTTTACAAATATTTCCTTCCTAAGACCCTTCCTAGAACGTGACTCTGTCGGTTTTAATTTAAAAAAAAAGGTTTGCATAAATTACAATTCAATTTCATATTTGTGCGATATACAGAATACGATGCCATCATAATGATGTGGTGTTGTTGTTTCGTAAGAGGGAAAATATGTAATTAGTCATTTAGTAAATTCAGTAAGGGTTAAATAGTAATTAATGAGTAAATTTAATATAAAGAGGAAATATGTAATTCATATGGGTTTGAAGGAGAAATATGTACTTGAATTTTTGTTTGGGAAAATAAGTAATAAGCCCTCTTAAGAGGGGGAAATATGTAAAGAAAAATCATATATTTTTTGACAAACTGTTAATGCTTGTTAAGTAATTATATACTAGTGGGAATCCTTCGTGCTACGCGGTGAGAATTCGATTAATATCGATTTCGTGTGTTACGGTACTAGTACTCGCTATAACAAACAAAAGAAAAAAAATCATAAAACATAAATAAAATTGTGACATGCCCAAAAAGATATCAACATATGTTTTACATCAATCAAAATCAATGAAAACGAGTGTCGGTGTCGATTTGTATGGTCGGAATTGGTTCAGTTTGTTACGGCATCAATACGTCACTAGCACTCGTTATAGCTTACAATACCAAAAAAAAACACTCTATTTTGAATACAACTCAGGTTTCAATATTATTCGGTTGGAATCGAGATGAAATTTATACAAGACACCATAAAAATAAATGATCATACCACTATCGAAGTTGTTCGGAAGGTATTGTTTTAGCTTATCACGTTAAAGAACGAAAAATCAATTATATATGACCCGTTCAACTTTTAACAAAACTTTTGTTAAAAAGTAGATAAAAATAATAATGTTGTAACAATATATGTGGACTTAGAATAACGAAAGGGTTAACAGCGTCAACTAAAAAAAGAACTAAATGTGAGATACTTTTGATAACATGTATGTTTGTGTTTCGATACATTTCACAACTTGGTTTCAAAAAAATTTGTATCCAGACGTATATAAAACTAGGCAAGTCGCAATAGCATACAAATACTTATACTACTGAATGTAAACCTTTTTTTATAGTTGACTTTAAGCTCACTTTGACCCTACCAAGGTCAAACAGTTTAGGTGGGAATGATTACGAGTCAGGCAGGGGTATAACGTTTTGTTGTTACAAAGAACATGGTGTAAATAGAAAGGGTAAAATTGTCATTTCGCATGACAACTAACAGAAATATGATGTCATTTAACAGAAAGGTCCAAGATCGATTAAATTGGCCACAAGCTGGGGGTATAACAACAATTTTTTGAAAATAGAGGGTAAGGGTGTCAAGGGGCCCAAACACCAAGGGGTGAAATTACAGATCTTGATTAGTGAGCTATACGAGTCCTATAACCTTTTTTGTAACATCCGTCAAAAAACGGGTTTCCAAAACCCGCTTCGTTTATTAACCGAATAGTCAGTCATAATTTTCGTCGCGTATATATTGTTTATTTTAATTTTAAACGATACATAATTAATAAACATTGTTAGAATTTTAAAACATAATTAATAAATAATAAAAATAAGAGAATAAAAATATAATTGAGGCTGCCGGGTTTCGAACCCGGGTCAGCCGGTCCAACAATCAAACACTTCACCGCTCCGCCACTTGACTTCTTGGTTAGAATACTGAAACAAATGATATTTAAATGGAAACTCGAAATCAAAATCCGGACTTCAGCGCGGCAGAACTCGCAATCACCGGAAAATCCGGCAATCCGCGAGTTCAGCCATTATTCCTTTTGACTATAACGCTATAACCGTCGACGACATCAGTTATAACCGATGTCTAGCCCCAATTGCAGTCGTAACCGCCGATTTAACCGAAATCAAACCTCACCATAGCAGCCTATAAATACAAGGCTAAATTCCTCAATCCAACTTGCTCTTTACTCTCAAACTCACTCTGAAAAACCTCGCTGCAAGTCGCCGGAAATTTTCTGCAAGTCGCCGGAATTCTCTGCAAGTCGCCGAAAACCGAACCCATTTCACCTCTTCTGCCTTACTCTAAAATAAGACTTCTAGAGCTCAGACAGAAAGCACCACACTCACCTCAAACTTCTGATAAAGCCTCTGTCGCAAGATAAACTTCGCCGGAGTTAACCTCAGCCGCCGGAACTTCATCGGAGATCACAACTGTTCGGTACAGCACCTTTAATTCTTTCTGTTTAAATTATTTCGTTAACAGTACTGATCAATCAACCAAATCAATAAGAATGATTGATTAAACAGTCGGGTTGATTCCCGGGTTTCATAAAAACGAAGAAGATGAACAGCGAGTAGTTTATAAGTATAATTAAAAATGGGATTTGTATCGGGTTAGACTCACAGTCCAGTGGTGGACTGTGTGCATTTGAAACATAAAGATACCGAGTTCGAGTCTGTACATGCTTTCCGGTTCGCCAATTATACACAACTTTTTTTAAAACCAGTTAACGAAATAATCTAGTAAATATATAAATTTAATAAAAATCTTATATCCTTCGGGTTAGTCACACAGCCCAATTGGTCGGGCTGTGTGCAACACGAAGCCAAGGTCTCGAGTTCGAATTCGGTTAGTTACACCGCCCCTGAAATTTTCCAAACCTTTTTAAATTAAATAAAAATATGTTAGCTCTAGTATGTGTATATGTATAATTAAATTTCCATATATTTCGGGTTAGACACGTAGCTCAGTTGGTAGAGCTGCGTGCACGCGTACGGGAGGTCACGAGTTCGAACTTCACTCAGCGCATACAAACACACGGTCCGACCGGTCAACGGTCAACGGTCAAAAAGTCAAAAAAATTTATTTTCTTTTTATTTATTTATTTAATTTAAAAATCAATTAAAAATACTTAAAAATAATATTTTTAAAGTTAGGAAATGGCCTTAAACTCACAAAAATAAATCTAAAAATCCTATTAAGTTTGTTAATTAAAAGTATTAGTCTCAAATAAAATCCACTTATTTACCGAACCATTTCGTTATTATTTTAGGTTAGTTTTTCCTCGTCGATCAAATCCTAAAATTCGTGCGCATCCAACGTCATCAAAGAAGCGCACCCACTGTGAGTGAATTCTTACAAATTCCCCTTTTTATTCATGTTTTGGGGTGTCATGTGTCGCTATAATTATTACATTTATTCAAACTTGTGCTATTACCATTATATGACCTAAACTTATGATGTAAATATTGTTTGTTGTAATACGTGTTTACATTTTGTCAAGTTGCGTGCAAAACATTCATTAGGCCCATCAGTTCCTCGTGGGAGACGAGTTGAACAACGCGTGCCTCATTCGATCGGCTCCGTTTGATTAAGCCTTGATCTCATTGTTCATTCATTTGGTGTGTGTGCTTGTGCATTTATTGATATTATGTGTTTTGTGATTAAGTTTACATTTACTTTTATTCATATTTGGTTATGCACGATTTTATTCCAATAACCAATATAACTAATCCTTTCAAATATTTAAATAAGATTCACTCGCCAACTTTTGTGGACCCAGAACCCTATTTTACACATGATACAGGTGATCCAGTTGAGAAAAGAAACACATAGGATGGCCTAGAAGAATAAACAAGTTAATTGCCTCGGAATAAATGTTTAGTTTTGTTTTCCTTTGTAATTGTACTCTAGTTTGTAATTTGAATGAAAATGTATTTGAGCATGATGTATTTGTATGTTTATTGTAACTTCTTCTTTAAAGAGAAATAATAAATATGAAACTTTATAGTAAATGTCATGAGCTTTGATGAAAACCCAATCATGCCCCGATCACCATTTCCGCTGCGGGTCGGGGTGTGACAGATTGGTATCAGAGCTTTTGACTATAGGGATATAGGATAGGTTATTAAACCCTTAGAGCCTATACTATAGTTGATTAGATTTTAATTGTTTATGTGGTTACATGCAAACTCATGATGTTTATTTGTTTCGTATTTATTACACACACAAATGCATCCAAACACTTCCAAATCATTTTGTGTGATACTTAATGAGTTATACTTATTGTCAAAACTTAACATGCTTACATATACATTCATCACGCATATTTTAATATTCACATATTCAAATCATTCTCATATTCCTTTATTCAATATTTTGTCGCATTTTTCGTTTTTCAATCTCACCCAAGTGAGTTCTACGACGGGCATGTAGTAACTGTAAGGGTACAAGTACCGGTAGTCGGAACGTCCTGTCTAGGTTGGCATTCGTATAAATCCAATATAATAGACCAGTTTGCCTACCTGGGGACTAACGATGAGAGTACGAAGGACCTATTAGGCCAAAGCATGCCACACCAAACGTCGTTCGAACTAACCCCACTTTGAGGTGTCACCGTGTCCACACCTGGATGCACTCCGAATATCATACGTTACATACATATTTCTCGATTTTCTCCGGGTTTTAGTGTACGTGACCAGGCTAACACATGCGAACCATATGAAAGACCCGGTAATCATGGGGGCCCGCATGATTACGAAGGTGAAGTATGGCGGCATGCAAGGCCCAATTACGAGCAAAGCCCAAGACATCCTATGGATGTAGTAAATTTATTATTCTTCATTTATTTTATGAATGTTCATTCCTAAATACGACACATGACCCCTAAAACGTCCAACTCATACTCTTGATACGTATTTCTTGTAGATGTCTTCTAGCCTCTCTCGTAGGAAAATGAAATCAGGAAAATCCCGCGAGCGCATGGCTGCCCAAATCGCTCAACAAATGGCGGCCGTAATACCTAACATCATAATTCAAGTACAACAGGCCCTTACCGCTAATCCCGTCAACCCAATCCATCAAGAAGATTAAAACATTGTCAATCCTTCCCCAAAAGCCACTAAATGCACCTACAAACATTTCAAATCCTGCGATCCTCCAAAATACGAAGGGACTGAAGGTGTCACCGCTCTCCTCCATTGGTTTGAGGAGATGGAAAACACTTTTCCAATTGCGACTGCCCCGATGATCGCAAGGTGCGATATGCTACCGGTCGTTTGTTTGGAGTAGCACTTACATGGTGGAATACAGAGAAGGCCAAGCGAGGTGTTGAAGATGCTATGACTTTGACTTGGGAAGAGTTGAAGGAAATCATGACAAGACAGTTTTGTCCAAGAAGCGAAATCAAGAAATTGGAAGATGAGTTCTATTCTTTGAAACAGAAAGAGGGCGACCACACCACATACAACAAGAGATTCCTTGAGTTAAATTAGATGGTCCCCGACTTGTTCACTCCCCTCTACCGTTTGATCGAGCACCACATTCAAGGTCTTCCTTCAAAAATTCAAGACCCTGTAATAAGTACCACACTTGCAACTTTGGAAGCAGCAATGGAGTTAGCTACAGAGCTCACCGAAAACCGCATACGGAATAAAGACTTTAAGGAGGAGGAGAAGAAGGATAAAGCATCAACCGAAACCTCAAACTCCACCCAAACCGAATCCTCTCCTCAACCCACTTCTAAGAGAAAACGAGATGGGCAAATTTTCGCTGTCACTCAACACAATCAACCAGCTTCACAAGTCGTACCCCTCCAAGCTATCCCAATCACTCAAGTAGCACCCAACTCAACTTACCCAAATAAGAAACCTTACCTTGGACCTCACCCTCAATGCAGCACCTGTTTTTATCACCATCCATCTACCTTACCTTGCCGACTATGTGCAAATTGTGGGCGTTATGGTCATTTGAGCAAGACTTGTCGCGCCTCTCAAAACCAAGTTTCACCCCCTACTCAAAACATGATCCAAACATATCAACAACCCCAATACCCCATGTTTCCATATGTTCGAGCTTGTTTTAATTGTGGCGACCCTACCCACTTTAGAAACACGTGCCCTCGATTGGTTAACATCATAAACGCCCAAGCTCAAGCAAACCCAGTTAACCAATCAAATCAAGAAAACCTAACCACTAGGCCACCAGCAAGAGGAAGAGCTTACAACATCAACGCCAATCCTGTTGAAGATAATAACGGCCCAAATGAACCACCCAACTAGTTTTCTTCACCAAAAATCAAGATTCAACTCCAACCGCTTAGTTTTTTTTATGTTTTCTTTATGTTATCTCAATCTTCACGTATCTCAATTATAAATTGGAAATTTATCCAAGAATCTTAATGCGAATTACTATTTCAGTTTTGTTTTATACTCATTGATTTAACATTCATATCATCATACATCTCGACGTATCTCAATCTCATCATTCAAAGAAGTTGGGTTGTGTCTCACTTCTACATAGACTAACCTCTTCATCATAACAAACGAGAGAGGTACTGTCATCATTCAAACATGTATACTTTCAGAATTAAGACTCAAGCTTTGGTTGTTGTGTTTACTAATAAAGCCAATGAAAATTTGACAAGAATATGGTGGATACGCCGCTGGTACTTCCTATATATAAGTATTCTTGCCAAAGGATCAGAGACATTGTCAGGCGGTTATGAGAGGTTCCATGTAGGTTTTAGTGGTAGAAGTTTTGTTTTAGTATATAACCTTATCTTTCCAAACGTATCGATTCTCTCAAAACTCTTGTGCATGAGATCATACCTAGTCAATCAACTCTGTTTATCAATATTCCTTATCTTAGGCATTAAAAAGCGATTCCTGTAGCAGGGTATTCAACCCTTACTGAGAACGTTACCGCCTCAAATAAAATTTAAACTCTCACCCCCTTCTAATTATGAAATTGTCAAAACCACCCTCCCTACAAGTCAAATATACCACTATTACTGTCACACCCCGACCCGCAGCGGAAAAGGTGACCGGGGCATGATTGGGTTATCATCAAAGCTCATGACATTTATTATAACGTTTCATATTCATTAATACAATTTAATGGGAAATTACAATCAATATTACATCATGCCCTAAATATCAATCTAGGCTTCATTGTTTTCTTCTAAGGCATTTCCTATGTTTTCCTTGCTTCATCCTGTTCACCTGTATCATGTGTAAAAGGGTTTTTGGATCAACAAAAAGTTGGCGAGTGAATCCTATGGAAAACATTTGAAAAAGTTTATTTAATTGATTATGAAATAAAGTGCACAACCACACATGAGTAAAAATAGATGTAAACTTATTCATAAGTCAATTTAATATTAAACAATACACACATGAACAATAATGGATCGTTTAGAGGCACGCGTTGCTCAACTCGTCTCTCACGAGGAACTGATGGGCCTAATGAATGAATTGCATAACCATGATAATATGAAAGACATAACTACCAACAATATAAACTCAATAATACACACATGAACAATAATGGATTGGTTTTGAGGCACGCGTTGCTCAACTCGTCCCCCCACGAGGAACTGATGGGCTTAATGAATGAATTTCATATGAGTTGACAAAATGAAATACATAATCACAACAATATAACAATCTAAGTTTAGATCATGATATGGTATGGCACAAGTTTAAATAAACGAGTTAATTATTTTGTGACACATGACACACCCCAAAACGTGTAATTAAAAAGGGGGAGTTGTAAGATTCACTCACCATGGGTGCGTTCGGTTGATGATGTTGAATGCACGCGAAGTGGTTTTAACCACGAGTGAAATTAACCTAGATAAATAGCATTATGGTTCGGTAAGTAAACGGATTTTATTAATCCATTTTAGTAGGATTGTTGGGTGTATTTTGTGAGTTTAAGGCTATTTTCTAACCTTAAAAATGTTATTTTTAAGTATTTTTAATTGATTTTTAATTAAAATAAATAAATAAAAATAATAAAAAAATTGACTTTTTTTGACCGTTGACCGTTGACCTTGACTGTTTGACCGGTTCGTATGCGTGTATATGTGCGCTGAGTGAGGCTCGAACCCGAGACCTCCCGTACGCGTGCACGCAGCTCTACCAACTGAGCTACGTGTCTAACCCGAAATATTTCTGTTTTTAATTATATTTATATACTAATTAGATTAAACAGAAAATCCTTTATTTCTTAAAAACGATTTTAATCCGTGACTCGGTGCGCTCCACAGGTCTCGAACCCGGGACCTGTGGGTTGAGTTAACACACAGTCCACCGCTGGACTGTGTGTTTAACTTGTTATATAAACCGATTTTTATTATACTTATATACAAACTAAACATTTCCATTTCTGTCTTATTTTAAAAAGTTTAATAATTGTCCGGATCGGTGCAGTAGAGTGGACTCGAACTCGTGTCCTGTGATTAAACATACACACAGTCCACCACTGGACTGTGTGTCTAACTTGGTTATTATTCCGGTTATTAATAAACTTAACATGTAACAGTGGTGACTCCGGTTCGGTTAACAAAAAAAGGCATTTTTATTAAGACAGCATGCGTGGGACAAGATTCGAACTCGAGACGTTTACGTGTTTAATGTGCACACAGTCCACCGCTGGACTGTGTGTCTAACCCGAGTTATATCTTGATTTATAATACACTTATATGTTACCGGAACTTCGTCTTCTTCGTCAGTCTTAACCAGAAACGATGACTGACTGGTTCGAAGTTTTAATCAGGTTTCTTTAGCGTTTTATGATTAATTATAGGTGAGATAAATGAAAAGAATGAAAGACTACGCGTTAGATATACCGAAATTGGACTCCTCCGTTTTCTCCGGCGGAACTCCGATGTCAGCAGACTATTCCGGCGACTTGTGTCTTGCGGCAGAGAGTCTTCAACGAGCTTGAGATGAATGTGGGTGGCTTCGGTATGAGTTCTGAGTGTTCAGTGTTTAGAGCAAGGCACAGAAGTGAAAAACCCGGTTTTCCGGCGATTTGCTGGAGATTTCCGGCGAGTGAGTTTTCGCCGAGAAAGGGTGCGGTTTTGAGCGAAAAAGCTTGCAGAGGTTCGAGGGGGTATTTATAGGGCAGTTCATCGACGAATTTGGTCCAATTTCCGACTTGATTCAAAGTCATTACGTTTTCCGGCGGTTATAGCTTGTGTCGCGGGTTCAGGCGTCGGTTATAACCGATGTAGGTTTAAACGTTTACGTTATAACTGAAGAAGTCGTAAATTATTAGCGAATTAGTCGGGATTTCCGACGACTGAAATTTGGGCGCCGGTTTTTGAATTTGGTATACATGTTATGAATTAATTGATTCTAATAATTAACAAGAAACACTAGTGGCGCAGTGGTTTAAGGGTTGAGTGTTAAGTCTGTTGTTGACCGGCTGACTGACCCGGGTTCGAAACCCGGCAGTGCCAAATTATTTTTATTTTCTTATTTTTGACAGTTTTTCAAAAACAAACTTATTCCAATATAAAAATTAATTATGTATCGTTTAAAATTAATTTGGGCATTAAATACGCCACGAAATTTTAAACTGAGTGTTCGGTTGATAAACGGAGCGGGTTTGGTAAAATCCGTTTTTGACGAATGTTACAATTACTTAAATTTCGGGACGAAATTTCTAAAAGTAGGGGATACTGTAACATCCGTCAAAAAACGGGTTTCCAAAACCCGCTTCGTTTATTAACCGAATAGTCAGTCATAATTTTCGTCGCGTATATATTGTTTATTTTAATTTTAAACGATACATAATTAATAAACATTGTTAGAATTTTAAAAACATAATTAATAAATAATAAAAATAAGAGAATAAAAAAATAATTGAGGCTGCCGGGTTTCGAACCCGGGTCAGCCGGTCCAACAATCAAACACTTCACCGCTCCGCCACTTGACTTCTTGGTTAGAATACTGAAACAAATGATATTTAAATGGAAACTCGAAATCAAAATCCGGACTTCAGCGCGGCAGAACTCGTAATCACCGGAAAATCCGGCAATCCGCGAGTTCAGCCATTATTCCTTTTGACTATAACGCTATAACCGTCGACGACATCGGTTATAACCGATGTCTAGCCCCAATTCCAGTCGTAACCGCCGATTTAACCGAAATCAAACCTCACCATAGCAGCCTATAAATACAAGGCTAAATTCCTCAATCCAACTTGCTCTTTACTCTCAAACTCACTCTGAAAAACCTCGCTGCAAGTCGCCGGAAATTTTCTGCAACTCGCTGGAATTCTATGCAAGTCGCCGGAAAACCGAACCCATTTCACCTCTTCTGCCTTATTCTAAAATAAGACTTCTAGAGCTCAGACAGAAAGTACCACACTCACCTCAAACTTCTGATAAAGCCTCTGTCGCAAGATAAACTTCGCCGGAGTTAACCTCAGCCGCCGGAACTTCATCGGAGATCACAACTGTTCGGTACAGCACCTTTAATTTTTTCTGTTTAAATTATTTCGTTAACAGTACTGATCAATCAACCAAATCAATAAGAATGATTGATTAAACAGTCGGGTTGATTCCCGGGTTTCATAAAAACGAAGAAGATGAACAGCGAGTAGTTTATAAGTATAATTAAAAATGGGATTTGTATCGGGTTAGACTCACAGTCCAGTGGTGGACTGTGTGCATTTGAAACATAAAGATACCGAGTTCGAGTCTGTACATGCTTTCCGGTTCGCCAATTATACACAACTTTTTTTAAAACCAGTTAACGAAATAATCTAGTAAATATATAAATTTAATAAAAATCTTATATCCTTCGGGTTAGTCACACAGCCCAATTGGTCGGGCTGTGTGCAACACGAAGCCAAGGTCTCGAGTTCGAATTCGGTTAGTTACACCGCCCCTGAAATTTTCCAAACCTTTTTAAATTAAATAAAAATATGTTAGCTCTAGTATGTGTATATGTATAATTAAATTTCAATATATTTCGGGTTAGACACGTAGCTCAGTTGGTAGAGCTGCGTGCACGCGTACGGGAGGTCACGAGTTCGAACTTCACTCAGCGCATACAAATCCACGGTCCGACCGGTCAACGGTCAACGGTCAACGGTCAAAAAGTCAAAAAATTTTATTTTCTTTTTATTTATTTATTTAATTTAAAAATCAATTAAAAATACTTAAAAATAATATTTTTAAAGTTAGGAAATGGCCTTAAACTCACAAAAATAAATCTAAAAATCCTATTAAGTTTGTTAGTTAAAAGTATTAGTCTCAAATAAAATCCACTTATTTACCGAACCATTTCGTTATTATTTTAGGTTAGTTTTTCCTCGTCGATCAAATCCTAAAATTCGTGCGCATCCAACGTCATCAAAGAAGCGCACCCACTGTGAGTGAATTCTTACAAATTCCCCTTTTTATTCATGTTTTGGAGTGTATCATGTGTCGCTATAATTATTACATTTATTCAAACTTGTGCTATTACCATTATATGACCTAAACTTATGATGTAAATATTGTTTGTTGTAATACGTGTTTACATTTTGTCAAGTTGCGTGCAAAACATTCATTAGGCCCATCAGTTCCTCGTGGGAGACGAGTTGAACAACGCGTGCCTCATTCGATCGGCTCCGTTTGATTAAGCCTTGATCTCATTGTTCATTCATTTGGTGTGTGTGCTTGTGCATTTATTGATATTATGTGTTTTGTGATTAAGTTTACATTTACTTTTATTCATATTTGGTTATGCACGATTTTATTCCAATAACCAATATAACTAATCCTTTCAAATATTTAAATAAGATTCACTCGCCAACTTTTGTTGACCCAAAACCCTATTTTACACATGATACAGGTGATCCAGTTGAGAAAAGAAACACATAGGATGGCCTAGAAGAATAAACAAGTTAATTGCCTCGGAATAAATGTTTAGTTTTGTTTTCCTTTGTAATTGTACTCTAGTTTGTAATTTGAATGAAAATGTATTTGAGCATGATTATTTGTATGTTTATTGTAACTTCTTCTTTAAAGAGAAATAATAAATATGAAACATTATAGTAAATGTCATGAGCTTTGATGAAAACCCAATCATGCCCCGATCACCATTTCCGCTACGGGTCGGGGTGTGACATTTTCAATTTCCAATAAAAACTGATGTGTCAGATCTTGTATAATGAGCTATACGGGACATATAGCTTTCTATACTACCCGGATCGTACTGAATGTTTTTTTTTACAATTTTTTTATACAATCATCTATAGTTTTAACAAAGTTTTCTAAAAAACATTTATATTTTTAAACTAAAAATATTCTTAAAAATTTATTGTGTAGTATAAATACGTATATGCCTCTTATACACCTATAAGTATAGTATAGGTTTGGTACATGTATCATATAAGATAGTATAGTATACTATATTATAGGTGAAGTATATGTCCTGTATAGGCCTATAGGTGCAGGATAGGTCCCACATATGCTTATAGTTGTAATATAGGTATAGTGTAGTACATGTATAACATAGTATAGCATAAGTTATGTATATACCTCATATAGACCTATAGGTGTAGTATTGATCCCGTATAGGCCTATATAGTATAGGTATAATATAGTATACTATAGTAATGTAGTATAGGTATAGTATAGTATAATATAGTATACTACAGTTCAATACAAACTAGTATCTAGGACCCGCGATTTGCAGCGGGGTCGTCAAACCTAACAAAAAGAAAACGTAATAATAATGAATCACGCACACACGTTACGGCATATTAACTCGCAAAAATTTAGACCGAAGAAGACAAAAATAGAAAAGAATAACTAATTCGACTTAGAATCCATAAGTTTTGTCGGAGCCGTTAAATCATAAAAATAGATGTAAAACATTTAACCACACGCGCGCGTTGCAGAGTTTTTACTCGCAAAATTTAGAATGAATCATAAAGTGACAAAATTATAAAATATGTAAAGTACATGGACCAAAATTGAAAGTGGAAAACTGTTAGGGTTAATAGAAAATAATTGTGACAAATATGTAAAAGATGAAAACAAAGTATAAAAGATGAAAAAATGAATAGTATTTTTGTGAGGGGAGAATTTTTTGTAAATTAATATATAGTTAAAGTTAACTAATTGACATATAATTATAGAATATGATACCACACGTGTCACACCCCGACCCGCAGCGGATAAGGTGATCGGGGCATGATTGGGTTATCATCAAAGCTCATGACATTTATTAAATGTTTCATATTCATTAATACAAATTAAATGAAAGTTTACAATGATTGCTACAACATGATCTAACTAACAATCTAATTCCTTTGTTCTCTTCTAAGGCATATCCTATGCTATCCTTGCTTCAACCTGTTCACCTGTATCATGTGTAAAAAGGTTTTTGGATCAACATAATGTTGGCGAGTGAATCCTATGGAAAACATTTGAACAATTTATTTAAATTGATTATGAAATATGTGCACAACCAAACATGAATAAAATTAGATGTAACTTGATCAACAATCATAAGATGTTAAATGAAACACTCATGAATAATAATGGAAACAATTAAAGGCACGCGATGCTCAACTCGTCTCTCACGAGGAACTGAGGGGCCTGATGAATGAATTGCATAATCATGATAATATGAATAACACAACTACAAACAATATAAACTCAATGAAAACACACATGAACAATAATAAATTTGAATTGAAGCACGCGATGTTCTACTCGTTTCCCACGAGGAACTGATGGGCTTAATGTATGAGTTTCATGTAATTTGACAAACGGAATATAAATAAATCACAACAATAAATCAATCTAAGTTTAAGTCATGATGTGGTATGGCACAAGTTTAAATAAATAAATTAATTAATTCATAACACATGACACACCCCAAAACGTGTAATTTAAAAGGGGGAATTGTAAGATTCACTCACAGTGGGTGCGTTCGGTTGATGATGATGAATGCACGCGAAGTGGTTTTAACCACGAGTGAGATTTAACCTAGATAAATCGCATTATGGTTTGGTGAGTAAACGGATTTTATTAAACTATTTTAGTATTATTGTTGGGTGTATTTTTGTGAGTTTGAAGCTATTTTCTAATCTTAAAAATGTTATTTTTAAGTATTTATAATTGATTTTTAATTAAAATAATTAAATAAAAATAATAAAAATATTTATTTTTTTCTGCTACAGTTGACCTTGACTTGTTGACTTTGACTGGTCGTTGACCGGTTTGCGGAATATTGTTGTGCGCTCGGTGAGGCTCGAACCCGAGACCTCCCGTACGCGTGCACGCAGCTCTACCAACTGAGCTACGTGTCTAACCCGTTATATATCCGATTTTAATTTCATATATACATTAATTAGAATTAATAGAAAATCATTTATTTTAAAAACAGTTTAAGGCGAACCGGTCATGCACACCACAGGTCTCGAACTCGGGACCTGTGGTTTAATCTAACACACAGTCCACCGCTGGACTGTGTGTTCAACATGTTATATAACTTGATTTTTATTATACTTAAAGACAATTTAAATATTTCCTTTTCTGCCTTATTTAAAAAGAAGAGTTAATTGTCCGAGTCGGTGCTGAGGACCGGACTCGAACTCGTGACCTGTGATATAAACAAACACACAGTCCACCGCTGGACTGTGTGTCTAACTTGGTTATTATTCCGGTTATTAATATACTTAACATATAACGGTATCGACTCCGGTTCAGTTAAACAAAAACTTGATTTTTATTAAGGCAACGTGTGTGAACCGGGATTCGAACTTGAGACGTTAGCGTTTTATGTGCACACAGTCCACCGCTGGACTGTGTGTCTAACCCGATTAATTTCTTGATTTATATTATACTTATATGTTAACGAAAGTGCGTCGTCTTCTTCGTCAATGTTGAACCAGAAATCGGGTCTGACTGGTTCGAGCTTTTGTTCTAGTTTCATTAGTGTTTTAGGTTGATTACTGGTAAGATAGAAGTAAAAAGAAAGGAAAATAAGCGTGAGGTATACCGACTCGTTTTCCTCTGTTTTCCGGCAGAACTCCGGCGACAGAAAACTACTCCGGCGTCAGGTGTCTTGCAGCAGCAAGTCTCCGAAAAGTTTGGAAAAGGTAAGGGTATCTCCGGTATAAGCTTCAGAGGTTCAGAAAAGCTCGGCAATGGGGAAACCGGTTTTCCGGCGACGAACAGGTTTATTCCGGCGAGAGAAATTACGCCGTGAAAAGATGTGATTTTTAGCGAAAAAGTTTGCAGGCGATTGTGGTTGAATTTATAGGGAAATAATCGAAATGTATTTGGTCTGATTTCGGACTATGTTCGATATTTAAATTTTTCCGGCGGTTTTGATTTTGGTCGCGGACTTCAAACATCGGTTATAACCGATATGTGATTAAAGGTTTACGTTATAACGTAAATTGGTGTTAAGACTCGCGAATAATCCGGGATTCCGACGACTGAACCGTTTGGGCGCCGGTTTTGAATTTGTAAAGTCACTATATCAATTAAATGATTCTGTTATTCATCAAACATAACAAGCGGCGCAGTGGTTTGTGTGTGAGAGTTAAGTCACTAGGTGACTCGGTACAGACCCGGGTTCGAAACCCGGCTGTAACAATTCATTTTTATTTTTCGATTTTCAACAGTTTTTCAAAAACTAAATATATATCCCCGTATAATAATTGATTACGGATCGTTTAAAAATATTTTGGGCACTTAATTCGCAACGAAAATTTTGACTGACTGTTCGGTTGCTAAACGGAGCGGGTTTGGTAAATCCGTTTTTTGACGGATGTTACAGTATCCCCTGCTTTTTAGAAATTTCGTCCCGAAATTTAAATAATGATATATTTTGACTATAAGAATGATGATGTTTTGTTTGACAGTTGTATGCTTAGCAAAAATGAGGGCTTAAGTTTTTTGTTCGAGGCGGTAACGTTCCTTGGAAAGGTTAAGTACCTTATTTAGGAATCGCTTTTTGTTGCCTACTGTATGGATATTGATAAACAGGAATGATTCTCTAAAAATGATATCATGCATAAGAGTTTAGATACGTTTGGGAAAAATATGGTTATATCCTAAGGCAAAACTTCTAACACTACAATCTACATGGAACATAAATAAAAACACAACAACTGATATCCAAACATGAATGAACACATCAGCAAATATTTGAACATGAATAAACATAACAGCAATTATTCGAACATGAATGAATACATCAGCAAATATTTGAACATGAATAAACACAACAGCAAATATTTGAACATGAATAAACACATCAGCAAATATTTGAACATGTATAAACATAACAGCAAATATTTGAATCCACATTCTGATAGCATATATGTTTGAATGATGGAAGTTTCTCTCTCGTTTATTATGAGGAAGAGGTTAGTTTATGTAGAAAATGGGACACAATCCAATCTCTTTAAATAACATGATGATATAAATGTAACACAAATTCCAACCAAGGCAATACTAAATCCTACATGGAACTCCTCATAACCGCCTGATAATACCTCTGATCCTTTGGCAAGAATACTTATATATAGGAAGTACCAGCGGCGTATCCACCATATTCTTGCCAAATTTTCATTAGTTTTAACAGTGAATTATGATTAGTCCTATAACTCTACAATCAATATAACAAACATAAATTACTGAAATGAAATATATCTGTGCGATCAAGGCTCAATCGAACGGAGCCGATCGTATTGCATGTACTGAAAATAAAATGGATGTGAGCTCAAGGCTCAATCAAACGGAGCCGAACGTATTGAATGTACTGAAATTGAAATTGTGTGCTCAAGGCTCAATCAAACGGAGCCGAACATATTGCATGTACTGAATATGAATAACTTAACCACACAAACAGCCTATGCATGGAACCTCTCATAACCGCCTGATAATGCCTCCGATTATTTGACAAGAATACTTATATATAGGAAGTACCATCGGCGTATCCACCATATCCTTGTCAAATTTTCGTTGACTTTATCCGAAAGTTATGGTTAGTTCGATGCGACTCTACTACAAACACCACAACCACAAGATACTGATAATGAAATTGTATGTGCGCTCAAGGCTCAATCAAACGGAGCCGAACGTATTGCATGAACTTGAAATGTAAATTGAACTGTGCACTCAAGGCTCAATCAAACGGAGCCGAGCGTATTGCATGAACTTGAAATGTAAATTGAACTGTGCACTCAAGGCTCAATCAAACGGAGCCGAGCGTATTGCATGAACTTGAAATGTAAATTGAACTGTGCACTCAAGGCTCAATCAAACGGAGCCGAGCGTATTGCATGTATTGAAATGTAATATTACGTAACCGATCAAGGCTCAACAAACGGAGCCGATCGTGCGGGCACGCCCTGATCAACCCATAATAAAATGGGGATCAAACTCAACCTCGATGGATGGGGAGCTACGGCCTCAGCAAAAGTATATAATGAAAACAATGTATAATATATAATATACCATAATTTCTCTAACAGTCTACACATGTGATAAAGAAAGACTAAACAATAGGAGTTGAATCTGGATCTT
Organism: Scalesia atractyloides; assembly: GCA_947069175.1. Classification (NCBI taxonomy): domain Eukaryota; kingdom Viridiplantae; phylum Streptophyta; class Magnoliopsida; order Asterales; family Asteraceae; genus Scalesia; species Scalesia atractyloides. Next base: position 81,612,676 of record CAMTDV010000001.1, on the reverse strand, counting down.
CGGCGAAAAGGACTAGCTGAGTATCTTCATCAGGGCCGTCATTATCTTCGACAGGGTTGGCGTTGATATTGAAGACTCTTCCTCTTGCTGGCGGCATAGTGGTTGGGTTTTCTTGGTTTACTTGGTTAACTGGGTTTGATTGGGCTTGAGTGTTGATAATGTTAACCAATTGAGGGCATGTGTTTCCAAGGTGGGTAGGGTCGCCACAATTGAAGCAGGCTCGAGCATATGGGAACATGGGGTGTTGGGGTTGATGATAAGTTTGGGCCATGTTTTGTGTAGGGGAAAAGGTTTGGTCTTGAAAGGTGCGACAAACGTTGCTCAAATGACCATAACGTCCACAAGTTGTACATAGCCGGCAAGGTAAAGTAAGGGGATGATGATAAAAACAGTGGTTGCATTGAGGGTGAGGTCCAAGATATGGCTTCTTATTTGGGTAAGCTGAGTTGGGTGCCACTTGGGTGATTGGGATAGCTCGGATGGGTATAGCGTGAAAAACTGGTTGATTTCGTTGGGTCGCAGCGAAAAGTCGCCTGACTCTTCTTCTCTTAGGTTTGGGTTGAGAAGGGGATTCGGGTTGAGAAGGGGATTCGGGTTGAGAAGGGGATTCGGGTTGAGAAGGGGATTCGGGTTGTAGAAGGGGATTCGGGTTGAGAAGGGGATTCGGTTTGAGTGGAGTCGGAGGTTTCAGTCGATTCTTTATCCTTCTTCTTCTCCTCCTCGAAGTCTTTGTTTCGGATTCGGTTCTCGGTGAGCTCTATTGCTAGCTCCATTGCTGCTTCCAAAGTTGCAGGCTTGGTACTTATCACAGGGTCTTGAATCTTTGACGGAAGACCACGAATGTAGTGCTCGATCAAACGGTAGAGGGGAGTAAACATGTTGGGAACCATTTGATGTAATTCGAGGAACCTTTTGTTGTAGGTGGTGTGGTCTCCTTCCACTTGCTTCAATGAGTAAAATTCATCTTCTAGCTTCTTGATTTCGCTCCTTGGACAAAATCGTCTGGTCATGATTTCCTTCAATTCGTTCCAAGTTAAGGACATAGCATCTTCCACACCTCGTTTGGCCTTCTCTGTGTTCCACCAAGTAAGTGCTATCCCATATAGTCGACCGGTAGCATAACGCACTTTGCGATCATCAGGGCAATCGCAATTTAGAAAAGTATTCTCCATTTCTTCAAACCAATGGAGGAGTGCGGTGACACCCTCAGTCCCTTTATATTTCGGAGGGTCGCATGATTTGAAATGCTTGTAGGTGCATTTAGTGGTATTTGGGGAAGAGTTGAAAATGTTTTGGTTTGCTTGATTGACAGGATTATGGGTAAGTGCTTGTTGAACTTGGATTACAATGTTGGGTATTACGGCAGCCATTTGTTGAGCGATTAAGGCAGCCATGCGTTCGCGGGCTCTTCTTGCTCTCGTCTTCTTACGGGCGAGGTTAGAAGACATCTACAATGAATACATGACAAGGGTATGAGTTGAATGCTTTTGAGATCATGGGTCGCATAAGGGATGAACATTCATAAAATAATTATACAAAAATACTACATCCATAGGATGTCTTTGGCTTTGCTCGCTGTTAGGCCCGTCATGCCGCCATACTTTACCTTATGTAATCATGTGGGCCCCCATGAATACCGGTTTTTCATATGGTTCGCACGGTTTCTGCCTGGTTGCGTACACAAAACCCGGTGAAAATCGAGAAATATGTATACAACGTGTGATGTTCGGAATGTGTCCAGGTGTAGACACGGTGACACCTCAAAGTAGGGTTAGTTCGAACGACGTTTGGTGTGGCATGCTTTGGCCTAATAGGTCCTTCGTACTCTCATCGTTGGTCCCCAGGTAGGCAAACTGGTCCGTTATATTGGATTTATACGAATGCCAGCCTAGACAGGACGTTCCGACTACCGGTACTTGTACCCTTCCAGTTACTACATGCCCGTCGCAGAACTTACTTTGATGAGAATTGAAAATTGCATAAAATCTTTGGATAATGAGAATATGAAAATAAATTGAATACATGAACATCGATATATGTATAATGAATATGTATATATGTATAATGAACATGTATATGAGCATGTATGTTTGACTGAAATGTAAACAAATATGAAACAAATAAATATCACAAGTTTGTATGTAACCACCTAATCAATTTAAAATTTAGGCAGACTATAGTATAGGCTCTAAGGGTCTAATAACCTATCCTATATCCCTATAGTCATGGCTCTGATACCAATCTGTCACACCCCGACCCGCAGCGGATAAGGTGATCGGGGCATGATTGGGTTATCATCAAAGCTCATGACATTTATTAAATGTTTCATATTCATTAATACAAATTAAATGAAAGTTTACAATGATTGCTACAACATGATCTAACTAACAATCTAATTCCTTTGTTCTCTTCTAAGGCATATCCTATGCTATCCTTGCTTCAACCTGTTCACCTGTATCATGTGTAAAAAGGTTTTTGGATCAACATAATGTTGGCGAGTGAATCCTATGGAAAACATTTGAACAATTTATTTAAATTGATTATGAAATATGTGCACAACCAAACATGAATAAAATTAGATGTAACTTGATCAACAATCATAAGATGTTAAATGAAACACTCATGAATAATAATGGAAACAATTAAAGGCACGCGATGCTCAACTCGTCTCTCACGAGGAACTGAGGGGCCTGATGAATGAATTGCATAATCATGATAATATGAATAACACAACTACAAACAATATAAACTCAATGAAAACACACATGAACAATAATAAATTTGAATTGAAGCACGCGATGTTCTACTCGTTTCCCACGAGGAACTGATGGGCTTAATGTATGAGTTTCATGTAATTTGACAAACGGAATATAAATAAATCACAACAATAAATCAATCTAAGTTTAAGTCATGATGTGGTATGGCACAAGTTTAAATAAATAAATTAATTAATTCATAACACATGACACACCCCAAAACGTGTAATTTAAAAGGGGGAATTGTAAGATTCACTCACAGTGGGTGCGTTCGGTTGATGATGATGAATGCACGCGAAGTGGTTTTAACCACGAGTGAGATTTAACCTAGATAAATCGCATTATGGTTTGGTGAGTAAACGGATTTTATTAAACTATTTTAGTAGTATTGTTGGGTGTATTTTTGTGAGTTTGAAGCTATTTTCTAATCTTAAAAATGTTATTTTTAAGTATTTATAATTGATTTTTAATTAAAATAATTAAATAAAAATAATAAAAATATTTATTTTTTTCTGCTACAGTTGACCTTGACTTGTTGACTTTGACTGGTCGTTGACCGGTTTGCGGAATATTGTTGTGCGCTCGGTGAGGCTCGAACCCGAGACCTCCCGTACGCGTGCACGCAGCTCTACCAACTGAGCTACGTGTCTAACCCGTTATATATCCGATTTTAATTTCATATATACATTAATTAGAATTAATAGAAAATCATTTATTTTAAAAACAGTTTAAGGCGAACCGGTCATGCACACCACAGGTCTCGAACTCGGGACCTGTGGTTTAATCTAACACACAGTCCACCGCTGGACTGTGTGTTCAACATGTTATATAACTTGATTTTTATTATACTTAAAGACAATTTAAATATTTCCTTTTCTGCCTTATTTAAAAAGAAGAGTTAATTGTCCGAGTCGGTGCTGAGGACCGGACTCGAACTCGTGACCTGTGATATAAACAAACACACAGTCCACCGCTGGACTGTGTGTCTAACTTGGTTATTATTCCGGTTATTAATATACTTAACATATAACGGTATCGACTCCGGTTCAGTTAAACAAAAACTTGATTTTTATTAAGGCAACGTGTGTGAACCGGGATTCGAACTTGAGACGTTAGCGTTTTATGTGCACACAGTCCACCGCTGGACTGTGTGTCTAACCCGATTAATTTCTTGATTTATATTATACTTATATGTTAACGAAAGTGCGTCGTCTTCTTCGTCAATGTTGAACCAGAAATCGGGTCTGACTGGTTCGAGCTTTTGTTCTAGTTTCATTAGTGTTTTAGGTTGATTACTGGTAAGATAGAAGTAAAAAGAAAGGAAAATAAGCGTGAGGTATACCGACTCGTTTTCCTCTGTTTTCCGGCAGAACTCCGGCGACAGAAAACTACTCCGGCGTCAGGTGTCTTGCAGCAGCAAGTCTCCGAAAAGTTTGGAAAAGGTAAGGGTATCTCCGGTATAAGCTTCAGAGGTTCAGAAAAGCTCGGCAATGGGGAAACCGGTTTTCCGGCGACGAACAGGTTTATTCCGGCGAGAGAAATTACGCCGTGAAAAGATGTGATTTTTAGCGAAAAAGTTTGCAGGCGATTGTGGTTGAATTTATAGGGAAATAATCGAAATGTATTTGGTCTGATTTCGGACTATGTTCGATATTTAAATTTTTCCGGCGGTTTTGATTTTGGTCGCGGACTTCAAACATCGGTTATAACCGATATGTGATTAAAGGTTTACGTTATAACGTAAATTGGTGTTAAGACTCGCGAATAATCCGGGATTCCGACGACTGAACCGTTTGGGCGCCGGTTTTGAATTTGTAAAGTCACTATATCAATTAAATGATTCTGTTATTCATCAAACATAACAAGCGGCGCAGTGGTTTGTGTGTGAGAGTTAAGTCACTAGGTGACTCGGTACAGACCCGGGTTCGAAACCCGGCTGTAACAATTCATTTTTATTTTTCGATTTTCAACAGTTTTTCAAAAACTAAATATATATCCCCGTATAATAATTGATTACGGATCGTTTAAAAATATTTTGGGCACTTAATTCGCAACGAAAATTTTGACTGACTGTTCGGTTGCTAAACGGAGCGGGTTTGGTAAATCCGTTTTTTGACGGATGTTACAGTATCCCCTGCTTTTTAGAAATTTCGTCCCGAAATTTAAATAATGATATATTTTGACTATAAGAATGATGATGTTTTGTTTGACAGTTGTATGCTTAGCAAAAATGAGGGCTTAAGTTTTTTGTTCGAGGCGGTAACGTTCCTTGGAAAGGTTAAGTACCTTATTTAGGAATCGCTTTTTGTTGCCTACTGTATGGATATTGATAAACAGGAATGATTCTCTAAAAATGATATCATGCATAAGAGTTTAGATACGTTTGGGAAAAATATGGTTATATCCTAAGGCAAAACTTCTAACACTACAATCTACATGGAACATAAATAAAAACACAACAACTGATATCCAAACATGAATGAACACATCAGCAAATATTTGAACATGAATAAACATAACAGCAATTATTCGAACATGAATGAATACATCAGCAAATATTTGAACATGAATAAACACAACAGCAAATATTTGAACATGAATAAACACATCAGCAAATATTTGAACATGTATAAACATAACAGCAAATATTTGAATCCACATTCTGATAGCATATATGTTTGAATGATGGAAGTTTCTCTCTCGTTTATTATGAGGAAGAGGTTAGTTTATGTAGAAAATGGGACACAATCCAATCTCTTTAAATAACATGATGATATAAATGTAACACAAATTCCAACCAAGGCAATACTAAATCCTACATGGAACTCCTCATAACCGCCTGATAATACCTCTGATCCTTTGGCAAGAATACTTATATATAGGAAGTACCAGCGGCGTATCCACCATATTCTTGCCAAATTTTCATTAGTTTTAACAGTGAATTATGATTAGTCCTATAACTCTACAATCAATATAACAAACATAAATTACTGAAATGAAATATATCTGTGCGATCAAGGCTCAATCGAACGGAGCCGATCGTATTGCATGTACTGAAAATAAAATGGATGTGAGCTCAAGGCTCAATCAAACGGAGCCGAACGTATTGAATGTACTGAAATTGAAATTGTGTGCTCAAGGCTCAATCAAACGGAGCCGAACATATTGAATGTACTGAAATTGAAATTGTGTGCTCAAGGCTCAATCAAACGGAGCCGAACATATTGCATGTACTGAATATGAATAACTTAACCACACAAACAGCCTATGCATGGAACCTCTCATAACCGCCTGATAATGCCTCCGATTATTTGACAAGAATACTTATATATAGGAAGTACCATCGGCGTATCCACCATATCCTTGTCAAATTTTCGTTGACTTTATCCGAAAGTTATGGTTAGTTCGATGCGACTCTACTACAAACACCACAACCACAAGATACTGATAATGAAATTGTATGTGCGCTCAAGGCTCAATCAAACGGAGCCGAACGTATTGCATGAACTTGAAATGTAAATTGAACTGTGCACTCAAGGCTCAATCAAACGGAGCCGAGCGTATTGCATGAACTTGAAATGTAAATTGAACTGTGCACTCAAGGCTCAATCAAACGGAGCCGAGCGTATTGCATGAACTTGAAATGTAAATTGAACTGTGCACTCAAGGCTCAATCAAACGGAGCCGAGCGTATTGCATGTATTGAAATGTAATATTACGTAACCGATCAAGGCTCAACAAACGGAGCCGATCGTGCGGGCACGCCCTGATCAACCCATAATAAAATGGGGATCAAACTCAACCTCGATGGATGGGGAGCTACGGCCTCAGCAAAAGTATATAATGAAAACAATGTATAATATATAATATACCATAATTTCTCTAACAGTCTACACATGTGATAAAGAAAGACTAAACAATAGGAGTTGAATCTGGATCTTCGGCGAAAAGGACTAGCTGAGTATCTTCATCAGGGCCGTCATTATCTTCGACAGGGTTGGCGTTGATATTGAAGACTCTTCCTCTTGCTGGCGGCATAGTGGTTGGGTTTTCTTGGTTTACTTGGTTAACTGGGTTTGATTGGGCTTGAGTGTTGATAATGTTAACCAATTGAGGGCATGTGTTTCCAAGGTGGGTAGGGTCGCCACAATTGAAGCAGGCTCGAGCATATGGGAACATGGGGTGTTGGGGTTGATGATAAGTTTGGGCCATGTTTTGTGTAGGGGAAAAGGTTTGGTCTTGAAAGGTGCGACAAACGTTGCTCAAATGACCATAACGTCCACAAGTTGTACATAGCCGGCAAGGTAAAGTAAGGGGATGATGATAAAAACAGTGGTTGCATTGAGGGTGAGGTCCAAGATATGGCTTCTTATTTGGGTAAGCTGAGTTGGGTGCCACTTGGGTGATTGGGATAGCTCGGATGGGTATAGCGTGAAAAACTGGTTGATTTCGTTGGGTCGCAGCGAAAAGTCGCCTGACTCTTCTTCTCTTAGGTTTGGGTTGAGAAGGGGATTCGGGTTGAGAAGGGGATTCGGGTTGAGAAGGGGATTCGGGTTGAGAAGGGGATTCGGGTTGAGAAGGGGATTCGGGTTGAGAAGGGGATTCGGTTTGAGTGGAGTCGGAGGTTTCAGTCGATTCTTTATCCTTCTTCTTCTCCTCCTCGAAGTCTTTGTTTCGGATTCGGTTCTCGGTGAGCTCTATTGCTAGCTCCATTGCTGCTTCCAAAGTTGCAGGCTTGGTACTTATCACAGGGTCTTGAATCTTTGACGGAAGACCACGAATGTAGTGCTCGATCAAACGGTAGAGGGGAGTAAACATGTTGGGAACCATTTGATGTAATTCGAGGAACCTTTTGTTGTAGGTGGTGTGGTCTCCTTCCACTTGCTTCAATGAGTAAAATTCATCTTCTAGCTTCTTGATTTCGCTCCTTGGACAAAATCGTCTGGTCATGATTTCCTTCAATTCGTTCCAAGTTAAGGACATAGCATCTTCCACACCTCGTTTGGCCTTCTCTGTGTTCCACCAAGTAAGTGCTATCCCATATAGTCGACCGGTAGCATAACGCACTTTGCGATCATCAGGGCAATCGCAATTTAGAAAAGTATTCTCCATTTCTTCAAACCAATGGAGGAGTGCGGTGACACCCTCAGTCCCTTTATATTTCGGAGGGTCGCATGATTTGAAATGCTTGTAGGTGCATTTAGTGGTATTTGGGGAAGAGTTGAAAATGTTTTGGTTTGCTTGATTGACAGGATTATGGGTAAGTGCTTGTTGAACTTGGATTACAATGTTGGGTATTACGGCAGCCATTTGTTGAGCGATTAAGGCAGCCATGCGTTCGCGGGCTCTTCTTGCTCTCGTCTTCTTACGGGCGAGGTTAGAAGACATCTACAATGAATACATGACAAGGGTATGAGTTGAATGCTTTTGAGATCATGGGTCGCATAAGGGATGAACATTCATAAAATAATTATACAAAAATACTACATCCATAGGATGTCTTTGGCTTTGCTCGCTGTTAGGCCCGTCATGCCGCCATACTTTACCTTATGTAATCATGTGGGCCCCCATGAATACCGGTTTTTCATATGGTTCGCACGGTTTCTGCCTGGTTGCGTACACAAAACCCGGTGAAAATCGAGAAATATGTATACAACGTGTGATGTTCGAAATGTGTCCAGGTGTAGACACGGTGACACCTCAAAGTAGGGTTAGTTCGAACGACGTATGGTGTGGCATGCTTTGGCCTAATAGGTCCTTCGTACTCTCATCGTTGGTCCCCAGGTAGGCAAACTGGTCCGTTATATTGGATTTATACGAATGCCAGCCTAGACAGGACGTTCCGACTACCGGTACTTGTACCCTTCCAGTTACTACATGCCCGTCGCAGAACTTACTTTGATGAGAATTGAAAATTGCATAAAATCTTTGGATAATGAGAATATGAAAATAAATTGAATACATGAACATCGATATATGTATAATGAATATGTATATATGTATAATGAACATGTATATGAGCATGTATGTTTGACTGAAATGTAAACAAATATGAAACAAATAAATATCACAAGTTTGTATGTAACCACCTAATCAATTTAAAATTTAGGCAGACTATAGTATAGGCTCTAAGGGTCTAATAACCTATCCTATATCCCTATAGTCATGGCTCTGATACCAATCTGTCACACCCCGACCCGCAGCGGATAAGGTGATCGGGGCATGATTGGGTTATCATCAAAGCTCATGACATTTATTAAATGTTTCATATTCATTAATACAAATTAAATGAAAGTTTACAATGATTGCTACAACATGATCTAACTAACAATCTAATTCCTTTGTTCTCTTCTAAGGCATATCCTATGCTATCCTTGCTTCAACCTGTTCACCTGTATCATGTGTAAAAAGGTTTTTGGATCAACATAATGTTGGCGAGTGAATCCTATGGAAAACATTTGAACAATTTATTTAAATTGATTATGAAATATGTGCACAACCAAACATGAATAAAATTAGATGTAACTTGATCAACAATCATAAGATGTTAAATGAAACACTCATGAATAATAATGGAAACAATTAAAGGCACGCGATGCTCAACTCGTCTCTCACGAGGAACTGAGGGGCCTGATGAATGAATTGCATAATCATGATAATATGAATAACACAACTACAAACAATATAAACTCAATGAAAACACACATGAACAATAACAAATTTGAATTGAAGCACGCGATGTTCTACTCGTTTCCCACGAGGAACTGATGGGCTTAATGTATGAGTTTCATGTAATTTGACAAACGGAATATAAATAAATCACAACAATAAATCAATCTAAGTTTAAGTCATGATGTGGTATGGCACAAGTTTAAATAAATAAATTAATTAATTCATAACACATGACACACCCCAAAACGTGTAATTTAAAAGGGGGAATTGTAAGATTCACTCACAGTGGGTGCGTTCGGTTGATGATGATGAATGCACGCGAAGTGGTTTTAACCACGAGTGAGATTTAACCTAGATAAATCGCATTATGGTTTGGTGAGTAAACGGATTTTATTAAACTATTTTAGTAGTATTGTTGGGTGTATTTTTGTGAGTTTGAAGCTATTTTCTAATCTTAAAAATGTTATTTTTAAGTATTTATAATTGATTTTTAATTAAAATAATTAAATAAAAATAATAAAAATATTTATTTTTTTCTGCTACAGTTGACCTTGACTTGTTGACTTTGACTGGTCGTTGACCGGTTTGCGGAATATTGTTGTGCGCTCGGTGAGGCTCGAACCCGAGACCTCCCGTACGCGTGCACGCAGCTCTACCAACTGAGCTACGTGTCTAACCCGTTATATATCCGATTTTAATTTCATATATACATTAATTAGAATTAATAGAAAATCATTTATTTTAAAAACAGTTTAAGGCGAACCGGTCATGCACACCACAGGTCTCGAACTCGGGACCTGTGGTTTAATCTAACACACAGTCCACCGCTGGACTGTGTGTTCAACATGTTATATAACTTGATTTTTATTATACTTAAAGACAATTTAAATATTTCCTTTTCTGCCTTATTTAAAAAGAAGAGTTAATTGTCCGAGTCGGTGCTGAGGACCGGACTCGAACTCGTGACCTGTGATATAAACAAACACACAGTCCACCGCTGGACTGTGTGTCTAACTTGGTTATTATTCCGGTTATTAATATACTTAACATATAACGGTATCGACTCCGGTTCAGTTAAACAAAAACTTGATTTTTATTAAGGCAACGTGTGTGAACCGGGATTCGAACTTGAGACGTTAGCGTTTTATGTGCACACAGTCCACCGCTGGACTGTGTGTCTAACCCGATTAATTTCTTGATTTATATTATACTTATATGTTAACGAAAGTGCGTCGTCTTCTTCGTCAATGTTGAACCAGAAATCGGGTCTGACTGGTTCGAGCTTTTGTTCTAGTTTCATTAGTGTTTTAGGTTGATTACTGGTAAGATAGAAGTAAAAAGAAAGGAAAATAAGCGTGAGGTATACCGACTCGTTTTCCTCTGTTTTCCGGCAGAACTCCGGCGACAGAAAACTACTCCGGCGTCAGGTGTCTTGCAGCAGCAAGTCTCCGAAAAGTTTGGAAAAGGTAAGGGTATCTCCGGTATAAGCTTCAGAGGTTCAGAAAAGCTCGGCAATGGGGAAACCGGTTTTCCGGCGACGAACAGGTTTATTCCGGCGAGAGAAATTACGCCGTGAAAAGATGTGATTTTTAGCGAAAAAGTTTGCAGGCGATTGTGGTTGAATTTATAGGGAAATAATCGAAATGTATTTGGTCTGATTTCGGACTATGTTCGATATTTAAATTTTTCCGGCGGTTTTGATTTTGGTCGCGGACTTCAAACATCGGTTATAACCGATATGTGATTAAAGGTTTACGTTATAACGTAAATTGGTGTTAAGACTCGCGAATAATCCGGGATTCCGACGACTGAACCGTTTGGGCGCCGGTTTTGAATTTGTAAAGTCACTATATCAATTAAATGATTCTGTTATTCATCAAACATAACAAGCGGCGCAGTGGTTTGTGTGTGAGAGTTAAGTCACTAGGTGACTCGGTACAGACCCGGGTTCGAAACCCGGCTGTAACAATTCATTTTTATTTTTCGATTTTCAACAGTTTTTCAAAAACTAAATATATATCCCCGTATAATAATTGATTACGGATCGTTTAAAAATATTTTGGGCACTTAATTCGCAACGAAAATTTTGACTGACTGTTCGGTTGCTAAACGGAGCGGGTTTGGTAAATCCGTTTTTTGACGGATGTTTCAACACGTAACCGAGCGAGACCCATACAACATGTATATACAATATACGTCACAATACGACACACAATGACAAAATACATCAAAATACGACACGTATACATAAAGAAAAACAATAACTGAATTCAAATAAAAATTGATTTTACCTCTATACGACTCATGTAGATCAAAGTTGTGTCGTATATGGCTTTTATATGATTCATATAGATCTATACGAGTCATATAGGGTCCTTCGTGTTAGTGTCACACCTCGGATTTCCAACCCAAAATCCATACACCGGTGGGCCCAGGTGGGGAGTATCGTGACGTAAGTTGATAACATCATTGTCAATTAAACATAGCACAACGGAAGACTTGGAATAAAATTACTATTACAAACCAAATGTTCGAAATATAAAATAATATACAGGCTCGTAATAGAAGATCCACAGGCGGATTGAAAAATGTACAAGAAAGAATACAAAACTGACTTTAGGGCAGATCTAAGGATTTGCAAGATCCTCTTATTCACTACCGAGCAGCTTCCAGCCTATTTCGTATTGTACCTGCAACTTAGCCTTTGGACGATACGTCAGCTCACGCTGGTAAATACACCCAACTGACTCATTTTGAAAACTTTAAAATGATTTTAAGTGCAAAACGGCACAAAATGTTTTATTAACTTGGGAAAGTTGACTTTGTAACCTTGTTAACAGATTCACATGTTTGTCAATACGTACGGGGCCCAGTACGGAGACCGAGACATGATTAAATACACACCACTTAGAACTCACGAAGGAGTTATCCCCAACGTCTTGGGTAATTTGCATATGAGCGTCTGTCAGGTGTATGCCTATGCCCCACGCTAAGGTCGTTGCCAATAACCAATGTATTGAGCCGAGGATATCAGGGATACGGTAATTTAACCCCCGATGTTTAAGTTATCAAACAAAACTGATTAAAACAGAATATGCGGATTTACTAGCCACAAACGGGCATTCGATTGATCCCATTTCGAACTAAGCGGTAATAATTTACCGTATCCCAAGCCCATATAGGGGATAAGTCGAGAGTATTTACCTGAGCTAGTCTTCTTTTAGATTTTAATAACTCAGTCGTATACAAAAGTACTTAAGTACAGATAGCATTTACCAGCAAGGCTCTAGTCTGGATTGTCACACCCCGACCCGCAGCGGAAATGGTGATCGGGGCATGATTGGGTTTTCATCAAAGCTCATGACATTTACTATAAAGTTTCATATTTATTAATTCTTTTTAAGAACATTGCAATCAACATACAAGTACAACATGTTCTATACATTTATCAAGACTTCATTATTTTTCTTCTAAGGCAATTTCCTACGTGTTCCTTGCTTCAACCTGTCCACCTGTATCATGTGTAAAAATAGGGTTTTGGGTCAACAAAAGTTGGCGAGTGAATCTTATTTAAACATTTGAAAGGATTAGTTATGTTGGTTATTTTAATAAAATTGTGCATAGCCAAATATGAATAAACATAAATGTAAATTTAATCACAAAACACATAATATTAATTAATACACACGCACACACAAAATGAATGATTTTGAGGCACGCGATGTTCAACTCGTCGCCCACGAGGAACTGATGGGCCTAATGAATGATTTTGAGGCACGCGATGTTCAACCCGTCTCCAACGGGGAACTGATGCGCCTAATGAATTGATTTGCACGCAACTTGACTAAATGTAAACACACATTACAACAAACAATATTTACATTATAAGTTTAGATCATATAATGGTAAAAGCACGAGTTTGAATAAGCGAAATAATCAAAGCGACACATGATACACCCCAAAACATGAATAAAAAGGGGAATTTGTAAGAATTCACTCACATTGGGTGCGTTCTTTTGATGTTGTTGGATGCGCACGAGTTTGGGATTTGATCGACGAGGAAAACTAACCTAAAATAATAACGAAATGGTTCGGTAAATAAATGGATTTTATTTGAGACTAATACTTTTAATTAACAAACTTAATAGGATTTTTAGATTTATTTTTGTGAGTTTAAGGTCATTTCCTAACTTTAAAAATATTATTTTTAAGTATTTTTAATTGATTTTTAAATTAAATAAATAAATAAAAAGAAAATAAAAATTTTGACTTTTTGACCGTTGACCGGCCGTTGACCGTTGACCGGTCGGACCGTGGAAGTGTTGTGCGCTGAGTGAGGTTCGAACCCGGGACCTCTCGTACGCATGCACGCAGCTCTACCAACTGAGCTACGTGTCTAACCCAAAATATTCTATGTTTTAATTATATATATATATATTACTTGAATGTTAATTTATTTGGTTTATATTAAAAAGGGTTTATGTGTCGAACCGGTTGCAGGGACCCGGAGTCGAACTCGGGTCCTTCGGTTTGTAAGCGCACAGCCCAACTGTGTCTAATCTGTTTAACTTATGGTTTATATTATTCTTATAAACTTACTGTGACTTGATCTGATTCAGTTTTAAAAATTTTGGTTTTAATTCGGAAAGTCGGTGCGTTGTAAGGTTCGAACTCGTGACGTGCGTTGTGTGATTGCACACAGTCCACCGCTGGACTGTGTGTCTAACCCGGTTTAATATCCTGTTTTAATTAAACTTATACACAATGTTCGACTTCGTCTTCTTCATTCATGAAGACACAGACAAAGATGTTCGACTGTTCTTGTTTAAATCGTTCGTCGAACATATAATTGATTGAAATGTAATGGATGAAGAGAGTTACGGATTCGAATGTACCGAACAGGATGTTTTTCTCACAACTCCGGCAAGGGTCGTCGGCTCTGATTTGTGAATTCCGTCTGAGCGGATCAATTAACAGTTTTGATCAATGAGTTGTGAAATTAAGATATCAGGGGGTTTAGATGATTGTACCGATTTACAGTGTAATTTCAGAATTTCCAGAGATTTTCCAGCGAGTGCAGAATTCCGGCAACGTCGTCTGGAACCGATTCTGGTTGAAGGATTGAAGTTAGTATATGTCTAACAAGGAATTGAAAATGAAAGAGTCGAGAAATTTACCGATTTGGTGTAAGTCTTGGTTTTCCGGTGAAAGTCCGGCGAGTGCAAAATTTATCCGGCGAGTGCTAAGACTTCGATAAATTGTGCGATTTTGAGCGTAAAGGTTACCAGAGACTTGGGTGTGTATTTATAGGGAAGAAACAGAATGAATCGAGTCCGAATTTGATCTTGATTCGTGGTCAAAACTTTTTCGGCGGTTATGACTGGGATTGCGGAATTAGACATCGGTTACAACCGATGTCGAAGTTAATACACGCGTTCAGTCAAAGGAAACGGTCGAAGTCTCGCGAAATCGTCGATAATTCCGGCGACTGCGGATTGGGTGTGCTGATTACTGAATTTGATTTCGAGTTTTATTATAAATATTATTTGTTTTACTAGTTATCACAAACGAGTCAAGTGGCGGAGTGGTGAGATGTTTGTTTGTTTGATCCGGCTGACCCGGGTTCGAAACCGGCAGCTTAATTTTATTTTTTAGCACTTGTTTTTACCATTTAACGATTATAGTTTTTAAATTCTAAAATGTTTATTAATTATGTATTGTTTAAAATTAAAATGAACCACTTATACGCAACAAAAATTATAACTGACTATTCGATTAATAAACGAAGCGGGTTTTGGAAACCCGTTTTTCGACAGATGTTACAGTATCCCCTACTTTTAGAAAAAGGTGGGTGGTTTTGACAATGACATACTCTGAAGGGGGTAAGAGTTTAAATTTTATTTGAGGCGGTAACGTTCCTAGTAAGGGTTGAATACCCTGCTACAGGAATCGCTTTTTGATGCCTAAGATAAGGAATATTGATAAACAGAGTTGATTGACTAGGTATGATCTCATGCACAAGAGTTTTGAGAGAATCGATACGTTTGGAAAGATAAGGTTATATCCTAAAACAAAACTTCTACCACTAAAACCTACATGGAACTTCTCATAACCCCCTGACAATGCCTCTGATCCTTTGGCAAGAATACTTATATATAGGAATTACCAGCGGCGTATCCACCATATTCTTGTCAAATTTAATTGGCTTTATCAGTAAATTATGATTAGTTCTATGTGACTCTAAAACATAAACAAACACAACAACCAAAACTTGAGTCTCAAATCTGAAAGTATACATGATTGAATGATGACAGTACCTCTCTCGTTTGTTATGATGAAGGGGTTAGTCTAGGCAAAAGTGAGACACAACCTAACTTCTTTGAATGATGAGATTGAGATACGTCGAGATGCATGATGATATGAATGTTAAATCAATGAGTATAAAACAAAACTTGAAATAGTAATTCGCATTAAGATTCTTGGATACATAAATTTCAAATTTACAATTGAGATACGTAAAGATTGAGATAACATAGAGAAAACATAAAAACTAGACGGTTGGAGTTGAGTCCTGATTTTTGGTGAGGGAAGACTAGTTGGTTGGTTCATTTGGGCCGTTATTATCTTCAACAGGATTGGCGTTGATGTTGTAAGCTCTTCCTCTTGCTGGCGGTGGAGCTGAGTTTGCTTGATTTACTTGGTTAACTGGGTTTGCTTTAGCTTGGACGTTTATGATGTTAACCAATAGAGAGCACGTGTTTCTAAAATGGGTACGGTCGCCGCAATTAAAACAAGCTCGAACATATGGCACATGGGGTATTGGGGTTGTTGATATCTTTGGATCATGTTTTGAGTAGGGGGTGAGGTTTGGTTTTAAGAGGCGCGACAAGCCTTGCTCAAATGACCATAGCGTCCACAATTCGCACATAGTCGACAAGGTAAGGTAGATGGATGGTGATAAAAACAGGTGTTGCATTGAGGGTGAGGTCTAATGTAAGGTTTCTTATTTGGGTAAGTTGAGTTGGGTGCTACTTGAGTGATTGGGATAGCTTGGAGGGGTACGGCTTGTGAAGCTGGTTGATTGTGTTGAGTGACAGCGAAAATTTGCTCATCTCGTTTTCTCTTAGAAGTGGGTTGAGAAGGGGATTCGGTTTGGGTGGAGTTTGAGGTTTCAGTTGATGCTTTATCCTTCTTCTTCTCCTCCTTGAAGTCCTTATTTCGTATGCGGTTTTCGGTGAGCTCTGTAGCTAACTCCATTGTTGCTTCCAAAGTTGCAGGTGTGGTACTTATTACAGGGTCTTGAATTTTTTAAGGAAGATCTCGAATGTAGTGCTCGATTAAACGGTAGAGAAGAGTGAACAAGTTGGGGACCATCTGATTCAACTCAAGGAATCTCTTGTTGTATGTGGTGTGGTCGCCTTCCTTTTGTTTCAAAGAATAGAACTCATCCTCTAATTTCTTGATTTCGCTTCTTGGACTGAAACGTCTTGTCATGATTTCCTTCAACTCTTCCCAAGTCAAAGTCATAGCATTCTCAGTACCTCGCTTGGCCTTCTCTGTATTCCACCATGTAAGTGCTACTCCAAACAAACGACCGGTAGCATATCGCACCTTGCGATCATCAGGACAGTCGCAATTGAGAAAGGTGTTTTCCATCTCCTCAAACCAATGGAGGAGAGCGGTGGCACCTTCAGTCCCTTCGTATTTTGGAGGATCGCAAGATTTGAAATGTTTGTAGGTGCATTTAGTGGCTTTTGGGGAAGGATTGACAATGTTTTGATCTTCTTGGTGGATTGGGTTGACGGAATTAGCGGTAAGGGCCTGTTGTACTTGAATTACGATGTTGGATATTACGGCAGCCATTTGTTGGGCGATTTGGGCAGCCATGCGCTCGCGGAATTTTCCTGCTTTCATTTTTCTACGAGCGAGACTAGAAGACATCTACAAGGAATACGCATCGAGAGTATGAGTTTGACGTTTTAGGTGTCATGGGTCGTATGTAGGAATGAACATTCATAAAATACATATAGAATAATAAATCTACTACATCCATAGGATCTCTTGGGCTTTGCTCGTAATTGGGCCTTGCATGCCGCCATACTTCACCTTCGTAATCATGTGGGCCCCCATGATTGCCGGGTCTTTCATATGGTTCGCATGTGTTAGCCTGGTAACGTACACTAAAACCAAGAGAAAATCGAGAAATATGAATGTAACGTATGAAATTCGGAGTGCATCCAGGTGTGGACACGGTGACACCTCAAAGTGGGGTTAGTTCGAACGACGTTTGGTGTGGCATGCTTTGGCCTAATAGGTCCTTCGTACTCTCATCGTTAGTCCCCAGTAGGCAAACTGGTCCGTTATATTGGATTTATACGAATGCCAACCTAGACAGGACGTTCCGACTACCGATACTTGTACCCTTACAGTTACTACATGCCCGTCGTAGAACTCACTTTGATGAGATTGAAAAATGAAAATTGCGACAAAGTCTTGAATAAATGAAATATGAGGATGATTTGAATATGTGAACATTGAAATAGGCGTGATGAATGTATATGTAAGCTTGTTATGTTTGACAATAAGTATAACTCATTAAGTATCACACGAATAATAGTGGAAGTGTTTGCATGCATTTGTGTGTGGTAATAAATACGAAACAAATAAACATCATGAGTTTGCATGTAACCACATAAGCAATTAAAATCTATCAACTTTAGTATAGGCTCTAAGGGTCTAATAACCTATCCTATATCCCTATAGTCAAAAGCTCTGATACCAATCTGTCACACCCTGACCCGCAGCGGAAATGGTGATCGGGGCATGATTGGGTTTTCATCAAAGCTCATGACATTTACTATAAAGTTTCATATTTATTAATTCATTTTAAGAACATTACAATCAACATACACGTACAACATGTTCTATACATTTATCAAGACTTTATTATTTTTCTTCTAAGGCAATTTCCTACGTGTTCCTTGCTTCAACCTGTCCACCTGTATCATGTCTAAATAGGGTTTTGGGTCAACAAAAGTTGGCGAGTGAATCTTATTTAAACATTTGAAAGGATTAGTTATGTTGGTTATTTGAATAAAATTATGCATAACCAAATATGAATAAACGTAAATGTAAATTTAATCACAAAACACATAATATTAATTAATACACACGCACACACTAAATGAATGATTTTGAAGCACGCGATGTTCAACTCGTCTCCCACAAGGAACTGATGGGCCTAATGAATGATTTTGAGGCACGCGATGTTCAACCCGTCTCCAACGGGGAACTGATGCGCCTAATGAATTGATTTGCACGCAACTTGACTAAATGTAAACACACATTACAACAAACAATATTTACATTATAAGTTTAGATCATATAATGGTAAAAGCACGAGTTTGAATAAGCGAAATAATCAAAGCGACACATGATACACCCCAAAACATGAATAAAAAGGGGAATTTGTAAGAATTCACTCACATTGGGTGCGTTCTTTTGATGTTGTTGGATGCGCACGAGTTTGGGATTTGATCGACGAGGAAAACTAACCTAAAATAATAACGAAATGGTTCGGTAAATAAATGGATTTTATTTGAGACTAATACTTTTAATTAACAAACTTAATAGGATTTTTAGATTTATTTTTGTGAGTTTAAGGCCATTTCCTAACTTTAAAAATATTATTTTTAAGTATTTTTAATTGATTTTTAAATTAAATAAATAAATAAAAAGAAAATAAAAATTTTGACTTTTTGACCGTTGACCGGTCGGACTATGGAAATGTTGTGCGCTGAGTGAGGTTCGAACCCGGGACCTCTCGTACGCATGCACGCAGCTCTACCAACTGAGCTACGTGTCTAACCCGAAATATTCTATGTTTTAATTATGTATATATATATATATATATATATATATTAAATGTTAATTTATTTGGTTTATATTAAAAGGGTTTATATGTCGAACCGGTTGCAGGGACCCGGAGTCGAACTCGGGTCCTTCGGTTTGTAAGCGCACAGCCCAACCAGTTGAGCTGTGTGTCTAATCTGTTTAACTTATGGTTTATATTATTCGTATAAACTTA
This sequence comes from Scalesia atractyloides, assembly GCA_947069175.1. Lineage (NCBI taxonomy): Eukaryota > Viridiplantae > Streptophyta > Magnoliopsida > Asterales > Asteraceae > Scalesia > Scalesia atractyloides. The sequence goes on along the minus strand of CAMTDV010000001.1, from coordinate 81,593,161 downwards.
CTATGACTTGATCTGATTCAGTTTTGAAAATTTTGGTTTTAATTCAAAAAGTCGGTGCGTTGTAAGGTTCGAACTCGTGACGTGCGCTGTGTGATTGCACACAGTCCACCACTGGACTGTGTGTCTAACCCGGTTTAATATCCTGTTTTAATTAAACTTATACACAATGTTCGACTTCGTCTTCTTCATTCATGAAGACACAGACAAAAATGTTCGACTGTTCTTGTTTAAATCGTTCGTCGAACATATAATTGATTGAAATGTAATGGATAAAGAGAGTTACGGATTCGAATGTACCGAACAGGATGTTTTTCTCACAACTCCGGCAAGGGTCGTCGGCTCTGATTTGTGAATTCCGTCTGAGCGGATCAATTAACAGTTTTGATCAATGAGTTGTGAAATTAAGTGACTAAACAAGAGATATCAGGGTTTAGATGATTGTACCGATTTACAGTGTGATTTCAGAATTTCCAGAGATTTTCCGGCGAGTGCAGAATTTCCGGCAACGTCGTCTGGAACCGATTCTGGTTGAAGGATTGAAGTTAGTATATGTCTAACAATGGATTGAAAATGAAAGAGTCGAGAAATTTACTGATTTGGTGTAAGTCTCGGTTTTCCGGTGAAAGTCCGGCGAGTGCAGAATTTCTCCGGCGAGTGCTAAGACTTCGATAAATTATGCGATTTTGAGCGAAAAGGTTACCAGAGACTTGGGTGTGTATTTATAGGGAAGAAACAGAATGAATCGAGTCCGAATTTGATCTTGATTCGTGGTCAAAACTTTTCCGGCGGTTACGACTGGGATTGCGGGATTAGACATCGGTTATAACCGATGTCGAAGTTAATACACGCGTTCAGTCAAAGGAAACGGTCGAAGTCTCGCTAAATCGTCGATAATTCCTGCGACTGCGGATTGGTCGCGCTGATTACTGAATTTGATTTCGAGTTTTATTATAAATATTATTTGTTTTAATAGTTATCACAAAAGAGTCAAGTGGCGGAGTGGTGAGATGTCTGTTTGTTTGATCCGGCTGACCCGGGTTCGAAACCCGGCAGCTTGATTTTATTTTTTTAGCACTTGTTTTTACCATTTAATTATTATAGTTTTTAAATTCTAAAATGTTTATTAATTATGTATTGTTTAAAATTAAAATGAACCATTTATACGCAACAAAAATTATAACTGACTATTCGATTAATAAACGAAGCAGGTTTTGGAAACCCGTTTTTCGACGGATGTTACATGGATTATGGCATAAGCTAACCAATTAAATACTATCGGTCTTTATTTAAGTCATAGACTTAGACCGAGTAGTGTACATGATCAATACGTATAACGCTTGATTTAACGATGATCGGATAGAATGTAGTTTAAACCCGACAAGTACTCGACTTATATAATATGGGTAAACTATAAACATTCTCGATTTTGAAATTAAATGACAAGGTTAAACCCGTTTCGTTTAATTGTAAAATAGTTATATATACTTAACCGTACGCATAAAAGCGATATCGGGTAACCGGATAAGTCATGGACAAGTTTTATATGCCATTATATTTTAAATAAGTCAAATTATCAGTAAGATGTCAATTTATATGCCCAATAAGGTTTTAAAACGAAACTACTGGGCATTTCGGTAATTATATACCGTGTAAGAGGAACTTGAATATAAACTCAGATTCTGATTATAATCATGTAATATAACCTCAGAGGGTTATGCTACATTATATTATGATCATAATGCAACTTTAGATCAGTAGCTAATTAATCTAAATCGGGTCAGAATCGAAAGTCAAAACAGAAGTCAAACTTCACGACTTTCGGTTGCGAACCAACCCTAGAACTGAAACTGACAAGCCGAACATGTTCATACATGTTCTAATAATTATTACCAACTTGTTTAAGTGTCAAAACAGGTTTCATAACATATATAAAATCAATTTATGATTTTTCCAAAAAAATGGCCTGTTGACTTTTTAATATCATAAATTTGACCCGTCAATTGGTCTAGCAAACGTGATCTTCAGGAGGTGCCCTTTATAGGGATTAACACCTACCTTATTATGATCACTTAGCCATGTTCATTACGAACAATGGCTGGACCATAATGGTCTTAACCGAAAGTCAAGGTGTTTTCTGAAAACACTTGACTTTTGGCTATAAAAGCCTATAAACGAAAATGCACAAAGAGGGAACACTTACCAGTGATTCCTAGAGTGCAAAAGAACTATGTTGGATGCTCCTTTTAGTTAGGAACTTCCAGAGGAGGGAGAAGAGATGAATAAGAAAGGTGCAAGTTGAAATGGTGAACTTGAACACCTATTTATAGTTAGAGAGCTTGAAGGAGGTGATGCCAGGTGTTTGGGGGTGTAAGAGGGAGCTTACAAGTGTCCTAAAACGTGGCATAGCTGATTACAAGTCCATGGTTTCGAAAACATGGTTTTGGAGTTTTGTTTGGGAGCCAAGCAAAACTTTCTACAGCAGAGGCTCTCTTGCGCCCCGTGAGAGACACAGGCCATGTCTCTCGTAGCCCGCGACCGTCCCTTAGCCAGTTTCAAATGTTGACACTTTTAACCCCTTAACTTATTAAAGCTTATAAAAACCCTTTTAAAGCACCTTTTTGGCATATTTAGCCCTCCGTAGCCAATACTTGGCATACCCGGATTATGCTCGGACATTGTCGAGTTCTCGGTTCGTTAAAAGGTCACCGAGAGGTATAAATTAACATGTTGACACTTTTAATCCCTCCATTATCCAACTTTCATATATTAATGGATTTAATCACTCTCGTCCAACAAACGGGACATATGAGAGTTAGGACTACGTAAAAGATCACTCAGAGGCCCAGTATAAGCATGTTGACTCCGATGTCACTCAGAGGCTAGGCATGTTGACACAACGGTCACTCAGAGGCTATGTTTTATGCATGACGATACTAATGGTCGTTCAGAGGCTACGTTTATGCATGTTGACATTAGGAAGTCATTTAGAGGCTCAGTTTGAGCATGTTGTCACTTTTAGTCCATATTAGTCTTTAATCTACTATATTAAAAATACAACACGTGTCACTATAATATTGGACACGATTTTACAGGGTGTTACAGTTAGGCTAATACGTATCAGTTTTATTACGCTTCGCATTTCTATACTTTCCTTATTAGAAACTTGTATTTGTATTTCTATTTTTAGATACTTGAAATCGTGTCATATTCGTATTTCATTTCCAATTTTGTAACCCGAGGTTTTGATCATAATGGAAAATCATTTTTATACATATATGTGTTATATACTTGTTTTATACGCAATCAATCGTTGAATACATGTTTATATGCAAAAACCGAGACTCGAAATACTTGGAAATATTAATCATACATGCAACACACTTATACGATACTTTGATACACCTTGAATACCTAAAAACAGGCTAAAATACTAGTTTACGACATAAATAAACATAATTACAAAATTCAGGGCCAAAGATGAACATTTTCAGACTGTACTCCCAGACGCCATGCGGGAGAATCCAAGTCCTCCCAGCAACGCACGGGAGAGGCCAATACGCAACAGTTCGTTTCCAGCTCACGGGTTGGTCCATTTTGCCACCTTTTTCACCTCCAATCACCTCCTAACTCATTTAACTCTAACTCTAATCAACCCCATTATAAATATGAGCCACCATACACTTATAAACACTTTCCAGACACATAATCCACTTTCAAACTCTCTAAATCTCTCAAGAAATTCTACATTTTGGGCAGAAAACACCTAGTGTTCTAAGTGAGTTTTCACTCACTTTTCTACACTTTTCTTCTTCATTTCTTCTTTCAAACTACTTGGACAACCTCTAGGAAGGTTTCCACAAGTTTTCCATGACAAACTAAGGTTGAACCTCACCACATTTGAAGTCCAAAGTGGTATTAAAAGTCTGTTTTGATTATACTTTTACTTACACTTTCTGTAAACATGTTTAACTTGTAAAACATTGCACCTACATTGCTTCTAACCAAACCTATGGTTATGGAGCTTGAGTATGGTTGATTACCCTAAGTTTAGAGGTCCAAAAACCTCCTAACCTTTCCGTTTTGACAACATTCTAAGCAACCTACAAGTGTTGAAACCATCCAAGTTCATCATCTTCAATATGGTTGAACTTGTGTTTTGGTAAAAGTATGAACCATGGAAGCTTTGGCTCTCCAACTTTGTTCCACTACCTCACTTGTTGATTTAGTATCTTCATACCACTAAATCTCAAACAATTTCCATCAAAGTGACAAGGCTACATCACGTCCGCAAACACTTTTCATGTTTGGGATGCATGCATCTAGCTAGCTCACTTGGTTGTTTGTGGATTTAGTAGGTTTTAGTCTTATTATATTCATAGTCATGACCAACCGAAATTATCAACAAAGTTGATGATTTTGTGCTTTGGTGAATCATATAATGAGGATTAATAGATGGAATTCATCCTACCTCCTTGCTTGACATACTTGATATACTTAACCATGAGACCTAATACATAACTATATATATAACCATACTATAATACTAATAACCAAAGCCTAAACACGAACTAACTCATGGATTGATGTTAACGGATAGGTTATATTATTTTATCTAAAATACCTCAAGTATGGACTTCCAATAGGCTAACTTGCGCGTATGAAAAACACATAATCACGGTGTCCAAAATCGAGTGTTTTATCAAGATAATGTTTTATGTACTTTCATACTAAATTATGCATCTCATATACATTCAAATTCCAAAATCCGTCAAACTCATAAGCCTCGTTTATCAATGTAAAATAATTCAGCGCCTATCCAAAATCCTCCAACGCACTAATTCACATACGTGAAGACTACTTCACAAACTGTGAGTATGCTTGACCCTTTTTACGCTTTAACGCACTTTTGAGTGTAACATGTATAGCCTATCAAAATACACAATTCACACAATCAAACATATTCAATCACTCAATCCACCAAACATGTTATTTGTTATGCTTAGATTGTTCATGCTAGAAAACTTTAATGCACTATATTTTTCATTAACTTAACTAGTCCACCTTAACAATTATAGCGCTAAGGAGTAGTACACCGCCCGCCGGGGTATTGTGAAGTTATTTATACTTTACGATCTCGTTCACTTCGGTAACAAGGGATGCACATTATTCTAGTGGACATTCGGGTTTGGCCTATAGTTATGCATGCTAACTTCAACTTAGTATATAAATTGTCAGGTTGGATTTGAGACAATCTTTATTACTTATGTTATGTACTCAAACTTGTATACTCGCTAACTTATGTTGATTTTATTTTAATATATGTTGTAGGAAAATGTATGTTGACGCTTGAAGAAATCTAATTAGGATGGATAACGAAACTAAATTCTATATTTGTAATTCTAATGTTGTATTTGTTTAAGTTGCAATTGTTGTACTTTTCCATTTCAAGACAATGTAATCCTCTTTTAGTATAAAATGAAAAATGATTAATTTAAATATTGTTACATTAGCACATTTGAAGACTCAAGCAATCTTGTTTTCGTCTCACTCCGATATTTCCACCATCGGTTGGGGTGTGACAAATTTATCCCTTATACGAGGCCTTATACGACTCGTATTGGTCTATACGAGTCGTATGAAACCTTTATACGACATAGTTTTGACCTATACCCTATGTATAGTGGTAAAATCAATTTTTTATATTAGGTTTTGGCTCTTAATGACGTATACGTGTCGTATTTTGATATATTTTGTCATTATGTGTGGTATTATATTGTACATTGTTTATACATGTTGTATCGGTGTCGCTTGGTCACGTGTGTGGTATATATTTTGTTATGTTCATATTGGTTCTCGCAATAAAAGTTTTTTCTAAATGATCCCTACCATATATATAATATATAGGGAGGGTACGAAAGAAAATTCACTTGAGTTATGAAAACCCAAGAAACCTTATGTAACAATTTTTTTGTAAAAAAATAAGGAATGTAAATAACATGTTATCGAACGTTTTGTAACAAAAAAAAGCGCCGAAGAAATTTTTTATAAAAAAATTTAAAAATTTAGTTTTTTAGCACACACACACACACATATATATATATATATTAAAAAACTAAATTTTACATAACGTTCAATAACATGTAACTTACATTTCACATTTTAAAAAAATTATTACATAAGATTTTTTTAAATTTTTATGATTTAAATGAATTTTCTCTTATAATTCCCATCTGTATATATATAATGTTGCAACGTATACGTTTGCGTCTTTAAACACTGAATCTAATCAACCAATCTCATCTCATATATTTACTTTGAACTCTACTTGTACATCCTGCATTAACAGTAGTACTATAACCATAATTGTACTGTGATGTCAGAAGATTGAGATTCGAAACATGGCGTTTTGAGCGCCCCAACCACCCTCATTCATTTAACAAATCATTGTTTTCTTTTAAACCATAATATACTTTTCTATTTAATAATAGATTTTCTGTACGCTTTTGAAGAAAATATGACACTACTTTTTCTTTTCTCCTTACGTAATATGACCCACACTCAATTACGTGTCTTTTTAATATGTGTATTTTAAATTACTTTTATCTGATTTTTTTTTCTTTTTTTTTTATCGAAGACTTGAATTTCATGATTATTATTGGTCTTTTAGGGGAATCAAATATTTTTTTACATTTCAAACGTTTTCTAGTTATGTTAAAAGTATTATTTTTTTAGTTATTATGACTTATCATCTTTAATTTTACCTTTTTGTTATTTTTGTTGTCAATTGCATTAATATATACACACATACATGCATGTAAACATATACCTGTTAAACACAAAGGCTTACTATTAAACAAATTGTACCATCATATAATGATCGGGTTTGATTGTTAGAATGTACCTCTATTATTATAATACTGAAATTTAAAACAACAAAGAAATATAATTGAGATACAAAAATAGGAATTAAAAAAAAGTTGACTACAATAGCAAAAAGTTTATTACACAAGATTAGAGATATGTAAAATTATTAGGCATACCCATAATAACTTGCCATATGCAAAATAAGTTCAGATTTGATAACAAAGTGATAATTAGTTTATTCAAAATACTTCAATCCAAAATTTTTGAAAACTAGAGGGAAATATACTTAAAACAATTCCAAAAAACTATAAAAAATACAATAACATGATTGAATATGAGGGGATAAAATGTAACTTTAGTCGAATCTACCTGTCTTATGTAAACACTTCTTAGACTCGTTGCTAGAGGAGTAAACTGAACTCATCAAGCGAGTTGCTCAAACGATGATCCAATCAAACTCACCCTACAATTTACAACGAAATTTCTAACAAACCAAATTTCTCTTGATAGAATCACTTTAAATCCTTGATCTCTTTACAATAAAAAAAAATTCATGGTAAAACTCTAAATATAAAATAACATACAAGCTTTTTATATTAAAAAGAGATCAAATTAAATTACGTCTTTAAATTTGTGATTTTTGAAATAGAAAAATGCTTGCTTTTATTTCTTAATTAATAATGAAATGTGGGCATCCACACCTCGATTGTATATTGGGTATGGAATTATATGATATAAACCAAATTACCCTTTGCTTGAGGGGATGCATCAAATGGTATGGTTTAATTATTTTCCTTATAAGGTGTCGAATGCTTTCTGTCATTCTACTTTCATACACAACTAGGGAAATTTGTATTTTAATTAATAGCACTTCAATCAACTTTTAATAAGATTATTATATAAGACATTGATTTTGTACTATTTTTAACCTAACAACTAATTAGTGCATCGAATGTGGAATGTGTTGGTAGACTCGTTCGTACCGTACGATACATGCCAATAAGGTCTAGTGATATGTTGTCGCGCTTAATATTCATTATTTTTTAGAAACTATGCAATAAAATCAAGTATTATAAAAAAGAGTTAACTACCATTTTCATCCCTATAGGTTGTCCATATATGCAAATTTAGGTCAATTTTCAAATTTGTACTATTTCTATCCCTGACATTCTTAAAACATGTCAGTTCCGTCCAAAAAACATGAAGTAACTGCCATTTTCGCCCGTATGATTTGTCCAGTTATTCAATTCAACTTTAGGTTTTTTTGGACGGAATTGACATGTTTCAAGAATGTCAGGGACGGAAATGATACAAATTGAAAATTTGTCCTGAACTGGTATAATTGAACAAACCAAAGGGACGAAAATGACATTTAACTCTATAAAAAAGACATTTTCCTCTATTTCTCATTGGCTTAATTTAAAAACATTGCATGCTAATCTGGATTAGTTAGTGATTGGCTGGAATAGTTCAACGTATTTTAGTAATTTTATATAATATATCGATAATATTTAGTATGTGACATATTCACTATATTTAACAATTATTAATACATGATTGCGAGTCTAGTCAAATTTGATGTCTGTAGCTTGACTCAAGTTCGTTTATCAATTGAGGAAGCAAAAAATTAAGTTTGAACTTGTTCACATCTGACTCGTTTATAATCTAAGTTTCAGTTTAGGCTCGTTTATTAGTAAGGTTCAACTTAGACTTAGAATTTCAACATCTAAACAACTCGATATTGATTACATTATGACAATATTATTCAAATAAAGATTATTTTTAAAAATAATAAAGTGTATAAAAGTCAGAAAAAATTGAAACTAATTTACACATGTCAAATTCTGATTCTTGAACCCGTAACACACCCGAGCCCCTTGTTGCATTGTACCACAAGTGGCTCCTTTTCAATATATTTAAAACTCAATTATTTAGTCAAACAACTAATATCGTGATTTCTCTTATATTAATTTTTTAATTCTCTTCAATTAATAAAGGTTCCAAAAATATACATATTAATTATAATAACTAATAAAGCTTTCTTAACAAAAAGCAAATTCTAGCTTTTCATCAACGTGTCATGAAGTTTCACGAACTCTTCATTACAATTTGACAAATGTCTTGCCACCCTAACATGAGATAATAAAAAAAATGTTTTACAACATCATTAGTGACATCACGTAGCAACTTGTTTATGTTCACAAACCGTTCCGTTGAGTGTCGGTGAAACGAGCCGTCGAAGAGATTGTTCTTGATTTTGACTTTCGTACGTTAATATTAAATGTATGCCTTAAATTCAAACATGTCGATGTTTTGGAACTCCCGTCGGTGTTCAAAGAAAATCCTATACTTCAAGAATGGGTGGCAGATCTTGTTGGTTTGTTTTTTCTTTTTTGAATTTTGGCCATTTAATTCTCACTTCAAATGAGTTTAAGGTGCGGTTTGGCAATCTCTGAATAGGTAAGTGCTGGACCAGTAAGAGTTTTGATCCATTATGTGTTGACCAGTGAGAGTTTTGAACCATTAAGTGTTGAACCAGTATAATGCTTAATCGTTTAGAGGCAATTGTCTGACTAATTCAGATAAGAGGTCTTAACCATTAAGACCCAGCTTAATGCTTAACCATTTAGAGGCAAATATCTGAATCATTCAGATATAAGCTCACGAAATAGACAATCTGAACCATTAAGTGTTAAACGAGTAAGAGGTCTGAACCATTAAAAGCTTTATTAAGAGCTAAACATTCATCCCTTAAGAAATAAAAGATCTGCGGTTCTAGCTTTGCTGGGTGGTGAAGGCTTTCGATTTTTGGGAAAAAGGCTAGGTTTTGATTTCATACATAGGGTATATGTTAGAAGTAATTTGGTGTAATTTAAGAGGAGTAGAGTAACGTTTGATGTTCAAAAAAATAAAAATAAAAATAAAAAAGATATGCTTTACAAATCAAAATAATACTTGCTCTAATGAAAATCTTTTTGAAAAGAATTAACAATTGGTTTGTTGGTATATACTCGTATTTGACACTTGAATGGGACTAGCTAATCAAATGCTTAAAGAGCGGACGTAAAGGAATAACACTAAATAGATAGATTCACAATTTCACATGGTTAGATTTTGATGGCATCAATACCTAACCAAAGTGCTCAATCATTTCAACTCTTTTTGTCACATCTTCCACCCTCCATCATTCGATTTCGATATCTTAATCAATTACGCGGTAGTTGACCAACGTTACATGTGGTGCATGTGGCGTGTTAGTGCATATCGGGCAACAAAGAGAAAAAGATGACAAATGTCTCAAACAAATATATACGAAAAAGATAGGCGAAATATATTTCCCACCTTTTACATGTTTATTTTAGGATGTTGTAAAATGTGCTCGCTCGTTGATCCATAGGTTGTTTCCTTACCTTGTAAAAGTCCATTTGATAATGCAAACTACATATTGGTAGATTTTGGTATCAACTATTAACCTTTGAATCAAAATAGCATACAAACTTCAAATCTTAGAATTGTATGACTTCATCCCTCTCTCTCACTTTCTCTCTCATATAGATACATGTGTGAATATAAGTACATGTCATGCATATATAAATATATAAGATCTCTAACATCTACACACTATTTAAATATCTCCTACTTGCCTACTTGCTTATTATCAACACGTTCCCTCTTTTCCTCTCTCCTCCCCCCCCCCCCCCTCCCTCCTCCCCCTCCACACACACATTGCTAGAAGCACATCTACATATACATACAGAAAATGATGATGCAAATCAAATTTGTGAAAGCATGGCTTAAAAAAAGGAGACCCACAAATGTTGCCAGATGGTTAACTTGTGAAAAGTTGTGCCCATGGACGATCAGATGGTCATCATCATGCATGCATGAAGATGATGATGATATAGATGATGAAGACTACATTCCAAGGGATGTCCCAAAGGGTCATTTAGCAGTCTATGTAGGTGAAAACCAGCGCAGGTTCGTCATCAATGTGAAATTACTAAAATACCCTTTGTTCAACGCATTGTTAGATCAAGCTCAAGAAGAATTCGAGTTTACTGCTGGTTGCAGACTCTATATCCCCTGCAATGAGGATGTTTTCCTCAGCGTGGTTCGATGTGCTGCAACACCAAAGGATCGAAGATTCGCCTTCTGCATTTAAAATGTTGACGGAATTTTTGATTTTTATATAATATATATATATATATATATATATATATATATATATATATATATATATATATATTAGTGTAAAAATGCAGCCACTGCCATGTTTTTAGTTTAAAAGACATGATTGTTGTGCTATCATTTTTGTTTTTTTTCATAATTTTCAGTTTTATAAATACGCGGTAATGACTTATGTAGATGGATTACAAGAAGTGACACATTCATGATCTTTTCCTACATGGTCACTTTCTTTGGTGTTCGGATTTCTAACAACCCGACGCTAGAATTTTCGAGTAGCTAAGTTGGGTTTTCATCAAGTTTCTTATTGTTTTCAATCATTAAGTTCACTATATGTTTCTAGAACAGAAAAAATAAAAACCACTAAAGTTTCAAGTTTCACAACTACTTTCAGTCAACTTACAATCAACTAAAAATCTAAGATCATTAAAGTTTCAACTTTCAATCAAGTTTCAAGTTTCACAACCAATTTTAATCAAGTTATAATCAACTAGTCAAGTTTTATTCAACTATTCAAATTTCATGTTCCAAGTTTCATTCAAGAATCAAGTTTCATATGTTCAAATTTTTGTTGAAGTATTTTTCCAGTCCACTGTTTCATTGTTCTTGTTGAGCTTTGACAAGTTTCACATGATTAATTTTTATTAATTATAATGTCAAACTAAAAGGTTTTTTCGTGCGCAACGCAGCAGGAAACATCTATACTAGCTTACTACACAAAATGACCTTCATATTTACACGTTTACCGACAGTGCGGAATATCGGAACAGACTCGTACCAAAACCAAAAATCATAAACATGAATACCGGTAACGGTACCGATATTGTTTGGTCTGTATTAGTTCAGTACGATATGGTTATCCCTAGCTTACAATACAAAAAAATATATTTTATTTTGAATACAACTCCGTTTTTAATAACCGTTTTTTTTTATTTTTAAGTACAAATAATACAAACAACTTTTAATTCAATTGCCTACCAACAAATATTTAGTAAACATAAAAATAAAATACGAAAAAAGAAAATAAAATCAAATATCCGGTTTTATTGTTGGGTAGTTAAAGTGCGTAATCACATTCCGCCTATACATAAAAAAACTTTATTTTGAATACATTTTGTTTTGATAACTATTTTTATTTATATTTTTTCTAATACATATAATATTAACAACTTTAATAGCAATCATGTAACAAAAAAATATTTAGTAAAAATAAACGTAAAATAGAAATAAAATATGTATCTAGTATTCGCCGTCATCTTCGTGTAATCAAATAACGTAATTATATTCAGCTGAAAAAGTTACGGATAAATTTAATATCTAGCATTCATCATCGAATTTAAATATCTAGCATTCATCATCGTTGTGTAGTCGAATTACGTATTTATATTATGTCGAAGAAGTTACCGATGCAGACACGTGCAAAACCTGTTTACCATAGAGATGAAATCCGTTCCAACCATAAAGCATGTACCATGGTACCGATTTGTTCAGTTGGTATCAGTTCCATACAAAAATATAACTTTATTTTGAATGAACTTGGTTTTCAATAAAATTTATATCAAAATGTTAAAAAAAACTAAATATATATGCGTATTTAATTTTTTATATAGGTTAACAATCACAAATTATTTGAGAAAAATTACATTCTATAATAAATAAAATGTTATGAAAATAAATTATGAAGCAGGAAGTGACGTGGTCTAATTGGACAGGTTACTAGTAAGGGGTTGAATTTTTAGTGGTAAAAATTGGAATGTTAAATACATCGATTATATAGGGTTTAGGCTAAATGAGATATTGTGAGGGGTTTAAGAATTTAAGGATTAATCTTTGATAGGCTTAATTTAGTATAGGATTTATAGGGAGAAAGTTTATCCGTTTAAAAGAATAAATATACATAGTTTTGTCATCAAAAACATGTATTCGATCACTAGAAACTAATTTGCAACTTTTATTTGTAGTAATCGCATACTGAAAAAACACTGGATCACAACAGGAATGATTGGAACTGTTTTTTTTCTGAGAGGATAGAGAATCACACCCTTTTCTTTCTTTTGAACCTAGATCTGTAATGAAGAAGAGATAAAAATAGAGATATCTGCAATGGAGAAGAGAGAAAAGATGAGGATGTAAAGAGGGAAGAATCCCTTATTTTCAGCTACAAAAGGTGTGTTTGCCCCATGTCTCTTCCCTTATATAAGAGACATTGGCAACTCTAACCTAATGGGACAGGCTCAGTTAGGGGTTGTCTTTACAAGCCCATAATCTAGTGTAGTGTAAACTACAACGCGCTGGGCTTCGCGGTTTAGTACACAATAATAAGTAATATTAATATAAAAGGCGATAAGTAATGTCTAACCAATTAAGCCGGGATGCACATGCTCCTCTGCTTATGAGCATATAAGCTGCGATACGCGCATGCTCTATTACATACGAGCATGTAAGTCGCCATACGCGCACGCTAGTTTCCATCCGAGCCTGCTGTTCTACATACGAGCACGTAGGACGCCAAACGCGCATGCTCTTTTACTTACGAGCGAGCACACATGCGCCGGCAGGCGTATGCTCCTCTACTTATGAGCATGTAAGTCGCTATACGCACATGCTACTTTACTTACGAGTGAGCACACATGCACTAGCAGGCGCATGCTCCTCTACTTATGAGCACCTAAGTCACGATACTCGCAGGCTGTGTTACATACGAGCACGTAAGTCGCTATACACGCACACTCCTTTACATACGAGCACGCTAGTCTCCATGCGAGCCTGCTGTTCTACATACGAGCACGCAAGTCGCCATACGCGCATGCTCCTTTAATTACGAGCGAGCACACATGCGTCGGAAGGCGCATGCTCCTCTACTTATGAGCACGTAAGTCGCGTTACGCGCATGCTCTGTTACATACAAGCACGTAAGTCGCCATACGCGCACACTCCTTTACATACAAGCACGCTAGTCTCCATGCGAGCCTGTTGTTCTACATATGAGCAAGTAAGTCGCCATATACGCATGCTCCTTTACTTACGAGCGAGCACACATGCGCTGGCCGGCGCATGTTCTTCTACTTATGAGCACGTAAGTCATTATACGCGCATGCTCCTTTACTTACGAGCACGCAAGTCGCCATGCGAGCCTGCTGCTCTACATACGAGCACACCAGTCTCCATGCGAGTCTGCTGCTCTACATACAAGCAGGTAAGTTGCCATACGCGCATGCTCCATTACTTATGAGTACGTAAGTCGCCCACGCGCACGCATGCTTCTTTACATACGAGCACGCCAGTCTCCATGCGAGTCTGTTGCTCTACACACGAGCACGCCAGTCTCCATGCGAATTTGCTGCTCTACTTACGAAGCATGTAAGTCGCACACGCGCGCGCATGCTCTTCTACATACGAGCACGAAAGTCGCCGACATGCGCATGCTCTTTTACATATGAGTGAGCACACATGCTCCCTTACATTCGAGCAAGCAAAGTCGCCCATGCGCGCCAATGTTTTCTTACATTCGAGCACGTAAGTCGTTCACGCACGTATGCTCCTTTATGTCCGAGCACGTAAGTCGCCACGCGCGCATGCTCTTTGGGTATACACCATTTTCAGCTTACAAGATATAAACTGTCCTACAAATGCACGCACCACTTTGGGTATACGCAAAATCACATTGGCTAAAACAAAGCTTCGTGTACACCTACAATCTATAAGGCAAGCCGCAGCTCCTTGCGCCACGCTGGACACCTGAGGATCAGCGCAGGCTTGGGCTTCCACTTCATTACCCTGGTGCGACTTTACACCAATTCTCATTCGCGATAACCTACACAAAGTGGAATAACACGCGCAAATATTGTAGACAACAGTTTACAAAGATTCAAACACTATATATACGCATTCCTCATGACTAAAGACACGCGCACCATGCGATAACCAACAGAAGTCACACCAAAGGGTGAATATTTTAAAGTAACCCACACGACTATGTGCGCATGCTAAAGGAGGGTCACGCTCGCAAAAATCACCCGAAGGCAAGACATTCTTCTAGTCCAGAGTTCCACCCATTTGCCATACGCGCATGGGAGCAACACTAGACTGGGGGGACTTAAAGGGGTATGGTACCAAATGTTGCGCAAGTCATACGCGCGTTGGACCACACCCACACTCAACTATCAAAACACTTAGGCTATTCCAAGTTTCCTCTGCAAGATTTACCTCCTTACGCGTAACCATGACAGCTCATGAAAATACGCCAGTACAATGGCAGCAGCCCGTAACCGATCAGCATGCCCTATGCTCTGCCTAACCAACCCCCAGGATGAATAATCGTGCACCATTCATTGCTCCATTATCCCTACTCACAGCTAAAGATAGATGCATCAAAGGTGGCGAGCAACTTTCCCACACCCGGGCGATATGTAAGCTTAAAACTCACAATCTTCACTTTCGAGCACTCCTAACAAGTCTAGTGCTCCTCCCACGCTTGCACTCGAGAGCGACTCTAGATTGGGGGACTTGCAGAGGTAAGGTACTTGACCCGGCTTAATCGGTTAGACATTACTTATCGCCTTTTATATTAATATTTATTATTATTGTGTATTAACCCGCGAAGCCTAGCACGTTGTAGTTTACACTACACTAGGCTGTGGGGTTGTAGAGACAACCCCTAACTAGGCCTGGCCCATTGAGATTGGGGTTGTCTGGTTCATATATAAGGAGGTCTTCACCTCATTATTAAGGCAAGAGACATGGAACAAACACACTTTTTGTAACTGGAAATAGGGGATTCTTCCCCTACGGCCATTTCTACATCCTCACTTTTCTCTCTTATCCATTGCAGATCTAGGTTCAAAAGAAAGAATAAGGTGTGATTATACATCCTTTCAGAAAAACGGTTCCAATCATTCCTGTTGTGATCCCGTGTTTCTTCACATACTTACAAGCCAACCAACCAACCCTTTTTAGCAATATAATAATAAAATGAATATTTTTTTTGTTACTATACCCAGTGTCTCAATTAACATCTCTTCAGGCTTTCAATTGGGTGGCAAACAGAGCAAAGAAGGTTGTAGTTAGCTGGGAAAATTGGCATCTCAGTCCACTCATTGGGGTTTATAAAGTCTAGTTTTGTATTGGCTTGGTTGTTCTTTATGTTTATGGTTCAGTTTTCCCTGTTGATTAACCGGTTTTATGGGTGTGTGTCAAAGTTTTTGCTAGTTTCCCTCTAGCCTTTTATATGACATCATCATTGTTGATGTTAAAAAGAGATCAAACATCTTTCGTGTTCCAGTTGGGGTTAATTAGATCTTATTTTGGTGAACCATCCTATGATATGAGTCTAGTTCTTAAGAAATCGATTAACGTATGTGGGGGAAAATGCCCCAAATCATTCCTTGTAGTTTAAGATAAATGATGTGAGCGTTAACTAGTGATGCTAGCGAATATATGGACCCAATCAATGATGAAGAGCCATGAAGTATTGAAGAAGTTACATACGATGAACAAGAGTAGAAATCCAATGAACATCCGGTGAAGCCCAAAACATCAACAAGAAAAAATAAAATGAGAAGGGACCAATTTTTTTCGTAAGAAGAGCACCATATATTGGTAGCGATACTTAAAAAGAATGATATTAGACATTTACTTTATTTTTGGAATGGTTATACTCAAAACTTTGTTAATAAATGATTGTATAGTATAGGTTTATACGGGTTGTATAGGATAGATCAATACGATTCATATAAGGTTACTAAACAAAACCTGACACATAAGTTTTTATTAAAGATTATAAAAACTAAATGCCCTATATGGCTCGATCCAAGTCGTATTTAGGGTGTCGAAATAAGGGAAGGATGTCTAGATAATACGAACCATAAAAAAACCGATTTCAATTTTTTGGTCGGGTACGGGTCCATACCCGGTATTTTTAACCACTAGGGTTTTAACATCTTTAGGCCCAAAGACTCAAAAGTCAAAACCCCTTTGGTAGCAATCGGATCAGAAAACGTACACCTCACGCTCAATCTTCAAAATGGCGACTACAGCGGCTGCCGTCCGATCAATTTTCCGGTCATCATCCCTCCGTAGCGCGGCGGCGCGTGCATCCTCTCAACCCAAAGCTGCACGCTCCCCTTTTCGCATCGGTAGCCAGAACTCTCTCTCTAATCGCATTTTCAGGTAACCACCGTTCAATATAACGCACACAGATCTATAAATTTTGTTCAAGTTGAAAACTTTATGATTTTGTTTTGTTATAACCCTAGAGTTTATGTAGAAACAGGTATTAGGTTGATTTGATTAGCCCAAATTAATTTTAATTTGAAGAATCTTTAGATAAATAATTTAGTAAGTTTTTTAGAATTTGTAGTGGAATTAGTGTTATAACACAGTTACCTCAGGCCCTGATTTACCTTCGAACACCGGTACAGTACCGGCCACTTTCGGTTGGCACCTAGTTTTTTTTTTGCGTTTTTTGGGATTAGTACTTCTGGTTCGGTATGATTACTGAGCTCATCCTTACATTAGTGTTTACTTTTTGCCCAAAAAAACGCGCTTCTTGTAAAATGCGCGCTTTCTTTGGGATGAAGCGTTTCTAAGCCAAGATAATTACAAATAATGTCATGTTAATTTTTTTTCGGGGGGGGGGGGGGGGGGGTGAGAGGATGAAAAGGTAGGGTTTTTATAGTTTTAAGGTATGGAATTGAATTATTGTGGATTTGTGTTTGTGTGTGTTTAGTTCTCCAGTTGAATTGAGTGCTTGTTTGGAATCACTGCAACCTTTTCACACTGCTACTGCTTCAGCATTGATGACTTCCATGCTAACCCTTTCTCAACGCGGTTACGGTTGGCTCCCTGAAGGTAAAAGATCAGTTTCCATGACCATGAGTATATCAAATTTGCTATCTAATATGTGTAGTTTGCGAGTAAGAAATTTGTGTGCTTTGATTGTTTATTTGGGTGTTATTACTGATTTACTGTGTTTGTTTTACCTAGTGATATTGGATTCCACTGTTTGCATTCACTTGTAACTCTAGACATTGTTTGTGGGATTAGGTGAAGTGAAAATCTTTTGTTTGCTTTCCGTGATTATGAAGATAGTTTCATACTTCATAGTGGTATGACTGGTATCTTTAGTTTGATCATATGATCATAGTTTTGTAACTTTAAGACTTTAAGTTATACTTTGAATCCATGGTCATAGTTTTGTGTACTTTAAGTTATATGGTGGCTAAATCTGCCATTACATATAGGTTTTCAGTTTTATGTATGCTGAGGCGACCATTGACTTAATTCTTGCCTTGTGCAAGTTCTTGAATGTCTAAAAGTCGATATTTTTTACACTGCGTTAACTTGTGCTAGTTTTGTTGGAAATTCATGGTTCATCTAGTCTCTTAGGGGCTGTTTGGCAATTTCGAATTGGTAAGTGCTGAACCAATAAGAGGTCTGAACCAATAAGAGGTCTGAACCATTAAGAGCCAGTATAATGCTTAACCGTTCAGTGTCAGATCAATTCAGATAAGAGGTCTTAATCATGCAGACTCAATATAATGCTTAATCATTCAGAGGCAAATGTCTGAATCATTCAAACATCTGCTCGCGAAACAAATAGTCTAAACCGTTAAGTGCTGAACCAGTAAGAGGTCT
This sequence comes from Scalesia atractyloides, assembly GCA_947069175.1. Lineage (NCBI taxonomy): Eukaryota > Viridiplantae > Streptophyta > Magnoliopsida > Asterales > Asteraceae > Scalesia > Scalesia atractyloides. The sequence goes on along the minus strand of CAMTDV010000001.1, from coordinate 81,574,477 downwards.
GAACCATTAAGAGCCTTATTAAGAGCTAAACAAACAACCCCTTAGTCTTATCCACATGAGTTTTTCCAATAACGTTGCTAGAATATAGAGCCATTTTTATTGGTTTTACACTATACCCAATCACCCACTTGAATTATCCTTCAATTTCTCTTTTTGTGTTTCATCTTTACTTTTTACACCCGGTATTTTTTTTATTTTTTATAATTGAACTTTTATAGTTTAACCTCCATGGCTCTGGATCGGTTTTCTAATTATTGGGTTTTTCTTATTGATTTAGGTATCTAGCAACGGGTCATAGGTTCCTCCTTGATCGTCTTTCATTCAGTTTGAGGTACGTTAGTCGTTAATCGTGTCTTTAGATCATGTGAGGTGTAGCACTGTTTAGATGAATATTCTAGGCCTCTATAGTTGATGAAGCCACGTCTAAGATTCGGTTTTTTCATATTGTGTTATCCACCTTTTGGTTTAAGTTGTTCACCTTTGTGTTTTATAGATGTTACCTACCGCCCCTCCCTACTTTCACCATCAAACTGTGCAACTACACATATTTTTTATAATTTTCTTTTTAAAATTTCCTGCCAACTTTTTTAATAAAGCGGTGCATGCTTCATGTGTAGGCGTTGACAAGACTAGATGAAGATCAAGAAGCTATGATGGAATGATTTGGATTTGTCTATTTAAATATTTGTTTGAAATTTGAATAGGAACATATAGGTTGGTAATTTGGTAATGCGGTTACCTTCTTTTAGATCAATAATTAGTCACAAAGTTTTGGTATGAGCACAATTTGTAGCATCGTGCACCATTTATCTGTTTCTCATCATTGAATGAATGATATACATTTTACCTGCTTAAAATTACCGTACTTGCAACGACATGAGGGTTTATTCATGAATTGTATTCTTGTTTGATCAGCTTGCAATGATGATGTGTGATGAGTAGTAGCAGTTAGACTGTTTTCAAAGAATTTTAGTTGCGTTGAGCAATCGATCTCTTCATTGGATTATGGGAATTGCTAAACCTTTTCGGCTTTTTTTGAACTTTTTTTTTTCATCATGTGGAATGTATTTTATCATGACAAACATCAAGATTTTGTTGACTACATAATATCTCCATTTAAATGCTTTATATTATCACCAGGGGTGTGTGTAACCAAGCCTGAGCCTTAGCTAAACTCACAATAAAAAGGAAATAAAACAAAAGAAATCTATATTTATATACACAACCAGCAAAATGATTGCTTTAGTGAAATCAGAAGTCTTTGAAGACCCACCAAGATCAGCAGTCGGGTACTTGCCTTCTGCAATCGTTTTCAAAACCGCACCTTGTATCCTATCGGCTTTGTCATGAAGCCGTAGGTGGCGAAGCATAGACACTACACCCAGTAACAAAGCGGTCGGGTTTGCCAATTTCTACACAACCTCGGCAAAAGCTATTCCTCCCTCCGCGATATTTAAACTATAAAAAATGTCAAATTATTAGATCTACCGGAAAAACACGAAACGAGGGCTTTTTCATGTTTGTCCGTTTATTTAATAGATAAATGAGGAGACATAAACAAACAAACCAAAAAGAATATAAACTATTTAAAAAAAACCTATAACATTAAAGTTCAAGCACACACAATATTCATTTTTCTTATTAATTATTTATGTTGCCTTAGGTATAAAGTATAAACTAGTGGATTACCATCCGCACGGCGGATCGAAATGTACAAAAAAATAAGAAAATCATGATATGACATTTTAAATGACGATAAAAAAACCACGTTACGATGGTATATTCGAGAGTCACAAAAACGTTACGTTGTGGTATAACAAAGCCAAGTTATTCTAACAAATTTAAATCAAAACGCATCTAAAGATAAGCACGACGGCCGCGCTTTGCGGCGAGCCGGTTTAAACATAGATAAAAAAACATGTCGCAATGGTGTATTTAGAGATGAACGTGGAGCAGAGTAAAAAACCAAAAAGTTAAAAACGTTTAAAACAACCGGCTACGTAAAAAAAGAACGGTACAAAAAGTAACAATCGCGGAGCGTTACGAAAACGTTAAAAAATTCAAGTAACAAAATATTCAAACTTAAAGTGATATCTTTATTAAAGTGCAAGGTTATAGTGTAAATTGGTTAAAAAAGTATTATATAACTTATTAAAATTTTTAACTTAAATGAAGGGGTATAAATGAAATTTGTCCACTAAATTAACAAAAATGGTACTATTGTTAAGCACCTGAAACACCCAAAAAACGGGTTTGGTAATCAAATCACGTTAATATTAAAGAGCGAGTAAAACACCGTTAGCGGTGAAGGTTAAACTATAAACAAAATAACTAGGAACAAATTAACCTAGTTAATAACATGTATAAAAGTAACCAAACAATGAGTTGTAGTCTGATTTAAAATCAAAATAAACTTGAGGGACCAAAACTGCCAAGAAAGGAAACTTGTTTTATTAAAACAAGTTATTAGCACATAATACACACATTTAGTGTGTGTATATGTCGATGATCAGGAGAAGAAACAAGGGAAACCCTAGCTTCTTCAAAGAATCACCAAATTGAAAGGGGAATTGGACACCAAATCGATGCATGAACGCATATTATTGATCACCTTGATTAGGGGATCATAAGGTATGTCTCAAAACCTAGATTAGTGAAAAATCTTAACTTGAGACAAGTTGAATACTTGTCATTAGATAGTTGGATTATGATCCAAAGATGATATTAAGTGTATGTGTATGCTTGATTTCGTTAAACTTAAAGAAATTATGCACAATTAAGTGTAAGATTACTTGTTAGTGATTAACAAGTAGATTATGAAGTAGGTTTTGATTATATGATGAAATTGATGATATATAAGTGTTCATGATCATTATACTTGTATGTATGTGTAAGATATTTGAAGAAATTAGAGGTTCGAATAAATGTTCATATATGTATTGAAATGGGTTTTGATGATAAGATGATATTTATGTTAAACACATGTTAATAGATGCTTAAAATCATCATATGAATGTGAATGTTTAAAGTATTTGGCTAAGTTTAATGTTTGGGTAAATTTCATATATATGATGCAATGGGTTGTTTCATAGTGATGAAACAATCCCAAGTTCTTGCACAAGAATGATAGATTATCATATGATTGTAGACACTATGCTAATTTGATACTAGCAATCATGTGAAATTGGTTTGAGAAACATAACTTAAATGGTGGCCTAAGAATAGTGCTTACCGGGTAATTAACGAAATGCGTAAATGAGTTGTTAAACTTGTTCGTGGGTTATTATGAGTAAATAGGCAGTTGACTTTTAAAAGTCAAACTGAACTATACTAAGATCGAATGATACATTTGATATAAAATCCGTAAGGTGGAATAGTCGTGTTAGATGATGACTAATCTAACCATCCGAATGATAAATGATAGTTTGACGCTTGACAAGCTAGGCAGAGGCTTGAGAAGAAGCGGATCAAACGGAACAAGTATGCGAAAAAGGGCATAATTGGATCTCAAGGTAAGTAAAACTTACATCCTTAAAATAGTAGATTTACTTATCTAGTTGAATAAGCGTTTTGGGTATTTGGAACGAAATTTTGAAACATAAAGATCCAACACGGATAGATACGGGTTGGAACAAGTGAAAAAGGTATTAAATCATAATTGATGATAAAAAAGGGTAAAACAGTAATTTAGTCATGTAATGACAAATAAACAAGGAATTCGGAAAAAGTTACCTTATGGTGTAAGTCATAAGGAATAAAAATAGTAAAATGAAAATTTAGTCACGAGTTGACACATAAGTATTAAATTTAGAAATAGATACCCTATGGCGTATGCCATAAAGGATCGAATGAATTGAGAAACAAATTTAAGTAATATGATCACATGGTATAAACTGAAGCGGATAAATGGTGAGATGGTAAATAAATACCATCTCATAATGATACCAAATGGGTCAAATGGTGTGGTCATCACCATTTGACAATAATATCTAATGAACGCTTGTCGAGTCTTGTGTTCACAGGGAAATGGCGTTTGGTTTGCATCGCTATTAATTAGCGATTAAAGTGCAAGGTATTTAAACGGGTCAATGCTATGACTCGAGCCAGGTATGTGTAAGGGGTCCAACTTTCATTTAGTAATTTGAGGTTCGATGAGAAACGAGTCATGAATGAATATCGGATTACCTAAGGCAAGGTAAATCTCATAATCTAAATGGTAGACATTAGGTTCATAGGAACCTAATGATTTTAAATAAGATTACGTTTCAAATGTGCTCTTTTGGTCAAATTACGCGATTGAATGTCTTTCGACGTAAAAAAGACTAAAATTTGACCAAAACGCCCTTAGTATGATAAATTGACCAAACGACCTTGAGGGTGGTTTAAAATGAGTTTTATAAGAAAATATACCCTTGCGGTAGTGTAATAGTAAATGGCATAAGCCGTTTTGGTTTAAAGTCTCATAACGGGTCTTTTTTGTAAATAGTCAAACCGAAGGGTAGAATTTGTAAATATATTCATCTTCTATAACCAATCCACCACAAGTATAGTGGTGGTGGAAAATAAATAAATATCTTAGCGTGGAAATGTGAAGTATGGTAAGAAGAAGCGAGATTTAAGCTTAAATGCTTAAATCTCTTAACGGGTCAAAATAAATATATATTTGCATAAACCGGGAATGGATGCGAAATTTATAAGGGTTTTGGATTTCGGGTTAATTAAGTAAGAAAACACTTTACGGACTTTTAGAAACAAGTTTCATGGAAACGGATAAAAATTGAATAAATTACGGAAGTTTTCGTACAAAAATGACAAGATGGAAAATACTTGCGGTAAACCACTTTAAGCTACGGTGGCTAACCGTAGCTTATGGTAGGCAACTTCTGAATGAAAGTAGAAAATTTGTATTATTCGGAAACGTCTTTGTAAGTCCCGGGACGAGTTTATAATGTGCGGGATTTGAAACGGGTCGAACGGACAACCAAACAACACAGCAGAAAAACTACTGCAGAAGGAAGCATCTCCGACGCCTTATATGGCCGTCGCCAACGCAATGTGGAATGTCCGACGACTTAAGCTACTGCCTACAGCAGTAAAGCTCCGACGCAAGTTTAAAAAAGGCGTCGCCGACGCGGCTAAGTGCCGTCGCCGACGCCACCTCAGAAGTTAAGCTTCTGTTTGGTTTATTTTAACGAGTCTATTATGTCATGCTTTTCGGTAAATTGCTATAATACTAATAGTTTGCAAATTTCCAGTTCAAGGTAATCTCAAGCACTTCCGGATGACGATCAAGGCCAATGAAGAATCGAACACGTTCAAAGATTTAGCTCTCGCATTTGGTTTCAATATTACGAAACTAATTAGCAAGGACATGTCAAAATGTTTAACGTAAATAAAGTTTTAATAAACCCGAAAATTTTGTAGTGACGTGTATTCGTACTTACTCGTTTAAATCGATCTTTTTATAAAATTTCAATATAATAAGACAGGGTGTTTCAGCACCCAAAAATGTTATATATATAACAATATATAACTAGTAGGTTACACACGTTCTATGCGGCGTCGGTCCGGTTCATTTCGTCATGTGTACAACGCCGATTGAAGCTTAAAAAAATACGTTACATCTGAGTTACGTGGGGGCGGTACCATCTCATGACCTGTACAATACTGGTTGAAAGTTAAACAAAAACAAGTTACACATGTGCTATGCGGTGGCAGTTCCGACGTTCGGTCGGTGTTGGTTTGATTCGTTTCGTCACGTGTACAATATCGTTTGAAACTTAAAAAAAAGACAACAAAAAAAGCCGGAAAAAAAGACAAAAAATAGTTACATACCGTTGAAGCTTAAAAAAACACGTTACGCCCGCGTTAAGCGGCGGCAGTACCATTCCGTTACCGGTATAATACCGGTTAGAACTTGATTAAAACATGTTAAACACGCAATACGCGGCGGCAGTACCGTTTGGTGACCTGCATGATACCGGTTGAAACTTAAGAAAAAACGTTATACCCGCACTACGTGGTGGCTGTACCGATGTTTAGTCGGTGTCAATCTGGTTCATTTCGTTACATGTACAATATCGGTTAAAACATTAAAAAACACCATAAAATACAACAAAAACACAAAAAAACCTAAAAAATACGGACAAAAGAGTTACATACCGTGTTACGCGGCGACGGTATCGTTTCATTACCTTTACAACACCGGTTGAAAACCCGCACTACGTGGTGACGGTACCGAGGTTTGGCCAACGTCCCAATCGGTTACGTGTACAATAATAGTTGAAATTTTAAAAAATCACAAAAAAGTATAAACACAAAAGAAAACAATAAAGAAAAGAAAATAAAAGAACGTGGAAAAGACAAAAAAAAGTAATTAATATTATTTGATATTGTACAAAAACAAATATACATGAATGGATAGTAGACCAAGTGTTCACAAATAAAAATTATCGAATGAGAAGCTTGTTCATGTTCGATTGTTCGTTCATTCAACTAAACAAATTTTCTGTCAAACATAAAAGGGTTTGATGAGATTTGGGGTTGTTTACTGCCCTAGTTGACATACAAAAGTGAAGAAAATAAGGATACCTTGCTGTCAAATCCAATCCTCCAATTAATCCAGCACAAAACAAAGGTCACTTATAATGTCACCATGAAGGTTAGCATCGCCAACACATCAAACAATGCTGGATTCTTTACCTTCTGCATATACAAAAGAAATATAATGAGCAATGTTTTTAGGATCGTACAGAACCGGAAGTCGAACTGGTTGAATGAGTCGGAGATGTAAGAACCGGGTTATGCTCTAAATATTATAACAATAAATAAGGTAAAATTGAAAATATTTAATCAAAATCCAGTTAAACCCCTAAAATTCTACCACCCGGTTTGTGAGACAGAGTGCGTACCATCATACAACAATTGTCGATGAAAACTTCCTCATATTTTATCTCCGGGTACTTCTCAGCGACCTCTCAACAACACTGTTATAAAACCGCAATTCAACATAATGAAACATAACCGGAGCTGCACTGATCTTTAACATCTCAAAATAATAAATTAAAACCTTCAAAAATAGACCATCGGTTTTCTGCATGATGTTAGCTTTGTGTATCACAGATACTCTATCTCTACCCTGAGCTTTCACATAGTGAAAAGCAGATTTAGCGACCCGCAAACTCGCCTGTCAGGTAATGATCTTAAGACTTTCAACAACTCCCCTAACCACCTAGCGTCACTAATGCAAGAAACATCTGATTTGAAAGAACATAAAGAAAAGAATGAATCTTTATATGGAGTAAAATGCCATTTTTGTTCCTTGGTTTGAATTTTGGTCCAAAGGTTTGTTTTTCTGCATCTCGATTCAAAAGATTTGAAATCTTGCCATTTTCATCCGGCTCGTTAACTCCATCCATTTTTCTCCGTTAAGTCAGGGGCATTTCCGTCTTTTTTGTTAAATTAAAGGCAATTTAGTCTTTTTCACATTATGTTAAATGCTTGTACATAAAATGATAAGACCGAATTGCCCTTTAAATTAACAAAAAAGATGAAAACACCCCTGACTTAACAGAGAAAAATGGATGGAGTTAACGAGCCGGATGAAAATAGGAAGATTTCAAACCTTTTGGATCCAAATGCGAAAAAACAAACCTTTGGACGAAAGTTGCAAAACTGGCCAAACCTCAGAGACGAAAATGACATTTTACTCTTTTTTATAATTAGTTAAACTTACTTGATGTTCAAGACACTATACTCTCCTTGGGTATTTTCACGAATTGTAATGAGATCTACACCATCGTACCGTGTTTTGTAACTGGGTAGACTTTAACACGTTTTAGTGTTTGCATAAAGGTTCAGTTCTTTCCTCTCTAAGATTTGAGGAACGAAAATGGCCTTTGTTGATTGGTGTGGCCATTGGGCCTTTTAAGCCGACTTTATTTCTTCTTATGCATTCTAGACTTTCCAAGATCTACTTCGGTTCCTACGTAATGTTCCTCCCATTCGATTGGAACATCTGCAGCATTGAATATCTGTATAACGAGAAAGGGTAAGTCAATGTTTGACCAAATAGCCTTAAATAAGCCAAATTCATGTCTTAAACCCCCTAAATATGGTGTATTATATTATGAGCCAAGCTTAAAAAACTATCACTTTTTAAGCGCCTTGAGAATTTGACAACATAGAATTTGACCTTATATCGATTTGTTATACTCATGTAAAGTAAAATACATATAGAGTCCCAACACCACCCCTAAAAAACTAAGGTAGTTTCACAGAATAGAATGGAATTTAGACGGAATTCAGATTCCATTCCATATGTTGTTCGTTTTAACAAAGGAAGGAATCGGAATCTCAATTCATTTTTGATCGTGGTCGCTTCGCAAAGGAATTGGAAATGAATTTCTTCAAATTCCTAAAACTAAGAGGCTGTTTGGTTCGTAAAATTCATTGGAATTAGAATTAGAATTAGAATTAGAATTAGAATTAGAATTAGAATTAGAATGTTTTCCATCTAAAAACGTGTTTGGTTTGACAATCAAGGAAATGGAATTGGAATTCATTGAATTAAATTCACTCATTTATAGGAAAGTTCAGTTCCTTCAAAAGCTTGATGAAATTTAAAACATTCCATTGGAATGTTTGTATGTTACCATAATAGTGGAAAGTTCAAATGAGAAGAATTTTTTTTTAAGAATAAAAAGAATAACTTTAAACGAATAGAAATTCTTCATTTACTTATTTAATGTGTGTATTTAATGTTATGAAAAAGGGCATATAGGTAAATCTATAATTACTATTAACTAGCTAATTAGTTAAACTTGTAACTCATTATTTTAATATACTCTTTCAAGATAAAATAATTTATGGTGAATGACAATTTTCTATAAGATAAATTTTAGTATGTGTAAGATAAATCTGAAATGCGTATGGTAAATTTACATGTATGTAGGGTAAATTCCGGTAAGTGTAAGACATATGTATAATAAATTTTGAAATGTGTAGGATAAAATGTTTTTACTTTATTAACGAGAGATAACATAACTAATGAGAAGGAGTTATAAACTATTTAATGTTTTACCATTATATCCCTTTTTCTTTTTCTTCTCACATTAATTTTTTTTTCAAATGAACCTTCCCCTGCCATAATATACTCCATTACTTTCTTAAAATACTCATAGCTAGCTTAATTATAAGATTTCCTCTAATAAACATTCTGCCATTCTTACAACTTACGTACACATAAGTCACCATCCCCTCTTTTTTTTATTTAACTTTAGAAGCAATCATAAGGAATGATGAAACTAAAAGAAGACGATGTGCTCCAATTCTTACAGTATTCTTGGTTGATTCTTCTTGAACATGGCTTTTCTTTTTTCTTCTTTTTTTTCATAAAACGAGATTGAAATCAGTAATGAAATGGATTTAACAAAGGGTAATTCAGTAATATGATTTTTTCTTTAATTCCAATTCATTTACCAATTTTACACACCAAACACGTTACATTTTTTTTATCGGAATTAATTCCATTTCCCTCAAATTCCAATTTCTTTAAAAAATTCGAGTTCCTTTAAAAACATTCTATGAACCAAACGAGCCCTAAAGGAATTCTAAACCCTTCATTTTTTGAAGGAATTCAAGAAAAGTCATTGAAATCTTTGACCAGTCACCAATGTCTAAAATGTCTCAACCCGAACTCATCCGTCGCCAACATGCAATGCCTTGCTCTGACCCGGCCTGCCACTTACCCGCAAAGTTGATCCGATCAGCCTGCCCACCGGTTACGTCCTGCTGCGACCCGATTGGACACGTCTAGACCCGACTCGTTAACGATCTGAAATGCCGAATTTGACCCGACCCGTGAATGACTCGAAACATCTTGACCCGACCTGGCCTCATTAACGACCCAAAATGACACAACCCGGCCCGTTAAGTACCCAAAATGTCTCGACCCAAATCGGCCCATTAACGACAAGAACCGGCTCATCTAATCAGCGTGAAAAGATCGGTAGATTTCAATTCATTCCCAAACGAACACATCAAGAATGAAATTGAGATTCAAATTCCATCAGACTCCAATTCCTATTGGAATGTTTAAATTCCAAATCCAATTCCAATTCCTATGCAAATTCTAATTCCAATTACATTACATTCCATGAAACGAACACTACCTAAAATTCATATTAAGGCAATCTCTTGTTCTCGTTCCCTTCAATTATAGGGCTAGCTAACAGAATCACGATGAGCTGCCACCATAGCATGATCAAGGGGAGTGATACAACTAACTTACTGTCACTACAAACTAAACTTTACTCAGACATTACTATCCTAAAATAAACGAGACTTGGATCATAAAATTAGGGATGAGATCGGTACCAAAAATATTGATACCCTTGAGAAGTGGGTACCAAATGTCGCGGTGCCGAATCTATTGGTACGGTACCAGTACTTGTTACAAAACACTCATCTCTATATTGTGGTTGGTCTAGAACAAGTAATAAATCTTGATTAATCTCTGAATCGTATGAGAACTATCGGATAAACCTATTTGCGGGTTACACACAATGATTTATCGGATTAGACAGAGATCACTCTTATTGGAATTGGATTTGATGAATATGTGACGTTGAATTGTGAAGAGCACAAAAACTGTAACCGTAAGTATCCTTATGTTTTGTGCGTTTTCCTTGTTCTGTATATTCGAGAGTTTAGAAGTCTGCCAAGAGTTCATATATGGCCTCTATTAAAATAAAATTTATGGATTTTTAGTAGTTGTCTCAAAATCAGCGTGGTCCACCAACAAGACATAATTGCGTATTAGTCCCAAATAACAAGTCCATTTTCCATGGACTAAAACAATTAATTTTTTTTTGGGCTTTATCAAAATAAAATAACAATAATAATAATAATTTAATATATAGTAAATTAAAAACAATAATTACAAACTAATTATTAATTACAAGGCCACGTAAATCATTTACATAATAGAGTCAAATAATATTAGGATTAAATCGAGCCCGCACTCCAGCGTCACCTAACTCGTTTAATCTCTAACGTCATTTCCTCGATCAACAAGTTAATTCAATACCCTAAAATCCATTGATAACACTAAAATTACCAACATATATGTGGGACCAATACCGTTGCCGGGAAAGAGAGTGGTGCGGGTGAGATCAGTTGAACCGGAAGAATAAGTGCGGCTGATTGATGGGAAGAAGCTGCTGGAAATCAACCGTTCAGCGATTTGGGACGCCATTGTTAAGGACTCGCTGAAGGAAGATGCCAAGTGAAATCAACCGAAAAAAGAAAGGTGCAAGTAATTATAGAAGGTTTAACTAATTTTCATATTTGTTATATTAATTTAGTTTTAACTTTTGGTCTAGTGGTATGGCGTTCCCGTTATAAATATGAGGTTGTGGGTTTAAATCTTGTAAGTGTAAGGTAAAGGTGGAATCAAGGTGTTCAAAGAAATTTGCTGCTAAAAATGTATTTAGTTTTATTTAACGTGGGCTAGCCCCTTGACGTACCTCTCAAAAGAAATGTCTCAGGCTCAAGGTTCAAACCTAAGCAAAGGGTGTTATTAAAATAAACGGTGTAAAGGAGTATAGGCTCAAACTTTTCCGTTAAAAAAATTTAGTTTTATTTTTTATTTACTTTTTTTATTGAGTTGAGTTGAGCTTGTGTTGAACCCTAGTTGCGTGTCATTGTTTGCACGAGCCTATGCTGGGTGTTAGACTCTTTATATCGTTTGAGGCTAAACAATATCTGGAGGTTGGATGGAAGTTTGATCTGGGGTGTTAGACTCGTTATATCGTTTGATGCTAAACAGTATCTGGAGGTTGGATGTAAGTTTGATCTGCGTGACGGGAGGTAACTTGACTCGACATGGACATTGATGGTTGATAGGGTTATATTCGATCTATATCGGCTTGGCTTGTTTGTTTGCGATAGGGGGACCACTTGGGATCAGATTCCCTTCCTCTTGAACCCTATACGCGTATGTTTTTTGTAAGTCCAAAATTCCGATCTAACAATGCTGCTAGTGATATTTTCAACTCAGATTATGTCCAAAACATCAATTGATCTGATGTTTGAACTCGAAATATAAAAAAAACTAACAAAGATGAAGAAGAATACACTCAAGAACAAGCATGAATTCGATAGATTAAATGGCCAAAAGATATACAATAAACTCGAGTGTATACGATAACCTCAAGTATCAGTTCTCAACATCTTAATGCTATGCTCACTTTGTTTTTTAAACTAAAGCCTTGAATGTCTGAAATTTTCCAAATACTTTAGATTTGTTTTCAATAAAATATATCCGACACATCCTTGAAAAATCATCAATGAAGAGGAGAAAGTATTTCCTTCCTCCTAAACTGGAGACTTGCACTGGTCCACACACATCAGAAACAAGTTCTAGTTTGTGTATGGCTCTCTTTATATTTAATGAAAAGACTGTTTAACTTGTTTTCCCAAAATGCAACCTTCACATGTGTCAAAAGTCTTAATGCTAGGTAAGCCATTAACCATATCATTATCATGTAATTGTTGTAAACTCTTACAAGAAGACCAAACACGAATCTTAAAAAACGTTTGTACGTGCTTTTCTTGATGCAGACTTAGCCCAACCACTTTTAAGATCTTCTATCAGGCACCTCCTTACCAGATGCTCTTGGTTGGCTTACTAGCCACAAATCTTGATCTTTCATAAGCAGGTTTTCGAATTCTTTTCTTAACCCTTGCAGCATGACTGCTTGAACTTGTGAGTCTCCTTGAAATTCAATTATGAAGGTGTCCCATGTTTCTTTAGCCACTGAGGCTGATGCAATTCTAAAGAACTACTGATCATGTACCCTATGTTGAATCAATGCCTTGGCCTTAGCATATTTCTTCTTTGCTTCCCTTCAAGCAAGAGTTCTACGGTTTATCTCTGAGATCCCATTTCAACCAGATCACAGGTCTTTGGATTCTTATTTTTTGAAGGGATTATTGGTGTTATCACTCATGATGAAATTGACTCACTCACTCGACCACAATCACAGTGGCTCTAATGCCAGTAATGTTAGATACTAATGATATAAAGCAAAGAACACAAAAAAAGAATCAGAAGCTTTTGATAGTTTTATAGATCACTTGGTGGTGTTTATTTTTCTAAATACGATCTGCGCAGCCTCTTCTGTCGCAGACCACGCGCAGACATTTTCATCTGCAAAATGTTTGTTTTTCCAAAGACGTTTCATGAAAAAACGTCTGTGCGAGCTTTTCTTAGTGCAGATTTGGCCCAACCACTTTTAAGATTTTCTAAGGTCTACAGAGGGTTAAACACCACCACCGTCCACCACCACCACCCACCCACCACCACCCACCGTCCACCATCCACGTCCACATCCACCATCCACCACCACTGTCCACCACCACCGGTTTATTTTAGAAGTCTACATTCGTTAAAAAACAAACAATCTTCTTCTTGCAGACTGCAGAGTTTTGATCCACCTCTTATTATATAGATGTTTGCAGATGTGTTCCACAGACGGGATACATTTTACCTCTTAAAAAACAAATTGCACCTCTTAATAATGATTGCATAGGCATTAAAGAGAAAACACAAAGGCTTAAATAGCCAAAAGATAACAGAAACAAAATAATTAACATAAGTTGCAAATAGCCCAGGAAATTACCACCCATTGCACTTTATTTGAAACTCGGGAACACAACAAGTTTGATTTTCCTTTCTTTTCCTTTCTTAAATGAAACTTAGGAAGACAAACATATTTCCATTTCTTTTTAATTCCTTTCTTTTCCCTCCTTAACTGAACTCAACATGACTAACATATTGGAAGTGGAACACCATTCCACCCTTCCACACACTCCAACAACGGATCAATAATCTTCCCCTCGGACATGGCTGTGAACACCTTATCGAACTTCTCCCCGGGTGAAGTCACCTTCTCGCCGGTCAAGTAAACTGCACCAAGCTCCTCCCTCACGAATCTATACAATGGGTACGACCTACATGACTTAATTCGGTTCGGAATCAACAACGTACCTGTCTCGAATGCGGCCCTAACCCCCTCCACCTCTTTCGGTAAACGCACTTTCAGTTGGTTCTCAAACTCACCAATCTTTCGTAAGATCAAGGTTCCTGCATCCTTTTCATTAACGCCATTGTTTAACGCATGGTCAAGCAAGACTTGTCTAAGCTTCTGCATCAACGGGTATGTGGCGAGGCACGGGTCATCAATGTAGGTGAAAACATATTCGCGGTCGACCACATGAAGCAAGTCTTCTTCACAAAAACTCGATAGGTGGAGCTCTATGGTTAGGACCTTCTTGGCTACTTGGCTTATGGTGTTCTTGACGGTTAGCTTCAAGTTCTCTTCCAAAGGCCTCAAGTCAATTGCTTGGCATAAAGCTACTAAGTAGATGACATGAGCTTTAAGATCTCAATCGCCTCCGCGGTTTTCCTTGCCGAAATCAAACCTAGAGAGTTAATAGCTTGGTTATGTTGCTCTGTGCTTTGGACATGGGTTGTAACCGGATTCGCAAGAAACTGGAGCTCCGAACAGTAAGAAGCCATGGCAACATCTCCACCTTTGAACCCGTAATCAAAACTCGGGTTACTCCCCCCCGAGAGATTCGAAGGCAACCCGTTGTTGTAAAAATCGTTTACAAGCTCTGAAAACTGTGCGAACATGAGTTTTCCGATAGCCGCAATAGCCAAGCGTGTGTTATCCATGGAAACACCAATTGGGGTTCCTTGAAAGTTGCCACAATGTAACGCTTTTTTTCTCGATACGTCGATTAACGGGTTGTCGTTAACGGAGTTGATCTCTCTTTCGATCATGTTGGTGGCGGAGCGAATGCCTTCGATTTGCGGACCAAGCCTTTGGGGGGGGGGACGAGCGAACCGCGTAACGGTCTTGTTTGAGTTTCTGTAACGGGTCTATCTCATGGATCTTTTGTGCGACTTTAACGCAAGCACTTTCGTCTAAAATGTATTCCATGATGGCTGCAGCCTCTATTTAGCCCGGGTGGTGCTTCAGTTTGTGTATCAAGTTGTCCATAAACTCCGGTTTTCCTTGCATAACTTCAGCGAAAATCGCTGCCAAGACTACCGACAACAATGCAAGGACATTAGCTTCAAACAACACCATGGAAGCCATCCCAGAGCCAACGGTGGTTCCATTGACGAGTGCGAGTCCGTCTTTCGGTTGTAATTCGAAGAATCCACCTTCGACGCCAGCTTGGGCGAAAGCTTTTTCAGCATTAAGGATTTCACCGGTGGGGCTAATGGATTTGGAGTTGGGGCGGCCTGTGAGGAGACTGACGATGTAGGACAAGTGAACAATGTCACCGGAGGCAGTGATGTACCACGGAGTGGAAGAATTGGGTGACATTGTGGTTTAGGAACTTGGTCATGGCTTCCAAGATCTCAAATCGTATGCCGGAGTAACCTTGTAGGAGGGTGTTGTTTCAGACAAGCATGGCAGCCCTTGTTACCGAATGCGGGAGTGTATGGTTTGATTTTGTTTCATTGCCGAATATTCCGGCGTTCAAGAATCTGTCAAAACATAAAAATTTATAACTTAAATACAATAATTTTTTATTTTATGTTTCATATAACTTTATTAACCACGAAAATTAAAAAAAAATATATAAAAGCCAAATTAAATTAGTAGATTATTCTATTACTAAGGATAAAAGAAAAAAATGTATACAAGATGATTCGTGTAAAACTAATCACAAACCCGGTTTCATATCCGAATATCTATTCCATTACCCGTCCTAAATGTTTTGGGTGTCAAGTTAGTCGGTTGGGTTTATAATCTTTGCGAACACTAAGTAATTACCTGATGAGTTCTTTCTGAAGAGCACCACCTTCTGTGGTTCTCCGCTTCGAGTTAGACCCGAACCCGGTGGTGATACCATAAGTATCAGTCCCGTTAATTGTACTGTCAATCACCCAATCATAACTCGCCTTCACCCCTGCCCTCGCAGTCTCCGACATCACCACCTTCACCATGGCGTTTTCGCCAATGGCAGCCACCTGAGCCACCGTCAATGTTTCTCCACCAAGCTTCACCACAGGCTTCCTGAACTCTGCCACCATCCGCTTCACCTCATCCAGGTGGCTACCTTTCAATGATTCCGCCACCGTCCCCCAGTTTAAGGGATCAGTGTTTTGGTGTCCACTGATTTCAACGCTCTTGCTGGCCATTGTTTGCAACTAGAGATCGATAGAAAGTGAAGATTTTATAGTGAGAAAATGGCCAAGTTAATTGTGAAGGCTGAAAGATTGGGTTAAGTGGTATATATAGATGGAGGGTTTGCATGCTATACATTATATATCATATAATACTACAAAAACTAACTTGGGTTATATCATTTGGTTTAGTTAAAAAGTCCTGTCAGTTACAAAATTATCTTATATTATATTATACATACTACATATATATAGCAACTTAACCCATTCGTGAACATTATGTTATATTATTTTATATTATACTATAGATATAGAAACTTAAAAGGTCAATTAAAAATCAAACTATTTATAAAAAAAGTCCAATAGGTGTCTTTTTGTATATGTTGTGTCGATTAGATTAAAAGTTCAAACGGTTATTTAACCTATCGATTGGCAGATTGAAAATTATATGAAATACTCAAACAGGTTGCATAGGTTGTCTCGATTAGAATACATCGGTTAATTACTTAACCTTTTATTGTATGGCCACATTAATTTTGAGAATCATATAATATATTTAGTGTATGCATTTGTTTTCCCCACCGCTTGTTGTGCATATTCAAGAATATGTTCATCCCTACTTTGATTCAGATTTAATGGATCTTAGGGGTTTTAGAAATAGCTTCATTTATATTTGTATTTTTAAATTTTGCACAAACAATTTATGATTATTAATTCGAAGCCTCAAGTATCATAAACACCTTCATTTCGTGTTGTTCATGTTAATCGTTATTATTTTAATCAATCGGTTGTTTGTATGACCGATATGTGGATGCATTTTCTTTTCTTCACGCAGAGGTGAACCGGCCTTCAAGATGTATATATTATGACACAAAAAGAAACAAAAATATAACAAAAAAGAGAAAAGTGTAAAAGCAAAAAACAAATTACGTAGTATTATTGGGAGCCTCTAAACAGGTTAAAACCATTTGGGTTCTCCTTATACTTTAATGTAATTTTGCATTAAGTTACAACTTAGGTTGACTTTCTAACATGTTTGACCTCTTCAATCTAATATGATGAGTAGTTAAGTACCATTCTTCTCCTAGTTTTTTTAATTGTCCCATTAGAGATAAAAACACCCGTTTATAACACGAGGGATATGGAATGTTTGAGCAAGCGAGACGATGGGCGTTGTATGAACTTTTTTATGCTTTACATCGAACAAGGATTACATAAGCAAAGGCTCTTATATAGTCATATATCATGATGATACGTTATGCTGTTTAAAAAAATACAAAGGATTACATATGCAAACTCTCATATAGTCAGATATCAATTTGGTTCACCCATCTGACCAAATTGTCAAAACAGGTTTACTGATTTCAACTCATATGATTCTACAAGAGTGTTTCACTTCTTTCGATGCTAAGGAATCGTGTTACAAGTTGCCCTCTGATTTGAGTTTTTTTTCTTGAAGTTTCTATCTGTTATATACTCATAGTTGATTTTTCGCGTGTGGTTTGCAAAGGGTGTTACTCCCGTAAGTTAGTGGGTAACATACAACAGCATTTTGATTACCAATCACATGAGCTTACAACATTCTTTTGCGGCGAAGTTTTTCAGTTGTCAAAACACTAATTGTGACGATTCGCTACGTAATTAAAATATCAAACGATTGAATCCACCACAATTTTAATAATGGAACGAGCTTCTGATTTTCATAGTAATCGATATTGCTTATTTTCCGAAAACGGTGGTCGTCGTCAGTTTATCTAAAAACCAAATGAGAGTTGATTATTGGTTAGATACATAGGACTCGTGTGTGTGTTGTTTGGGACAAGACCTTTCTACTGAGCCACTACCACTATCAGAGTGGGTACATTCAGGTGAGTTGTCATTTGATAGATCAAAATTTCATATTTGAATCCCATTTAACGTACATCATCCAAGTTCCTGTTCGTTGTTTGTTTGGTTTTAAATTTCAGTTGGCTTCTGACAATATGATTTATCACTATTTAAAGTACATCATGCAATTGTTTGGTTCTAAATCTCAGCTGGCTTCTGACAATATGATTTGTCACGATTTAATGTACATCATGCAATTGTTTGGTTTTAAATCACCTGTGGAAATAAGAACCGGTGGTTAGGATTTATTGGTGTTATCAATCATGATGGAATTAACTCATTCACAATCACAGTGGCTCTAATGTCACGAACATTGGATACTAATGATATAAAGCAAAGAACACAAAAAAAGAATCAGAAGTTTTTGATAGTTTTATAACTTTATTGATTACTCGATAATGGCATGCATAAAAGAAAAAATATTGTTGGTATCAAAGTCGCAGGCCTCCCAGGACCAAGAATGAAGCGATGAGGGGTGATAACATGCCTCACGATATTCTCCACATACTTCACACCAATACATCTTATACGAGATCGAAACAAACTTGAATGAATGATATACTAACCGAAAATAATGAACAAGAACTTGTAAACTTCAATATCGAATGAAACAGTACGTCCGTAATGTGTATTACAAGAAATGATGACACTAACCGTATTTAAACTTGATGAAACGTCACGTCTGATGGAAGACAACGATTGTTCACGTCGTTCCATGATAACTGTTTAGGCGGTTATATCTAATCGACAAGCCGTATCTCTGAACAAACCTAATTAGACTTAATTGTTTTGACCTAACGACTTGTGGCCTACGACCCAACTAAAAATAAGCAAAGAGTTTAATATAATCTGACCCATTAAAACTAGAAACTAAATGATAAACACAAAAGACTTGATGAACCCAGAGATCGCTTTGATTACAGTCTTCATTCTCCCTCCTAAACTAAGCGATCTTCGGGCTGTGCTTTATTGCTTGCTAGTCTTCCTTGTTACCGGTGACCTCCAAGATAATCATGAAATCCGGTTCATCACTTTCCTTGATCTTTACACTTGCGCCTTCGTTTGTGTTTCTTGGTCCACCATCTTGCTTGTTGCTTTCATGTTTCTTACTCTCCTTGCGTTTGTTCTTCATCACTTGGAACCCATTCTAGAAGATCAACGTATCTTATGCAGGCAACCTTAACTTCTTGAGCGTCATCTCAATCAAACCCGAATTGCACCGAAACTTTTTCCCATGCACCACCTTCCTCAACTTTGTTTAATCTTCCTTGATCATTTCACATCTTTACCATTAAGTAACGTTGTAGGCATTTCGTTCTCCTTGCAAATACCAAGATAGCATGGCACAAACCATTTTAGAAGTTCTTCGAAAGTTGCTTCATAGAAAAATTTCTAACCCATCAATTCTTCATGCATCTCTACTAACTCTCCAAAATCTAAGAAACCCTTGAGTATCATCCCATTCTCTTGTGCAAATAACCAAGCTGTTTCACGTATAATATCACGTGACTCGAGTGGCTCCTCATCTAGGCTCTCTACATACATCATAAACCCAACTTTCTCCTTCTTCGAATACACGACTTCATGTTTCTTGACACCCGATGTGCCCTCACCAAACTTCTCTTTTTTCTTTTCTCTCTCTATCTCAAATTCTCTTATAGAAATCTTCAATGTATTCTTGTAACTTCTTCTCTTCTTGAGAACAATTATTCATATCTACGTTCTCATAGAACTTATCCAAATACTCTTGTTCTAAATCTTCCTCCAATTTATCCTTAAACACATCTATACCCTTGGCTCTATCACCGAACATCGTTTTTAAAGTACACGAATCACTAAACGTGACAACTTTTAATTCCTTGGAAGAATAATTGTTGAATATATTTGACACAAGGAATTGTTATGTTCTTTCCATCAACCGTCACCTTAACCTCTCCTATACCATGAATGAATGAGAACACCTTCCGTTTCTTGTTTGTCAATACACCAAAGTGTCGCTTAAACACTTGGAACAAATTCCTATTACCGGTCATATGAGTTCTAATGGGATCAACTACCCAAATCATTTCCCAATTCCCTCCACAAGTATCCTTAACTATGTAATCACTTTCTTCCGGTAAAGGGCTTAGATGAATATACTTACTTTGGCAAATTGAGGAGATGTGGTCGTACTACTCGTAACTAAAACAATGAATTCCTGCCTTGCGCGGTCTTCTCACCGGCGCGTTGCACGAACGGGAGGATGGCTTCCCTGTCACACTCTGACCCGCAGCGGAATATGGTAGTTGGGGCATGATTGGGTTTTCATCAAAGCTCATGACATTTACTACAAAGTTTCATATTTATTATTTCCAATTTAAAGGAGAAATTACAATAAACATACAAGCACAACATGCTCTAAACACAACATTCATGAACTCTTTATTTTTCTTCTAAGGAAAATTCTTATGTGTTCCTTGCTTCAACCTATTCACCTATATCATGTGTAAAAATGATTTTTGGGTCAACAAAAGTTGGCGAGTGAATCTTATTTAAACATTGGAAAGAATGAATTATATTGGTTATTTAAATAAAAATGTGCATGAATCAAATATGAGTAACCGCATATGTAAATCTAACCACAAACCACATATTATCAATCAATGCACACACAAACATGACAAATGATGAACAATGAGATCAAGGCTCAATCAAACGGAGCCGATCTAATGAGGCACCTGATGCTCAACTCGTCTCCAACGAGGAACTGATGGGCCTAATGAATGAATTGCAAGCAACTGACAAAAATGTAAACACGCAATACAACAAACAACATTAACATCACACGTTAGATCATAATAAACGAAATATGTAAACGACACATGATACACCCAAAACATGAATAAAAAGGGGAAGTTGTAAGAATTCACTCACAGTATTTGCGTTTTTAATCCTTAGTGAAAAACCACACGAAAATAAGAAGAAAATCCAATTGATAAGCGTGATTTAAGCTAGACAAACGAATGCAACAAAAAAAGTAAACGTTATGCTAGGCATAGCTAAATGAACGAACATGATATGTTAGACTCGTTGACCCTAACGAGCCTGTACAAGGCTACGACAAGCCTAAAGGCGAGCCTAAACTAGGCTAACTTAACGAGTCTAATGCTCCTTAACTAAGGACCTAAACTAAACTAATTAAACAAAGAAAGCAATAAATAAATGAATATTAAAACAAAAATAAAAATAAAAAAATAAAAAAATAATAATAAATAAAAGAATAAAGAAAGGAAGATTACCTCGAAGAAAAACTTTACAAAATGAGAAGAGCTTGAAGGGCAGCACCTCCTCGTCGAAAGTGGAAATAAAAAACACTACACACCACACCCAAAGGGGTATTGTGCTTGTGGAGCCATCAAATTTGGTTATTTCACTAGTTTATACTCAAACTAGGAGTTGCAAGCTATAAAGAACCAAGCAAGGGTATTTATAGGTGTGAAATGCAGCACAAATTGGTGATTGAGGCGATGTCCGATGACTTAAAATAAGATTTTCGCGTCTTTCAAATCAGCAACAAACACCAAACTTGTTTTTGCGATTCCCGCTTCGTTATAACTCCGTTTCGTGCACGGATTTCGCCTACGTTCATTATTTTTAGAGTACTATCATTTGGAAGAAAGTATGCCAACATACATGATGTCGAGAATTGGGCTTAACCCTTGGGTCTTGATGCGGGTCGAGGGTTATGTTCTAAAACTTGTGTTTGTGATTCCTGTTACGCTAGAGCTCAGTTTTATGCACCATTTGAATCTACTTGATCCTTAGTATACCAAGTATATCTTGGAGCTTTGAATGGACCAGAATGATAGCTCAAGGATGGAGAAAGAAATTCACCCGAAAGTCATCTTATGACAAAACTAAGAATACGACATGTAGAGCTGTTTTGCTATCATTTACATCTAAACCCTCCAAAACACAATGTCTTATCTTAAGGCATATATATAATGAAGTTTGGATGATAAGAAGGTTAGGATATGATGTGCTAGGTATGTTCACGAAGTCTCCAAAGTTTTTGATTAACTTAAGGAAAACCTTAGTTTTAGACCTAGAGATATGGATGGTTGCTTCAAAATACATGGAAATTAATTTACAAGGTTGTCTAAAACATGTATAAGACTATAAATCACTAGATATGATAACATGTATGATCAAAACATGGAATCTAAGACTTTTTATTGCTTAAACATTAAACAAAATTACGTGGAATATGAAAACAGATCGAGTTACAAAAACGGGTCAGGTTTTAGGATTCATGTTTTTACGAATGTTACAGTCTCCCCTACTTTTGGAAATTTCGTCTCGAAATTAAGAGGTAACCGTTTAGCTATTTAACATTTGGGTGGTAGAGGTAATTCAAAAGGGATTGCAGTATTTAAGGATTTTGGAAATGGAAATTTTAACAAAGGTTTGATGTGGTGGATTGGCTCAAGTGTTTCGTTTGTTGGCGAGACCCGTTTCGAATCCCTGGTCTGCTATTTTATATTTTTTTTAATTTCAAAGTTTTGAAATGTTACAAATCAGACCCCTTAACTCTACTATCCGAACTAAATTGGCTACCAACTCATATTACCTTAAAACTCACTTTAAAACCTAACTAGATTTTATTAATGATTTTAATTGTGATACTAGTTAAATTAAATTAATAAATAAATAAATCGATAAATGAATTTAATTTTAAGAGTAAAATCTTTCAACGGTTATTTATTTCGTGAAAATTTCCGAGGTTTAAAGGTTAGGATCCGGATCTCAAAGTGGGTCGGACTTTTGGATACCTGTTTTTGACGGATGTTACAGTCTCCCCTACTTTTAGGAATTCCCTCCAAAACTAGGAGGGAACCGTTCTTGAGGGTTAGTTAATAGGGTTTTTTTATAGATTGGATCTCGAGTATACTAGGTAATAACAATCTCAATGATGCTAAGGATATACATAACTAGGTGAGTGTGAAGTTTGGATTTTGATTGAGGCGATAACGTTCCCAGTAAAGGTTGAATGCCCTGCTACATGAATCGCTTTTTGATGCCAAGTGAAAAGCATTGTAACACGGAGATGTAACCGGATATTGCCTCATGATAAGGGGTTTTGAGAAATCGGATCGTCATAATGATAAAGTTACCTCACAAAACGAAATCTTCAACCACATCGTTATCCAAATCGAGATTGACACTACTTACACAGAACTTCCCATAACCGTCTAACATTGCTTTTGATCACCTGACAAGAACACTTATATATAGGAAGTACCTGCGGCGTATCCACCATGTCCTTGTCAAATTTTCATTGGCCTTGTTATTAAGTCACGATTAGTTCTATGTGATTCGTCCTAAAATCTACCAAACATAAACAAACACAACAACCCATGCTTGAGTCTCGAATCCGAAAAAAGCAAGACTAAATGACGGCGGTACCTCTCTCGTGTGTTATGAGGAAGTGGTCAGTCTATGAAAAAGTGAGACATGGCCCAACTTCCCTAAATGATGAGACGGGTTCGTCGTGATGTATGATGACATGAATGACATGAAATTTAATCGTTGTATAAAGATATGTAATGAAACAAATTGGCATAGCATGATATAAATTGCATTAATGGAATTAATATGAAATAATGAAATCTTGAAACATTATTACCCAAATTGAAAACAATGGTAACTTGAATAGTCAGGACAAGAAATTGAATTTTTTAAAGCTTGGATTGGGAATAAAAATAAAATAAACAACTGGAGCAGAGTCTTGAGTCTTCATGATGGGAGAAATGCTAGTTAGGTTGTTCATTCACACCGTCGTTGACCTCAACTGGGTTTGCGTTGTTGTTGTAGGCTCTCCCTCTTGCTGGTGGGGGTGCTGGGTTTGCCTGGTTCGCTTGGTTAACTAGGTTTGCTTGAGCTTGGGCATTTATGATGTTAACCAATCTAGGGCAAGTGTTTCTAAAGTGGGTAGGGTCACCACAATTAAAGCAAACTCGAACATATGGAACTATGGGGTATTGAGGTTGTTGATAGGGTTGGATCATGTTTTGGGTAGAGGGTGAAGCTTGGTTTTGAGGCATGCGATAAGTCTTACTTAGATGACCATAACACCCATAATTAGCACACAATTGACAGGGTATGGTAGGTTGATGGTGATAAAAGCAGGTGTTGCATTGAGGGTGAGGTCCAATGTAGGGTTACTTATTTGGGTAAACAGAGTTGGGTGCTACTTGAGTGATTGGGATAGCTTGAAGTGGTACGACATGTGGGGCTGGTTGATTGCCTTGAGTGATAGTGAAATTTTGCCCGACTCGCTTTCTCTTAGTAGTGGGTTGGGAAGAGGATTCAGTTTGGGTTGAGTTTGAGGTTTCGGTTGGTGTTTTATCTTTCTTCTTCACATCCTTGACGTCTCCATTCATAATGTGGTTTTCGGTGAGCTCTGTAGCTAGCTCCATTGCTACTTCCAAAGTTGCAGCTGTAGTACTCATCACAGGGTCCTGAATCTTTGGAGGAAGACCCCGAATGTAGTGCTCGATAATGCGGTAGAGAGGGGTGAAACACTTTGGAACCATTTGATTCAGCTCGAGGAACCTCTTGTTATAGGTTATGTGATCTCCCTCTTTTTGCTTTAATGAATGGAACTCGTCCTCTAATTTCTTAATTTCACTTCTTGGACAGAAACGTCTAGTCATAAGCTCTCTCAATTCTTCCCATGTTAGGGCTACAGCGGCTTCGACGCCTCGTCTACCCTTCTCAGTATTCCACCACATGAGGGCTACTCCATACAAGCGTCCAGTAGCATAGCGTACTTTTCGGTCGTTGGGACAATCACAGTTGAGGAAGGTACTCTCCATCTCTTCTAACCATCGAAGGAGAGCAGTGACTCACTCAGTACCTTCGTACTTCGGAGGGTCACATGAATTGAAGTGCTTGTAGGTGCACTTGGTGGTATTTGGGGGAGGGTTGACAACGTTTTGATCTTGGTTGATTGGGTTGATGGGATTTGTGGCAAGGGCTTGTTGGACTTGAACTACGATGTTGGTAATTACGACAACAATTTGTTGAGAGATTTGGGTAGCCATATGCTCGCGAGATTTTCCTGATTTCCTACCTCTACGAGAGTGACTAGAAGACATCTACAAGGAATACGTATCGAGAGTATGAGTTTGACATATAAGTGTCACGTGTCGTATAAAATGAACATCCACAAAACAAATGAAAAAAAATAAATTTGCTACATCCATAGGATGTTTTGGGCTTTGCTCATGTTTGGGCCCCCATATGTCCCCATACTTGGCCTTGGTAGTCATGTGGGCCCCCATGACTACTGGGCTCTGGTAGAGTTCACATTGGTGTTGGCCTGTTAACATTTGCGCCACCCGAATGAAAATTGTAAAACATGATTGCAAAGTATAAGGTCGGAGGGTGTCCTGGTATAGACATAGTGACAACTCAAAGTGGGGTTAGTTCGAACGACGTTTGGTGTGGCATGCTTTGGCCTAATAGGTCCTTCGTACTCTCATCGTTAGTCCCCAGGTAGGCAAACTAGTCCGTTATATTGGATTTATATGAATGCCAATCTGAACAGGACGTTTCGACTACCGGTACTTGTACCCTTCCAGTTACTACATGTCCGTCGTAAAACTCACTTTGATGAGATCGAAAAACGAAAACATCACAAAATCTTGAAGAAATAAAATATAAGAATGATTTGAATATGTGAGAATTGAAACGTGCGTGATGAATGTATATGTAAGCATGTTATGTTTGACAATATGTTTAACTCATTAAGTATTACACAAAATGATAGTGAAAGTGGTTGCATGCATTTGTGTGTGTAGCAAATATGAAACAAATAAACATCATAAGTTTGCATGTAACCACATAAGCAATTAAAAATCTAATCGACTATAGTATAGGCTCTAAGGGTCTAATAACATATCCTATATCCCTATAGTCAAAAGCTCTGATACCAATCTGTCACACCCTGACCCGCAGCGGAAAATGGTAGTTGGGGCATGATTGGGTTTTCATCAAAGCTCATGACATTTACTATAAAGTTTCATATTTATTATTTCCAATTTAAAGGAGAAATTACAATAAACATACAAGCACAACATGTTCTAAACACAACATTCATGAACTCTTTATTTTTCTTCTAAGGCAAATTCTTATGTGTTCCTTGCTTCAACCTGTTCACCTATATCATGTGTAAAACTGGTTTTTGGGTCAAAAAAAGTTGGCGAGTAAATCTTATTTAAACATTGAAAAGAATGAATTATATTGGTTATTTAAATAAAAATGTGCATGAACCAAATATGAGTAACCGCATATGTAAATCTAACCACAAACCACATATTATCAATCAATTCACACACAAACATGACAAATGATGAACAATGAGATCAAGGCTCAATCAAACGGAGCCGATCAATTGAGTCACCTGATGCTCAACTCGTCTCCAACGAGGAACTGATGGGCCTAATGAATGAATTGTACACAACTTACAAAATTGTAAACACGCAATACAACAAACAATATTTACATCACACGTTAGATCATAAAATGGTAATAGCACAATTGTTTGAATAAACGAAATATGTAAACGACACATGATACACCCCAAAACATGAATAAAAAGGGGAAGTTGTAAGAATTCACTCACAGTGTTTGCGTTTTTAATCCTTAGTGAAAAACCGCACGAGAATAAGAAGAAAATCCAATTGATAAGCGTGATTTAAGCTAGACAAACGAATGCAACAAAAAAAAGTAAACGTTATGCTAGGCATAGCTAAATGAACGAACATGATATGTTAGACTCGTTGACCCTAACGAGCCTCTACAAGGCTACGACAAGCCTAAAGGCGAGCCTAAACTAGGCTAACTTAACGAGTCTAATGCTCCTTAACTAAGGACCTAAACTAAACTAATTAAACAAAGAAAGCAATAAATAAATGAATATTAAAACGAAAATAAAAATAAAAAAATAATAATAAATAAAAGAATAAAGAAAGGAAGATTACCTCGAAGAAAAACTTTACAAAATGAGAAGAGCTTGAAGGGCAGCACCTCCTCGTCGAAAGTGGAAATAAAAACTACTACACACCACACCCAAAGGGGTATTGTGCTTGTGGAGCCATCAAATTTGGTTATTCCACTAGTTTATACTCAAACTAGGAGTTGCAAGCTATAAAGAACCAAGCAAGGGTATTTATAGGTGTGAAATGGAGCACAAATTGGTGATTGAGGTGATGTGCGATGACTTTAAAACAAGATTTTCGCGTCTTTCAAATCAGCAACAAACACCAAACTTGTTTTCGCGATTCCCGCTTCGTCATAACTCCGTTTCGTGCATGGATTTCGCCTACGTTCATTATTTTTAGAGTACTATCATATGGAAGAAAGTAATCCAACATCCATGATGTCGAGAATTGGGCTTAAACCTTGGGTCTTGATGCGGCTCGAGGGTTATGTTCTAAAACTTGTGTTTGTGATTCCTGTTACGCTAGAGCTCAGATTTATGCACCATTTGAACCTACTTGATCCTTAGTATACCAAGTATATCTTGGAGCTTTGAATGGCCAGAATGATAGCTCAAGGATGGAGAAAGAAATTAACCCGAAAGTCATCTTATGACAAAACTAAGAATACGACATGTAGAGCTGTTTTGCTATCATTTACATCTAAACCCTCCAAAACACAATGTCTTATCTTAAGGCATATATATAATGAAGTTTGGATGATAAGAAGGTTAGGATATGATGTGCTAGGTATGTTCACGAAGTCTCCAAAGTTTTTGATTAACTTAAGGAAAACCTTAGTTTTAGACCTAGAGATATGGATGGTTGCTTCAAAATACATGGAAATTAATTTACAAGGTTGTCTAAAACATGTATAAGACTATAAATCACTAGATATGATAACATGTATGCTCAAAACATGGAATCTAAGACATTTTATTGCTTAAACATTAAACAAAATTACGTGGAATATGAAAACGGATCGAGCTACAAAAACGGGTCGGGTTTTAGGATTCATCTTTTTACGAATGTTACAGTCTCCCCTACTTTTGGAAATTTTGTCTCGAAATTAAGAGGTAACCGTTTAGCTATTTAACATTTGGGTGGTAGAGGTAATTCAAAAGGGATTGCAGTATTTAAGGATTTTGGAAATGGAAATTTTAACAAAGGTTTGATGTGGTGGATTGGCTCAAGTGTTTCGTTTGTTGGCGAGACCCGTTTCGAATCCCTGGTCCGCTATTTTATATTTTTTTTAATTTCAAAGTTTTGAAATGTTACAAATCAGACCCCTTAACTCTACTATCCGAACTAACTTGGCTACCAACTCATATTACCTTAAAACTCACTTTAAAACCTAACAACACTAACTAGATTTTATTAATGATTTTAATTGTGATACTAATTAAATTAAATTAATAAATAAATAAATCGATAAATGAATTTAATTTTAAGAGTAAAATCTTTCAACGGTTATTTATTTCGTGAAAATTTCCGAGGTTTAAAGGTTAGGATCCGGATCTCAAAGTGGGTCGGACTTCTGGATACCTGTTTTTGACGGATGTTACAGTCTCCCCTACTTTTAGGAATTCCCTCCAAAACTAGGAGGGAACCGTTCTTGAGGGTTAGTTAATAGGGTTTTTTTATAGATTGGATCTCGAGTATACTAGGTAATAACAATCTCGATGATGCTAAGGATATACATAACTAGGTGAGTGTGAAGTTTGGATTTTGATTGAGGCGATAACGTTCCCAGTAAAGGTTGAATGCCCTGCTACATGAATCGCTTTTTGATGCCAAGTGAAAAGCATTGTAACACGGAGATGTAACCGGATATTGCCTCATGATAAGGGGTTTTGAGAAATCGGATCGTCATAATGATAAAGTTACCTCACAAAACGAAATCTTCAACCACATCGTTATCCAAATCGAGATTGACACTACTTACACAGAACTTCCCATAACCGTCTAACATTGCTTTTGATCACCTGACAAGAACACTTATATATAGGAAGTACCTGTGGCGTATCCACCATGTCCTTGTCAAATTTTCATTGGCCTTGTTATTAAGTCACGATTAGTTCTATGTGACTCATCCTAAAATCTACCGAACATAAACAAACACAACAACCCATGCTTGAGTCTCGAATCCGAAAAAAGCAAGACTAAATGACAGCGGTACCTCTCTCGTGTGATATGAGGAAGTGGTCAGTCTATGAAAAAGTGAGACACGGCCCAACTTCCCTAAATGATGAGACGGGGTTCGTCGTGATGTATGATTACATGAATGACATGAAATTTAATCGTTGTATAAAGATATGTAATGAAACAAATTGGCATAGCATGATATAAATGGCATTAATGTCATTAATATGAAATAATGAAAACTTGAAACATTATTACCCAAATTGAAAACAATGGTAACTTGAATAGTCAGGACAAGAAACGGAATTTTTTAAAGCTTGAATTGGGAATAAAAATAAATAAACAACTGGAGCAGAGTCTTGAGTCTTCATGATGGGAGAAATGCTAGTTAGGTTGTTCGTTCACACCATCGTTGACCTCAACTGGGTTTGCGTTGTTGTTGTAGGCTCTCCCTCTTGCTGGTGGGGGTGCTGGGTTTGCCTGGTTCGCCTGGTTAACTAGGTTTGCTTGAGCTTGGGCATTTATGATGTTAACCAATCTAGGGCACATGTTTCTGAAGTGGGTAGGGTCACCACAATTAAAGCAAACTCGAACATATGGAACTATGGGGTATTGAGGTTGTTGATAGGGTTGGATCATGTTTTGGGTTGAGGGTGAAGCTTGGTTTTGGGGCATGCGACAAGTCTTACTTAGATGACCATAACGCCCACAATTAGCACACAATCGACAGGGTATGGTAGGTTGATGGTGATAAAAGCAGGTGTTGCATTGAGGGTGAGGTCCAATGTAGGGTTTCTTATTTGGGTAAGCAGAGTTGGGTGCTACTTGAGAGATTGGGATAGCTTGAAGTGGTACGACATGTGGGGCTGGTTGATTGCCTTGAGTGATAGTGAAATTTTGCCCGACTCGCTTTCTCTTTGTAGTGGGTTGGGAAGAGGATTCAGTTTGGGTTGAGTTTGAGGTTTCGGTTGGTGTTTTATCTTTCTTCTTCTCATCCTTGAAGTCTCCATTCCTAATGTGGTTTTCGGTGAGCTCTGTAGCTAGCTCCATTGCTGCTTCCAAAGTTGCAGCTGTAGTACTCATCACAGGGTCCTGAATCTTTGGAGGAAGACCCCGAATGTAGTGCTCGATAATGCGGTAGAGAGGGGTGAAACACTTTGGAACCATTTGATTCAGCTCGAGGAACCTCTTGTTATAGGTTATATGATCTCCCTCTTTTTCCTTTAATGAATAGAACTCGTCCTCTAATTTCTTAATTTCACTTCTTGGACAGAAACGTCTAGTCATAAGCTCTCTCAATTCTTCCCATGATAGGGCTACAGCGGTTTCGACGCCTCGTCTGTCCTTCTCAGCATTCCACCACATGAGGGCTACTCCATACAAGCGTCCAGTAGCATAGCTTACTTTTCGGTCGTTGGGACAATCACAGTTGAGGAAGGTACTCTCCATCTCTTCTAACCATCGAAAGAGAGCAGTGACTCCCTCAGTACCTACGTACTTCGGAGGGTCACATGAATTGAAGTGCTTATAGGTGCACTTGGTGTTATTTGGGGGAGGGTTGACAACGTCTTGATCTTGGTTGATTGGGTTGATGGGATTAGCGGCAAGGGCTTGTTGGACTTGAACTACGATGTTAGTAATTACGACAACCATTTGTTGAGCGATTTGGGTAGCCATATGCTTGCGAGATTTTCCTATCTCCTACCTCTACGAGAGTGACTAGAAGACATCTACAAGGAATACGTATCGAGAGTATGAGTTTGACATATAGGTGTCATGTGTCGTATAAAATGAGCATCCACAAAACAAATGAAAACAAATAAATTTGCTACATCCATAGGCTTTGCTCATGTTTGGGCCCCCATATGTCCCCATTCTTGGCCTTGGTAGTCTGTGGGCCCCCATGACTACTGGGCTCTGGTAGAGTTCACATTGCCTGTTAACACTTGCGCCACCCGAATGAAAATCGTAAAACATGATTGCAAAGTATAAGGTCGAAGGATGTCCTGGTTTAGACATAGTGACAACTCAAAGTGGGGTTAGTTCGAACGACGTTTGGTGTGGCATGCTTTCGCCTAATAGGTCCTTCGTACTCTCATCGCTAGTCCCCAGGTAGGCAAACTAGCCCGTTATATTGGATTTATACGAATGCCAACCTAGACAGGACGTTTCGACTACCGGTACTTGTACCCTTCCAGTTACTACATGCCCGTCGTAAAACTCACTTTGATGAGTTCGAAAAACGAGAACCTCACAAAATCTTGAATAAAGAAAATATGAGAATGATTTGAATATGTGAGAATTGAAACGTGCGTGATGAATGTATATGTAAGCATGTTATGTTTGACAATATGTTTAACTCATTAAGTATTACACAAAATGATAGTGGATGTGGTTGCATGCATTTGTGTGTGTAGCAAATATGAAACAAATAAACATCATAAGTTTGCATGTAACCACATAAGCAATTTAAAATCTAATCGACTATAGTATAGGCTCCAAGGGTCTAATAACATATCCTATATCCCTATAGTCAAAAGCTCTGATACCAAACCCGGTTTGCAAATTTGGTTGCTGACTAGAGCTTGTACATGCATTTATACCTCCAAAATACATTAGTAGAGACTCGTGGTGCCTTCCGGAGTTCTTCTTCATTCTTGTTCTCCAGTTTCTGCACAAATTCATAAATACTAATTGAGTCCAAAACACCTGTATGTTTTAAAAGATCAATAAATTGACCCAATTTTGGCGGTAAAGCATCAGCAAATCGCATCACAATATCTTGTGGTGTTGCTAACACTTTATACGAGTACAACACACACACAAGTGCGGAATCTAAGTGTGCATGCAACCAAAGCAAAGTAAAGAACACGGGGTACCAAAGATTCACTATATTGATTAATGATTGAGAACAAGTACAAACATATACACACAATGCTCGTACGACTCAAACAAACTTGCTTGTGTCTTCGTCTTCAGAGATAACAATCTCTCTGGGCTGACCAACTAGCTAGCTCACTTTCACGCGCAAGCCCACTAGTTCTATGGCAACCCCCAACTAAGAGGTACATGTCTGCTTATATAGTATCTGTCTAGTTTCGTATGAATCACGACTCTAGACATATGGAACACACCATTTCACATGAGACATAACTCAGAATTTGGTACGAGACACTGTTTGTACTAAATACTTATTTCGTACAAAAAAAGTAGCACAATTGTTACTCAAGAATTTCGTACGAATCACCTGATTCGTACGAAAACTCTGTCTCGCACAGAATCCTTATTTCAGGAAAACGTGTGTAGACTTGACGTTTCCAAGATTCATCAGTATGCACACATGCAACTGATTAACACAGACAAGCTAAGATGTCATACTAGATCAAGATAGAAGGATATCCCGATCTATTCGACACGACCAAACCTATACGGACACTTGAGCAAAGACCGTACAATTATCACTGTAATTAAGAACAAGCGACAGACACAAAACTGTATCAACAAACTCCCCCTTGGATGTTGCTTGGTCTTCGGTCTTTGGTCTTTGGTCTTTGGTCTTCATATGTTGGTCTTCACATGAATGGTTTGGAGTATCAACAAACTCCCCCTGAAGATCTGCTATCCAGTGAAAGATCTGCTATCTAATGATTAGAACATCAGGTCTTCGAACTTCTAAGAAACTTCAAATCTTTCTTGTTTCCTCATCTGACTTGTCAAATTTCTTCTTTGCTGGTCTTTGTTCATGTTCTTTTGTATCAATCTGTACTCAATAGACAAATATAATTAGAACACAAATTTCTCAGGGAATGCACACGAAAAACTTATCATAAATTCTTCGTATGATTGTATCCCTGAACGAGATACACACACTCGTATGAATTCCAGCAGCAGATTTGAGAAAAACAAGTGACCAAGTCAAAACAAATGACTAGGTTCATTCGTAGGAGATACACACACTCAAACGAATTTCAGATTTTGGATTTCTTTTGATGGATTACTTGTTGCAAGATATTACTTTATGAAATTGCGATATCAAACAAATGGTTTTCTGGCGTATCTTGGTAGAAAACTTTCGAGTATCAACTTTGGCTAACTTTCAAAAAGTAATTACATAAGCAACTAAGTAAACTAGACATAAAATCAAAATATACAGATAAACTACAATATTTTTTGAGTTTCAAGGTAAAGGAATTATACCAGTATTTTAATCTTTGTCAAAAACGATATTTGGTTTAAGACTTCAAATTAAACAGACAAGTATTCAACTATGATCATCGGTATTGTTGTCCACGTAAGCTCAGACTTATCAGATGTAATCATGATTAGGAGATATGATTAAGGTATGGATTTATACTTACTAGCTGGTGTTTAACCACATCATGACACATTCCCGTATCAAGATATGCACGAGAGAAAATATTACCGGTGAGTATACTGCTTTATCATCTGTTTTGACGTATATGAATGATGTGAGATACTCACTTATTTTGATTGAAAAACAAGCCCTTTGTTATTTAATACTTATTGATGAGGAACTTGATTTTCATATGCATGCAGGGCACAGGAGTAAGTCTGTGAACAGGTTAGTACCATCGTACCGACAAAGAGACGAACTTTGCTCCCGCATAAAGCTGTGATATTTTATCACTTATTTTGGGGATGTGATATTTTTATCACTTATTTGATGGTCGTATGCAGTATGTACACGTATGCATGATATCATGGAAGTTCTAGACTTGCGCCACCGTTATTTTTCGGCAAAATATTCAACCATGATACGCAGATGATAAGCCAGCATAAAGACCGTATATCTCAGAACCTCGGCACTCTATCAAACGAAATTTCGGTACCAACCTGAACATTTTAGTCTGATTGTGAGCCTACCGATACATCAACCTGAACATTTTAGTCTGATTGTGAGCCTACCGATACATCATTAGTAAAAGCTACTTATCAATCTTCTTTCTATGCTTTTAACCATATCTGACAGATTTACCGGTGAATTTCATCATGTCACACCCTCAATTTCCACTTGCGGAGTTTTACCGCGAGGCATGTGAACAAACCAGAATCTGAAACACTAGTACGTCGAACGACTCTATATGATTTGATAATACGTTTTCCAAAATCACTTGTTGTAGATTTTATATTACCAATATTTAGCAGGAGCATCAGTTTTTAAAGTTTGAGCGGAAGCATAAATAAGTAGTGGAGCGGGCGCCAACACAAACGCCAAAACAAATGAAAAATCCCAAAACAATATTAATAAATAAGACTCGATAAAAGATGTCTTGTTCAATGCATGTGCGTGCACCTAGAGCTCCTAGCGTCCTGAGAAACATGTAAAGAAACAAGTGTCAACATTAAAGATGAGTGAGTTCACAGGTTTTCATAAATTCGTTTGTTCGGTTATAGTTTGATTACTCCGTTATCCCTAACCCGGGATAACGTATTAGTTCCATTATTCCAACCCGGAATAATAAGTTGTTGCTTCCAATATTCCAACCCGGAATATTAAGTTGTTGTTTCCATTATTCCAAACCCGGAATAATAAGTTGTTGCTTCCAATATTCCAAACCCGGAATATTAAGTTGTTTCGTAATTAAGTTCAATGTTAATATATATAGGTAGCTAGCCTAAAGTCATGTCACGTAAGAGTTCGCGATCGAAGCTGACTGTTGTGCCTCCGTTTTGCCAGGCCTATCACATGACCATGGCGAAGTTAGGCCAAATTATTCACCCGTTGACCATACCCGGTCGGCTAGCGCGACTAGCTCGGATGGGGCTTGTCGGGCCCAGTAGTACTACTTATAATTCCCCCGCTATTAAACCCAATACTAACGGTCCGAGAGATTGACGAGGACTTAAGTGATAAAGCTGCTTAGTGACCATAACATTACATTAACATTAACTTAGTTACCGAATAGTTATGTGACGTTAAATTCGTATAACGTAAAGAGATTGAGTTTGAGAGTGTATACATGTTTCTCCCCCTGTTGTTTAAAAACCGGATAAAGTTAGGGGCCGTGAACTCACCTTTGTTTGCTCGGTTAGTGTAGCAAAGAAGTTATAAGAGATGGGACTGCTAGTTGCGTCCTAACAAACCAATTAATCCCAAGTTAGTGTGTGAACACACCAATACAAATTCCACACGTAATTTACACACAAAGTGATACACACAAACAACATATCTAACACTCAAACATGCATGCAAGTATCCTCATGTGATCCTAGTGATTAAAACAACTTATCATAACCATAAACCAATTCATGCCACAATTTGGTGCACACAATCACAAGTTATCAATTTCAGCTTAACCCTCATAATTCAGCTGTTTTCTAGGATTTTTATAAAATAGTTCCAACATTCCAAAAATTCCAATATTTTAACAGTAGGTGACATCTATACCATAGAAATTTATATAATTTTTCCAAGTCCTAAACCTTTACCAATTAACTATAAATATTAATATACTAGGCTGCAGTCAGATTTATCGCTTTCTGACTGCAGTCCACGGAAGAATTTATTTAAAAATCACTGATCGTCCAATTAACAAAATTCCAGTTGGAGTTGCCCGGAAATTTCCATACCTAGTTGCTGTACAAAAATCATGACTCAACTCCCTACCGATTTTAAAATCCAACTCGATAAACAACTAACAAAATTTCAGGATTTTCACAGTTTTAGTTACTGAACTTATTTGGCCTTTTAAAAATATCAAACGACTTCAGAAAATTATGAATCCAGCGCCATTAGATTCGTTATTCAAATCTCTACGTTCTAGACATCAGAAAATCCGTTTTTCGACTACTAATGACCGAGTTACAGCCAGATGAAGTCGGCTGTAACTATTATTCAGCAGACTGTTTTCAGCATATCTTTATCATAAACTCGTATAACCCGTTCATGCGATTAACCTAGGTGATCAAGAACCGATTTTTAATCATAGATTAATACTAACAACCTATCCATGCAAACCCTAGTTCTTACTTCTAGTTTTTTACAAACAAAACATACTTGCAACTTATGATTTCCGAAAACAATCATGCACATGAACAACAATCAAAACAACCGATTATTTACAACACTTATAATCCGAAACAACACAATCAACACACATGTATTCCGAATATGATATGACAAATTCAAATCTTTTAACGGTAAGGTAAACGAACCGTGAGTATGTTAAGGAAACGGTGATCAACAATGCTTGCGGCCGAGAGGTGATGATGAAGTAGATTGTTTGTGATCGAGGAACTGATCAACGGCTGATCTCGCGACCGAATGGAATAACAAAGGCTGATTAGATCAAGGTGATGAAGAACGAGGTGGCTAGCGATCGTGGTGATGATGATGGCGATGATTGCTGCTGCTGCGACCGAGAGGGAGAAGCGAACAAGGGCTGCCGACAGCTGTTGAACCTTTAGGGTTTTGTGTATTTTGAAGGAGCATGCAATGGATGATATATATAGGCGCACAAGATGATAAGGGTCGCGGTTTTAGTTGGAGCTTGTGGCGGAGAGACTAGGGTGAGTTACTTTGGTTTGGGTTTGATCTCGCGGCCAAGGACTAGGGTGGGTTGGTTTGGTTTTGATCTTGGCCGAATAGTTTTAGGTTTTGCATGCAATGGTTTTCGGTTTAGGTTGTTCTCGGCCGAGTAGTTAGAGTTTTAAGTCTAGGTTTGATTCGGTTTGTTTTTGCGATTTCGGGTTTGATCCTTGTTTTCTTTTAGCCGAAGACTTGGGTTCAAGGTTTAAACTTTGTTAACTGCTAGAGTCACAATGAATCAAGTTGGTTCGTGTCGCGGTTCGGTTCAGTTCGTGTACATATCTACTCTAATTATTCAATTACTAAAACAATCCACAACACACATCACGTATTCATTTAATTCGTACACGTTCGTACACATAGCACGTAATTAGTTTGACAAGTATTACGTTTAAGTTATCCGAAAAACCCGGGATGTCACATTATCACCATGTTGAAAGAATTTTCGTCCCGAAAATTGAGTAAACGCGGTTTAGCATGTAGCGTACATGTTTAGAGTGCTACGCACAAAGAGTTAGTTCGTTAATGATGGTACGCAACGTTACAAGAAGTTCCCAAGTGCCATGCACAAGAATTTAGTCAACAATAGTACACGAAAGTATAAGAAGTTTCCAGGTTGTCACATCATCCCCATGTTGAAAGAATTTTCGTCCCGAAAATTTAGTTACTGGTATCGTTAGTTTGCTGCTCAGTTGCGAAGAGATGTGGGTATTTGCTTTTCATTTGGTCCTCTCTTTCCCACGTGAACTCCGGTCCACGCTTAGAGTCCCAACGAACCTTAACGATCGGAATTTTGCTGTGCCTTCGAGTCTTGATTTCACGATCCATGATCTCGATAGGCTGTTCCACAAAGTGCAGTTGTTCATCCACTTGGATCTCATCCAATGGAATAACTAGAGTTTCATCTGATAGACACTTCTTCAGATTTGACACGTGAAATACGTTGTGAACTCCACTGAGTTCGGCAGGAAGGTCTAATTGATAAGCTACGGGTCCGATACGTTTCAAGATTACAAACGGGCCTACGTACCGTGGGTTAAGTTTGCCCCGTTTTCCAAAGCGGATTACACCCTTCCAGGGTGACACCTTTAGTAGGACGCGGTCGCCTACTTGAAATTCGAGCGGTTTGCGTCGTTGATCAGCGTAGCTTTTCTGTCGATCTCGTGCCGCCGCCATGCGGTTTCTGATTTGTACAATCTTTTCAGTAGCCTCAAGTATTAACTCAGGGCCTGTGAGTTGACTGTCACCGACTTCTGCCCAGCAGACCGGTGATCTACATTTACGACCGTATAATGCCTCAAACGGTGCTGCCGAAATACTCGTATGATAGCTGTTGTTATATGAGAATTCTACTAGAGGCAGGTGGATTTCCCAACTATTTCCGAAGTCCACTACGCATGCCCTAAGCATGTCTTCCAAGGTTTGTATGGTCCTTTCACTTTGACCATCCGTCTGAGGGTGATAAGCTGTGCTCATATCCAGGCGTGTTCCCAACGCTTTCTGGAGTGACTGCCAGAAGTTTGACGTGAAGCGAGCATCTCTGTCTGAGATGATGGACGTTGGCACTCCGTGCCGAGAAACTACTTCCTTAATGTAGATGCGAGTCAACTTCTCCATCTTATCTGTTTCTTTAATAGCTAGGAAGTGTGCGGACTTAGTTAAACGATCCACAATCACCCAGATGGTATCACAACCACCCAAGGTTCGTGGGAGTTTAGTGATGAAATCCATTGAGATCTGATCCTATTTCCACACTGGGATCTCAGGTTGTTGGAGTAGCCCCGATGGCTTTTGATACTCCACCTTGACTTTTGCACAAGTCAAACATTTACTCACGTAGGTGGCTATATCGGCTTTCATGTTGGGCCACCAATACGCAGCTTTAAGGTCTTGATACATCTTACCCGAACCCGGATGGACAGAGTATCGGGATTTGTGAGCTTCATCCATGACTAGCTCTTTGAGATTTCCGTAGAGAGGTACCCATATGCGATTCATAAAATACCGGGCTCCATTGGGCTTTACTTCCCAATCGCGTTCCAATTTTCCCACTGATTCGGCTTTGATGTTTTCCTCCTTAACTGCTTCTAACTGGGCGTCGCGTATTTGTTCGGGTAGCCCCGAATGAATAGTGAGTTGTAGTGCTCGTACGCGACGAGGTTTCAAGTGTTCCTTCCTACTGAGGGCATCAGCTACCACGTTAGCTTTACCCGGGTGGTACCGAATGGCACACTCATAATCGTTCAAGAGTTCGACCCAGCGACGCTGTCGCATGTTCAACTCCTTCTGATCAAAGATGTGTTGGAGGCTTTTGTGGTCAGTAAAGATTGTGCACTTTGTTCCATAGAGGTAGTGTCTCCAAATCTTAAGTGCAAACACGACTGCTCCCAATTCCAGGTCATGCGTCGTATAGTTTTTCTCGTGAACCTTCAGTTGTCGCGACGCATACGCGATGACCTTATCGCGTTGCATGAGTACGCATCCCAATCCCTGAATGGAAGCATCACAATACACTACAAAGTCATCTGTCCCTTCCGGTAAGGACAGAATGGGTGCACTACAAAGTTTCTGCTTCAGCAATTGAAATGCTGCTTCTTGCTTGTCACCCCAAGCATACTTGATGCCTTTCTGGGTGAGGGTAGTGAGCGGTTGTGCGATCTTTGAAAACCCCTCGATGAAACGTCTGTAGTAACCAGCCAATCCCAAAAATTGGCGGATCTCCGTCGGTGTCTTGGGTGCTTCCCAGTTTTTGATGGCTTCAATCTTGGCAGGGTCTACGTGGATACCCCTTTCATTCACGATATGCCCGAGAAACTGAACTTCCCGAATCCAGAAATCACATTTTGAAAACTTGGCGTATAGTTTTTCCTGTTGAAGTAGCCCTAGCAGTAATCGTAGATGTTCTGCATGCTCTTCTTCACTTTTGGAGTAGATGAGTATGTCATCGATGAACACAATGACAAACTTGTCGAGGTATGGCTTACACACGCTGTTCATGAGATCCATGAACACCGCAGGTGCGTTGGTGAGACCGAAGGGCATGACCAAGAACTCGTAATGGCCATACCGAGTGCGAAATGCCGTCTTGGCGATATCCTCCTCCCTGACGCGTAGCTGGTGGTAACCGGACCGTAAATCAATCTTAGAGTAGTAACTTGACCCTTGAAGTTGGTCGAAGAGATCGTCGATGCGAGGTAACGGGTATCGGTTCTTGACTGTAACCTTGTTTTAGTTCCCTGTAGTCGATGCACATGCGGAAAGTCCCGTCCTTCTTCTTGACAAACAGGACTGGAGCTCCCCATGGCGAAACGCTTGGTCGGATAAATCCTTTTTCTAATAGCTCCTGAAGTTGGGTAGATAGCTCCTGCAGCTCGGCTGGAGCTAGGCGGTATGGAGCCTTGGCAATAGGAGTTGCATTGCTTGCCAATTCGATTTCAAACTCCAATTGCCGATGTGGTGGAAGACCAGGTAGTTCTTCTGGGAATACATCGGAAAAATCACGGACGACAGGGATGTCTTCTATACGTTTCTCGTCCTTAGGCTGTTCGGTAATTAGTGCGAGTAAAGCGAAGGTGTTCTTTCTCCGAAGATACTTCTGCGCTTGCATGTAAGAGATGATGTTGGTGACGGCGCTTGCCTTATCGCCTTGTACCGTCAGGATTTCGTCGTTCAAGAGTGGAATACGGATAGATTTTTCGAAGCAGAGAACTTCAGCCCGGACGTCGGATAGCCAGTCCATTCCGACTACCACGTCAAAACTACCCAGGGTAGTTATCATCAGATCAATGGTAAAAGTGTGGCCCGCGAGTTTGAGTTGACAGCCGGATACTATTTGGGTCACATCTACAGATTTACCATCGGCTAATTCTATAACATAAGGGGTCTCTAATGGTTTAAGCGTGAGATTTAGGTTCTTCCTAAAAGACTCAGATATAAAGCTCCTATCCGCACCCGTATCAAAAAGCACAGAAGCAAAATGTTCATTAAGGGGAAACTTACCGGTGACCACGTTCGAGTCGTTTCTGGCCTCTCCGCGGCCCAATGTAAATGCGCGACCTTTGGCACCTCCGGTGCCACCGTTCCCATTATTGTTGTTGTTGTTATTGTGGTTGTGGTTGTTTCCACCATTATTGTTGTTGTTACGCAACTGTGGGCAGTCTCTTCTGAAATGAGCAGTGCTACCACACTGATAGTATCCCCGGTTTATACCCTGCTGCTGACCCTGGGGCTGATTTTGATTTTGTCGGGACATGATTTCCCCGCGACAATCCTTTGCCGCATGTCCCACCTTGCCACATCGTTGGCAGCGGTTTCCGGCACAAGGGCCGTTATGGTGGAGATTACAGCGGTTGCACTGCGGCTTTCGACCTGCATAGCCGCTTGCGTTCGGGTTGTTGTTGTTGTTGTTGTTGTTGGCGGGCTGATTTTGATGACCCCGGTGGCTGTTGTAGTGATTGAACCGTTTCTGGTTCCCTTGCTGCGGATGAGATGACGAAGACTGTCGAATAGTGGAGTCTTCAAATTTTCTTTTGTTGTCCGGGGCAACTTCAGTTGTACCCCGTGCTGGCAGTTTCTTCTGTTCCACCGCCTTATCGGTGAGTTTGTGAGCCAATCGGATTGCTTGATGTTCAGTTACAGGGTTACTAGACATTACCATACCCTGAATTTCCGGAACCAGACCCCCAAGATAGAACTCGAGTCTTTTCTCCACAGTGTTGGCCAATTCGGGACACAGAAATACTAAGTCATGATGTTTTGCAGTGTAAGCTTCAATTTCCGATCCCACCATCTTGTGGTTCCATAGAGCTTGCTCCAATTGTTGCACTCTGTCTCGTGGACAGTACTCCTCTTTAATTAGGGCCTTGAACTCGGCCCATGCCATTGCATTCGCAGCTATAAGTCCACGTGTTTGGACTTGGGCATTCCACCATGTCAGTGCCCCATCTTCCAGTGTTGAGGCTGCGTATTTGACCTTGTTGGCCTCTAGGCAGTTGCACATTTCAAAAACGGATTCTGATTTTTCGATCCAGCGGACCAGTCCAATGGGTCCTTCCGCCCCCGAGAATTTGCTTGGCTTTGCGTCAAGGAACATCTTGTAGGGGTTAAAGCCCCCTCCTGCTGACAGAGAACAGGAAGTCAGCAAGGAATTTTACTAGCCTCACTATTAGATTTTCACGCGAAAATTTAATAATGGTTACCTGCCGGTTGGTTCTGAACACCCGCTAAAGCTGCGTTCACGTGCTCTTGAATCATGGCAGCTAGCTCTTCGGGAGTCAAGTTAAGGTTTCCACGTCTTCCAGTTGCCATTTAGCTCTTCGAAACACAACACAAACACACCCCGATAAGTCTATATATCCAATATAGTTATCCTACTTCGTACTTTAATAATTATTAAGTTACGTCAACTCAATATATTAAATAGTCAAAAGAAATACTTGATTAACTGAAATTTCAACTTCTTACAAAAGTGCAAATCAAACATACGAATTCACTATAAAGTCTCAAGTTTAAACACAAGTGGGAAAATAAAAATACTGAAGGAAAACAAATAAAATAAACGAGACGTGTCAGTCGTCTACGTCTCCATCCCCCAAGTCACTGTCGTTGCCGTCATCCTGTGCGGCATTTCCAGCTTCTTCAGCTGGGTCCTCCTCCGGATCCTCCTCTGGATCCTCCTCAGGGTCCTCCTCTGGATCCTCTTCTGGATCTTCCTCTACCGGCTCTGGAGGGGCCGGTGCTGGTGCAAGTGCTTGGTTTTGTAGCTCCTGAATGTTCCAACTATTTTCCAGGACTCTGTCCTCAAGCCAGTCGGCTCTTATCTGCTCGGCACGCAGATCTCTGGCTATGGTGTTACGAGCTATCTTGCTCGTACGATGCTCTTCCTCGAGCGAGTCGGTCTTACCTGTAAGTTGTCGAATCATCCACCCTTGTGCTAGGATGGTTTCCTGCATTCTTTCTAACTGTTTTTGTTGTGTATGCACCAGGATTCTAAGCATGTCAATTCCTATTTCTACAGGATTAACCGGTTCAACCGGTACAGCAATGGTTGGGCGTAACGACGACTCCTCTCCCAGAGCGAGCCTTTTCCTCGCCGCTGAGCGTGTCTCCACGCCATAAGGTGGTATGGGTTCACCATTGGTGCCTTTCCTGGTGCCCTTGGTGGCGTAAGTCCGTCGGACGATGATGACGATGAGGATGATGACATTGCCTGTTAGGTCGTGTAGTTAGTTATGAGTTGTTTTCATTTCTTATTATGAAGGCATAATCTACCAAACACAGTTGTGGTATATTACATAACAAGATATAATAATTCGGTGCCAAACTAAGTCTAGTGTCGTGATATCAGCTATAGTTTAGGTCTACTTCTAATGCAAACCTGGTTCGCTATAGCTAGTGGCTCTGATACCAATCTGTCACACCCTCAATTTCCACTTGCGGAGTTTTACCGCGAGGCATGTGAACAAACCAGAATCTGAAACACTAGTACGTCGAACGACTCTATATGATTTGATAATACGTTTTCCAAAATCACTTGTTGTAGATTTTATATTACCAATATTTAGCAGGAGCATCAGTTTTTAAAGTTTGAGCGGAAGCATAAATAAGTAGTGGAGCGGGCGCCAACACAAACGCCAAAACAAATGAAAAATCCCAAAACAATATTAATAAATAAGACTCGATAAAAGATGTCTTGTTCAATGCATGTGCGTGCACCTAGAGCTCCTAGCGTCCTGAGAAACATGTAAAGAAACAAGTGTCAACATTAAAGATGAGTGAGTTCACAGGTTTTCATAAATTCGTTTGTTCGGTTATAGTTTGATTACTCCGTTATCCCTAACCCGGGATAACGTATTAGTTCCATTATTCCAACCCGGAATAATAAGTTGTTGCTTCCAATATTCCAACCCGGAATATTAAGTTG
This sequence comes from Scalesia atractyloides, assembly GCA_947069175.1. Lineage (NCBI taxonomy): Eukaryota > Viridiplantae > Streptophyta > Magnoliopsida > Asterales > Asteraceae > Scalesia > Scalesia atractyloides. The sequence continues at coordinate 81,530,744 of CAMTDV010000001.1, read as the reverse complement.
TTGTTTCCATTATTCCAAACCCGGAATAATAAGTTGTTGCTTCCAATATTCCAAACCCGGAATATTAAGTTGTTTCGTAATTAAGTTCAATGTTAATATATATAGGTAGCTAGCCTAAAGTCATGTCACGTAAGAGTTCGCGATCGAAGCTGACTGTTGTGCCTCCGTTTTGCCAGGCCTATCACATGACCATGGCGAAGTTAGGCCAAATTATTCACCCGTTGACCATACCCGGTCGGCTAGCGCGACTAGCTCGGATGGGGCTTGTCGGGCCCAGTAGTACTACTTATAATTCCCCCGCTATTAAACCCAATACTAACGGTCCGAGAGATTGACGAGGACTTAAGTGATAAAGCTGCTTAGTGACCATAACATTACATTAACATTAACTTAGTTACCGAATAGTTATGTGACGTTAAATTCGTATAACGTAAAGAGATTGAGTTTGAGAGTGTATACATGTTTCTCCCCCTGTTGTTTAAAAACCGGATAAAGTTAGGGGCCGTGAACTCACCTTTGTTTGCTCGGTTAGTGTAGCAAAGAAGTTATAAGAGATGGGACTGCTAGTTGCGTCCTAACAAACCAATTAATCCCAAGTTAGTGTGTGAACACACCAATACAAATTCCACACGTAATTTACACACAAAGTGATACACACAAACAACATATCTAACACTCAAACATGCATGCAAGTATCCTCATGTGATCCTAGTGATTAAAACAACTTATCATAACCATAAACCAATTCATGCCACAATTTGGTGCACACAATCACAAGTTATCAATTTCAGCTTAACCCTCATAATTCAGCTGTTTTCTAGGATTTTTATAAAATAGTTCCAACATTCCAAAAATTCCAATATTTTAACAGTAGGTGACATCTATACCATAGAAATTTATATAATTTTTCCAAGTCCTAAACCTTTACCAATTAACTATAAATATTAATATACTAGGCTGCAGTCAGATTTATCGCTTTCTGACTGCAGTCCACGGAAGAATTTATTTAAAAATCACTGATCGTCCAATTAACAAAATTCCAGTTGGAGTTGCCCGGAAATTTCCATACCTAGTTGCTGTACAAAAATCATGACTCAACTCCCTACCGATTTTAAAATCCAACTCGATAAACAACTAACAAAATTTCAGGATTTTCACAGTTTTAGTTACTGAACTTATTTGGCCTTTTAAAAATATCAAACGACTTCAGAAAATTATGAATCCAGCGCCATTAGATTCGTTATTCAAATCTCTACGTTCTAGACATCAGAAAATCCGTTTTTCGACTACTAATGACCGAGTTACAGCCAGATGAAGTCGGCTGTAACTATTATTCAGCAGACTGTTTTCAGCATATCTTTATCATAAACTCGTATAACCTGTTCATGCGATTAACCTAGGTGATCAAGAACCGATTTTTAATCATAGATTAATACTAACAACCTATCCATGCAAACCCTAGTTCTTACTTCTAGTTTTTTACAAACAAAACATACTTGCAACTTATGATTTCCGAAAACAATCATGCACATGAACAACAATCAAAACAGCCGATTATTTACAACACTTATAATCCGAAAACAACACAATCAACACACATGTATTCCGAATATGATATGACAAATTCAAATCTTTTAACGGTAAGGTAAACGAACCGTGAGTATGTTAAGGAAACGGTGATCAACAATCCTTGCGGCCGAGAGGTGATGATGAAGTAGATTGTTTGTGATCGAGGAACTGATCAACGGCTGATCTCGCGACCGAATGGAATAACAAAGGCTGATTAGATCAAGGTGATGAAGAACGAGGTGGCTAGCGATCGTGGAGATGATGATGGCGATGATTGCTGCTGCTGCGACCGAGAGGGAGAAGCGAACAAGGGCTGCCGACGGCTGTTGAACCTTTAGGGTTTTGTGTATTTTGAAGGAGCATGCAATGGATGATATATATAGGCGCACAAGATGATAAGGGTCGCGGTTTTAGTTGGAGCTTGTGGCCGAGAGACTAGGGTGAGTTAGTTTGGTTTGGGTTTGATCTCGCGGCCAAGGACTAGGGTGGGTTGGTTTGGTTTTGATCTTGGCCGAATAGTTTTAGGTTTTGCATGCAATGGTTTTCGGTTTAGGTTGTTCTCGGCCGAGTAGTTAGAGTTTTAAGTCTAGGTTTGATCTCGGTTTGTGTTTGCGATTTCGGGTTTGATCCTTGTTTTCTTTTAGCCGAAGACCTGGGTTCAAGGTTTAAACTTTGTTAACTCCTAGAGTCACAATGAATCAAGTTGGTTCGTGTCGCGGTTCGGTTCAGTTCGTGTACATATCTACTCTAATTATTCAATTACTAAAACAATCCACAACACACATCACGTATTCATTTAATTCGTACACGTTCGTACACATAACACGTAATTAGTTTGACAAGTATTACGTTTAAGTTATCCGAAAAACCCGGGATGTCACACATCATCTTCAACTTATCCAAGAAACTCATTTTTGATTTTTTTTTAATGTTTTTGTATTTTCTGAATTTTTCTCCCCCTTAAACAAAGAAGGTAAATAAAAGACATATTTTTGTATTTTCTTGAAATTTACTCCCCCTAAAATATAAAACTGAAAATCTTTTTGAAGTTTTATATTTTTAGAAAAGTATATACCAAAATAGTTAGCCATGGTTGAGTTACTCGGGTTTCACCTTGATGCCATTGACCAAAAGTAGATAATCAAAACGTGATTTATATCAAGCGCTAAGAAGATTATGATCAATTTGCCGCACATAATTGATCTTATCAAAACTCACAACACCATTGGAGACCATTCCTTCTCCAGTGATGTATCCACTTTTATCACCAGCAAAAGCAACCTAACCACCCCTAATACTTTTCACATCATATAGGAGTCGCAAGTCGCCCGTCGTATGCCTTGATGCTCCACTGTCAACAATCCAATGACTGTTTACAGTTCTTCCAGGAACACCCTACACATTGCACAAACAAGATTAGTTTGAGATGGGGACCCAAGCCTTAGTGGTCTTGGGTCGTCCCTTATCATCGAGAAATGTAATCTCAATTTCTTGATGATTAACAAACTGAGAGCCTCCTTTTGAACCATCATCGGTTTTCTGTTTCCAAGATCCTTGTTTATTACCAGATTTACTATTATTTACAGTTTTAACAGTGTCTGGTTTTATTAACTTTGAAGATCTTTGATCCTTTTTAGAAGAATTTGATTTTAAAGCTTTTTCAACTGCTTTGACTTGTTTTCGTTTTTGTTTCTCTTTTTGATCTTTAATAATTCGTTTATCTTGTGTTTGAGAAACAGATTTACGTTTGCAAGTTGGTTCATGAGGGGCATTCTCTATACATTTTGATTTGGCAGGATTTTGACAATCCTTTATAATGTGGCCAAATTCTCCACATTTGAAACAAGTTCTCCTTTCAACAAAACTAGGAGATAGCGTTTCTCGGCTTGATGTTGAATTTGTGGATCCTGAGGTACTAGGTTCATTTTCATTACATCCATCAGTGCATTGGGTGTAATTGTTTTGACTATTTCTTTTCAAAATCTTAACTTTCTTTACAAAATCAACATTAGATTTTCCTTGAAAAGTTTCGACTTCATCGGTACCTTTAGAACTTTCAAATTTAACAGTTTTAGCCTTTTTCTGGTAACAAGAGCCTTTTGCTTCAACCTTCGGTTGAGAAGTCGTGGGCTTTTCAACTCGCTTCCATTCTTTTTCTTTTGAAGCGGATAATGGTTGTGATTTGGTTGACTTTTTCTTCTCTAAAGGTTTGGTTGTTGACTTTTCAAAAACCTGATCTATAGAGATTGGATTTACGTTTTTAATTGGAAATCTTTGTTTGAATAGATTTTCTTATCTCCAACCAAAGTATGCAACACATTATCTACTTCTTGTGTAGACACACTTGTCTTCACAGATTTCTTAGGAACGGTCTCTTGATTCACAACAGATTGAGTACTAGGAGTAGAAGAAGATTCTACTCTTTTCCTTTCATCAAGAGGCTGATCCTAATCATCATTTATTGATTCATCATCTGATGTTTCATCTTCTTCTTCATTTGATGATGAACTTTCAGGCTTGCTTGGTTCTTGAGAGGAATTGCCTAGTTTGAACCCTGACCCTACTGCGAATTCCTCGGGATTCAAAGGTACGGAGGGTTCAAAACGAGGCATCTTCTCTTCATCATGCATTTTGGTATAGTTGTGCTTCATTGGGGGTGGACACGAATTATACCCTATGCATTGAGCATCTCCCTTTAGTTTTTGAACTTCAATGATATGATCAAGCACATATTGGGAGTTAGAATAACTTTCCAATTTGCGTTTGATCGAATCATATTCGCATTTGGTGATGGCTAACTCTTTCTTTGTTTCTTCTAGGAGATTAATGTAATTATTAATTCCTACTGTTTTTTGAAAACTGTTTTTGTCAATTCAGAAACACTTTTCTTAAGGGTTTCTATTACAGATTTGAATTCTTTTTCATTTCTAGTTAGTGCCAAATTCGCCTCTTTTCATTTTGATAGTTCAACAACTAAATTCTGATTATGACTGTTGACGGTTTCATATTTTAATTTCAACTCAACACAGTCATTGCAAACAGTAGGAAGGTCAGAACTTACCTGTTTTGAAGAACCTTCAACATTTGCCATAAAGGCAGTGTGATGAGGAAAAGTTGCACCATCTATAGAGAGTGTCTCTGTCTCTTTTTCCGCAGCTTCTGCATTCCTCGTCAAGCCTACCTTTTCAGATTTCAACATCTCAGCTTCACTCAGCTATTCTTCAACCTCAGCATTACTTCCTTTCTTCAAATCAGAATCAGATCCATAACCATCTGAACTTGTGTAACATTCGTCGAAAAACAGGTTTCAAAACCCGCTTCGTTTATTAATCAAATATTCAGTTATAAGATTTCGTTGCGTATTTATTTTTCAGATTATTTTAAATAATACATAATTAATAAACAATTTAGAATTTAAAAACCATAATTAATAAATAATAATAATAAGTGAATAAAAAATAAAATGGAGCCGCCGGGTCTCAAACCCGGGTCTCCCATGAACACGCACATACCACACCACTCCGCCACACACATGTTTGTGTTCATCTAATGAAACAAATAACACTTATAATAAAAGCCGAAAGTCAAAATCAGTAATACCGCGCACCCAGAACGCGAAATCGCCGGAGAAAAACCGAGACTCCGCTAATGTTGCCTTTTCCCCTTGACTGAAACGCGTAAACTGATTTCGACATCAGTTATAACCGTTGCATAACACCCAATTTGGTCAAAACCGTTACCCTTGAAGATTGAAATCTTGACCGCGAAATCATGGCTTCTAATTCGAACCAATTGGCCTGTTTCCACTAAAAATACCCACTCAAACTTCATGTAAACCTTTCGCTCAGAACCACACTCACTTCCGAAGCTTTATTCCTTCCAAAATACGTCGCCGGAGATTTTCGCATTCGCCGGAATTTCACCGAAAACCGAGGCTTTACTCCTAATCGGTATAATTCTCGACTCTTTTATGGTAATCCATTATTCGGCATGTATTAACCTTAATCGGTCAACCAGAGTCTGTCTCAGACAACGTCGCCGGAAATTCTCGCACTCGCCGGAATATCACTGGAGAACCGAAGCCTCACTGCCGATCGGTATAATCATCTAAACCTTCTTGCTATCTCTTGCTTAGTAATCTAATTGCTCAACACAATAATCAAAACTGTTAATTCAGTTCGTTCAGCCGGATTCACTGTCGGAAATTTCTGTAAGTGAAGAAGATGAAGTTGATTATGTGTATTAATATAATTAAAATCGGATATTTAACCGGGTTAGACACACAGTCCAACGGTGGACTGTGTGCAAATACAATACACACGTCCCGAGTTCGAATCGCACATGTTACCGACTTTCAGAAATAAAACCAACATTTTTAAAACCTAATCAGATCAAGTCACAGTATATACATAAGAGGAATATAATCCAGTAGTTAAACAGATTAGACACACAACCCAACTGGTTGGGCTGTGCGCACTCGAACCGAAGGTCCCGAGTTCGACTCCGGGTCTCTGCAACCGGTTCGGACCTATAAATCATTTTAATAAAAATCAAATAAGGTTAATGTTAATTAGTATATATATATATAATTAAAACAGAAAATATTTCAGGTTAGACACGTAGCTCAGTTGGTAGAGCTGCGTGCACGTATACGAGAGGTCCCGAGTTCGAACCTCACTAGCCGCATAGAATAAACACAGTCTGACCGGTCAAGACCCGATCAAACCTGGCAAAAGTCAACCCTTTTTATTTCATTTTTATTTATTTATTTAATTGGAAAATTAATTAAAAATACTTAAAAATAGGATTTTTAAAGTTAGAAAATTTCCTTAAACTCACAAAAATAAATCTAAAAATCCCTTTAAGAGCACTAATTAAAAATATTAATCTCAAATAAAATTTGTTATTTATCGAATCATTTCGTTATTATTTAGGTTAGTTTTTCCCTCGTCGATTGAATCATAAATTCGTGCGCATTCATCGTCACCAAAGAACGCACCCACTGTGAGTAATCTCTACCAATTCCCCGTTTTAATCATGTTTTGGGGTGTATCACGTGTCGTACAATTCTTTTATTTTATTTAAACACTTGTGCATACATCATATCCGTGATCAAATGTGTATCAATTGTTGTGTGAATTATATTTAGATTGGATTTATCATTTTCAGTGCACGCATTTCATTAGGCCCATCAGTTTCTCGTGGGATACGGGTTGAGCATCAGGAGCCTCATTAGATCGGCTCCGTTTGATTGAGCCTTGATCTCACATACATCATCATTCATGTCATATACTCATCCAAAGTGGTTTGTGATTGTTTATCTATATATGTTTGCTCACATGTGATTATTGCACGAATTTTCTTTATTAAATAAAGCAAGAAATTAGTAAAAATGTTTTATCAAGGTTCACTCGCCAACTTTTGTTGACCCAAAATCTCCCCCGTTTTACACATGATACAGGTGATCCAGCTGAGACAGAAAACACTTAGGAAGGCCTAGAAGAATAAACAAGTTTATGCTTTGGAATAATTATGTAGTTTCATTTTCTTGTAATTGTATGAATTTTGTTTTGGATATTTAAGTTTGTAATTTGAATTTAATAAATATGAAACATCTTAGTAAACATCATAAGCTTTGGTGATAACCCAATTATGCCCCGACTTTTATTCCGCTGCGGGTCGGGGTGTGACAGATTGGTATCAGAGCTTGTGACTATAGGGATATAGGATAGGTTATTAGACCCTTAGAGCCTATACTATAGTTGATTAAATTTTAAATTGTTTATGCGTTACATACAAAATTCATGATGTTCATATGTTTTATGTTTATTTTCACACTCAATGTTATGCAAGCACGCTCACAAATACATGTCATTATGCAATGCTCATCATGAATCATATCCTCATAACATATCATATCCATGAGAACACACACCTCACGATTCCCATGATTTATTGCAATGATTTTTGTATTTTTCAAATCACATCAAAGTGAGTTCTCATGACGGGCATGTAGTAACTGGAAGGGTACGAGTACCGGTAGTCGGAACGTCCTGTCTAGGCTTGGCATTCGTATAAATCCAAAATAAAGGACCAGTTTGCCTACCCGGGGACTAACGATGAGAGTACGAAGGACCTATTAGGCCAAAGCATGCTATACCAAACGTCGCGTGAACTAACCCCACTTTGAGTTGTCATTGTGTCTACACCTGGACACCCTCCTACCATACATCTCGCAATCATGTTTTACGATTTTCTTTCGGGTGATGCGAGTGTTAACCCGCCGACACCAATGTGAATCCTACCAAGCCCAATAGTCATGGGGGCCCACATGACTACCCAGGCAATGGTATGGGGGACATTGGAGGCCCAAACATGAGCAAACCCAAGACATCCTATGGATGTAGTTAAATTATTGCCAATTATGTTGTTTTTCATTCTTTTTACGACACATGACACCTAGAAAATTCTTAAGCTCACAATCTTCCTATGTATGTTCCTGTAGATGTCGGCTAGGCAACTACGTGGAGGTAGAAAGTCAGGAAGATCAAATGAACACTTGGCCACACAAATTGCTAAACAAATGGCCGCAGTGCTTCTTGACATCGTGATTCAAGTTCAACAAGCTCTCACCGCAAATCCCATCAACCCTCCCAATCAAGAAGACCAGAGCGTCGCCAACCCTCCTTCCAAAAAGTGCTCCTACAAACACTTCAAATCTTGCGATCCCCCAAAGTATGAAGGGACCGAAGGTGTTACCGCCCTCCTTCACTGGTTTGAAGAAATGGAGAACACTTTCCTCAATTGCGATTGTCCCGAGGACCGTAAGGTACGTTATGCAACTGGAAGATTGTTTGGGGTAGCCCTTACCTGGTGGAACACGGAAAAAGGTAAACGAGGAGTTGAAGATGCCATGGCCTTAACCTGGGAAGAGTTAAGGGAACTCATGACAAGACGCTTCTGTCCAAGAAGCGAAATCAAAAAGCTAGAAGACGAATTCCACTCACTGAAACAAAAGGAAGGAGATCACACTTCCTATAATAAGAGATTTCTCGAGCTGAACCAGATGATCCCTAATTTGTTCACCCCCGTGTACCGCTTGGTTGAACATTACATTCGAGGTCTTCCCTCGAAAATTCAAGATTCGGTTTTAAGCACATCGCCTGCCACACTTGAAGCCGCGATGGAGTTAGCTACAGAACTCACTGAAAATCGCATTCGAAACGGAAAATTCAAAGATGAAAAGAAGAAAGCACCCATAGATACCCCAACTACAAACCACCCAGTCTCATCCTCAAGGTTTGCTGGTAAGAGGAAACGTAATGGCAAGAATTTCGCTGTCACTCAAACCAACCCTCTTATCACTGCTGCACCAATCACCCAAATTACTCCTCCAGCTGCACCATTCAAAAAGCCATAACACCCAAAATGCAACCGCTGTCAATACCATCACCCTCCCGAAAATCCCTACCAACATTGCACGAGTTGTGGCCGTGCGGGTCACACCATCCAAACCTACCGTACCCTTCAGCGAATGAACCACAATCAACCTCAAACCCAAAGCCAAAATCAGATAACGGGTCAAGCCCAACAACCCTTACTTCTACCACCTGCACAACACGTAGCCCAACCTTACTACCAACCCAACTACCCCATGATGCAACCCATGCGAGCCTGTTACAACTGTGGGGACCCAAACCACTTCAGGAACACTTGTCCACGCCTGGTGAACATTATCCATGCCCAAGCTCACTCAAACCCGGTAAACCAAGCTAATCAAGCTCCCCCACATGCCAGAGGGAGAGCTTTCAATATCAACGCCAACCAAGCCAGGGCTGACAACAACGTGGTCAACGGTACGTTTCTCATCAATGGTAGTTATGCATCCATATTATTCGATACTGGTGCGGATAAGAGCTTTGTGTCCTTATAATTTGAACCTATCCTCGACCAACCTCGTGTTAATCTCATCGAGTCTCTAACTGTGGAAGTTGCTGACGGAAAACCCGTTTCACTAGATTCTATTATACGCAATTGTACTCTCACCCTAAACGATCACGATTTTCCAATTGACCTTATTCCTATGAAGTTGGGAAGTTTCAATGTTATAATTGGTATGGACTGGCTCAGCCAGCATCACGCTAAAGTGGTGTGCCACGAAAAGTTCATTCGCATTCCTCTCGCAGACGATCAGACACTACGTATTTTTGGGGAAACCCCTTCGAAAGGACTCAAATTAATGTCCTGTCTCCAAGCCCGAAGATATCTCCGCAAGAATTATGTCGCATTCCTAACCCACGTCGTCAAAAAGGGAAATAAGGAAAGAAAACTTGAAGATATCCCAGTTGTGAAAGAATTCCCACAAGTCTTTCCCGATGACATTTCAGGACTTCCTCCGGTGAGAGAAGTCGAATTTCGCATCGATCTTGTACCTTGCGCTACACCCGTCGCAAAATCTCCTTATAGGTTAGCCCCATCCGAAATGCAAGAGCTGGCCAGTCAGCTGCAAGAGCTGACTGACAAAGGATTCATACGTCCTAGCTCATCGCCTTGGGGTGCACCTGTTCTCTTTGTGAAGAAGAAAGATGGAACGTTTCGCATGTGCATTGATTATAGAGAACTCAACAAGTTAACGGTTAAAAATCGCTATCCACTACCTCGCATTGACTACCGTTTAGATCAACTTCAAGGTGCCACCTGCTTTTCAAAAATCGACCTTCGTTCTAGTTATCATCAGCTTAGAGTGCACGAAGAAGATATCCCAAAAACCGCCTTCCGGACTCGTTGTGGTCATTACGAGTTCATGGTCATGCCATTCGGTTTAAGCAACGCCCCCGCTGTCTTCATGGATCTAATGAATAGGGTATGCAAACCTTACCTCGACCGTTTCGTCATAGTCTTCATCAACGATATTCTTATCTACTCCAAGTCTAAATCCGATCATGAGCGACACCTTCGACTCATCCTTACACTCTTAAGGACTGAAAAGCTCTATGCTAAGTTCTCAAAATGTGAATTCTGGTTAGGAGAAGTACAATTCCTTGGACATGTCGTCAACGACAAGGGAATTCATGTTGATCCTTCAAAAATCAAGGCAGTGCAGGAATGGCAAGCGCCACGTACCCCTACCGAAGTTAGGTCATTTCTCGGTTTGGCTGGTAACTATCGACGCTTCATTGTCAATTTTTCCCGTATTGCTGTACCGCTCACGGCCTTGACTCATAAAGGAAAACCCTTCATATGGGGACCTAAGCAAGAGGAGGCCTTCCAAACTCTAAAGCAAAAACTTTGTGACGCACCTATCCTCACACTCCCTGAAGGTTGCGATGACTTTGTAGTATATTGCGACGCATCAGGGCAAGGGCTAGGTTGTGTATTAATGCAAAGAGGAAAAGTGATAGCCTATGCCTCTAGGCAACTCAAGGTTCACGAGAAGAATTACACCACCCACGACCTGGAACTTGGAGCCGTTGTGTTCGCTCTCAAGATATGGAGACATTACCTCTACGGTACTAAGTGTGAAATATACACTGACCACAAGAGTCTCCAACATATCTTCAACCAAAAGGAGTTGAATATGAGGCAACGAAGATGGGTCGAACTCCTCAACGACTACGACTGTGAAATTCGGTATCATCCTGGCAAGGCAAACGTAGTGGCCGATGCGCTCAGTCGAAAAGGTTATGCGAACTCCATTCGTCTTCTCTATTCGCAAATCATAACCGACATCAAAGATCGAATCCGAGCAGTTCAACATGTTTCTGTAACAGAAAATGATGTACGCGATGAACTGTCATGTGGAGCTGAACTCAAAATCGAAACCAAATCCGACGGTATTCTATACTATTTAAACCGCATATGGATTCCTGATCGCGATAACCTTCGTGATTTCCTCATGAATGAGGCGCACAAAACACGATACTCTGTACACCCAGGAGCCGACAAGATGTATCAAGACCTACGATACACCTACTGGTGGCCTGGCATGAAAAAGGATATCGCTGTTTTTGTTTCCAAGTGCCTTACCTGTTCCAAAGTAAAAGCTGAACATCAAAGACCTCCAGGACTTCTAGTCCAACCCGAAATACCTGTATGGAAGTCAGAAAACATAACCATGGATTTCATTACCGGGTTACCTCGCACCTCCAGTGGGTATGACACCATATGGGTAATAATCGAACGTCTTACAAAGTCATCTCACTTCATTCCGATTCGCGGGGACTTCAAGAACGAGAAGTTAGCTCGTATCTACATCAGCGAGATCGTAAGCCGTCATGGTGTACCATTAAGCATCATTTCAGACCGTGATGGTCGTTTCACTTCACGAACATGGCGAGCCGTACAAACTACTTTGGGTACACGATTAGACCTCAGTACCGCTTTTCATCCTCAAACTGATGGTCAATCTGAACGAACCATCCAAACCCTTGAAGACATGCTGCGAGCATGTGTCATAGACTTCAAAGGGAATTGGGACGCTCACCTACCATTAGTGGAATTTTCGTACAACAATAGCTATCATTCAAGTATCGGCATGGCTCCTTTCGAAGCTTTATATGGTCGTAAGTGCCGATATCCAGTATGTTGGCATGAAATTGGGGAAGCGCAAATCACCGGTCCAGAATTAATTCAAGAAACAACCGACAAGGTCCTTCAAATTCGAAACAATCTTCTAGCGGCTCAAAGTCGTCAAAAGAGTTATGCAGACAAACGACGAAAGCCCTTGGAGTTTGACATTGGTGATCAAGTACTTTTAAAAGTATCACCGTGGAAGGGAGTGGTTCGTTTTGGCCAGAAGGGCAAGCTAGCACCACGCTACGTAGGACCTTTCAAGATACTCGAAAGAGTAGGTCCTGTAGCATACAAGCTTGACCTACCAGAAGAACTCAACAGAATTCATCCCACATTTCACGTATCAAACTTGAAAAAGTGCCTCGCCGATGAAAATCTCCATATTCCTCTAGAAGACATTCAAGTCGATGAATCAATGCACTTCGTTGAAAGACCGGTAGAAATCATGGACTTCGGAGAGAAGCGTTTAAGGCGAAGTCATATTCCAATTGTCAGGGTACATTGGGAGTCAAAACGAGGACCCGAGTTTACTTGGGAACGTGAAGACTCAATGCGCGAAAAATACCCGCATCTTTTTCTAGTTACCACTACTACTTCAATTTCGGGACGAAATTTCTAAAAGTAGGGGATACTGTAACATTCGTCGAAAAACGGGTTTCAAAACCCGCTTCGTTTATTAATTAAATATTCAGTTATAAGATTCGTTACGTATTTATTGTTCAGATTATTTTAAATAATACACAACCAATGAACATTTTAGAATTTAAAAACCATAATTAATAAATAATAATAATAAGTGAATAAAAAATAAAATGGAGCCGCCGGGTCTCGAACCCGGGTCTCCCATGAACACACACACATACCACACCACTCCGCCACACACATGTTTGTGTTCATCTAATGAAACAAATAACACTTATAATAAAAGCCGAAAGTCAAAATCAGTAATACCGCGCACCCAGAACGCAAATCGTCGGAGAAAAACCGAGACTCCGCTAATGTTGCCTTTTCCCCTTGACTGAAACGCGTAAACTGATTTCGACATCAGTTATAACCGTTGCATAACACCCAATTTGGTCAAAACCGTTACCCTTGAAGATTGAAATGTTGACCGCGAAATCATGGCTTCTAATTCGAACCAATTGGCCTGTTTCCACTACAAATACCCACTCAAACTTCATGTAAACCTTTCGCTCAGAACCACACTCACTTCCGAAGCTTTATTCCTTCCAAAATACGTCGCCGGAGATTTCGCATTCGCCGGAATTTCACCGGAAAACCGAGGCTTTACTCCTAATCGGTATAATTCTCGACTCTTTTTTGGTAATCCATTATTCGGCATGTATTAACCTTAATCGGTCAACCAGAGTCTGTCTCAGACTACGTCGCCGGAAATTCTCGCACTCGCCGGAATATCACTGGAGAACCGAAGCCTCACTGCCGATCGGTATAATCATCTAAACCTTCTTGCTATCTCTTGCTTAGTAATCTAATTGCTCAACACAATAATCAAAACTGTTAATTCAGTTCGTTCAGCCGGATTCACTGTCGGAAATTTCTGTAAGTGAAGAAGATTAAGTTGATTATGTGTATTAATATAATTAAAATCGGATATTTAACCGGGTTAGACACACAGTCCAACGGTGGACTATGTGCAAATACAATACACACGTCCCGAGTTCGAATCGCACATGTTACCGACTTTCAGAAATAAAACCAACATTTTTAAAACCTAATCAGATCAAGTCACATATATACATAAGAGGAATATAATCCAGTAGTTAAACATATTAGACACACAGCCCAACTGGTTGGGCTGTGCGCACTCGAACCGAAGGTCTCGAGTTCGACTCCGGGTCTCTGCAACCGGTTCGGACATATAAATCATTTTTAATAAAAACCAAATAAGGTTAAAGTTAATTAGTATATATATATAATTAAAACAGAGAATATTTCAGGTTAGACACGTAGCTCAGTTGGTAGAGCTGCGTGCACGTATACGAGAGGTCCCGAGTTCGAACCTCACTAGCCGCATAGAATAAATACAGTCTGACCGGTCAAGACCCGGTCAAACCTGGCAAAAGTCAACCCTTTTTAATTCATTTTTATTTATTTATTTAATTGGAAAATTAATTAAAAATACTTAAAAATAGGATTTTTAAAGTTAGAAAATTTCCTTAAACTCACAAAAATAAATCTAAAAATCCCTTTAAGAGCACTAATTAAAAATATTAATCTCAAATAAAATTTGTTATTTATCGAATCATTTCGTTATTATTTAGGTTAGTTTTTCCCTCGTCGATTGAATCATAAATTCGTGCGCATTCATCGTCACCAAAGAACGCACCCACTGTGAGTGAATCTCTACCAATTCCCCGTTTTAATCATGTTTTGGGGTGTATCATGTGTCGTACAATTCTTTTATTTTATTTAAACACTTGTGCATACATCATATCCGTGATCAAATGTGTATCAATTGTTGTGTGAATTATATGTAGATTGGATTTATCATTTTCAGTGCAAGCATTTCATTAGGCCCATCAGTTCCTCGTGGGATACGGGTTGAGCATCAGGAGCCTCATTAGATCGGCTCCGTTTGATTGAGCCTTGATCTCACATACATCATCATTCATGTCATATACTCATCCAAAGTGGTTTGTGATTGTTTATCTATATATGTTTGCTCACATGTGATTATTGCACGAATTTTCTTTATTAAATAAAACAAGAAATTAGTAAAAATGTTTTATCAAGGTTCACTCGCCAACTTTTGTTGACCCAAAATCTCCCCCGTTTTACACATGATACAGGTGATCCAGCTGAGACAGGAAACACTTAGGAAGGCCTAGAAGAATAAACAAGTTTATGCTTTGGAATAATTATGTAGTTTCGTTTTCTTGTAATTGTATGAATTTTGTTTTGGATATTTAAGTTTGTAATTTGAATTTAATAAATATGAAACATCTTAGTAAACATCATGAGCTTTGGTGATAACCCAATTATGCCCCGACTTTTATTCCGCTGCGGGTCGGGTGTGGACAACTTGAACATTCTTCATCAGAACTACCAGCATCCCCAGATGTATCATCGTTATTTGGAGTATTGATGCTGTGATCATGCTTGATTTAATCCACGATCCTTGCATAGCATGCCGTTCTTCCGTTGTTCTCTGTTCCCAACTATACTGACCAATCGCATCCTTCATCAGACTGAATTACCATAGCTCTGTGCATGTTTGAAGGTCCTGATTGATTGGTGTTGTTAGAGAAAGATTTCGAAAGGGGTTGTGATTTACTTCCTTGCTGGGTCTTGTGCATTCCCGTTTAAAGTGACCTCTTTCTCCGCAGTTGAAGCAAGTGACAGCGGTTTTGTCAAAGCCGTATTCTGTATCCTTCTTGCTTTCCAAACTGGTTCTACCCGTTCTTCTCATATAATACTTTGTTCTTCTCATAGCGCTTGCAAATGCCCACTTGATGTCCATCAGCTCCATTTCATCTCGGTCAATTTGTTCATAGTCTTCGTTTAACAAATTGATGTTCCCTATTTGACCTGCAACTAAACCACAATACGCACTGACCATGGTATTTAGAAGTTCTGCATGTTCCTGTGCAACTTCTAAGTTGATTTTGGAGAGATTTGACGTGCCAAGTTTGACAGTGTTGGGATTTGCCGATTGACTGTTGCTTCCATAGAAAGCTTGTTGAGGAGCTTGCTGTGGAGTTTTATGCGCTAAATCCCTTGGCTGTGGAAGGAATGCTTTCGGATCAAAAGTTTGTCCATAGGTTTGATTGCTCGAACCTGTAGACTGACTTGTTTGAACTGGTTGAGGTAGAAAAGGGTTCACGTTCGACACAAATGCGGTCTGCAACTTTGGTTGCTGACTTGAGCTTGTACCTGCATTTATACCTCCAAAATACATTAGCAGAGACAGACTCGTTGTGCCTTCCGGAGTTCTTCTTCATTCTTGGTCTCCAGTTTCTGCACAAATTCATAAATACTAATTGAGTCCAAAACACCTTTATGTTTTAAAAGATCAATAAATTGACCCCATTTTGGCGGTAAAGCATCAGCAAATCGCATCACAATCTCTTGTGGTGTTGCTAACACTTTATACGAGTACATCTCACTGAGAAGATGATAAAACCGAGTGGTCATATCATTTAAGGTTTCGTTCTCCATGAACATGAAACCTTCATACTCTTTCTTGAGCAGATAATGCCGAATCTTCCTGGTAGTAGCGTTACCTTCACCTCTTGCTTCCAAAGTGTCCCACAAATTTTTCGTTGTAGTACAATACACAAACTGATGATAAATGTCTTTGTGTAGAGCTTGTGTGTGGATAGCAAATGCCTTTTTCTCTAGATCGTAAGCTTTCTTGTCACTTTCGACTAGATTGGCCAAGAGGTTGGATTTGATCCAGCTTCTTCAAGTGCTTCATTGTAGGGGGTAGTGAAACACGTCCACAATTCCGTGTTTTGACCGAGAACATACATATGAAAACGACTTTTCCATGCAGGATAATCGTTCATGTGATTTAACTTCGGCGGTCGATTATTACTCCCTTTTTCACTTTCCCTCATTAATAGAGTTTGGATGCTTTGATTTTGATTCACAACACACGCCCATTGATCTGCAGAGATCATTGCTGTATGTTGAGGCATCAAAGATTTTACCCATGATGTTGCGGAGCTTTGCGTAGACTCCTGATTTGAGCATGAACAACTCCAATCCCACGGGTTAGAACTCATTATATTTTCTTGTTTAATGAAAATTTAAAGGTTTTAAAATTTCAAAATTATAATTACCGTTTAAAAGTTCACAGGTTCTGAAAATATGACAAATTCTTAAATTCACAAAGCTTTAAAAATGCGAAAAACAGACAATTCTATTTCGTGCGACACACCTGTTTCGTGCGAAACACTGATGTTTCGTGCGAAATGGTTGTTTCGTGCGTGTCAAGATGATTCGCATGAAATAATTCAGTCGCACCAAATGTTTAGTTCAGCGTTTTTCAGAGGAATCTTTTCAGAAATGGTTTGGTGAGAAATTTCCTTTCTTGTGTAGACCTGCTTTTTCGAAAGTACCTGTTGTCTTACCCACTTTTAGTTAAAACACAGATCCAAGTCAGAAAATGTCAACCCTACCAAAACTAATCAGATTCAAATTTTTGCAGATTTCTTCTTTAAGGGTGTTCTTCAGAAAAAATTTACCATAAAATTTTCTGTATGCAACAGATTTTAACCAACTTTTAAGTTAGTTATCTATCCAAAACTTAAGTTTTCTGCTGGAGGCTAAAGAACACTTCAGAATCTTCAAACTAGCTCAGAGACAACTAAACCAGCTCCTTTGAACAAGGAAAGAGCCAAAGCTCTGATACCACTTGTAGGTCCACCTGCGGATGGTGTTAAACCAGCTCCTTGTTCATGTGACACACACACAAGTGCGGAATCCAAGTGTGCATGCAATCAAAGCAAAGTAAAGAACACGGGGTAACCAAAGATTCACTATCTTGATTAATGATTGAGAACAAGTACAAACATATACACACTATGCTCGTATGACTCAAACAAACTTGCTGTGTTCTTGTGTCTTCGTCTTCAGAGATAACAATCTCTCTGGGCTGACCAACTAGCTAGCTCACTTTCACGCGCAAGCCCACTAGTTCTATGGCAACCCCCAACTAAGAGGTACATGTCTGCTTATATAGTGTCTCTCTAGTTTCGTATGAATCACGACTCTAGACATATGGAACACACTATTTCACACGAGACACAACTCAGAATTCGGTACGAGACACTAAATACTTATTTCGTACAAAACATGTAGCACAATTGTTACTCAAGAATTTCGTACGAATCACCTGATTCGTACGAAAACTCTGTCTCGCACAGAATCCTTATTTCAGGAAAACGTGTGTAGACTTGACGTTTCAAAGATTCATCAGTATGCACACATGCAACTGATTAACACAGACAAGCTAAGATGTCATACTAGATCAAGATAGAAGGATATCCCGATCTATTCGACACGACCAAACCTATACAGACACTTGAGCAAAGACCGTACAATTACCACTGTAATTAAGAACAAGCGACAGACACAAAACTGTATCAACAATTCCCCAACGTGATTTTCTTTCCTTTATCACTGCTCTGGATGCGCTTTCCTCGGTTCAGATAGATATTGCTGAAATCGGTACCAACCAATTTGTTTCTTCCTTCCCTCAAAGGATTCTCGAAATCCTCGTCCTCGATCTTGATCGAGTTGAACCTTGGGCTATGTTGGTATCAAAGTTGTAGGCCTCCAGGACCATGAACGAGGACATGAGGGGTGATAACATGCCTCACAATATTCTCCACATAATTCACACTAATACATCTTATACGAAACTGAAACAAACTTGAATGAATATACTAACCGAAAATAATGAACAAGAACTTGTAAACTTCAATATCAAATAATGAAACGATATGTTCGTAATGTGTATTACAAGAACTAATGATACAAACCCTATCTAAACTTGATGAAATGACGCCTTTGACGGAAGAAAATGATTCTTCACGTCGTTCCATGATAATCCTTTAGAGGGTTATATCCAATTGACACGTCATATTTGTAAACAAACCTAATTGGACTTAGTTGTTTTCAACCCAACGACATGTGGCCTACGGCCCAACAGAAAATAAACAAAGAGTTTAATATAATCCGACCCATTAACACTAGACAAAAAATGAAAAACATAAACGACTTGATGAACCCGAAAATCGCTTGGATTACCGTCTTCAAATACAAAGGCTTAAGAAGACGAAAGATAACGGAAACAAAATAGCAAACAACAGCATATGTTACAAATAAACTAGAAACAATATGACCATCTGTTGCACTTTACGTGAATTCAAATACTAGAAGATCCTGATCATTGAATTGATCCACTGAATTAGACGTAGCAGCATCCCATGCAACATGCCTCCACTTGATATATTTCCCATGTGAATTCTCTTCAACATAATATTTATTTATTATATAACTTTACCCAAACATGACTAGCAATGTGGAAGGGGAACACCATTCCACCCTTCCACGCACTCCAACAATGGATCAATAATCTGGAACTTGCACACGGCCGTGTACACCGCACCAAGCTCCTCCCTCAGGAATCTGTACAATGGGTACGACCTACATGACTTTATCCGGTTCGGAATCAACAAAGAACCATTCTCGAACGCGGTTCGAACGCCCTCAACCTCGTTCGGTAAATTTGCTTTCAGTTGGTCCTCAAACTCACCAATCTTTTGTAAGATCAAGGTACCCGCATCTTTCTCATTAACGCCATTGTTTAACGCATGGTCAAGCAAGACGTGTCTAAGCTTCGGCATCAACGGGTATGTGGTGAGACACGGGTCATCAATGTAGGCGAAAAAGTATTCCCGGTCGACCACATGAAGTAAATCTTCTTCACAGAAACTTGATGGGTGGAGCTCTATGGTTAGGACCTTCTTGGCTACTTGGCTTATGGTGTTCTTGACGGTCAACTTCAAGTTCTCTTCCAAATGCCTCAAGTCAATCGCTTGGCATAAAGCTACTAAGTAAGTGGATGACATGAGCTTTAAGATCTCAACCGCCTCTGCGGTTTTATTTGCAGAAATCAAACCAAGAGAGTTAATAGCTTGGTTATGTTGCTTCGCGCTTTGGACATGGTTTGTAACCGGATTCGCAAGAAACTGGAGCTCCGAACAGTAAGAAGCCATGGCGACGTCTCCACCTTTGTGTTAGAAAGGAAGGTCTAACCTTGAAGGAAGCGGCAGCTAATCAACAGCCACATATCCAGCAGATCTCCAGCAGATCAACAGCAATCAATCTCCAGCAGATCAACAGCAATCGACAGCAACAATCAAGACAGCTAGCAATCAGCTGCTGTCTTCTATAAATAGATTACGTTTTTTGTGTATAAATAGAATACCCTTCTTTGTAATGAAAAATAACGAATACACACATCAATTCAGTGTTATGAATCAACTTTTTATCATGGTATCAGAGCAGTGTCGTTCTTGACCTGTTCATCATCTACCTTGCTCACCCAAAACCAAATCATCCTCTCAACCAAGCTGCCATGGCCGAAGCCGGTAACTTGGAGAAGATTTATCCATTCAAATCGCCAATCTGCTCAAGAATGGCCTTAACCCACAAAACCGAAACCCAAAACTATCCGATAACCTTCAAATAAACCTCAAGCTCAACAGTCAGAATTACGCCTTATGGACCCGGATGATGAGGGTAGCCATAGGCGGTAAATCAAAAGCCTTTCTAAATCATCTATCAACCAACCCACCAAACCAAACCAGCGAGCAATATGAGCAATGGGAACAAGACGACCTAGTCGTCTTCTCATGGCTCATACAGAACATCGAACCAACCCTTGCCAGCAATCTAACCGAATTCCCAACAGCAAAATCGCTGTGGGATGCCCTAGCTATAACATATAGCAGTGGGCGTGACAAGCTCCAAACTTTCAACCTACATGTCAAGGCGAATGAAATCAAACAGAACAATCTCTCCCTAGAAGAATTGTGGATTATACTACAAGGAGTATGGGGAGAAATTGATCGGATTGACCCAAACCCTATGACCTGCCCAGCCGATATCCAAGCGTATCACAAAATCAGGTCGGAACAGAAACTGTTCCAGTTTCTAAACGCTCTCAACCGGAAATATGATCCTATAAAAAGGGAAATACTCCGGTTAGAGCCCCTTCCAACCGTAGAAACTGCGTACTCTACTGTCCGCAAGGAGGCCGCTCACCAGAATATTCTGGGAGCACCTCTCAATGACACACAGGGTATCACAGTGGGTCTAATGGCCTCGGAAATTGACGGACTAGGGCTTGCGTCAAAGGGTTACCGACGAGCCGGTGAAAAAAGAATCGGAACAAGTAAAGACGACAAATCTCACCTCAAGTGTGATCATTGCGGGATGATGAAACATACCCGGGAACAATGTTTCAAACTCGTCGGATATCCGGAATGGTGGTCTGATGGTCAGAAGAGAGGCACAAAGACTACAGAAAAAGGAAAGTCATCCGGCGCCGGTAACCGAGATGCTCCCAAAGATGAAAGCCGGAACAGATCGGGCTTCGGCGGAGTGGCCAAAGCAGATGAAGAAGAAACAACAGGTAAAGGGTTTGGGGCGCAACCCTCAAACCCTAAGTCATACATAAGTGAAGAAGAAGAAGATAATGCACGAACACATATAGTCCCTCGGTCGAATTTAAAAACAAATATTACACATATAGTCCCTGGAAATAAGGGAGAAGCCAATATGGCCCACGAACATCAAAAACAAAAACTATGGATTTTTGATTGTGGCGCAACCGATACGATGACTTATGAACTATCGGATATTATTTCAACAACCAAACCAGAAAAAACACATATTCAAACGGCAAACGGAGGAATAATGGATGTAAAATCGGGAGGAACTATTGAGATTTCACCCACAATAAAAATCTCTAATTGCCTTTATGTTCCTTCGTTATCACATAAGCTGCTTTCCATCAGCCATGTCACGAAGGAACTCAACTGTATTGTCCTAATGTACCCTACGTTTTGTATTTTACAGGATATCAGGACGGGAGTGATCATTGGGCGTGGCACTGAAAATCAAGGGTTGTACTATGTGGATGAGGTGACTCAAAGTGGTGCTGTGATGCTGACTCATGGGACATCGGAACGGGAAGCTTGGCTATGGCACCGAAGATTAGGTCATCCTTCTGCAAGTTATTCGCATATTTTATTTCCGAAACTATTTCCAGTTAATTCTATGTCACATTGTGAAACATGTGTTTTAGCAAAAAGCCATAGAAAAACTTTTAAACCCAATAACACTAAGGCTGCTTTGCCATTTTCATTAATCCATTCTGACGTATGGGGTCCTGCCCCAGTTCTTGGGGGGCAAAACCTTCGGTACTTTGTGATGTTCGTTGATGATTGTACCCGAATGACCTGGGTTTATTTTTTGAAAAACAAATCCGAAGTATTTGAAAAATTCACTATGTTTTACGCCATGATTCAAACCCAATTTCAAACAAACATCCAAATATTCCGATCTGATAATGGCGGTGAGTTTGTTAATACCTTGTTTAAATCCTTTTTCCAAGACAAGGGAATAATCCACCAAACTACATGCCCAAACACCCCAGAACAAAACGGTGTTGCCGAAAGGAAAAATCGCATTTTGCTAGAAATGACACGAGCTCTCCTGATTGAATCCCAGGTCCCGAAATATTTTTGGCCTGAAGCCCTTGCTACTGCTACCTATCTTCTCAACCGACTCCCAACAAAAATCCTAAAGCTTAACACTCCGTTACACACCCTTTCAAAATTCTTCAAACTACCCTCAGTTCTCACCCTTCAACCACGAATCTTTGGATGTACTTCCTTTGTTCACATACCTAAATCAGATCGAACCAAACTTGACCCTTGTGCTGTAAAATGTGTCTTTGTCGGGTATGGAATGAATCAAAAGGGATACAGATGTTATAATCCAAAAACACGTCATATGTTCACCACAATAAACTGTGACTTTCTTGAAACCGAGTATTACTACAATTCCCAACTCAGTGGTCAGGGGGAGAAGGAATGTTTAGACACACTAAGCTGGTTGAAATATTTTCCCTATGTACCAACTACAGAGTCACCAACCACAGAGTCACCAGAACCCAATCTCAGTGCCACTGACGGTCCTAATGTTCCTCCTAACCTGGTGTCCGAGGTAAGTGATACTCATCCTATTCAGTCTGGTGGTATTTTTGAAGTTTCTAATGACCTTGAGGACACCAATACTTCTAACCATGAAACTGCCACAGAACAAACTGAAAATTTGCAGGCAGATGAATCCAGACAAGAAGAACCACCATCGAGATATGTGTTACCCCCTAGAACAAACAGAGGGGTTCCTCCGAAACGGTATTCTCCTGAAAAAGAACCAAGAAGATCTAGTTATCCTATAGCTAGTGTGGCCGATGGAAACTTCACTAAGGAAGCCAAAGCATTTATCTCATCTGTTTATTCCGAAGAAACTCCTACAAACGTGGATCAAGCCTTAAAATCTAAACATTGGAAGGAAGCAATGAACACAGAAATGGAAGCCCTAACCAAGAACAATACATGGGAAAAGTGTACTCTTCCGTTGGGAAAGAAATCCGTGGGGTGTCGTTGGGTCTATACGATTAAGTACAAACCAGATGGTACAATTGAAAGATATAAAGCCCGACTGGTAGCAAAGGGGTATACTCAGACACATGGGATTGACTATGCTGAAACATTCTCCCCAGTTGCAAAAATGAACACAATCAGGGTTCTTTTTTCGATAGCTGCAAATGAAGGGTGGCCACTTCAACAGTTTGATGTAAAAAATGCCTTCTTACACGGGGACCTAGACGAAGAGGTATTTATGGATGCTCCTCCAGGATTCACAAAAGATTTCAAAACTGGAGAAGTTTGCCGTCTGAAGAAATCCCTTTATGGTTTGAAGCAGTCTCCCCGGGCCTGGTTTGGCAGATTTACGGTAGCTATGAAAAAGTTTGGATATAAACAAAGTAATGCCGATCATACTTTGTTTCTCAAAAAAAGAGGAAAATTCGTAACCTGTCTAATTATCTATGTAGATGATATGATCATTACAGGGAACGATAAAGAAGAAATGGTAAAACTCAAAGAAAACTTGTTTGCTGAATTTGAAATGAAAGATTTGGGCAGACTTAAGTATTTCCTCGGTATTGAAGTACTAAGGTCGAAACAAGGAATCTTCATTAGTCAAAAGAAGTATGTCTTAGACCTGTTGGCAGAAATTGGAATGATCGATTGCAAACCGGCAGATACTCCTATGAGTGTAAACCAAAAGCTTTACATGGAAGAAGGAGCAAAATTAGCAAATAAAGAAAGATACCAACGGCTGGTGGGAAAACTAATATATCTCTCACACACTCGTCCAGACATCGCCTATGCTGTAGGGGTAGTAAGTCAGTTCATGCACCAACCTCAACAGTCACATATGGAAGCAGTTTGGAGAATTATTAGATATCTCAAAGGAACAGTGGGTCATGGAGTCCTGTTTCAATCACATGGACACCTAAATGTTCAAATCTATACTGATGCAGACTGGGCAGGAGATAAGGGAAGTCGGAGGTCAACAGCAGGCTACTTCGCTCTAGTTGGTGGGAATCTTGTCACTTGGAGGAGTAAAAAACAAAAAGTGGTTGCTCTTTCAAGTGCAGAAGCTGAATTTAGAGGCATAACTCGAGGTTTAACAGAAGCCATGTGGATGCGGAGACTCTTAGCTGAGATTGGTTTTCCGCCCAAAGAAACAAGTAAGATTATGTGTGATAATAAAGCTGCAATTCAGATTTCAGAAAACCCAGTTCAACATGATCGAACAAAACACGTGGAAGTTGATAGGAATTTCATCAAAGAAAAATTGGAAGATGGTACGATTGAACTACCATTCGTTCGATCAAAGGATCAGCTTGCTGACATTCTAACAAAAGCAGTTAACGGGAAAATTCTCAATGATTGTTTGGGCAAGTTGAATTTTGGAAATCCAACTATTCAACTTGAGGGGGAGTGTTAGAAAGGAAGGTCTAACCTTGAAGGAAGCGGCAGCTAATCAACAACCACATATCCAGCAGATCTCCAGCAGATCAACAGCAATCAATCTCCAGCAGATCAACAGCAACAA
Source organism: Scalesia atractyloides (assembly GCA_947069175.1). Lineage (NCBI taxonomy): Eukaryota > Viridiplantae > Streptophyta > Magnoliopsida > Asterales > Asteraceae > Scalesia > Scalesia atractyloides. Next base: position 81,505,871 of record CAMTDV010000001.1, on the reverse strand, counting down.
TCAAGACAGCTAGCAATCAGCTGCTGTCTTCTATAAATAGATTACGTTTTTTGTGTATAAATAGAATACCCTTCTTTGTAATGAAAAATAACGAATACACACATCAATTCAGTGTTATGAATCAACTTTTTATCACTTTGAACCCGTAATCCAAACTCGGGTTACTACCCCCCGAGAGATTTGAAGGCAACCCGTTGTTGTAAAAATCGTTTACAAGCTCAGAAAACTGTGCGAACATGAGTTTCCCAATAGCCGCAATAGCCAAGCGTGTGTTATCCATGGAAACACCAATTGGGGTTCCTTGAAAGTTGCCACCATGTAACGCTTTGTTTCTTGAAACGTCGATTAACGGGTTGTCGTTAACGGAGTTGATCTCCCTTTCGATCATGTTGGTGGCAGAGCGAATGACTTCGATTTGCGGACCAAGCCATTGGGGGGAAGTGCGAAGCGGGTAGCGGTCTTGTTTGTGTTTTTGTAACGGGTCTATCTCATGGACCTTTTGTGCGACTTTAACGCAATCACTTTCGTCTAAAATGTATTCCATGATGGCTGCAGCCTCTATTTGGCCTGGGTGGTGCTTCAGTTTGTGTATCAAGTTTTTCGTAAACTCTTTCTTTCCTTGCATAACTTCCGCAAAAATGGCTGACAACACTTCAGACAACAATGCAAGGATATTAGCTTCAAACAACACCATGGACGCAATCCCGGAGCCCACGGCGGTTCCATTGATGAGTGCAAGGCCTTCTTTTGGTTGTAATTCGAAGAACCCACCTTCGATGCCGGCTTGGGCGAAGGCTTTTTCAGCATTAAGGATTTCACCGGTGGGTCTAATGGATTTGGAGTTAGGGCGGCCGGTGAAGAGTCCGACGATGTAGGACAAGTGAACGATGTCACCGGAGGCGGTGAGGCTACCACGGAGGGGAAGAATTGGGGTGACATTGTTGTTCAGAAACTTGGTCATCGCTTCCATGATCTCGAATCGGATGCCGGAGTAACCTTGGAGAAGGGTATTGATTCTGACGAGCATGGCGGCCCTTGTTACTGAATGCGGGAGTGTATGTTTTGATTCTGTTTCATTGCCAAATATTCCGGCGTTCAAGAATCTGGCAAAACACAAAAACTTATCAACTTAACAATTAGTCCGGCTGGTCACGTAAATCTGGTCTCATCCCCAATTATAAGACAATGTCTTACACACAACCTAATACCCATTAGGCATGTGTCGATATATCCGTTGGTTTATTAAAATAACTAGTTTAATTATCTAATACATATTTTTATGTTTTATGTATCATATACTGTGATTAGCTAAGGAAATTAGAAATATAAAAGCCAAATTATAGTATTAGATTATTTTGTTGCTAAGGATGGAAGAAAAGAAAGATTGTATACAAGAATGGTTGTGTAAAGAGTATTTATGTTTTGGTTAATGGGGCTGGGTATAACCTTAAGTGTTACTAAGGATAGAAGAAGAAAAAAAGAATACACACAAGTATGGTTGTGTAAAGAGTATTTATGTTTTGGGTAACGGGCGGGTATAACCTAATATTATACCCATCTAATACCAATAAAACATATTAAATTAATCACAAACCCGGTTCATATCCGAATATCTATCCATTGCCCGTCCTAAATGTTTTGGTTTCAAGTTAATCGGTCAGGTTTATATTCTATGCAAACACTAAAAGTAATTACCTAATGAGTTCTTTCTGAAGAGCACCACCTTCTGTGGTTCTCCGTTTCGAGTTAGACCCGAACCCGGTGGTGATACCATAAGTATCTGTCCCGTTAATTGTACTCTCAATCACCCAATCATAACTCGCCTTCACCCCCGCCCTCGCAGCCTCCGACATCACCACCTTCACCATGGCGTTTTCGCCAATGGCAGCCACCTGAGTCACCGTCAATGTTTCTCCACCAAGCTTCACCACAGGCTTCCTGAACCCAGCCACCATCCGCCTCACCTCATCCAGGTGGCTCCCCTTCAACGATTCTGCCACCGTCCCCCAGTTTAAGGGATCACCTTTCACACAAAACTCATCACTGTTTTGGTGTCCACTGATTTCAACACTCTTGCTGGCCATTGTTTAGAACTAGAGATAGATAGAAAGTGAAGGTTTTATAGTAAGAAAATGGCCAAGTTTATGTGAAGGCTGAAAGATTAGGTTAGGTGGTATATATAGATGGAGGGTTTGCATGGTATACATTATATACTTACATAAAAACCAACTTGTGTTATACCCTTTGTTTCGTTAAAAAGTCATTGTATGGCTTCATGCCTTCGTATATACCATCATGGTATATTTTTTAAATGATAAGTTTTGTTCTAATCTAATACACTAATAATCCTAAATTCATCACCTAGAGAATAATACCATCATATATAATACACTAATTGAGAGAATAATATAAGACATTTAGTGTGTGCATTTTGTTTTCCCCACCCCCGTTCTTCTACGTGAGTCCTTGCATATTCATTGTGCATACTCTTAAAGTGATATGTTTTCATTTATATTTGTATTTTTAAATTTTGTACAAACAGTTTATGGTTATTAATTTGAAGCCTCAAGTATCATAAACACCTTTATTTATTATTTTAACCTATTAGTTGTTTATATGAATGATATATGTGTATGCATTTTCTTTTGTTTATGCAACGTGAAATTTAAATAAGTGGTGTTTTTTGTTGATACTAATAATAATAATATTATTATTAAGATTTTGTATAAAAGTGTTTATCTAATGTTGTTTGGTTCCGCTCTGTTCATGTTTGTTAAAATCATTTGGATATTGAAAACGGCGATCGTGTACTCTTTAGTTTCTCATCCCTATGCTTGTAGTTAAAAACTAAATCACAACAAAATAAGTTGAGAAAAATTCTTTTAGCGCACGCCACACTTGCATTATTATGACACATCCACAATTATAGATCAGAAAAAATAAATAGGTGAAAAACTGACCTTCTAGATGTTTATATTATGACGCAAACAGAAATAATAATACAAAAAAAGAGTAAGTGAAAAACTGACCTTCTTTATGTTTATATTATGACGCAAAAAAGAAATAAAAATATAAGAAAGAGAGAAAAGTGTAAAAGAAAGAAAACAAATTACTTAGTGTTATTGGGAGCCTCTAAATTTTTGTTCAAAGTTACAGAAGACAACACACACATAACAGTTCAAAACCGCTTGGGTTCACCTTATACTTTAATGTAATTTTGCATTAAGCTAGAACTTGGTTGACTTTCAACATGTTCAACCTATTCAGTTCAATGTATCATGAGTAGTTAAGTACCATTCTTCTAGGTTTTTTTAACGCTCAAACTATTAGCACATTATTGGTGACTATTTGTACATTTAGGGTTTATATACGCTACACATAGAGTTATATGCAATGTATGAAACTGTCTGGCAGCAATTAGAGCACATAATCTTAAGGTTTATATATGCTAAGTATAAAGAATTTTGATTTGTGAATTTGGTGTTTTGGTCTTATAAAGTCCCATCCATTTTGAACATTAAATCGTTTAAAATATTATACTATTAAAATGGTATACCGTTAAAAATCTTTTAAAAAACCATGGTACGGTTCAAATATATTATACCATTTCAATACTATATCGTTTAAATTAAAACATTATACCAAGTTTGGGTGTGATTATGTGACAACAGACAAAAATAGTTTTTAATCCGTACGATTTAATCACCTCCTATTACTTAATTACGTGCATTTAGACCTAATTACATGTTAATTGAGTCCATAAATTCTAGCAATGTCTGGGAAATGCAGGGATTATTGCATTTGATATTATCAGTACTGTCTTATTTGTAACGAATAAAAGTTTGTAAAACGGGCGTTGGTGCTTATTTGGTGAAGGTTTTTGTGTCGAAATTGTTCCCAAATGCCCAGAACACTAAACCGATGGCATTATTGTGTGTCCCATGTGAACAATAGATAAAAACTTATTTGGATATTTGGTGGATCGCACAAGTATTATTTTTAGTCCGTTCTAACATTAGAACTGGTAATCATCACCCCATGAATATCAATATGTGTTTATTAGGTGACGTTAATTAGTATTTGGTGTGTTAGGGGGATAAAAGTTGTCATGTGGACATCTAGTTAATAAATTCCGGTTTTTATTGTGTAAAAGTTCGTTAGCCATATAACTAGCGTAAATAAGAGTGGTTTTGCATTAAACCACCAACTAAGCAATGTTTAGTGAACTAGTTAATGACGATTAGTGAGTTAACACCTAATTAGAGTCCTAATTACTCTAATTAGCCTAAGAACCCTAAATTACAAGCATTAGGGGTAATTAGGTATAAATGCAATTAAGACACACTTAATCTAATCCTTAGACAAGGTGGGGTATTTTGAATAACCTACACCCCTCATGTGGGCCGTACCCATACTCATTTATAGTTTTTTTACTTGTGGACTAAACATTGAGGCATGGAGATAGGATTAGTTAAGTTGTACAAATGATGAGTTGAAGGTATTTTCAAGTCCTAGACATATACACCACATACCACTTCCAATTGGGAAACATTTGAACTTCAAGAACTCACATTTCCTCTCTCATAATTGGCTCACACAAAGAGAACCTAAACCCTTGCATTTCCTTTCTTCAAGAACAAAAAAAATCATACTAGAAACCCATAAAGTGTTAAGGTGTTAGAAGTTTTAGGTTTTCTTTAGAGCTACACCACAACATACAACTTCCTTCCATTCACTTTTAAGGGTTTTTTCTTGTGGTACGATCCTTGTACTGATATAGTTATATATATTTTGTTTGATGTCTATTTATACAAGAAAGTTCACCAAAGTGGGATGTTAACAAATTTTTTAATTAAAACAAGTAAACCTGGGATAAAATGAGATTTTTGGAAATATATATGTGGGTGTATGAAGCCGTGAGATGTATGATGGGTTTGTATGTGTTCATTGTTAGTTTTGGTATGATCTAAGAGTGTGCATGAACATGTTTTAGTGGATGATGATTCTTTATGAGGATGGATGTGTTCTTGTTGTGACATTTTACTAAAAATATAGTTTTGTGGAGTATATGTTTCATAAGGATTGTTGATGATGTTTGATGATTATGATCTTTGTTAAAATGCCAAAAATGTAAGTTAATATATTTTGACGGTAATCTAGGGATCTTAGGGTTTGGAAAGTTTTAATTGGTGGATTCAAGTATATTTTAGTGTGTTAAGAGTGTTTTGGTGATAATATAACTTAACATGTTAAAAGTGGTAAATTTAGTATAATAAAGTGTATGTTTTGCTTTATGTTAGTTTTTGACATAATGAAATTATGGAAGTTGTAAGTACGTGCTTATACATGGTTTAACATATCAAGTGTGTTTATATACTTAGATGACTTGGTATGTGGAAAAATGGTTCTCTTGTATATTAACGAGTGTACTAGCATAAGAATAACTAAAATTGATGATTTTGCGGCTTGAAGATCAAGTTGCGATCATCAAGGGTTTACGACAAAATTTGTATTTAAAACAAGACTTGGGAGATTTTTAGTAAAAAATATCATTTTATATAGATTCGGATTTTACCAAAGCGTACAAGTATTTAGGTATAAAATATATCGTTTCTACGAAAACGAGTTTTAAATATAAGCCACCAACTCTTGACGACGTTACCAAAACTATATGGATCTTACATATAATTATTTCAAATTATAAAATAAATACTTTTAGATTGTAAAATATTTGAAATATTTTCTATAAACGGTTAACAAATCGTGTCAGTGTATTACATGAAACTTGATGATTTGTGAACGATTATTATTTGATAGTTACGTGTTATCATTGTTTATTTTGCTAAGTGTGATCTATATGGGACTCGGATAGGTTACATGAGTTATGTAGGTCGCACATTTAGCGAAAATGGCTAGGTATTTTGTTACGGAAGTATATATGTGTACATATAAATGTTTTGGTATGTTAACAAGTTTGGCGAACGTAGACGGGGTGTACATGTTATGTATATGTTATGTGTACATGTTTGTGCAAGATCAGATATATACATGGTATAATTGGAACGTATTTGTGTGGTTAAGTGTATGTTCATAGCATATATATGTATATATATGTATGTGTACGAACGTGGATGGTTAAGTGCTCGTTATTTAGAAATGTACGTATGTATATGAATATGTGTATATACTATGAGATCAAAATGTTCGTGTCAACGAACGGGTTTTCAATAAATACATAAATAATATTGAAAATATATTTTCCGACTATTTATTTTGAGAATGTATATTTATTTTAAGAATATATATATATATATATATATATATATATTCGGTCGAGTTCAACTTACGCATTTTGTGGACGTCGTTCCATGTGAATACATATAATATTTTGGTCGTAAAATATATATTTATTGAAAGGATTTTGTTTGTAACATCCGTAAAAAACCGGGTTATCCAAACCCGCTTCGTTTATTAAACCGAATAACCAGTTATAAATTTCGTTGCGTATATATTGTTTATTTTAATTTTAAATGATACATAATTAATAAACATTTTAGAATTTAAAATCTATAATTAAAATTTCTTATAATTAATGAATAAAAATAAATAAAAGTAGACGCCGGTTTTCGAACCCGAGTCGCCCACAAGCCAAACACGCTAACACACCAACTGCTCTACACACACTTATGTGCTATAAATCTGAAACCATTAAACTTTATTTAGGATCCACGGCTAAAACTGAAAATCTCAAAGTTTCGGCAAATCTGTAACCGCCGGCATTACTCAAAATCGCGAAGGAAAACCGACGATTTAATCATGCCTTTAACCCAAAAATCGGTTATCAATCATTTGAACCAATCAAAATCATAACTGAAGGAGGATTAAATCCCTTGACCGAAACCGTCGAACATGTTAGCTATCAAGTCCGAGGATTGTAAATCTCGTTCAATTCATAGCCAAACCCTCACCACATTGTGAAAACAAGTCTATGTTTCACCGGAGTTCACCGGAAATCGCCGGAATTCTCTGCGAGTTGACCGAGAGTTATCGCCGGAAAACCGAAGAAACTATCCCACTGTTGCCTTACCTTATAAACAGGACATTTAGAGCTCATACCGAAATCACCCACACTCACCTTAAACTCCTTGTAGAATCTCTGTCGCAAGAAATACATCGCCGGAATTCTCTGCAAGTCGCCGGAAAACCGAACCCATTTCATCTCTTTTGCCTTACCCTATAAATAGGACTTCTAGAGCTTCGACAGAAGTCACCCACACTCACTTCAAACTTCCTGAAGATCCTCTGTCGCAAGTTACACGTCGCCGGAAGCATCTGCTATCGTGGGAATCTCGCCGGAGAAACAGGGGATCCCTGTTCAGTTAGTTCTCTTGTGGTTAAATCCAAATTCGTGCGCAATCATCATCAATCCAAGAAAACGCAACCACTGTGAGTGAATTCTTACAAATTCCCCTTTTTACTCATGTTTTGGGGTGTATCATGTGTCGCTTAAATTAATTCGCTTATTCAAACTCGTGCTATACCATTATATGATCTAAACTTAGAATGTAAATATTGTTTGTTGTTATGTATTACATATTGTCAAGTTGTATGCAAATTATTTATTAGGCCCATCAGTTCCTCGTGGGAGACGAGTTGAACAACGCGTGCCTCAAAACTCATTCATTAGGCCCATCAGTTCGTTGAACAACGCGTGCCTCAAAACTCATTCATTAGGCCCATCAGTTCCTCGTGGGAGACGAGTTGAACAACGCGTGCCTCAAAACAATCAATTGTTGTATGTGTGTGCAATATTTAATATTATGTGTTTTGTGAATAAATTTACATCTACATTTACTCATATGTGGTTATGCACTTTATTTTATAATCAATACAATAAACACGTTTAAATGTTTTCATAGGATTCACTCGCCAACTTTTTGTTGACCCAAAAACCATTTTTACACATGATACAGGTGGACAGGATGAAGCAAGGAACACATAGGAAAGTGCCTTAGAAGAAAAATAATGAAGTCTAGAAAGATGTATAGAACATGTTGTACTTGTATGATTTGATTGTATGATCTTCTTTAAAATTGTAATAATAAATATGAAACATTATAATAAATGTCATGAGCTTTGATGAAAACCCAATCATGCCCCGATCACCTTTTTCCGCTGCGGGTCGGGGTGTGACAGATTGGTATCAGAGCTTTTGACTATAGGGATATAGGATAGGTTATTAGACCCTTAGAGCCTATACTATAGTTGATTAGATTTTAATTGTTTATGTGGTTACATGCAAACTCATGATGTTTATTTCTTTCATATTTATTACATACACAAATGCATGCAAACACTTCCAATATTACATTTTGTGATACATAATGAATTATACTTACAGTCAAACATACATACTTACATACATATTCATCATACATATTTCAATGTTCACATATTCAAATCATCTTCATACTTCCGTTATTCAAGATTTTGTCGCATTTTTCATTTTTCAAATCTCATCAAAGTGAGTTCTGCGACGGGCATGTAGTAACTGTAAGGGTACAAGTACCGGTAGTCGGAACGTCCTGTCTAGGTTGGCATTCGTATAAATCCAATATAACGGACCAGTTTGCCTAATTGGGGACTAACGATGAGAGTACGAAGGACCTATTAGGCCAAAGCATGCCACACCAAACGTCGTTCGAACTAACCCCACTTTGAGTTGTCACCGTGTCCACACCTGGATACATTCCGAATGTCATACGTTACATACATATTTCTCGATTTTCTCCGGGTTTTAGTGTACGTAATCAGGCTAACACATGCGAACCATATGAAAAACCCGGTAATCATGGGGGCCCACATGATTACGAAGGTGAAGTATGGCGGCATGCAAGGCACAATTACGAGCAAAGCCCAAGACGTCCTATGGATGTAGTAGATTTATTATTCTATATTTATTTTATGAATGTTCATTCCTACATACGACACATGACCCCTAAAACGTCCAACTCATACTCTTGATATGTACTCCTTGTAGATGTCTTCTAATCTCGCTCGTAGGAAGATGAGATCAGGAAAAGCCCGCGAGCGCATGGCTGCCCAAATCGCTCAACAAATGGCTGCCGTAATACCCAACATTGTAGTTCAAGTTCAACAAGCCCTTACCGCTAATCCCGTCAATCAAGAAGATTAAAATGTTGTCAACCCTCCCCCAAATACCACTAAATGCACCTTCAAGCATTTCAAATCCTGCGACCCTCCAAAATACGAAGGGACTGAAGGTGTCACCGCTCTCCTCCATTGGTTTGAGGAAATGGAAAACACTTTTCTAAATTGCGATTGCCCCGATGATCGCAAGGTGCGATATGCTACCGGTCGTTTGCTTGGAATAGCACTTACATGGTGGAATACAGAGAAGGCCAAGCGAGGTATTGAAGATGCTATGACTTTGACTTGGGAAGAGTTGAAGGAAATCATGACAAGACGGTTTTGTCCAAGAAGCGAAATCAAGAAATTGGAATATGAGTTCTATTCTTTGAAACAAAAGGAGGGCGACCACACCACATACAACAAGAGATTCCTTGAGTTAAATCAAATGGTCCCCAACTTGTTCACTCCTCTCTACCGTTTGATCGAGCACTACATTCGAGGTCTTCCTTAAAAAATTCAAGACCCTATAATAAGTACCACACCTGCAACTTTGGAAGCAGCAATGGAGTTAGCTACAGAGCTCACCGAGAACCGCATACGAAATAAGGACTTCAAGGAGGAGAAGAAGAAGGATAAAGCATCAACTGAAACCTCAAACTCCACCCAAACCGAATCCCTTCTCAACCCATTTCTAAGAGAAAACGAGATGGGCAAATATTCGTTGTCACCCAACACAATCAACCAGCTTCACAAGCCATACCCCTCCAAGCTATCCCAATCACTCAAGTAGCACCCAACTCAACTTACCCAAATAAGAAACCTTACTTTGGACCTCACCCTCAATGCAACACCTGTTTTTATCACCATCCATCTACCTTACCTTGTCGACTATGTGCGAATTGTGGACGCTATGGACATTTGAGCAAGGTTTGCCGCACCTCTCAAAACCAAACCTCACCCCCTACTCAAAACATGATCCAAACATATCAACAACCTCAATACCCCATGCTCCCATATGTTCGAGCTTGTTTCAATTGTGGCGACCCTACCCACTTTAGAAACACGTGCCCTCGATTGGTTAACATCATAAACGCCCAAGCTCAAGCAAACCCAGTTAACCAAGCAAATCAAGAAAACCTAACCACTAGGCCACCAGCAAGAGGAAGAGTTTACAACATCAACGCCAATCCTGTTGAAGATAATGATGGCCCAAACGAACCACCCAACTAGTTTTCTTCACCAAAAATCAAGATTCAACTCCAACCGCCTAGTTTTTATGTTTTCTTTATGTTATCTCAATCATCACATACCTCAATTATAAATTGGAAATTTTTTATCCAAGAATCTTAATGCAAATTACTATTTCAGTTTTGTTTTATACTCATTGATTTAACATTCATATCATCATACCTCACGACGTATCTCCGTCTCATCATTTAAAGAAGTTGGGTTGTGTCTCACTTCTACGTAGACTAACCTCTTCATCATAACAAACGAGAGAGGTACTGTCATCATTCAAACATGTATACTTTCAGAATTTAGACTCAAGTTTTGGTTGTTGTGTTTTTTTTATGTTTTAGAGTCACATAGAACTAATCATAACTTACTGATAAAACCAATGAAAATTTGACAAGAATATGGTGGATACGCCGCTGGTACTTCCTATATATAAGTATTCTTGCCAAAGGATCAGAGGCATTGTCAGGCGGTTATGAGAAGTTCCATGTAGGATTTAGTAATGTCATGGTTGAAGTTGTTTTATACTCACTGATTTAGCATTCATATCATCATACATCTCAACGTATTTCAATCTCATCATTCAAAGATGTTGGGATGTGTCTCACTTCTAGATAGACTAACCTCTTCATCATAACAAACGAGAGAGGTACTGTCATCATTCAAACATGTATACTTTCAGAATTTAGACTCAAGTTTTGGTTGTTGTGTTGTTTATGATCTAGAGTCACATAGAACTAATCATAATTTACTGATAAAGCCAATGAAAATTTAACAAGAATATGGTGGATACGCCGCTGGTACTTCCTATATATAAGTATTCTTGCCAAAGGATCAGAGGCATTGTCAGGCGGTTATGAGAAGTTCCATGTAGGATTTAGTAATGTCATGGTTGAAGTTGTTTTATACTCACTGATTTAGCATTCATATCATCATACATCTCAACGTATTTCAATCTCATCATTCAAAGATGTTGGGATGTGTCTCACTTCTAGATAGACTAACCTCTTCATCATAACAAACGAGAGAGGTACTGTCATCATTCAAACATGTATACTTTCAGAATTTAGACTCAAGTTTTGGTTGTTGTGTTGTTTATGATCTAGAGTCACATAGAACTAATCATAATTTACTGATAAAGCCAATGAAAATTTAACAAGAATATGGTGGATACGCCGCTGGTACTTCCTATATATAAGTATTCTTGCCAAAGGATCAGAGGCATTGGCAGGCGGTTATGAAAGGTTCCATGTAGGTTTTAGTGGTAGAAGTTTTGTTTTAGGGTATAACCTTATTTTTCCAAACGTATCAAAACTCTTGTGCATGAGATCATACCTAGTCAATCAACTCTGTTTATCAATATACCTTATCTTAGGCATCAAAAAGCGATTCATGTAGCAGGGTATTCAACCCTTACTAGGAACGTTACCGCCTCAAGTAAAAATTTAAACTCTTACCCCCTTCTAAGTATGTAATTGCCAAAAACACCCTCCTTTCTGGACAAACATACCACTACTTAAATTTTGGGACGAAATTTCTAAAAGTAGGGAATACTGTAACATCCGTCAAAGACCGGGTTATCCAAACCCGCTTCGTTTATTAAACCGAATAATCAGTTATAAATTCCGTTGCGTATATATTGTTTATTTTAATTTTAAACGATACATAATTAATAAACATTTTAGAATTTAAAATCTATAATTAAAATTTCTTATAATTAATGAATAAAAAAAATAAAAGCAGACGCCGGGTTTCGAACCCGGGTCGCCCACAAGCCAAACACGCTAACACACACACACTTATGTGCTATAAATCTGAAACCATTAAACTTTATTTAGGATCCACGGCTAAAACTGAAAATCTCAAAGTTTCGGCAAATCTGTAACCGCCGGCATTACTCAAAATCGCGAAGGAAAACCGACGATTTAATCATGCCTTTAACCCAAAAATCGGTTATCAATCATTTGAACCAATCAAAATCATAACTGAAGGAGGATTAAATCCCTTGACCGAAACCGTCGAACATGTTAGCTATCAAGTCCGAGGATTGTAAATCTCGTTCAATTCATAGCCAAACCCTCACCACATTGTGAAAACAAGTCTCTGTTTCATCGGAGTTCACCGGAAATCGCCGGAATTCTCTGCAAGTTGACCGAGAGTTATCGCCGGAAAACCGAAGAAACTATCCCACTGTTGCCTTACCTTATAAACAGGACATTTAGAACTCATACCGAAATCACCCACACTCACCTTAAACTCCCTGTAGAATCTCTGTCGCAAGAAATACATCGCCGGAATTCTCTGCAAGTCGCCGGAAAACCGAACTCATTTCATCTCTTTTGCCTTACCCTATAAATAGGACTTCTAGAGATTCGACAGAAGTCACCCACACTCACTTCAAACTTCCTGAAGATCCTTTATCGCAAGTTACATGTCGCCGGAAGTATCTGCTACCGTGGGAATCTCGCCGGAGAAACAGGGGATCCCTGTTCGGTTAGTTCTCTCGTGGTTAAATCCAAATTCGTGCGCAATCATCATCAATCCAAAAAAACGCAACCACTGTGAGTGAATTCTTACAAATTCCCCTTTTTATTCATGTTTTGGGGTGTATCATGTGTCGCTTAAATTAATTCGCTTATTCAAACTCGTGCTATATCATTATATGATCTAAACCTAGAATGTAAATATTGTTTGTTGTTATGTATTACATATTGTCAAGTTGTATGCAAATTATTTATTAGGCACATCAGTTCCTCGTGGGAGACGAGTTGAACAACGCGTGCCTCAAAACTTATTCATTAGGCCTATCAGTTCGTTGAACAACGCGTGCCTCAAAACTCATTTATTAGGCACATCAGTTCCTCGTGGGAGACGAGTTGAACAAGGCGTGCCTCAAAACAATCAATTGTTGTATGTGTGTGCAATATTTAATATTATGTGTTTTGTGAATAAATTTACATCTACATTTACTCATATGTGGTTATGCACTTTATTTTATAATCAATACAATAAACACGTTTAAATGTTTTCATAGGATTCACTCGCCAACTTTTTGTTGACCCAAAAACCATTTTTACACATGATACAGGTGGACAGGATGAAGCAAGGAACACATAGGAAAGTGCCTTAGAAGAAAAATAATGAAGTCTAGAAAGATGTATAGAACATGTTGTACTTGTATGATTTGATTGTATGATCTTCTTTAAAATTGTAATAATAAATATGAAACATTATAATAAATGTCATGAGCTTTGATGAAAACCCAATCATGCCCCGATCTCCTTTTCCGCTGTGGGTCAGGGTGTGACATTTGTGGACGTCATTCCACGTAAATTAATATGGTATTTCGTTCGCGAAATATATATTTATTTGGTCGTATCTATTGTTTTGGGACTAGGTCCCGATATTATGTAACAATATGTAATATTATATATATATTATCACAAATATATAATATATATAAATATGAACATTTGGATAATCACCCACCAACGCATCGTAACCTGTAACAGTTTTAAATAAAAGGTTAACATCACGTTTGTCTAAATAAGTATTGTGAATGACTTGTCGGGTAGTCACATATTTAGGCCTAGTGTCTTATTAAATTTAGCACACATGTAGGTCGGAGAATTATTTCGGAAAGTTGAGTATTTGCTAGCACTTGTATGGAATGCAATTTGTGAGTCTTCACGGCCCTTTTACTTATTTAATTGTTTATTTAAATCGGGGAAAATTCATGCTTGATTACGAGGTATGGTAGTGAGGAATGAATCTATTTCGATCTATTATGTGTGCATAAGTTGGTTTTTTTGGAGCTTGGAAGTCCTTGTGATATCATTTTATTTTTATAACCATTAGTCGAAGTAAGAACAATGGATCAGTCGAATAGATCTATTGGGTGTAACGAGCCCCACTCCTGGTCGGTCATGACCATGTGGGAGTGCAATTGTGTCATAATTTTTTAGGCATCGTCATGGTGTATGATGTGGCGAGCATCATCGTTATGGGTTGGTTACGGGCTTATGTCGGCACATACGTCATGGTTTTGCAAGACCATGATTTAACAATCGTGATTTGCATTAGACTATTCATATCTATTTGTATCAAATGTTTTTAAAGACTCATTTGTGATTATTTATACAAGTGAACTCAGCAACAATATGTTGACGTTTTTAGGTATGCATTTCAGGTAAATGAGCGATGTCTCCTGGCTTAAGGATCAAAGATATAATGCATATGACGATACCACTTTGGAGGGTTTGTCTTGTATTTCCCGTCCTCGTGTAGGATACACTTGTCAAAGCCTTTGTTTTATACACCTTGTCTTTTGTATAAGTGTTTATAAACATGATGTTTATTAGGGCGATGTATGCCAACTTAAATACTTAGGTTTATAAACTTTCAAAATACATTTGGTATCATTGGTTTATTATTATTATTATTATTATTATTATTATTATTATTATTATTATTATTATTATTATTATTATTATTATTATTATTATTATTATTATTATTATTATTATCACGTAGACGTTTGCTAATTGAATAGTTAAAAACCTTTTGGGGTCGTGCCTCGCTTTTCTGCCTTGGGTGGGGTGTGACATGTTCAAATGTTATAATGTTTAAAATATTACACCGTTATTTATTTTGAAATACTCGGGCACGGTTCGAATATATTATACCGTTTCAATGCTATATCGTTTAAAATACTACACCATTAACAGAGTTTGATAAACTCAGGTGCGGTTCGAATATTGTACCTTCTAAAAATATCATACCCTTAATTACTTTGAAATAACTGGTTCGAATATATTGTACCGTTTAAATACTATATCGTTTAAAATATAACACCATTAACGGTGGTTTATAAACTCGGGTGCGGTTCGAATATTATACCGTTTAAAAAATCATACCGTTAATTATTTTGAAATACTCAGGTACGATTCAAATATATTATATGGTTCGAATATATTATACTGTTTCAACACGATTGAATATGATATATACATCATAAGTTTGTACATAGATGACGAAAAATAAAATATAACTAAATACTATACAAAAATAAGAGCAACACGCTCGTCTATGGCTGCTGCTGATGCCGTCCTTAAGGCGGATGGTACGGTCGGGGAGGTAACCCCTCACGCATCCGATGCTCCTACGCCTTCTCAACCAACCACTGCAGTGCATACAACATAGTGCCGACCATATCAGTAAGGATGTCAACATCGTACCGTAACTCCTGATACAACGATGCTCCTGGGCAGGACCGTGAATAACGTGCTATGGAAACTGAGGCGCCCGGGGTGGTTTGCGCGGCTATGGCAGGTCTGGAATGTTCATATCGGGTGCATGCTCTTGCCCGAGAAGGTAGGGCTGGTGGATATACCGGGTCGAACTGTGGCGGCAACGGAAATGGCACGAAGCGGTTTCCGTCCTTACTGCGTAATCACTTTCCATAGGGTGGGAACTTCCCAACAACTTTCATCCAGGATATCAAGATCATCCCCAGCCTCTTTGGTTGTATCGCCGGTAGTAACTGCGGGTCACCTTCCGGGTGATAGCCAAACGAAAGGGCTATCACAGTGATGTAGGTGTCACCGTACAATAATTCGCGCTTCTGCCAATGACGTGCGGAGGCGAAGCATTGCGCCAAACCATGTGTGAGAACGCATGACCTCTTGTACAAGAGGAAATAAATAAAAAATAGGTCTCTGCTCGTACACCACTCTTGGCTCTTCCCACGAGCAGTAATGGAAAAGGAGATTAGCCTGTGTAGATACCTGCAAAAAGGATATCAGTCAGTAATAATAATTTAACTATAAATAATATTAACAATAATAACTAACGTACCTGTAGAGCGGGTCAACAATAGACAAAACTCTCCCCTTGGAGTTCACGTGGTCCCAAGTGTCCTTTTCCTCGACCACAACCCAAAGCCCTAGAAGCGTGGATTTATCAACAACTATCAACCCCTTTTACACTTATGTTTATTAGTTAAATGTTATATACTTAAAATAATAATAAGAACAATACAAATATTAATAGTCAGTGTATCTGTGTGAAGAGATATGTAGCGATCTCAGCTTACTTGTGACAACCCGTAACTTCGAAGTAAAAAAAACATTTGTTTCGCTTATACAAATTAATTATATATTTATCTAAATTAAAGTATGTCAACGAATATTTGAAACCAAACCTATATCGTGTTTTACCAATCCGAACCGTTTGAACCGAAGTACATGTCCCGCTTGTCGAACCAACCCATTCGTGTAACTCAAAACTCATGAGGTCCGAACCATAGCAAATCCTAAACATTTATATTAGTTGATTAAGAAAAAAAATAATAATCAAACGTGGACATGTTGCCAAAATTACCACCCCTCACCATTAATAATTAATATATTTGAAGATAAATATGGATGATACTAGTGAAAGGAATTAAATTGTCCAGCAACTTGAAGCAAAATTCGTAGGATGGAATCTTTTGGAACTAATTGAATAACCAACATCCAATAGTTACGGCCCATTTACACCTTCCAAACTTCCACATCCTATTTGTTTATAAATACGTAACTGCATGTATATCATTATAATTCTTATAACCTAAACCCAAAAACTTGCAAATTGTGGTCTTTGTGCTCTCTCCTCTTCTATCTCCTGTCGACAATCAAGTGATCCAAGGAAGTTACCCAAGATCCCGGTTCTTGCTCTAGCGATCCTCACTATATCTAACTCGGTAACCCTCGTAGTATAGTTTTACTTCCTGATTTATCTTGATACTTGGCTGCGTTTTCTGGATTTGTATTAGATCTTGATGTTTAGGATGTTAATTTGTAGTCTAGTGTCCATAAAAATTGCATATGATGACTAGTAATATTGTTCATGCATGGATGGGCCGATATGCATAGAATCGGGTTTGATATACTTGATGATCTTGATGGTTTTGTATGATGAATCTGATATAAACAACTTATACTCTGTTGTGCCTGATTGGTTATGTTCATATGATCGTAAAGCATATCAAGGAAACTTGGAAACTCGTTTTATTAAAGTATTAATGAAAACAACTTCTGTCCAGAATATTACAGCCGACTTTGATCGGATGTAACCAGGTATAATTTTATCAGAAAACTTATTTTCTTGAGTCTAAGATGAACTTCCAGGAAATACCTTTCAAACCCCACTGGAATAGTATTTTTTCGACAAAAGATAAATGTTTTATCAATTTTTTCGTGTTAAAGGTCCAGGCTGCATTTTTCGCCAGAATTTGTAGCCCATTACGAGTGTCATAACTCAATGTAGAAATTGATTTATGATCTTAAATTTTTATTGTAGGAAGTTCCAGGTGCTTATGAAAATCTCCAACTAGAATTTAGTAAAAAGAATAAACAAGGATTTTTAAATGATTTTTGGTGTAAACTGTCATCAGAAAGTGGTAGATCAGACTTAGGTGTAGAAAATGATTTTTACTGATTTTTATGTAAAAATTCAGGCTATGAAAAAAATACACAAGTATTCGGGAACTAGAAGGCATGTTGTGTTAAAATATCATAATTTTATGAGTTTGTTTAGTATTTTAAATAAATTCCGAAAAACTGCCGAAAAACTGACATGAAACTGCATTAAGCTAAAAGTATTTGTGAACGTGTTAAATATGATTATATGTTGCAACAAAGTGTTGTATGTTGTTAGAAACGTTAACGGGTGTCTATGAATGCATTATATGGAATTACGCAATCAACTACTTTAACTTACTTAAACGTGTAATTTGTACGACAATGTGATTCGGTGATTATGTGTTAGACTACGTGTATGAATTTATAAATTGAACTAATTGAAATAGTAAACATATCAGGATAAAGCTGACCTTCCTGATTACCTTTCAAGTTGAATACCGAGCAAACTAAGGTGAGTTCACAACTCTTTTCTAAAAGCATGCGTCCCTGGTTTGGGACAACACTTTTTACGGTAGCCCTGGTTTGGGTTACGCGCGCGTCCCTTGTGTGGACCACTGAAACATGCTATCCACTTGAGGTGGATAGTACACTTAGACTAAATGACAACTCTATCATAAAGTCTCTACATTTTACCGATTAGATTTCCGGGTGGGCATACGCGGGGTATAGTTGATAGGTTTGAGAAACCTCACACCGTGCTGGAGGCAGGGCGTGAACTTTTAACCTTCACTCTTGCTTTAATGTTGATAGACATTATTGAGGGCACAAACGAAACGTCAGCATTTGGTACACAATTTAGTCATATGATGAGGGTTAGCTACCCGAGTCATACTTAAATCAAAACGTTGTGAACTTTACTTTCACTAAACTCAACTTTTGTGAATTCGCCAACTTTATTGTTGACACGTAGTTGCATGCTTTGCAGGTCAGTAGGTACAGCTTTGGACGGGCATTGCAATCGGCCGGAGTGGGTGGTCCATTTAAACATATTGTTTTGAACATTTATCTGACTTGTAGTTTTATGTTCCTGTTGGTTTTTAACTTTATTTTCCGTTGCAACACAACCTGTCTTTTAAACAAATTAAAACCTTATCGCTAATCATATTGATAGTGATGCTTTTATTATTTTAAATAATTGGTTCAACATGATTAGTGGCTAGATCCTGGTTGGTCACACGCCTCGCGGTAAAACCCCGCATGTGGAATTTGAGGGTGTGACAGATTGGTATCAGAGCCATTGGTTATAGTGAACTAGGTTTAAAAATATATTTTTTTATGAAAACCATACTATAACCGTTCTTTATTGGAAACCACCACGACACCGCACTCCAGATTGCAAGGTTCGTCATACTTATATGCATACTTGGTACTTGTATTACCTGACATGTATATTTGCATTATCCTTACTATATTATAACTTTTGTGCGAACTAAAATAGGTAAGTGTAACGTATCATAGGTATGTCGACATCCTCATCTTCCTCTTTCGAACGTTCCCATGCATCAGGGAAAGCACCCTTGGTTCATTCCCCTCCGCGTCGCATGGAGACTCGCGCCTATCGTCGGGCACGTCTCGCCCAAACCGGTGAATCTTCTTCTCTACCTACCCCTGATCAGACATGTATCCGATGCTTAGAAGCGGATCTGCAAGTTGCTCTTGAAAGGATAAAACATTTGGAGGAAGCTAATGCAAAGAGAGACTTCCAGGTTGGACTTCTAGAGGTGAACTTACACAAGACTGCTTGGAGCGTGCATTTCTTGGATGAACGTGTACCTCCAGCACCACCCTCACCACTGGCAGAACCCGAACCGGAGGAGGAAGAACCTGAGGAGGACCCTGAGGAGGACCCTTAGAGGATCCTGAGGAGGACCCCGAGGAGGATCCCGAGGAGGAAGAACCTAACGAGGTAGCTACTGATGAGGATGATAATGATGACGACGGTGACGATAGCAACGACGACGATGCTGGCATGGGCGATGGAGAAGTCGATGACTACACCACCTAATTACCTTTCTCATTTTATTTGTTTCTGAAACTATGCTTACTTTTAAATTTGAATATTTATTGAAATACGTTGTAAAGACGGTTGCAATTTATTTTCATTGGATATTTTTATTTAAGTTGTTTCATATGTTGCTTGGAGTGGTTGTTATTGACTACCTTGTTCTTGGAATTTACATAATGAATGTATAACCGTGTTTTATATACTCATTTTTGTTTGATTAAAGGAAATCATGAGCGGTAGAGGCAATGGCCGTGGCGGGTGGCGTGGGGCATCAACATGACCCAAGCCCAACTGACGACACTTATCAACGATCGAGTCGCTGAAGCGTTGGAGGCATATCAAGCCGCTCAAGGTGGAGGTAAATCTATTGATATAGAATGCCCTATATATCTATTTGAATTGTTTTTCTCTATTATCTTTGTGTTCTTATACGTGCTTAATTTCTTGTTCAAGCCCGCAAGTCCAACCCCAGCCACCAGCTTGCACCTTCAAATCATTCATGGGTTGTAAGCCCAGTCACTTCACCGGCAACGAAGGTGCTATTGGTCTGCTCCACTGGTTTGAAAAGGTGGAATCCGCGTTCGCCATGTGCAATTGCCCTGCTGAGAATAGGGTCAAATTCGCAGCGGGAGTTCTCGAAGATGCTGCGCTTTCTTGGTGGAACGCGCAAGTATAGATTCTAGGCTTGGAAGTTGCTAATGCCACTCCTTGGAAACATTCAAGGACATGATGAAAGAAGAATACTGTCAAAGGGATGACATTCAGAAATTGAAAACCGAGTACTACAATTTAAAAATGTCTGGTTCAGAGATCGAGGCGTATACGAAACGATCAAACGAGTTGGCCTCCTTGTGTCCTAACATGTCTGATCCAGCCTTCAAGCTAAGGGTTCCAACTCTACTCAACCCCCTCAGCAGCAAAGAAAAATTGACAATAACCGTACCCCAAACCAGCAAGCGTCGAATCATCAAGCTCGGGGTGGTTACCAGGGAAACCAGCCACCACCATGGGCATTGCGACCCGAACCACTGTCAGCAGTGCGGGAAGCTGGGTCATACAGCTAAAGATTGCAGAAGTCCTTATCCAGTCAGACAAGCTCAGCAACAGCAAAACCAACAACCTCAACGTCAACAGCAGCAACAACAGGGTAACAATAGGGGATGTTATCAGTGTGGTACCGAGGGGCACATTAAAAGGAATTGTCCACAGCTGAACAACAACAACAACACTGATAAGGGGAATGGCGGCAGAGGCCGAGCATTCGTCATCGGTTCAGGCGAAGCAAGGAATGACCGTAATGTCATGACGGGTAAGTTCCTTTTGAACGACTCTTTTGTTTCGGTACTTTTTGATTCTGGCGCGGACCGTAGTTATGTTTCCACGAACTTTAGTACACTACTTAAGCCTACCCTAACTCCTCTTGAATGTAATCACATAGTAGAACTAGCTAACGGCAAATCACTCGAGGCAACACTTATTCATCGCGATTGTAGCTTGGAGTTATCTGGCCACAAATTCGATATTGACCTTATCCCTATCACTCTCAGTAGTTTCGATGTTGTAGTTGGGATGGATTGGCTATCCCTAAATCATGCGGAGATACTTTGTCATGAAAAGATCGTTCGCATCCACCTTCCTAGCAGCGAAACCCTTGATGTTCGAGGCGAAAAGGCTAGCGCGGTAGTAAGAATAATTTCATTCATGAAGGCCCAGAAGTGTTTGCGAAAGGGCCATACCGCGATTCTAGCTCTTATAACTGATGTTCAAACAGAAGAGAAAAAGTTCAAATATATTCCCATCATTCGCGATTTTCCCGACGTTTTTCCTGAAGAACTACCTGGTCTTCCACCTCACCGCCAAGTCGAATTCCAAATCGAGCTAACTCCTGGAGCGACACCTATAGCTCGAGCACCATATCGATTAGCACCGACCGAACTAGAATAGTTATCTACGCAATTGCAAGAGCTCCTGGATAAAGGTGTTATCCAACCTAGCTCGTCACCATGGGGAGCCCCGTACTTTTTGTGAAAAAGAAAGATAGTACTTTTCGCATGTGCATTGATTACCGTGAACTAAACAAGGTGACTGTCAAGAACCATTATCCACTTCCACGCATTGATGATCTATTCGACCAACTACAAGGGTCAAGCTTTTACTCCAAAATCGATCTAAGATCGGTCTATCATCAATTGAGAGTTCGAGATGAAGACATTTCCAAAACAACATTCAAAACTCGATACGGCCATTACGAGTTCGTCGTTATGTCTTTTGGGCTAACGAATGCACCCGCGGTTTTCATGGATCTTATGAACCGAGTGTGCAAGCCGTATCTTGACAAGTTCGTCATTGTTTTCATTGACGATATACTGGTCTACTCTAAGAGCCAGGAGGAACACGAGCGACATCTGTGTCTTATTTTGGAACTCTTACGGAATGAACAGTTTTACGCTAAATTCTTGAAATGCGACTTTTGGCTTCGTGAAGTCCATTTCCTCGGTCACATCGTCAATGAAGCTGGGATTCACGTTGATCCAGCCAAGATCGACTCTATCAAGAATTGGCCTGCACCCAAAACTCCAACAGAAATCCGCCAATTCCTTGGTTTGGCGGGTTATTACCGTAGATTCATCGAAGGATTCTCAAAGATTGCACAACCTTTTACTACTCTAACTCAAAAGGGTATCACCTACAAGTGGGGTGATGCTCAAGAATCCACGTTTTGGAATTTGAAAGAGAAGCTCTGTAGTGCACCTATCTATCCCTACCTGAAGGCACCGATGATTTCGTTGTCTACTGTGACGCATCCATTCAGGGACTCGGTTGCGTGTTGATGCAACGCGAGAAAGTCATAGCTTACGCATCCCGACAACTCAAGGTCCATGAAAAGAATGCACTACCCATGATCATAGCTTACGGGCCCCTTATGCGTCGCCGACGGTCCCTCCTTGTTCCGACGCACTAATACACTGTCTACGAAAGAATTAAGGCGACGCAACTTTCTAGAGTACGTCGGCGACGCGGTGACGAGCCGTCGCCGACGCCTGCCACTAAAGCGTGTTGCTGATTTATTATTTTATTATGTTAAAATTTTAAACGAGTCCTAAACCCTTGTTAAATTCTAGAAAGGGCACCAGAATGTAAATGAAACCATGATGACAAACTAGTTAACCTATATATAACGAAAGTGTGAATGAATAAGAAAGTTGAATGCACGAACGGAAGTATATTGTAATCGGTACGCCAAGAATGTTGCGATAAGAATTATTTGAACCCGTAACCTACAAGAATGAGTTTTGAGATTTTGCAACGTATAGAATGATATATGTATATAGATGTATACATATATATGAATGAATAGTATGATAGCTAACACAAGTATGTTATTGTAGATGACGGATGAAGGAGGTTCGAATGTTACGGAACAAATAAGTCAGGATGAATTAAATAAGCTGATTGCGGATGAGGTAGTAAAGACACTTGATGCAAACGTCCCTCGTATAGCACAAGAAGTAGAAAGTCAAGTGTTAAGCATAGTGGAAACTATGATGACCAGCAAGATAGACGAATTGAAGGAATTGATAAGCGGAATTCAAGGCAAGAAAGAAACACGTCGGTGTACATATAAAGAATTCATGGCATGTAAACCTGCGTCTTATAATAGGGAAATAGACCCCATAGAATGTCAAAGATGGATCTCCAACATAGAAGGAGTATTCCTTCAAAGCCATTATGAGAAGGAAGATCAAGTAATGTTCGCCACAAGGCAGCTTCAACGACAAGCGAAAGATTGGTGGGATGCGTATAGTAAGGAGATAGGTGAGGATAAACTACAAACTCTTACATGGCAAGAATTCAAGGAACCATTCATGAAGTATCATTGTCCACAATTGGCCGTAGATAGAATTCAAGAAGACTTCCTCCGTCTTTGACAGAAGAATGAAACAATCGATGAAATCACAAACATTTTCCTTGATAAGATGAATTTTGTAAGGAATTCACAAGAACGGAGAGAATGAAGATTAACCGCTACCATGATATGCTAAAAGCCGAATACAGAGAGTTCATCACTCCTTCTAAATGTGAAACTTTGAATGAACTCGTTAATTGGGCGAGAGATAGAGAAATCAAATTGAAAAGACAAGAAGAGCAAGTGGAGAAGAGGCAAGCTGAAAAGGGCACAACTCAAAGTACTCCCAAGAAACCCAAACATTACGATCATAGTAAGAAAGAGACTCCTAGGGGAGGATTCCCTCGATGCAAGACATGTGGGAAACTTCACACGGGATAATGTTTAATGGGAAGAAAGGGATGCTACAATTATGGTCAAGAGGGACATCCGTACTACAACTATCCTAATCCAAAAAGGGTATGTTACAATTGTAACGAATCAGGCCATGTGAAAGCAGAATGCCCAAAACTCAAGCAAGGAACAAGGAAGGAGGGAAAGAAGGAAGAAATCCCAAGGGCTAGAGGGAGAATGTTTCAGATCTCGTCAGAAGAAGCAAGGGCTCACCCGAATGTTGTATCAGGTATATTTGTGTTGAACTCTATACCCACATATGTATTGTTTGATACTGGAGCTAGTAGGTCATTTGTTTCGAATGAATTTATTCATTCCCCTTCATTTGTGATAGAAAGAATGCCCATACCTTTAGAAGTAGAAATAGCTGATTGCAAGAGTTATTTATTACACGAGATAGGTAGGAATTGTAAACTCATCATAGCAGACGAAGAATTTGATATTGATCTTATTCCTTGGTTTTGGGAGAATTCAAAGTAGTGATGGGCATGGATTGGCTATCTCGACACCACGCGGAAATCTTATGTGAAAGTATTCGTGTCATATCTCTTAAAGGGAAGCAAGTAAGTATTTTCAGGGAGCGGGTGATAGAAAATAAATTATGCACCATTGTTGAAGCGGTTAAACATGTAAGAAACGAAAGTAAGGCCTTCTTAGCCTATGTGGTTAATACTAAACAAGATACCCCAAGAATAGATGATACAAAAATCATGAATGAATATCTCGATGTGTTTCCGGATGAATTACCGGGATTACCGCCTGAATGAGAAGTAGAATTTCGAATCGAATTGGAGCCAAATGCTAAATCGGTAGCCAAAGCTCCTTACCGGTTAGTACCCGCTGAAGTACGGGAATTAATGGTTCAGTTACAAGAGCTCCTAGACAAGGGTTTTATACATCCCAGTGTATCCCCTTGGGGAGCACCGGTCCTGTTTGTAAAGAAGAAGGATGGTTCTCTGCGCATGTGCATCGACTATCGTGAGCTCAATACACTCACGGTGAAAAACCGATATCCCTTGCCGAGAATAGATGATCTTTTTGATCAATTACAAGGAGCGAGTTGGTTTTCAAAGATTGACTTACGTTCGGGGTATCACCAGTTACAGGTAAGGGAAGAAGATGTAGCTAAGACTGCGTTTAGAACTCGATATGGGCATTATGAGTTCTTAGTAATGTCTTTCGGGTTGACTAACGCCCCGACCGCATTTATGGATTTAATGAATAGAGTATGCCGACACATGCTAGACAAATTTGTCATAGTATTCATAGATGATATTTTAGTATACTCTCGAAGCGAACGGGAACATGCTCAACACTTGCAAGTGGTACTCGAGACACTCCGAAAGGAAAGAGTATACGCTAAGTTTTCCAAATGTGCGTTTTGGCTCAGAGAGGTACAATTTTTAGGCCATGTGATTTATGAGAAAGGAATTTCAGTAGATCCGTCTAAGGTAGAAGCCGTTATTAATTGGTTGCCTCCAAAAAATGTTAATGAAGTAAGAAGTTTCCTCGGTTTAGCTGGTTATTATAGGAGATTTATTCAAATTTTCTCTAAAATAGCCTTACCTATAACCAGATTGACTAAGCAGGAAATTTTTTTTTATGGGGTGTCGAACAAGAAAAAGCCTTTCTTATATTAAAGGAAAGACTGTCAAGTTCTCCGGTCTTAACCTTACCAGAAGGAACAGAAGATTTAGTGGTATACAAGGATGCTTCGCATCAAGGGTTGGGGTGTGTCTTGATGCAACGAGGCAAGGTCATTGCCTATGCTTCAAGATAACTTAAACAACACGAAGGCAATTATTCGACTCATGATTTAGAGCTAGCAGCTGTAGTTTTTGCTTTGAAGATTTGGAGACACTACTTGTACGGAACGAAATATACCATTTACTCAGATCACAAGAGTCTCAAATATTTCTTTGAGCAAAAAGATCTTAACATGAGACAACGAAGGTGGCAAGAGTTAATCGAGGATTATGATTGCGACATCCTTTATCATCCAGGTAAATCCAATGTTGTAGCAGATGCTCTAAGCCGAAAAGGATATTCGCCACCCATCCGAGTGAAATCTATGAGAATGATAGTTACCCTGAACCTTCTTGAAACAATACGTGAAGCCCAAATTAAGTCATTGAATGCAAATAATCCGAAGAATGAAAGAACAAAAGGGTTTGTATAAACTTGAAACAAACGCAAGTGGGATTAAGACAAGGTATGACCGGATTTGGATACCCTGTTTCTGCGATATGAAGACTCTGTTACTAGAAGAAGCACATAAGTCGCGCTACTCAGTTCATCCGGGAGCTACCAAAATGTACCAGGATTTAAAAAGGAATTATTGGTGGCCAGGAATGAAACGTGATATTGTCAAGTATGTATCCAAATGTTTAACGTGCTTACAAGTGAAGGTGGAACATCAAAAGCCGTATGGGAAAATGAAACTGTTGGAAATTCCAGTATGGAAGTGGGAGGATGTACCATGGACTTCATAACTAAACTTCCCAAAACAAAAAGGGGTCACAATGCTATTTGGGTTGTTGTCGATCGCCTCACAAAGAGTGCCTAATTCTTACCGATACGAGAGTCTTACTCTTCAGAAAGAATGGCAGGAATATTTGTGAATGAAATAGTCTCCCGTCACGGGGTGCCGGTATCTATAGCCTCAGATTGAGACACCAGATTCACTTCTCGATATTGGAGGAAATTTCATGAAGATATGGGCACCAAGCTGCATTTGAGTACCACTTATCACCCTCAAACGGATGGTCAATCAGAAAGAACTATACAGACATTGGTGGATATGTTAAGAGCATGTGCCTTAGATTTTGCGGGAAATTGGGATGACCACTTACCACTAGTAGAATTTTCATAAAACAATAGCTACAAAAGCAGTATTAAAATGGCACCATATGAAATGTTGTAAGGGAGAAATTAGGGACCCATGTATGTTGGGGAGAAGTGGGACAAAGGGAGCTCGCTCCCAAGGATATAGTAACAAGAACCAATGAAAAGATTGACCTTGTACGAGCTCGGTTAAAGGCAGCATAGGACCGACAAAAGTCCTATGCGAACAAAAGAAGGCGTCCTATTGAATTCCAAGTGGGGACCGAGTATTAGTGAAGGTCTCCCCGTGGAAGGGTGTGATTCGATTTCGTAAACGAGGGAAATTGGGCCCTTGTTATATTGGGCCATACAAAATTCAAGCTCGTATTGGAAAGTTAGCGTATCGATTAGAATTGCCCCCGGAACTAGATGGCATTCACAACACCTTTCATGTATCACAATTACGAAAGTGCCTCATTGATGAAACGGCTCACATACCACTTGAAGACATTGTGGTGGACGAAAGAATGAATTATATCGAAAGGCCGATAGCCATAAAAGATTCCAAGATAGAGACCCTCAAGATTAAGCAAGTGTTAGTTCAATGGCAACACAGGAAGGGATCGGATCTCACATGGGAACCAGAGGAAGAAATGCGAAAGTATTATCCAGCTTTATTTGGTACGTACTCAGGTTTCGGGGATGAAACGTTCTTTAAGGAGGGTAGATTTGTAACACCCCAAATTCCATACTACTTAATAGATTAGAGATAAGTAAGTATGAAAAATAAAGTCCTAGCCATTATTAACTAGACACCAAACTTGAGGGGCTGAAAATGAAGATAGTAAAGTTGAACAAAAAAATTAGATAAATAAATAAAATACACACATACACTTTACTGATGTATGTGTATGTCGATCTCAAGCAAAGAAGAAGAGGAGCAAGCCCTGAATCTAACAAATCTGCAAAATTGGAAGGGAAATTGAAGATAAAATCTATGCATGAGCTAGGATTCCTGATCATCTAAGTGTTACTAACATCAAGTAAGTTGAATTTTAGGTTCTAATGATGAATGAAAAAGTAGGTTATATCCAATCCGTGAATGTAGTATAAAACTGAAACATGAATATTAGATAATAATGATGTGTAGGCATTGTAATATGCTTGAATTTGATTATATTGATGATATGGGATAAAACCCATTTATGTTTATAGAATGATGAAGGTTAGAGAATTCATGTATGAATTAGAGTAATGTTGAAGTTGTAGTAGTGTTATGGAAAGCATTTTAGTAGATAATTTTATATGACATAATATATATGGTTATGATAAATATAAATGAGGAGTGGGTAATTATGTTAATCCATAAATAAACTAGGAAGAATGTGTTTAAGTTACTTGTAAGTCATGCTTAATTGATGCTATGCACACCACATGTTTGATGAAATGCCTTGAATTAAAGGAGTTGAGTTTTAATACTAGAACTTGTTAATTTTATGTATTAGTATTAACTTGGGAAAGTTGACCTTGCAACTTTGTATCAGATTCACATGTTTGTCAATACATACAGGGCCCGGGACAGAAACCGAGACATGATTAAATACACACCACTCAGGTACTCACGAAGGAGTCATCCCCAATGTCTTGGGCATATTGCATATGAGCATCAAAAGGTGTATGCCTACATCTCGTGCTAAAGTCGTGGCCAATATCTAATGTATTGAACCGAGATATCCAGGACACGGTAATTTAACCCCCGATGTTTAAGTTATCAAACAAAACTGATCAAAATGAAATATGCGGGTTTACTAGCCACAAGCGGGCATTCGATTGACCCCATTTTGGACCAAGCGGTAATAATTTACCGTATCCCAAGCCCGTATAGGGAAAATAATTCGAGAGTATTTACCTGAGCTAGTCTTCTTCTTTTATTTTTAAATAACTCAGCCGTATACAAAAGTACCAAGTGCAGATAGCATTTACCGGGAAGGCTCTAGTCTGGATTATGGCATAAGCTAGCCAATTAAATACTGACGGTCTTATAAACCGAATAGTGTACATGATCATTACGTATAACGCTTGATTAAACGATGATCGGATAGAATGTAGTTTAAGCCCGACAAGTACTTGACTTGTATAATATGGGTAAACTATAACATTCTGGATTTTGAAACTTAAATGATAAGGTTAAACCCGTTTCGGTTAATTTCCGATAAATAGTTACGCATACGTAACCGTGCGCATATTAGCTATAGCGGGTAACCGGATAAGTCATGGACAAGTTCTATATGCCATTATATTTTAAATAAGTTCAAATATCAGTAGGATATTAACTTAAATGCCCATTAAGGTTTTAAAACGAAACTATGCCTCATAAAGGCAATTTGGTAATTTTAACAATGCCCATTAAGTTATCAAACAAAACTGATCAAAATGAAATATGCGGGTTTACTAGCCACAAGCGGGCATTCGATTGACCCCATTTTGGACCAAGCGGTAATAATTTACCGTATCCCAAGCCCGTATAGGGAAAATAATTCGAGAGTATTTACCTGAGCTAGTCTTCTTCTTTTATTTTTAAATAACTCAGCCGTATACAAAAGTACCAAGTGCAGATAGCATTTACCGGGAAGGCTCTAGTCTGGATTATGGCATAAGCTAGCCAATTAAATACTGACGGTCTTATAAACCGAATAGTGTACATGATCATTACGTATAACGCTTGATTAAACGATGATCGGATAGAATGTAGTTTAAGCCCGACAAGTACTTGACTTGTATAATATGGGTAAACTATAACATTCTGGATTTTGAAACTTAAATGATAAGGTTAAACCCGTTTCGGTTAATTTCCGATAAATAGTTACGCATACGTAACCGTGCGCATATTAGCTATAGCGGGTAACCGGATAAGTCATGGACAAGTTCTATATGCCATTATATTTTAAATAAGTTCAAATATCAGTAGGATATTAACTTAAATGCCCATTAAGGTTTTAAAACGAAACTATGCCTCATAAAGGCAATTTGGTAATTTTACCGTAACAATGAAACTTGAATATAATTTAATGTTATAGTTATAAGTATTCTGGAAAAATACTTTATTTATGATATGATATCAGTAGGATGTCAATTATATGTGTAAATTATCTTTTACGACCAAACTATGCACCGAAGGGGCATTTTGGTCATTTTACACAGTTTATAAATTATTTGGGATTCTGAGTTTATAGCATGTACCTACTGTAAATATGTGTAAAATAAGTTTTAAAATCAGTAGGTAACAAGTCTTGGTCCAATAATATGGTTTAAAACCATACTATGCGCCTAAATGGCGCTTATGTCGTAAAATGGCGTCCTTATGCGATTTTCACGAAAACTGATGTTAAGTTCATATTAAAATGTCTTAGATATGTTATTTAATATAACATATCAGTAGGTAAAAGATTTACCTTGAAAAGATTTGCTTAAAACTAGTTTATGAGCCACAAGGGCTAAAATCGCCGTTTATCGACATAGTTTAAGGACTTGCTTGAAAACTCAGTTTATAACTTGGTTTAACATCCCAAATAATCCTACTTATAATATTATATCAGTAGGAAACTCATTTTTCAAGTTTATTATCATTAAAACCTCGATTTATGTAAAAAGGGCATTTTGGTCAAAGATGCCATAATTATTGAATTGCGCATAAACTTGGATTCTGATTATGATCATGTAATATAACCTCAGAGGGTTATGCTACATCATATTTTGATCATAATGCAACTTTAGATCAGTAGGTAACTAATCTAAATCGGGTCAGAATCGAAAGTCAAAGCAAAAGCCAAACATCGCGACTTTCGGTTGCGAACCGACCCTAGAACTGAAATTGACGCCCAAACATGTTCTTACATGTTATAATAATTATTACCAACTTGTTTAAGTGTCAAAACAGGTTTCATAACATATATAAGATCAATTTATGATTTTTCCAAAAAATTGCCTGTTTGACTTTTTAATAACTTAACTTTGACCCGTCTATTGGTCTAGCAAACGTGATCTTCAGGAGGTGCCTTTATAGGGACTAACACCTACCTTATTACGATCACTTAGCCATATTCATTTCGAACAATGGCTGGACCATAATGGTCTTAACCGAAAGTCAAAGCGTTTGCCGTAAAACGCTTAACTTTTGGCTATAAAAGCCTATAAACGAAAATGTAAGAGCAAGGAACACTTACAAGAGGTTCCTAGAATGAAAGAGAACTAAGTTGGATGCTCCTTTCAGCTAGGAACTTCCATAGGAGGGAGAAGAGTTATGATTAGAAAGGTGCAAGTTGGAATGATGCACTTGAACACCTATTAATAGTTAGAGAGCTCAAAGGAGGTGAAGCCAGGTGTTTAGGGATGTAAAAGGAAGCTTACAAGTTTCCCAAAACGTGGCATAGCTGATTACAAGTCCATGGTTTTCGAATTAATGGTTTTGGAGTTTTGTTTGGAGACCAAGCAAAACTTTCTTCAGCAGAGCCTCTCTCGCGCCCCGTGAGAGACCCAGGCCTGGTCTCTCGCGGCCCGCGACCGCCCTTTGGCCAGTTTCAAAGTTTGACACTTTAGCCCATTAACTTTAAAAAGCTTCTAAAAACCTTTTTAAACACCTTTTTGGCACTTTTAGCCCTCCGTAGCCAATACTTGGCATACCCAAGATTATGCCCGGGCATTGCCGAGCTCTCCGCTTGTTAAAAGGTCACTCAGAGCTATAAATTAACATGTTGACACCTTTAATCCCCCCGTTATCCAACTTTCACATATTTACAAAATTGAACCCTCTCGTCCAACGAATGGCACGTATGAGAGTTAGGACTTCACAAAGGATCACTCAGAGGCTTATCATAAGCATGTTGATTTCTATGTCACTCAGAGGCTGGGCATGTTCACATATCAGTCACTCAGAGGACAATTTCAAGCATGTTGACATATCAGTCACTCAGAGGCTAATGATTTAAGCATGTTGACATATCAGTCACTCAGAGGCTGCTATTTATGCATGTTGACACTGGAACGTCACTCAGAGGCTCAGTTTGAGCATGTTGACGCCTTTAGTCCTTATTGGTCTTTAACAGACTATATTTAAAATACAACACGTGTCACTATATTATTGGACACGATTTTTACAGGGTGTTACAAATCATAACGTGTTATACATAATCTGACTTATACATAAGAAAACATAACTGGTATAAAGGAAAAACTTACATACGTAATCAAAGGGATGAATTAGAGATTTTGAAAAGAGTGGAAAAGGATATCACAATTTGACTCCACTTAGTTCAAAACAAAATTTACGAAACACACATTAAATAAGCACACATAAACATATTATATTTGACCTGACTCGTTTCCCAAAGAAGTTTACGGCGAAACATAGACTAGCTCGAATTTATACCAAACGTACATAAAAAATGCACGTAAAAATGTTTTCTTTGTTAAAGAAAACGTATTAAATTCGACCAGACTTATTTTTCAGAAAAAGTTTACGTCGAAATGTAGAGCAAATCTAATTTATATCAATATGTGCATAAAAATATGCATGTAAAATTAGTTTTTTTAAGTAAAGGAAGTATAGAGTAAACTTGAAACAAATTATTAGTAAAAAACATAACAGATTAAAAAACATTCATAAAACCGTGCCAAGTAGCATCAATGTCACACCACTGTCAGTGACCACAAACATCCAAAAAGCTTGTAAAAATAAAATTAAAAAAATGGAAAAATAACATTGAACGAAAAGCAGACGTTAATCGTTGAACCACGCAGCACGTCACGGCGTCTTAATGCTAAGAAATTATATCGAAGCGTAAAACGTT
Organism: Scalesia atractyloides; assembly: GCA_947069175.1. Classification (NCBI taxonomy): domain Eukaryota; kingdom Viridiplantae; phylum Streptophyta; class Magnoliopsida; order Asterales; family Asteraceae; genus Scalesia; species Scalesia atractyloides. The sequence continues at coordinate 81,473,045 of CAMTDV010000001.1, read as the reverse complement.
GCAAAGAATAACTAAGTCGATCTAGGACCCGCGAGTTGCGACGAACCTGTCAAACGGAGAAAAATAGACGCGTTGCGACGGACCTTTCAAACAAGAAAAATAGACGAAAAAACGTTGAACCCCACACAAACGTTCAAGTGTGTTAACTCACAAAATTTAGAACAAAACGTAAAACGAAAAACTTGCGAAAGATGAAAAGTGTTGGGATCAAAATTGAAAATAAAAAAGTGATGGGGTTAAATTGAAAAAAATGAAAAACTTTGGTTTAAAAAGGTAAAAAAGTTAAAGGGTTAAATACAAAAGATGAAAATTTTGGGTTGAAAATGAAAAATCAAATTTTTTTTTGAAAAACTCCTCATGCATTGGATATAACACCATAAAGCAATATAATGTTACTATAGTTTAATAATCTATACTTTTATATATTACTTAATTAAAATTAAAATTCAATTAACACTTTCATTTTTGTCGACGAGGGTCCACATTTGGTCTACTCGTTTGGGCTCACTACCCTGAAATGGTGACTAGGCCTGAGCCTATTTAGATTTTTCCCACATGTCTGGTAGATCCATGTGGGTCTGATTCTAGTAAACCCACTCTTAGACCAACCCATTAGGATTAAGACCCAAAAGTCTCATTGTAAAACGAAAAGTCTTAATCCTCAAAAGGTATGTTAATCTCCCATCAGCTTGAGGCTCCCTCAATCATCGCTCCCTTCTTACAACATATATTTGTGTTCCGTCCCTCAAAGTTACATTATATAATTGTCATTGCCATACATGATACTGACTTGAGTGTTGGAGTGCCCTCGAGGTAAACCCCTGTGCCCTCCAACTAGATTTTCATAACTAGATTTTCATGTGGTTGCAGCCCAAGAACTGTTATCTCACGAAAGGAATCATCGCCACAACGGCGAGAGGAGGAATCTGGACCGGATCTCGACAAGTTCAAGGTTAGTAATGCCAAACCGTTTTGATCTTGGATTCGACAATTTTTATTACATGTATTTAGTTTTCTTTTATGAGTTTTCTTCATTCAGTTTACCTTATGTCGAACCACAGCGGTCGGACATCAATATGCGGATCCTTCCTCTCACACATCGTCCGACGCTTAACAACATCTTCAGCTTCGGTGTAGCGAGACAACCGGCTTGAAACATTGTGGCATCGTAGAAGCGAAACAACCAGCTAGTTTTCTTGCACATCCATTGTGTTACTTCTATGAGTTCAAAGCCTTTGTTTACAAAGTATTGTGTAATGTCGTCCATCTCGATGCCTCACAACCGGCTTGAAACATTATGGCATCGTAGAGCAAGTTCCTGGTGAGAGACCAGTTGCGGATGACATCAAATATTGCTACCAAAATCTGAGCTGTTGAGCAATGAGCATGTAGTCGTTGAGTACTCACCAAATATTATGTTGGATATTAAGGATATACTAGCGTTGTCATCGTCACACGTTGCGACGAAACCGAGCAAATGATAATATAAAACAACATTATTTGATCGTGAAACATGTTGCTTAGAAAACCAAACCATCAGAATTTTTTCAGTTTATCATTGTACCATGAAACGATACCAAATAAATTCATTTTCAAAAAAAAAAATATCGAAATATCGCGAGAAAAAAATTAACTAACATAAGCTATTAAAGAAACATTAAATTAATTGGTAAAGAAAATATGATTTAATAAAAGAGAAAAACTATTAAAAGACATAAAATAAATGATAAGTAAATATAGGTTTAAAAAAGAGAAAAAAATGTTAAAAAGGTAAAAGTAAATATAATAATAAAGTATTATAATATTAAATAAAAAATATTTTATATTATTATAAATTCTAAATCAATTCCATCATAATAAACAATATATATAAAATAGCAAAGAAAGGTATCAGAAGCTTTTGATAGTTTTATTGATTACTCGACAATTGCATGCATAAAAGAGAAAATACAAAGGCTTAAATAACCCAGGAACAAAACGACCACCTGTTGCACTTTATTCTCTTGATCATATGTGAATTATCTTCAACATAACATTTATTTATCTTACAATTATACCCGAGATAGGGTAACCAAACACTTAAACATGACTTAACATATTGGAAGTGGAACACCATTCCACCCTTCTAAACATTCCAACAACGCATCAATAATCTCCCCTTTGCACAGGGCCGTGAACACCTTATCCAACTCCTCCCCCGGTGAAGTCACCCTCTCCCCGGTCAAGTAAACCGCACCAAGCTCCTCCCTCACGAACTTGTACAACGGGTACGACCTACATGACTTTATTCGGTTAGGAATCAACAAAGAACCATTCTCGAATGCGGTCCGAACCCCCTCCACCTCTCTCGGTAAAACCACTTTTAGTTCGTCCTCAAACTCATTAATCTTTCGGAAGATCAAGGTTCCCGCATCTTTCTCATCAACGCCGTTGTTTAACGCGTGGTCAAGCAAGACTTGTCTAAGCTTTTGCATCAATGGGTACGTGGCGAGGCATGGGTCGTCAATGTAGGCGAATACGTACTCGCGGTCAACCATCCGAAGCAAGTCTTGTTCACACAAACTTGATGGGTGGAGCTCCATGGTTAGGACCTTTGTGGCTACTTGGTTTATGGTGTTCTTGACGGTCAACTTCAAGTTCTCTTCCAAATGCCTCAAGTCAATGGATTGGCATAATGCTACCAAGTAAGTGGATGACATGAGCTTTAAGATCTCAACCGCTTCCGCGGTTTTCCTTGCGGAAATCAACCCTAAAGAGTTAACATCTTGGTTATGTTGTTCCGCGCTTTGAACATGGTTTGTAACCGGATTCGCAAGAAATGGAGCTCCAAACAGAAAGAAGCCATGGCGACCTCTCCACCTTTGAACCCGTAATCCAAACTTGGGTTACGCCCACCCGAGAGATTCGAAGGTAACCCGTTGTTGTGAAAATCATTAACAAGCTCGGAAAACTGCGCAAACATCAGCTTTCCTATTGCTGCAATAGCCAAACGTGTGTTGTCCATGGACACACCAATTGGAGTGCCTTGAAAGTTGCCACCGTGTAACGTTTTGTTTCTTGAAACATCGATTAACGGGTTATCGTTAACGGAGTTGATCTCGCGTTCGATCATGTTAGTGGCGGAGCGGATGACTTCGATCTGTGGTCCGAGCCATTGGGGGGGACGTGCGGAGTGCGTAAGGGTCTTGTTTGGGTTTTTGTAACGGGTCCATTTCATGGACCTTTTGTGCGGCTTTAACATAGTCACTTCCATCTAAAATATATTCCATGATGGCTGCTGCCTCTATTTGGCCCGGGTGGTGCTTCAGTTTGTGGGTCAAGTGGTCCGTGAACTCGGGCTTCCCTTGCATAACTTCCGTGAAAATCGCGGACAACACTTCCGACAACAATCCAAGAACGTTAGCTTCAAACAGCACCAAGGACGCCATCCCCGAACCCACGGTGGTGCTGTTGACAAGTGCGACGCCTTCTTTAGGCTGTAACTCGAAGAACCCGCCTTCGATGCCTGCGTGGGCGAAGGCCTTTTCAGCATTGAGGATTTCACCGGTGGGGCTAATGGATTTGGAGTTGGGGCGGCCGGTGAGGAAACCGACGATGTAGGATAAGGGAACAAGGTCACCGGAGGCGGTGATGCTGCCACGAAGGGGGAGAATTGGGGTGATGTTGTGATTTAGAAACTTGGTCATGGCTTCCAAGATCTCGAATCGGATGCCGGAATAACCCTGGAGGAGGGTGTTGACTCGGACAAGCATTGCTGCCCTTGTTGCTGATTGCGGGAGTGTGTGGTTTGATTCGGCAACATTGCCAAATATCCCGGCGTTCAGGAATCTGTCAAAACATAAACGGTTATCAACCTTAATTTTCAATTTGTTTCATGCAAGTCATATGAGAAGGCAAAAATAGTCATAACTCGCCTTCACCCCCGCCCTCGTAGTCTCCAATATCTCCACCTTCACTGCGGCGTTGTTACTCGCGCCAATCGCAACCGTCAATGTTTCTCCACCTAGCTTCACAACCGGCTTCCTAAACTCCGCCACCATCCGCTTCACCTCATCCAAGTGGCTCCCCTTCATCGATTCCGCCTCCTTCCCCCAGTTTAAATGATCACCGGTTAGGTGTCCATTGAGTTCACCACTCTTACTGGCCATTCTTTACAACTAGAAAGATGTTTGAAGTTGTTTTTAAAGAGTGACAATGGGTTAACTTAACTGGGAAGGAGTAAAAGACTTGGTGGTGTTTATATAGATGGTTGGTTTACTTTATATATATATATATATATATATATATATATATAGGATTAGGTTCAAGAGTGAACACAAGTGTATTCGCGAACTGAGTGAACTAATCCTGGCCTTACACGTGTGTCAAATCATATACAATTATAAATTTATAAAACCAAAATACAATCAAAATAAAGTATCCTTATTGTTTCAATTGTTGAAACTTATTAAAAAGGTATCATTTAGAACTCGCGTTTTACAGTGAAATCGTTAAATTAAACAAAAATTAAATATAAAAACGTTGAATCACGTATGCGTGTTGCGGCCTATTAACTCATAAAAATTAAACTAAAACCTAAAACACAGAAAATAATAACTAAGTCAACTTAGAACTTGCAAGTTATGACGGGGTCATTAAACCACAAAAAATAGACGTAAAAATTTGAATCACACACATGCGTTGCAGCGTTTTTACCGGCAAGGTTTAGATCAAAACGTAAAACAACAATTTTGTAAAAGATGTAAACTATAAGAGACCAAAATCAAAAGTGGAAAAGTGTCAGGATAAAAAATGAAAAATGAAGGGGTTGAAAACTAAATGATGAAAATTAAAAGGGTTAAACTCTTGATATATAAAAAAATTGAAACCTGAGGGATAAAATATATAAATAGATTGAATACTAAAAGGCTCTCACAATGTATTTATGTAAAATTAAGGATGAATAATAAACTTAAAAATACCAAATACGGCAAAAGTAGACCGTAAATCTTAAAACACCCATGTTATATGACCCTTAATACTTGATGTATTACAAAGTTTCAAGCTGAACAAATAATAATTCAATGTTAAACATGAGCAATATATTTATTAGTGTCAAATAACTAACCATCTTAATTTTCCACAAATTTTTTATCTTGATCCTTTTACAATTTTTTTTCCAACACTTTTGATTTAAAGTTTTATATTAATATGAGACACAAAATATGATTTGTTATAACCGATTGTTTCATAATTTAGACCCATATCTGTAAAACTTATTTTAGTAACATTAGCAAGGGTTTACGCTATCAATTTTTTGTTGGTGTTCGATAGTTCACAATGACTGTAGCGACTATTCACATAAGTCGTTGTTGGTCTAGATTTTCCGAAACTCAACTTTGATTTTTGTTGGACTTTATAAAGATAAATGATATGATTTGAATTGATATCTCAGTATACAACCAACCCACAACCCCTCTTAATATAGGGATGAATAGAGCTACAATCAAAGACACAGTTGTTGACTTTCCTAACACATATATATCTCTAATAAATACAAAATACATACTATTATTAGCATTATATCCGAACTATATAATATGCTCTGCTAGTCTATAAAGCATATCCTCTTGAGTAATATGCTCTATAAAAACATATTACTTACTAATATTAATATTCTAATACTTTGAACTTGGGCATCAAGACCATTTAATCATGTTAAATAATTCTATGTTTATGTCTTAATAGTGACAATTTATTAGTGTAAGATATGTCCAAACGGTGTCACTTTCGGTGGATTAAGACAGTAAGGATTTGAGTTAGGCTATATGCGAGGTCAGTTCGAATCCCAAGCTCATCTGCGTTTTTGTCATACCGTGTGTTACGCGAGAAACATCTGCTTTTGTGATGACACAACAACTGTCAAGTAACAGTAAACGATATAACGGGGCTCTCCAATTTAAAAATTACAATGACCTAACACAAGAAAGTCGTAATTTAAAAAAAAATATGTTAAAGAGACGTAAACGATCAAACTATCTTAAAAATAGTAAGTTCATAGGACCACATGGACCCTTTTAACCAACAAATCAATTTCCTTACATATACAAAGAACGATGTCGACGTGTGGACATAATATTTTTACACCTTTGAATTTATTTCCATTTTAGTTCGGAAAGATAAACCACTTCATCAAACTCACAAAGTTCTTTAAGCCTATACTCAATTTCAAACCTACCCCATTTACTAATAAAGAAGAAACAACATAGATGCATATAGCTAGAGCTGCAAACGAATCAAATGAACACAAATAAATTCTTGTTGATGTTTGTTAAGGAAATAATATGTTTAGGAATTGTTCATGAACACTTACCAAACCAGATTTATGTCCATGTTCGTTCATTACTGAAATGAATGTGTTCATGAGTGGTTCATTGTCACACCAACCAATGACGGAAATATCAGGATGGGACGAAATAGATTGTAAAAGACTTCATAACGACTATTTGCGACAAGTATTTAATAAATAAGATTATAGTTCATTACTAAGACAAAATACATTGTTTTGACACAAATACAACATATTGAACAGAGAAACAAAATACAAGTACTAAATTAAAATGGGTTTCTAGTCATCCTACTAGATTCCGTTCATCATTATCATCATCAATTTCTTGCAATACGTATTAAAGTACATGTCAACACATAAAGTATTGGCAAGCATACAAGTTTGAGTATTAGCATAAGTATAAATGTTTTAAACAAATCCACTTGGCATAATCGTAAACTAAGACTTAACATAACATTACTAGCATGCAACTTAATTGTCAACCCAAAGATTCCCACTAGCGTAATCTTATCGTAGCAACAATAAGACCGTTTTGTTTAACTTAACATAACCTCAAAAATACGGGCGGTGTGTTAATCCTATAGCGCTATACATGTTAAGGGATGCTTGTACGAAGTTAATGACAAGTATAAAGCAAATAAGTATTCTAGCATGTATGAGTTCTAGGATCACGTATTAAACATGTATATTGGATTGTTTGTTTGTGTCAAGCATGTTTTTAAGTGAATGTCTGCGTTTTTAATAAAGAATAAGTATTGCACCCAAAAGTGTCGGAAAGTAAAAGGGGTCATGTACATTCACGGTTTTGCTAAGCTTTCCGATTAAACGCGAGTTGACGAGTTGATGAGAGTGGAGCACCAAAGTTACCCTACATTGGGGAAACTAAGGTGTATGAGTATTTGGAGTTTCTGGAGAGTTCGGATTCGGAATTAAGTATAAAAGTATATATGTACGCAAATATATATCTTGTCTAAATACTCGTTTGGACACTAAGTTTTCATAAGTCCTAACTTGCCCATTAGAATCACAAACAAGGAGTCTAGAACGAGGATAATATAACCTAAGTTCATGACATCTAACCATAATTCGGTTAGTATCAAGGATTCGGTTAAATATATACATTATATATCATATATCATATAGTATAGTCCATCATGTATAATCCATATACTGTCATTCATGTAAGTCAAGCATGGAGGTAGGATTAATCCCATTGTATGATTCGCCAAATCACAAAGTCATCAACTTAGTTGACAACCCGATTGGTCATGAATAATATAAAAGTACAACTAACTAAGTTTGCTAAGTAGCCAAGTAAGAACAACCCGGGCGTGTCATACCCAACATGGATAATGTTGGAAGCGAGGCGGGGTTGTTTTACTTTGATTCTTGGAAGCTACTTAGTATTTATTTAAGTAACCATAGGTTTTGTTAGAAGCAAGATTGGTGCAAGATTGTATAAGTTAAACATGTCTAAAGAAGGTGTAAGTAAAGTATAATCAAAATAGAAAGTTCATGAGGTTCTTGGACCTTAAACTTGATGGAGAACAACTACACACAAGACCCACAATCATGGGTTTGATTTAGGACAAGGTGGGCATAAGTTCTTCACAAGAAATGAACATCTTTAATGGTTTAGTGAAAGCAGAAAAATTAAACCCACTTTGGACATCAAAATCGAAGCTGTACCACCTTGTTACACATTACTAAATATTTGGTAACAAACCTTGACGTTGTCCAAGTGTTTTGAAGCAAGAAACTTAAAGAATAAATAATAGAAGTGAATTACAACTCACTTTGAACTTCAAAGATATTCTGCCCAAAATCAGAAATTCTTGAGAGATTTAGAGAATTTGAAAGTGGATTTGGTGTTTGGAAAGTGTTTAGGAGTGTATGGAGGCTTCTATTTATAATGGGGTTGATTAGGGTTAGAGTTAAATGAGTTAGAAGGTAATTGGAGGTGAAAAATGTGGCAAAAATGGACCAACTCGCGAGCTGAAAATAGCTGGCTGCGAATCGAGCTCCCCCGCGCCACGCTCCAGGAACATGTGTGTCTGGCGCGTGGCATGAGGGAAAGGGTTTTCAAAAATTGTTTTTTTCACTTTTGGCCCCTACACTTGGGTTTTAGGTTATTTCGTGCTATAAACTAGTATTTTAACTTGCTTTTAGGTGTAGAAGATGGTTGTAGGCATGTGATAAGTATCGTGCATGTAAGATTGATAATTCAAGCATATGATAAGTCTCGGTTTGCACGTAAATGCGTATTCGGCAATTGTTTGCTCCTAACACAAGTATAGCAAGTATGAGTATAAAATGAACTTTCCATACGATCAAAGTCTTGGATTACAAGATTGGAAATGAAATAAGAATATAATACGAATACAAGTTTCTAAAAAGAAGAAATACGAATACACTTTCTAAATAAGAAAAGTAGAGAAATACGAAGCATTACATTCACGAACACAAATAAAACCGATGGAGGATAGATATGGATGGCGGAGGAAGGAGCGCTGGAACTTAAAGTCCAAATAGTGGAACGAAGGTCGACGTATTCATCGATGTGAATAATGAGGAAGGAAAGGGAGAACGGTGCAAAACAAGAAGGAAATGAGGTTTCATATTTTAATTATTAGGATAATAAATTAAACAATATAAAATATTTAGATATAATAAAAAAATGTATAAAAATCTTTCGTGAACAACATAAACAAATGAACGTAAATGAATGACCGTTCATGAACACATTATCGAACGTTCACAAACACAATTAAACAAACGAGACATTTGTTCGTGTTCGTTCATTTAACTAACTTATTTAACAAAATTTCTTGTTCATGTTCGTTCATTTGTTAAACGAACTTCCCACATATTAGTTCACGAACTGTTCATTAAACGTTTAGTTCGTTACAGCCCTACATAGACCACTCTACCACCACCCTCGTTATTCTCCTCCTCCACCGCCACCACTACTAATTCATTGTCACCATCCTCCACCACCACACCTCTATAATCACTAGGGTAGTTGTACTATTCTCTAGCATTTTCTATATGTATATTGTAGGGTCGGCTCAATGGGATATAGGGTTGTTCAAACTGCTCGTCACTCGTTGCTCGCTCGACGCTCATTCGGAAATTGCTCGGAAAATGCTCGTTTGATTTGACGTTCGGTTGTAAACGAGCCGCTCTACCCAGTTCGATTTGTAAACGAGCCAAACATGAGTAATGGTCCGCTTGGCTCAGTTCAGCTCGAATTATTATTTTTAATTAGTATACATATACATATACATATACATATACATATACATATACATATACATATACATATACATATACATATACATATATATACAGAACTATAAATTATACATATATATACACACACCTAAAAAAAAAGGGTAAATGCACGGTACCCCTGACCGCGGGAGGGTTCTCCCTCCCCAAGCTAGCTTAGCCTCATAGCTGCCTGGCGGTTACTACCCAGCAGGATTATTCGGGCCGAGCTGGACTCGAACCCGCGTCCTCCCGTTTGGAATGGGTGAGGCTGGCCACTGGGCTGACACCCCGTGGTATATATACACACACCTATATACACACACATACATATATACTTAAATAAAAATTAAGTTATAGTTTTATACATACCACTCTATTAGATTTTGGTCCACTATATACAAATTTACAACTATATCTATACGTACTAGCCGAATCACGCTAATAAAAAAAATTAATATCAAATCTAAAAGTTAAACACTAAACCAATAAATGAAAGTCTTCTCATCGCTTCAATGTTTTATACCGTTACCCTAAGTCAGTCGTCTTGTTCGTGCAATATGATTATCGCCTCGTCGACCACAACATTGTTATTAATGAGAAAAATATTATGCTATGAAATGTGTCTATTTTTAAATACGTATAAACTTGAGGCCCAACATTGTCACTATCTTTCTCAGCAAATATAAATCGAGCGACATGGTTGTCCAAATCGCTCGAACTTTGCTCGACGCTCGCTCGGAATATTTACTGCTCGGAAAATGCTTGCTTGATTTGAGGCTCGATTTTAAATGAGCCGCTCTGCTCAGTTCGGTTTGTAAACGAGCCAAACACGAACAAAGATACGAATTGTTCAGCTTGACTCATGAACAGTCCTAATGGGATATGTAGGGTGTGCGACCGCAAAGTCCCAAGGTTTTGAGGGGACGAAGACTTTCGTTTCACATATATAGTTTTCAATTTTCAATTATTATATCTAAGATTTAAACATAAAAATAGTAGTGATGCAAGAGTTATTAAACCCTGTCCATGTTATAGATGAGTTCATAAGTTCAAGTTGTCATAACTCCAATTTTTTCTCACTTCTCCTTCCCTTTATCGGGCCCAATATTAATTTTTTTATATTAATCTGTATTAATTTAGGCTTTTAATTTTTAGGAACCACTTTTTTAGACATTTAGTTGAGCCCCAAGTTAATTTTAGTATACATATATAAGTTTCTATTTTAAGGGGTAACTATTACTAAGGGGCATTCGAAATCTCGAGGGATAGCACTCGTATATCGTAACACGTGTTACAAAATAATTATGAAATAATAAATGAAGAGCATCGGTTCTCATAGTTACATGTATATAATCATCCCTACTCACCTACAAAGATAAGTATAGATACCCATTCTCGCTAACAAAACAATGTTAGTTTGTCTTACTCAATTCTTGCTCACTCACACGATAAAGATTTTATTCTAACATTGTAGATTGGTCGTGGGGAGATCACTTCACTGTAATGACTTCAAGAGAAACCTATCCTTAGATGAAAGCCATGTTTGACCATACTGTTTAGGCGAATGGTTTTACGAGATGAATGACTATACGGAATGGATGTTTATGGACTTGTAGCCATCTCATGGTCAGGAATGATTTCTATTAAGTTCACTTTACACTGAAATTGCAAATCGCGGCATTTGTAATGAATGTTAATGAAACCACAAAAGTAAACAACCGATTTTGTAAGTTAATTCATTGTTTGCTATATCCTATTCACGACGATGCATTAAAAGAGGGGTATGGCTATATGGCTTGACAAATGATTGGTTGTACAAATGAGGCTGAATATCCGGCATTAACAGCGACCGATGTAGTATTGTATAGAAAATAGACACTTAGATGATTAACTTACCACAAATTTTTATGGTAAGTTTTCATAAAGTATTTTATATACAATATAGCATATGTTATGTTTTTATCAATAATGTTTATTAAACTAGAACTCGATCAACGTAGCTGAATTTTAGTATGCACATGATTAAGACTTTGGATAGTTCAAGAGCTTTTTGGGATGACATTCGGTGAATGCTTCCTTGGAAGACTGGCATCTCATTTATCTTATATATGTTTAGATTTGTTTCAAATAAAATGTTTTTTATGACTTTGTATTATATTTTCTTGTTGCGTATTGAATTGAATTTTCTAGTTTAACAACTATATACGAAAGAGTAAATCAAATTTATGAAAACCCGGGGTTTACGGCGTTTCATTTTAGGGCACTACCAACTACCAAATGTTAAATCTCACCAACCAACAAGTGTAAGCCTTGTTTGATTGGGTTGTTGAGTCAATTGTATCCTATTGGACTTCAATCAAAACAAAACAAAAGGATAATCATTATTGGTATGTAAATTTAACTTTAGTAATTACTACTGTAAACATTAATAGTTATAATTGCCCATGAATTTATAGCCTTGTGATATTTTAGAGTTGGGATAAGGCTTTGTGACTAATAGGTATTGGGTTCGATTCTCACAAAGGTTTTTTTTGCATATTTATTGGGTTTTTCCTTCTAAATTGGTGTATATGCATTATGGCTAGTGGAGATAGATATGATCGGGTGATTCCACTGGTGACATGATGATACTCCAGTGGTCCGTCAGTGATCCAAATTTATCGTTTAAAAATAGTTATTATTTTATTTCAATTATTTAAGTTGTTGGCTTTTGGGGTTCAACATTTTAGTTTAACTTAAGTGTATAAGTTATAATTGAATTAAAAAAATTAATGAACCGAACACTTGTCCATGTACTAGTTTTTTTTTTCTAATCATAAGTTGTTTTTATATAAATTAGTGTTAGAGCTTGCGCTTCGCTGCGGGTCATATGAGGGTGCTAGTGAGAATGTATTTGTTACATGATTATCGATGATATGTTATACAGAGCATGCAACTTTAATCTAAACGACAGTAAAATAAACAATCAACATGGTTAAGTAAACATATCTAAAGGGTTAATATAGATCATGTGGGCAATGACACTAAAAATAAGCAAATAACACGATTAGGTAAATTTGTCTAAAGTTAAAAGTTAGTCTTAATTATAGTAAGTTAAATAAATAATAATCAAAATATAAAAGAATTAAACTTATAAAAAAGATAAAATAAAATATTTGTTTAATAATAATTTATTTCATTAAACTTCAACGGTCGTATGATAATTATATTGAATTTTAGAGGTCGAAACGTAAATCATTTATAGGAAAATAATTATTTATAAACCTCCGTATATAGATCTATTAAAGTTCAGGGCATAAACGTAAATCGTTTATAAAAAAATTATTAGGATTTAGGAAATAGTATGATAACTATATTAAATTTAAAGGTTTAAAATATAAACTAAATAAAAAACAAAACTATTATAACCATATAAGTCAAATGGACTAATGAATTAGTACTATTGGAAGTGTTATTATATATAATATAATAGAATATAATATTGAGAGTGAACATTTAAGCAATTATTAGGTGTTCTAATCCGATATAGTTTTTATATAAATATTGAATATTAAAATTAAAATTAAAAATTGAGACAAATGAAAAATGTACGAATATCGGAAGTGTTTGTTGGTTACCTTTTTTCCCAATGAAACAAACAGTTGTGTATTGATTTGCCTTTATTTGTTGGGCCTTTTCTTTTGCTAGATATAACATATGCCATTACCGTAAACCGATGTCTATCATAGTCTCTTCACATCCTCATGACCACGTGAGGGTTGAATCCCGTTAGTTATTTATTTATATAGTAAAAAAAACTAAATGAATAGTAATTACGACTCATGGAAGATTTAAACAACCACATTAAAAGTTATATAACATTATGACTCCTAATAAAGTTACATATGACCTCCTCGTATTTAATTAGACTTAACAATTTAAACTTTATACTTTTACATTGTGTTTTTTTAATCTATATTTTGGGTCAAGTGCATTGTCATAATTGTTTCAATCATAATTTTTTATACTTGTAACTTTTAAAATATTATGTCAATTAAAACCTTGAATATACAATTGTGAAATGTTTATTTCTATATATGCGTAAGTTTATTTCAAAGCATTGTGCATGATAATGTACAAATCATCATATCATAGACGATAATTCATTAAAACATATACGAACAAGTCATCAAAGCTATTTAAACGTTTTTTCTTTTCTGTTTTGTTGTTTAGTTTTTCATGTTTTAGGTATTTTTTAAATTTACTAAATAGTTTTCAAATTATTTAAACTATTATAATTAGGTTTTATCTTATTTTTATCTATGTTTCCATATAATCTTTGTTCAAAATCGTTCTACCACTGCGTGCTTATTTTTATTAACATTTCCATGGAGACATTTTTCCGAGGATTAATGCGAAGCTATTTTAATTTATGTTATAAATAAGTAGTTTTTAAATTACTTTGATTTTTATAACATTTTTTTTAATTTTAATATTAATTATGTTTCCAGATGAATTTTGTTCATAATCGATTTGCTGCTATGAGCTTATTTTTAGTAACTTTTCTATTTGAATTTTTTAGTAACTTTAATACTAATGCAAAAGTCATTATCTGAGCAATGCAAATTCAAACACCCCTACGTACCTTATGATGACTTTTATCATTTACTAAATTATATTTACAGTCTTTAAAGACTTTGAGGCAGGATTACAAATTCTAGTGAATACGGATGGATCCAACACTGTTTTGTGGATTACAAATTCTAACGAGGCAGGTGAATACGGGTGGATCCAACACTGTTTTGTGGGTTCTCAGAAACTCACTCACTTGGAAAAAAAAAATAAAAAAGAAAGTAAACTTTATATGATTTTAAAAAAAATAGCAAAAATCTACTAAAAGGATTCCATTAAAAAAAACTTTTAGATCGTCACTGCAGGTGAAATTCCATTTCACATTGCATGAGCACATCTAAAAGTTGCCACTTATACAAATGGATGGATCCATGACCATATGTGGGAGATTTTTGTCCAAAGACCACTGATTTAATTTTTTATTTTTGAACGGCAACAATGAATTTATTAGTGGTCTTGAGAGTGTATATATTATAAACGTTAGATTATATTAATGAACACTAGGTGATATAAAAAACACATTACCACTCGATAACGAAGAATGTGAAAATTAAAGAGATCTCGAGAGTGTATATATTATAAAGAACAATCCACGTATTATAAATTGGAAACATGTATTTCTTGTATATGGCTCCCCAAAGCCTTGAAAAGGGCCATGCTTGCTGCTGTTGATCTTGAAAAGGCCCATGACTGGGTTCAATACATTGAAGCTGTGATTTTAGTAGGCCATCGAGAGGGCCAAATTGTTCAGTTGTGAGTTGTAACAATATTATTTTGTTTAATTTAATCACTCTCACTCGTGTATCCATTGGCCGCATGTCATCTATTGGCTCGGTTTGTATTTCATTCCATCTGTATGGTCCGGGTTGTATGTCGCTATTTCATAGTGACGTTTTGCTAGAAAAAGGATACCATTCCTACAAGGTTCACTAGCAATAGTCCGTTTAGTAGGGGTAGTATGATTTTCCGTTTAGAAAAAGGATACCAAAGCCTGTTTTAAGTGACGATGTATTAGGTTTCTCGGAGGTCTGCCCCAAAAAATCTGTAACAATTATTTTATTTTATAATATTTCCTGGGCAAGTCCCTTTAACAAAAAAAAAGGAGAGAAAAAAATGTTAGAGATGAATTTCGAATGGCTGTTGCAGCAAATCAAAAGAGCAAATAAGTTATTATTATGATAAATATGGACCTGAAGATGCATGTTCTATGCATAACAGATCAGTGATTGTCGACTGGCAAGGGATCTACAGACACGAACTCACAAAGCGGAGATTGAAGGGGGAAGGCAGTAAGGACCCATTTTTTCTATTCATTCCAGATTTAAGTGATTCTTAGGGACGACCTTGTTTTTAGAATTAAAAAGTTGGTCATTGTTATTGGTCTTCAAATATATATTGATTATCCAAAATTAGTTGATGACATAGAGTTGATCAAGAATTTTATTATTCACATTTAGTCGCATATCAGTTAATTAACGAAAATTGTTTCCCTTAATTAATTTAAAATAAAAAAAATTATTTCATAGAGACGTAATCTACTAACCATTTTTTTAACAGTTTAACTAACAAAACAAATCAACCATATGTACAAAAGAACGATGTGGATGCACATGATACACACGTGTACGATGGGTAGATTTATTATTTGTGCACCTTAAATTTTCTTTTCATATATATATACTTTTTAAAAGTGACAAGACCTTTGCTCATTTTCATACCTACCACTTCGTTAACGAAATGGCATTCCACCCATAAATTCTTTTTTTTATAGGTGAACTTCACAGACGGTTAATTCACACCTACTAGTCGCAGGCCCATCACCCCACTCATTACCAAGGACTATGTTGTCTAAACTGGGCCCACGCCTTGGTCGAGTGTGGCTTGGCTATCCCCGAGAAAATTTCCAGCCCCCTGCCACTTGACAGGAGTTGCACCCTCCACAAGAGTCGACCCTATTGTGAAAGCAAACTCTCTGGAGTAAATGCGCTGTAATAGAAAACTCGGGGTGGCTCCCGGGTTTCGAACTTGTGACCAAGCCTCTACCTGTTCATTGCCATGACCACTGGGCTGTGAACCCAAGGTCACCCATAAATTCTTAAGCCTTTGCTAAATTTCATACCTACCACATTTACTGAAAGAAACAAGTTACCACAAAGGCACAAAGACGCATAGACTGGGGCACAACCATCCGCCACCGCCGTCGCCACACCACCACGGACCTCCTCATCATCCACCATCACCATCACCACCACCAATTCACCACCACCCTCCACCACACCACCATGATCGCCAGGGCTGTTGTACTATCTTGTAACTTTATGTCTATGTATATTGTAACATAAGTCTCCCTAGTTTATGCATGTGTAAGGATGATTATATGTAACAAATATTATTATTATTATGATTAACATAAGATTTTAATTTGAGTATTTTTCTTGTTATGGTTTGTTTACTAACATGTGTCTTCTCTTTATTCAAGTGTAGGGATGATTATATGCAACAAGTAATATTTTATGTTAATAAAGATTTGAGTTTTGGCATTCTTATTAGGGTTTACTTTATATATATATATATAATCTTGACTTGATGTATGACTTGATATTTCGAATTTATTTCTGTTTATTAATCAAGTTAGATTAGGATGGTAAATCATAATAAAAGAAGGAAACTCACGATGTTCTTCATTGTTTTTAACACAACTAAGAATATATATGGAAATGATAAATAGAAAATTTATCTGTAGTGAGAAAAACTCATAAACTCTATTTGTAGTCATTGATGTAGATGATCTAATGGTTGAGAAAATTAGATGCTTTAATGATTTAAATTAATTACATTCTTTGGGTTGATAAGTGTATTCAGGGGTATTTGGGTAAAAGTAACATCAACCAGGGTACATAATATATATTATCATATTAGTGGAGTTGAGAGGGTGTCTGCATGAACATGACAATTGTTTTCATGGGGTGGCGTGCAATATTCCATGTCACAATCGTCAAAAAGCTCTTTTCAAACACCCAGATCAAATACAACCATTTGTCTCCTTCTCTCTTAACAATACAAACACCGGAAAATAACACAGACATACACATTGTGTCTTGCATAAACTCGAGGAGGAAGAAAACTGTACGACCAGTATTGGAGAAGAAAGAACGACAGTGCAAGTTCGTTTCTAAAAACACCCTAGAGATGAGATCAACTTTCCATTTGTTATCGTCTTGTAAAGGACGCCTACAGTGGAAGAATCGGCGACAAAGTAAGCATTTTGATTGTTTAGTTGCTTACTGTTACTAATGTGATGATTGCTTTTTTTTGTTTTCTTAAATAAGTGCATTGATGGGGGTTTGGCAGGGTGGGTTATCATATGGAAAGATGGGTAAAACCCCAAATTTTGGAAGTGGTTTGAACAGTAGCATATTGTTTTATCTCTTTTTTGTGTTCTTTTGTTTTGCCTTCCGGTGAGATTGGATTTTTGGTTGATTTGTTATAATTTGTTAGGGTTATCTGATGTATTGGAAATAATATTTTTAGTGGTACATATTCTGAATATGTGATTGTGTTGTTAATATCTGTAGGTCTAAGGTGAAGAGAAGTGGGCTAAGAAATTTAGGGTAGCAACTACATCAAACACTGTGATTATATCAAATAACACAGGAAAACATACTAAGAAGGCTGCAACCGATACATTGGTCAATACAAATCACAAGATGGAGGTAGAAGGGTTTGGGGAAACCCAACAAACCCTAGGTAAGGAATATATTTTTTTTATAATGCCACCGATTATATATAGGACTATTTATTTATGTTTTGATTCGTATTTGACGTACACTATAGAGTTTGAGGATTGGGACTTGGACACGTCAATTGCTAAAATACAAAGGAGGAGAACCTCTTGTTCTTTTTATATTAGTTATTGTTTTCCTAAGTAGTAAGCGGGGTGAATATAACGTGTGTAACATTTTTTTATGTTGTTGGGAGCACAAGTCCCCAGCGTATACCACAGAATGGTATGCATGTTAAAATTTTTATATATAGGAAAAACATAAATGGTGTGTGCTAAGATATGTTACACGTATGTCGTTTTTCCTTTAAATAGGTAAATAGTGTATTGTAGTGGGGAGCATAAGTGTGTATACTAGAAAGCAAAGAGATATGCGTGGTGTGACAGTAACCAAAACACGAAAACTTGTACTAACGTGTGTTACACAATTTCTAATACTTGCAAAGAGGTGGTTGGTTGCATTGAAGAGCGGTTGTTTGAAGTGTAGAAAAAATAAAGGTATTTGAGGTAAAATGTTTACATATGTTATATTTGTTGGGTAGTTTGATTCATAATATTTTTAATTTGTTTTTCATAAATTTTGCAGATAAGAAGTCAAGAATTGGGGAGTGTGCAACTTCAGTGTAGAATAACGGATCACGTAACTTGTGTTAGTTATGTTTCAATTGTTTTCTTTATTAAGTAGATTAAAAACTGGAGTGTAGCTTGTGTTATTACGACTTTACTTTGGCAATCCCACCTAGGCCAGCATTGGGCTTTGAAGGAATGAAGAGAACCACAAGATCGGAAGTGGGAAAGCTGGCAAAAAAGCGAAAGAAGGTAGATAAAGAAACATATGAAGAATGGGAGGAAGAAGTCAATGAAGATGAAGGGCAGGTGAAAGGTAGGATGAAGAAAAAGTCGAACAGGGACGATTGGCCAAGGATTAGAACCAGATCATCGCAATCTAATTCTTTAGGTACATTCAAGTGTTGTCGTTCGAACAAAGAATTGCAGTCAAAAAGATTGGATTCGGTCGTTTGCTGAAGTTCAGGGTTGATTGCATACCGGCAAAACTGGTCAACTATGTGGTTGATAGGTTTAATCCTTCAACGATGTAGATAAATATGCCTTGTGGCACAATCAAGGTAAACACTAAAAACATTCCTAAGTTACTTGGCATACCATGTGGTGGTGTGCGGTTAACCTCTCTGTCCTAGTTGGATGAGAAGGACGAAGAGGTTAAGAAATGGAAAGATAGGTTCTCGGGACGCTTTGTTTCGCCAACAAAAATGGTTGACATGATTGAGACATCAGACGGGGACGCTAACTTGAATTTTCGAATGGACTTCCTGATGTGCTTTATTATTGTCATGATTGACTGGCACAAGCAAGGTTGCCTTAGACCCTGGATATTAGATCACATCACAAGTGACCTGATTTTTACAGATATTGATTTGTGCTGCTTGGTGCTCTAGACAAGATGAAAAGGTCTAAGAATGGATGGAGAAGCAATGACCCAAGTAACCCGTTTACTGGAGCGTTGATAATCCTAATTGTAAGTGTTGGTATGATTTGCATTAGTAGAAGTGTTTACATGTGTAACACCTGCATTGTAGGTTTAACTTAGTAATGGTTGTCAGTGAAAAATTCCAGCCGTTGAATGTGGAAAGCGTCAAGTGCCAAGGGATAGATGTTGACTACCCTATTTATCCTATGACATTTTGGACTGTGGCAAAGCTTAAACAAAGGGAGAAACTGGAGATTAATTCGCCCGATTTGGGACTAGAAAGCTAAAAGGGTTGACGATATGTAAAAACATGAGGGATAATGATGAACCAGCAGTACAGGAATGAAAACCTAATGTCCAAGAACATTAAACAATAGTTACATATGATTGTAAGATGGTGTGAGTTTTAACAGTGTATACATTATGTGAATAAACGGGAGAGGGCAATGGTGGTTGATAAATTAATTAATAGATGTTGCGATGAGAACGAAGAGAAGAATAGAAGACATGTTGGACCATTTGTGCACTGAGAATCCAGAAGACGTGGAGGTACAGACATTAAAAGCTAGATTTGAGAGCCTACTTGATCTAAAACCACCACGGTCGAATGATGCGGGGGCCAGGGTGCAAAGGCAACATAACACATTAATAGTGTTCTGGGGACATTGGCCATGAAAAAGAGTGATACAGGTGATGAGCATGTTAATGGTTCTGCGAATGAAGGTAACGAATAACTATTTGGTTTGTTTATTAATGTAAGTAGTCGGTTTTTTTACATTATGAGGCAAATTTAAAAAAAACGTTGCTAGTGTCTTTTTATATATATTGACAAAACCATTGTGGAAGTTGCAAGTCCAATTGTTACAAGCCCAATTGTTGCAAGCCAATATCATAAATCACGTGATAATTAGGAGAAGAAAAAGGGTAGGACAAAGTCTAAGTCGAATACTAGGTGCAAATCTAATAAGGGCGCTTGTAGTTTGAATGAAGGTGGAGAGGTATGTGCATGAGAACACTATGTTTACATACAATATGTTTATGGTGTAAATCTGTAAAAGCATCTGTGTGGATAGGGGTCTTTACTGCACGAAATTGTAGTGCATACCCAACAAGTAAGGTTTAGGGATGGGGCGGCTGAACTTTCAAAGGTTGACATACCCCCAAAAGAGAACATAATTAGTGAGTCCGCAAAGGAAGCAACCTGCGGGTAGAAAGGTAAAAGTGGATAGAAATATTTTTTGTTTGTTATTGTAACACGTGTTAGGTATGACATAGTCGCGGGGGGGGGGGGGGGTGTTTATCTAAAAAAGAATTTTGTTTCCAGGTTGCTACGAGATTGCAGAAATTGACACCACCAAGATTTAATATAAAACAAACCCCCGACTATGTCATACCTAACACGTGTTACAATAACAAACAAAAAAAATATTTCTATCCATTTTTACCTTTGTCCCTGCATGTTGCTTCCTAGGCGGACTCACTTATCATATTCTCTTTTTGGGGCATGTCCACCTTTGAAAGTTAAGTTGGCCCTTCCTTAAACGTTACTTGTTGGGTATGCAGTAAAGAACCCTGTCCACATAGATGCTTTTACACATGTTACACTATAAACAATATTGTATGTAAACATAGTGTTCTCGTGCACATACCTCCTCCACCTACCTTCGAACTACAAGCTCCCTTATTAGATTTGCACCTAGTATTCGATTTAGACTTACCCTTTCTCTTCTCCTTCTTATCAAGTGACTTACAATGGTGGCTTGCAACAATTGGGCTTGTAATAATTGGACTTGCAACTTCCACCATGGTTTCATCTACGTATATAAAAGACAGTAGTACCGTTTTTTTAAATTTGCCTCACAATGTAAAAAACCAACTACTTCCATTAATAAACAAACTACCAAGTTATTCATTACCTTCATTCGCAGAACCATTAACATGCTTATCACCTATATCACTCGGCTTCGTGGCCAATGTCTCCAAAACACTATTAATCTGTTCTATTGACTTTGCACCCTTGTCCCCCACGTCATTCGACCACGGTGGTTTTAGATCAAGCAGGCTCTCATATCTAGCTTTTAATGTCTGCACCTCCACATCTTCTGGATTCTTAGTGCACAAATGGTCCAACATGTCTTCTATTCTTCTCTTCGTTCTCGTCGCAAGATCTATTAGTTAATTTCTCAACCACCATTGCCCTCTCCCGTTTATTCACATAATGTATACACTGTTAAAACTCATACCATCTTACAATCATATGTAACTATTGTTTAATGTTCTTAGACATTAGGTTTTCATACCTGTACTATTGGTTTATCATCATCCCTCATGTTTTTACATACCGTCAACCCTTTTAGCTTTCAAGTCCCAAAACCATGCGTATTAATCTCCAACTTCTCCCTTTGTTTAAGCTTGCCATAGTCCAGAATGTCATAGGATAAACAGTGTAATCCACATCCATCCCTTGGCACTTACGCTGTCCACATACAGCAGCTGAAATTTTCACCCACAATCGTTACATATGTTAAACCTACCATGCAGGTGTTACACATGTAGACACTGCTACTAATGCAAATCATACCAACACTTACAATTAGGACTGTCAACGCACCCGTAAACAGGTTACTTGGGCCATTGCTACACCATCCATTCTTACACTTTTTCATCTTGTCTAGCACCAACTAGCACAAATCGATATTCGCAACAATCAGGTCACTTGTGATGTGATCTAATATACATGGTTTAAGGCAGCCTTGCTTGTGGCAGTCAATCATGACAATAACAAAGCGCATCAGGAAGTCCATTTGCAAATTAAAGTTATCGTCCCCGTCTAATGTCTCAATCATGTTAACCATTTTTGTTGGTGAAACAAAGCTTCCAGGGAACCTATCCTTCCATTTCTTAACTGTTTCATCCTTCTCATCCAACTTGGACAAAGAGGTTAACCGCACACCTCCCACAAGGTATGCCAAGTAACTTATGAATGGCTTCAGCGTTTACCTTGATTGTGCCACAAGCCATATTTATCTCCATTGTGGAAGGATTAAACGTATCAACCACATATTTGGTCAGTTTTTCTCGCTATGCCATCAACCTTGAACTTTAGCAAACGACTGAATCCCCTCTCTTTGACTGCAATTCTTTATTCAAACGGTAACACTTAAATGCTGAAGAATTGAATTAGCGATGATTTGGTTCTAATTCTTGGCCAGTCGTCCCTCTTCGACTTTTTTCTCATTCTACCTACCACCTGCCCTTCATCTTCATCGAATTCTTCCTCCCAATCTTCGTATGTTTCTTTATCTACCTTATTTTGCTTTTTGGTCAGCTTTGCCATTTCCAATCTTGTACAAAGCTCAATGCCGGCTTGTGTGGAACCACCACAGTAAAGTCATAATAGCACAAGTTATATTCCAGTTACTTAAGAAAAAAAAAAGTTGTAATATAACTAACACAAGTTACATGATCCGCTATTCTGCACTGAAGTTGCACACTCCCCAATTCTTTACTTCATATCTACAAAATTTATGAAAAACAAATAAAAAAACGTTATGGATCAAACTACCTAACAATATCACATATGTAAACAATTTACCCCCAAATACCTTTATTTTTCCTACACTACAAACAACCGCTCTTCGATGCACCCAACCACCTCTTTGCAAGTATTAAAAATTGTGTAACACACGTTAGTACAAGTTTTTCGTGTTTTGGTTACCGTCGCACCACATTACTACATGCATACCTCTTTGCATTCTGGTGTACACACCTGTGCTCCCCATTACAATTCACTGTTTACGTATTCAAAGGAAAAATTACATAATGGTAACATATTTTAGCACACACCACACTATTTATGGTTTTCCTATATATACAAATTTTAACATACATACCATTCTATGGTATACGCTAGGGACTTGTGCTCCAATAACAATTGGCTCTTTGCCTATTCCGAAAGAGAAAAGTGTTAAACACGTTACATTCGCCTAGCTTACTACTTACGAAAACAATGATCAGCATAAAAGGAACAAAATGGTTCACCTCCTTTGTATTTTTCAGCAATTGGTGTGTCCGAATTCCAATCCTCAAAATCTGTAGTTTATTCATCAAATACGAATCAAAACATAAATAATAGTCCTATATAATCAGTGGCATTATAAAAAAAATATATTCCTTACCTAGGGTTCGTTGGGTTGCCCCAAATCCTTCTATCTCCATCTTGTGATATATATTGACGAATGTATCGTTTGCAACCTTCTTAGTAAGTTCGTGTGTGTTATCCGATCTAATCACCGTGTTTGATGTTACTACCCTAAATTTCTTACGACCATTCTCCTTCACCCTAGACCTACAGAGATTAACAACATAATCATATATCAGAAAATGTACCACTCAAAATATTGTTTCCAATACATCAAATAACCCTAACAAATTGTAACAAATTAACCAAAAATCCAATTTCACCGGAAAGCTAAATACGAGAGAGAGATAAAACAATATGCTATTATTCAAACCACTTCTAGCATTTGGGGTATTTTCCCATCTTTCCATACCATAACCCACCCTGTCAAATCCCTGATCAATGCACTGACTTAAGAAAACAAAAAAAAGCAATCATTATATTAGAAACAATGAACAACTAAACAATCAAAAAGCTTACTTTATCGCTAATTTATTCCACTTTCACTGTCCTTTACCGGACGATAACAAACGGAAAGTTGATCTCATCTCGAGGGTTTTTTAAAAACGAATTTGCATCGTCGTTCTTTCTTCTCCGGTATCAGCCGTACAGTTTTCTTCCTCCTCGACTTTATGGGAGACACACTCAGTATGTGTGCTTGAAAATAGCTTTCTGATGATTGTGACATGGAATATTGCGCGCCACCCAATGAAAACAACCGTCAAGTTCATGCAGACACCCTCTCAACTCCACCAATATTATAATATATATTATGTACCCTGGTTCATGTTACTTTTACCCAAATACCCCTCAATCCACTCATCAACCTAAAGAATTTAATTAAGTTAAATCAATAAAGCATCGAATTTCCTCAACCATTAGATCATCTATATCAATGGTGATAAATAGAGTTTTTTAAGTTTTCTCACTACAAATAAGTTTTCTATGTATCATTTCCCACATTATATATATATATATACATATATATATATATACATATATATATGTTTGATCTTTAGAAAATTTTGAGATACATATGATCCAATGTATAAATAAAAAGCTAGAGCTAATGATAAGTGTTAGATTAGAAAGAAGAACTTGAGATCACGAACTACTCAATCTGTTTGATCTGTTTAGGGGGGGGGGGGTAAGTAAATTTTGAAAAACGATCATTTTTGTAAAAATATAAAAATTATTAATAAAAGTAAGAATATAAAAATAAAATATTATGTTATCAATGCCCATAAAATTCTTGGAAAAAAAATAGTACACAATGTGCAACGTAAATTTAAAGAAAATGAGGTGGGTGTTCAATCTTTGCATCTTGTGCTGACATTGGTGTGTAACCATGTGGTTTTAGCTTGTTTTCATCCTAACATTAGACAACATTAAAAGAAATAGAATTAAAGTGGTATTCTAAGATGCAACTAACGTAATAATAGACAATTAAGACGTTAGAATGACATAAATGGAAAATATACCAAAGAATACTTACTCGTATAGTAGGACTGATGATTGATAATAGTCTCATAAAGATGAGTTCCTCAACTTGGGGAAAATGGTTTCTACTTGTGAAGAATGAAACGAACGTGAGAACATGTATTGATTATCGAAAGTGTTATAAAACATGGATGTGTACTTAGATCTTCAAGGAGAACACTTGATACCCGAACCAAATATTATTGTAACCCTAAGATAAGATCTGAACAAATACAAGGATGAAACAACTCTCAAATCACTGACAAGATTATTAATAAAATAATCTCTACAACAATTAACAGACTTCTACACTAACAACTCAGATTCAAGATGAATCGATGAATCTGAGATAACAAACAAGCAGAAACCTTAATTGCACAAGTATGAGAGAGAATGTGATATGAGTGTATGCATCTCAAATGTCAACACTCTCTCTTATTTATAATATGGACATGGCATCAGCCCATCCTTCATAACATCTCGCATCAGTAAAACCCACGAGTCAGCTTGTTGCCAAATCCAGTGAATGTAGTCCTGCTTATGTAATCCACTTTGTCGTATTTGTAGCCCACTTCTTGTACTTATATAATACCTCATACAAAACATTAAAACAATTACTAAAACAGATAAAACACAAACACTAATAAATAATAGAATGATAAGAAATGTATGTGTAATATTTAGATATTACATAAATTAATATTAATCATTGAAATGGAATGAATAACAACCTCCCCCCCCCCCCCCTTCAGATCAATGACCAAACAAATCCTACATGTTTAACTTTAACTGCTTACACAAAAAAATATGTTGAGTAGCCAACATACCTTTGGTAAGCAAATCTGTAACTTGATCCATTGACTGAATACCGATTATTTTTATGACACCCTTAGATATCTTCTATCTCAAGAAAATACATCAAGTTCAAAGTGCTTTGTTTGATCATGAAACACAGGATTTGCAGCAATTGCTATTGCTGCATTGCTTTCACTAGCAAAACATATAGGAAGTTTCACCATTACACCAAGCTTAGTTAAAACATTTATAAGCCACATAACTTCACAATCAAAAGCACATAATGCTCCATATTCAGCCATAGTTGAAGACTTAGATACAATGCTTTCCTTTTTACTTTTCCAAGATACCAAGTTATCTCCCAAAAAACCACAAAACCTAGTCACCTACCGACTCAGTAACTGATTTTCCCCAATCTGAATCTACAAAAGCCTTCCTAAACATTATTCCTTTTCAAGGAGAGTTCTTTGAATACCTCAATAGTTCATATGCAATTTCTAAATGTCCTAGTGCAGGATTGTGCATATAGTGATTAAAAAATGCACACTATAAGCAATATCAGTTCGAATATGGGACAAATTAATAAGTTTCCTTACCAACTTCTGATAAATGTCCTACTTGACTTTTTTCTTTACTAATGTTTGCAATAACATGATTTTGTTCAATGGGGCAATTAAGATGTTTAAATCCTAACATACCATATTCATTCAACAATTCCATGCAATATTTTCTTTGTGATAAACACAAACGGTCATTGTCTTTTAAAACCTTTAACTCACCCAAGTCCTTTATTATAAAACTTGTCTTTAAAGCCCTTTTCACATTCTTGATTTCATCTAAAATTTACTAGTTAAGACAATATCATCCACATAAACCAAATGAACAATAACAACACTGATTTTATTTTTTACAAATTTAGAATAGTCACACATACTTTGAACAAAAGCAAAATCAACTAACACCTTAACCAGTTTTTCATTCCACATTCTAGGAGGTTGTTTAAAACCATAAAGATACTTCTTTAATTTGCAAACCCTAAACTCATTTTTAGAATAATAACCTTCAGGTAAAGACATATATACATCTTCATGCAAAGCACCATACAAGTGTTGGAAATTTGAGTATGTGTGAATGAAGTCTCGAACTTTGTCCCACGTAGATGTGGGAACAAAGTATAAGTTAGTTTATAAGGTAATGTTTTACCTAACTAACATAACCTTGTGCTATGTTTTACCAAAACTCCTACGCGGGCACGCATGGGGGGTGCAAAAGTTGAGCCGAATTTAGTTGAACTCGTGTACGCCCGCACATCCTACAGACACGAATGCGGTTCCGAAAACCCGGGCCCGCTCGGGGCGGTTTTTGCACCCATAAGCGATTCTGTTGAATGAGTTTTGAAAATTGATTGATTCATTATTGATGATCATCAGCTTTTTGAAGGTTATTATTATCGGTGCAATTATGGCCAGAATTCGGTTATGGTTCTGTAAGTATAAATACAGATCAAGGCAGACCAGTTGAGACACACCAAAAACACACAGCTCTCTTCTTCCTCTCTAATTTTCTCTGCAACATCTCCGGTTGTCTTTTCAGGCAAGTGTTCAAGTCCAGCAGTGGTTGTTGCTGCTTCGGACTGGCGTACCCTGGGAACAGACGACGAATCTGTTTAAGGGAATTGTGTCAAGCACAAGCCCGGTTCACTGTTTCTTTTGTTTCTGTTTCAGATTTCCTTTACTTTATTAGCAGATTTTCTAACAAACCTAAACAAATTCATTTTACTAATTCTTACTATTGTTGTCTTTTCAGAATGCAAACCCAACCTATGACTACTTCTGTTTCTACTGTCGTCTCTGCGATCATGACGTCCGCTGTTGCTGTCACAACAGGTCTGGTTGCACCGTTGCCTAACATTGTCTCGCATGCCGAGAAACCTGAGAAATTCAACAGTGTGAATTTCAAATAGTGGCAGCAAAAGATGTTCTTTTATCTGACCACCCTGAACCTTGTGAGGTTCTTGACTGAATCCAATCCCCATGTTGATGAAGGGGACATGGATGCTCAATCTGTGAGCACGATTCATGCTTGGAATCATTCGGATTTCTTGTGTCTCAACTTCATTCTGAACGGTTTAGTGGATACACTATACAATGTGTATTGCAAAGCCAAGACTGCCAAAGAATTGTTGGAGTCGTTGGATGGCAAATACAAAACAGATGATGAGGGCACTAAGAAATTCGTCGTGGATAAGTTCTTGGACTTTAAGATGATCGATGCTAAAACTGTCATGAGCCAAGTCCAAGAATTGCAAGTTATTCTTCATGATATTCATGCAGAAGGAATGGTCCTTAGCGAGACATTCCAAGTTGCTGCAATGATTGAGAAGCTGCCACCAATTTGGGTCGATTTCAAGAACTATCTTAAACATAAGCGAAAGGAGATGACCATTGAAGATCTTGTTGTTCGTCTTCGAGTTGAAGAAGATAACAAATTGGCTTTGAAAAGGAATGATGGTCCTGAAACTGTAAAAACCAATCTTGTTGAGCATGGCCAATCTTCAAAGTCGAAAAACAGTGGAAAGAAAGGTCATA
The DNA here is from genome assembly GCA_947069175.1 of Scalesia atractyloides. NCBI lineage: Eukaryota > Viridiplantae > Streptophyta > Magnoliopsida > Asterales > Asteraceae > Scalesia > Scalesia atractyloides. Next base: position 81,444,521 of record CAMTDV010000001.1, on the reverse strand, counting down.
GGAAACGCTCCAACCTTGGTCCGAAAGGAGGCATTGGGAAAAAGAAGTTCCAAGAAACTTGCTACAATTGTCAAAAGCAAGGCCATAAGGCCAACGAATGCAAGCTTCCGAAGAAGGAAGGTGCTCGACAGGTGAACATGGTTCATGAAGTCGATAACCTTGTTGCCATGGTCACGTACTTCTCAATTCTGGTCACCGAAATTAATTCGGTTGGTCAAACAACTAGGATTGGTGGGTTGATACGGGGGCTACCTGTCATGTATGCTCCGACAAAAGTCTTTTTAGCACTTTCAAGGAGGTGACTAATGGCGAGAAGGTTTTTATGGGAAATTCAGCCACGATCGAAATCAAAGGCGAGGGGAACATGGTCTTGAAGATGACTTCTGGAAAGGAAATCACTTTGTCCAGTTTATTGTATGTTCCAGAAATTCGGAAAAACCTTGTGTCGGGGTGGCAGTTGAACAAGTTTGGGTTCAAAATATCGTGTTGACCAAGAATGGTATGTATGTTGGTAAGGGTTATGACCTCAATGGAATGTTTAAACTAAATGTAATGGTTGTGAAAACTATGAATGAAATGCTACTACTTCTATTTACTTGATTGAGTCTTCTAATCTTTGGCATGGTAGACTAGGTCATGCTAATTTTAATTCAATTCGTTGTCACACCCCGACCCGCAGCGGAATAAGAGTCGGGGCATAATTGGGTTATCACCAAAGCTCATGATGTTTACTAATATGTTTCATATTTATTAAATTCAAAATTACAACTTCAATATTCCAAGCAAGTTCATACAATTACAAGGAAAAAGTAACTAAATAAACAATCCAAAGCCTAAACCGATTTATTCTTCTAAGCCGTCCTATATGTTTCTTGCTGCAACTGGATCACCTGTATCATGTGTAAAAATGGCCTTTTTGGGTCAACAAAAGTTGGCGAGTGAACCTTGTTAGAAAACATTTATTATTGATTTCTTGTTATATTTAATATGGAAAAATTGTGCAATAATCATATGTGAGCAAACGTAAATAAACATACAATAACAAACCACCTTGCATGAGTATATGACATGAATGATAATGTATATGTTGGCAACGTCACGTTCCGCTCATAGGTAATGGGGAACGGACGGCCTATGATGATGTATGTGCGATCAAGGCTCAATCAAACGGAGCCGATCGTATGTTGGCAACGCCACGTTCCGCTCATAGGTAATGGGGAACGGTTCCGCTCATAGGTAATGGGGAACAGACGGCCTATGATGATGTATGTACTAAAAATGATAAATTTAATCTAAACATTAACCACACAAACAGTTGATACATATTGAATACACCTTTGATCATGGATATGATGGATGCACAAGTGTTTAAATGTAATAAATAATAAGACACGTGATACACCCCAAAATGTGATTAAAACGGGGAATTTGTAGAGATTCACTCACATTGGGTGCGTTCGTTTGATGATGTTGAATGCGCATGAGTTTATAGGGTTGATCGACGAGGAATAACTAACCTAAATAATAACGGAAAGGTACGGTAAATAAGTGGATTTTATTAACAATTTTAATAGGGTTTTTATATTTATTTTTGTGAGTTTAAGGTCATTTTCTAACTTTAAAAAATATTATTTTTAAGTATTTTTAATTGATTTTTAAATTAAATAAATAAATAAAAATATAAAAAAATGTTGACTTTTTGGGTTGACCGTTGACCGTTGACTTTGACTGTTGACCGGTTCGGACTTTGTGTTTGTTTGCGCTGAGTGAGGTTCGAACTTGTGACCTCCCGTACGCGTGCACACAGCTCTACCAACTGAGCTACGTGTCTAACCCAAAATATTCTATGTTTTAATTATACATATATACTAATTAAATGTTTAATTTATTCGGTTTATATTAAAAGAATTTAAATGGTTGAACCGGTTTGCAGGGAGCCGGATCGAACTCGGGTCCTTCGATTTGTAAGCTCACAGCCCAACCAGTTGGGCTGTGTGACTTATCTGTTAAACTTACAGTTTAAATTAATCTTAAGAACATCCTAGGGCCTACTCTGATTCAGTAACAAAAAAATTGGTTTTAATTCGGAAAGCCGGTGCGTTTGTAAGATTCGAACTCGTGACGTGCGCTATGTGTTTGCACACAGTCCACCGCTGGACTGTGTGTCTAACCCGGTTTAATATTCAATTTATATTATACTTATACACAACGTCGACTTCGTCTTCTTCATTCAAAGACACAGAACAACTATTATTCGACTGTTCTTGTTTAATTCGATTAACGGACATATAAATGATTAAAATGTAATGGATAAAGAAGGTTTTGGGAATGAATGTACCGGAAAGATGATTTTCTCAGAACTCCGGCAAAGGTCGTCGGCTCTGTTTTGTGAATTCTGTCTGATCGGATGAATTTACAGTTTTGATCAATTAGTTGCGAAATTAAGTTACTAAACAATGATTATCAGAGGGTTTAGATGTTTGTACCGATTCACAGCGTGGTTTCAGAAATGTCTAGAGATTTTTCGGCGAGTGCTGAATATCCGGTAACGTCGTCTGGGACCGATTCTGGTTGAAGGATTTGAGTTAGTATAAGTCTAACAATAGATTGAAAACGAAAGAGTGAAGAATTTACCGATTTTATGTAAGTTACGGTTTTCCGGCGAAAGTCCGGTGATATCAGATAACGTTTCCGACGAACAAAAATTAGAGCGAAAGATAAATTGAAGGTTCTGTGAGTATTTCCGAATTATGAGACGATGATATTGTTAGTGTAAATCAGGAAGTAAATAATTTCGGTTTTTAACTCCCAAAATCATATGAACCGAGGCAATGAAGACCGAATTGATTAAGAACGTGGGTTGTAATGGATTTATCGGTTATAATCAGTAACTAGCGATGACTCAAACGTCTCTGGATGGTTAAAAGCCGATGATCGGTTTCAGTTTTGGCGCAACAGATGAATTCACGGGGAACTTAAGTTTTATTTGTTTCCTTGTTTACACAAAAGAACTAAGTGGCGGAGTGGTTAAGTTGTGTGTTGGTTGTGTCTTCCGGCTGACCCGGGTTCGAAACCCGACAGCCTATTTTTTTCTATTTACTTTATTTTTACTTTTTAACAATTTTAGTTTCCATAATCTAAAATGTTTATTAATTATGTTTTATTTAAAATTAAAATGAGCATTAAATAAGCAACGAAAATTTGAAACTGACTATTCGATTAATAAACGAAGCGGGTTTTGAAAACCCGTTTTTCGACGGATGTTACAGTATCCCCTACTTTTAGAAATTTCGTCCCGAAATTTAAGTAGTAGTGATTACAGGAAAAAGATGCGGGTATTTTTCACGCATTGAGTCTTCACGTTCCCAAGTAAACTCAAGTCCTCGTTTCGACTCCCAACGTACCCTAACAATTGGAATACGACTCCGTCTTAAACGTTTTTCTCCGAAGTCCATGATCTCTACTGGTCTTTCAATGAAGTGCATAGATTCGTCGATCTGAATATCTTCTAGGGTAATATGGAGGTTTTCATCGGCGAGGCACTTTTTTAAGTTTGATACGTGGAACGTGGGGTGAATTCTGTTGAGTTCTTCTGGTAAGTCAAGCTTGTATGCTACAGGTCCTACTCTTTCGAGTATCTTGAAAGGTCCTACGTACCGTGGTGCTAGCTTGCCCTTCTGGCCAAAACGAACTACTCCCTTCCACGGTGATACCTTTAAAAGTACTTGATCACCAATGTTAAACTCCAAGGGCTTTCGTCGTTTGTATGCATAACTCTTTTGACGACTTTGTGCCGCTAGAAGATTGTTTCGAATTTGATGGATCTTGTATGTGGTTTCTTGAATCAATTCTGGACCGGTGATTTGAGCTTCTCCAATTTCGTGCCAACATACTGGAGATCGGCACTTACGACCATATAAAGCTTCGAAAGGTGCCATGCGATACTTGAATGATAGCTGTTGTTGTACCAAAATTCAACTAATGGTAGATGAGCGTCCCAATTTCCCTTGAAGTCTATGACACATGCTCGAAGCATGTCTTCAAGTGTTTGGATGGTGCGTTCAGATTGTCCATCAGTTTGAGGATGATAAGCGGTACTGAGGTCTAATCGTGTACCCAAAGCGGCTTGTACGGCTTGCCATGTTCGTGAAGTGAAACGACCATCACGGTCTGAAATAATGCTTAAAGGTACACCATGATGGCTTACGATCTCGCTGATGTAGATACGAGCTAACTTCTCGTTCTTGAAGTCCTCGCGAATCGGAATGAAGTGAGCTGATTTTGTAAGACGATCAATGATTACCCATATAGTGTCATACCCACTGGAGGTGCGAGGTAACCCGGTAATGAAGTCCATGGTTATGTTTTCCCACTTCCATACAGGTATTTGAGGTTGGACTAGAAGTCCTGAGGGTCTTTGATGTTCAGCTTTTACTTTGGAACATGTAAGGCACTTAGAAACGAAAACAGCGATATCCTTCTTCATGCCAGGCCACCAGTAGGTGTATCACAGGTCTTGATACATCTTGTCGGCTCCTGGGTGTACAGAGTACCGTGTTTTGTGCGCCTCATTCATAAGGATATCACGAAGGTTATTGTGATCGGGAATCCATATGAGATCTAGATAGTACAAAATACCGTCGGATTTAGTTTCGATTTTAAGTTCAGCTCCACAAGACAGCTCCTTGCGTACGTCATTTTCCGTTACTAAAACATGTTGGGCTTCTCGGATTTGATCTTTGATGTCGGTTATGATTTGCGAACATAGAAGACGAATGGAGTTCGCATAACCCTTTCGACTGAGCGCGTCGGCCACCACGTTTGCCTTGCCAGGATGATACCGAATTTCACAGTCGTAGTCATTAAGAAGTTCGACCCATCTTCGTTGCCTCATATTCAGCTCCTTTTGGTTAAAGATATGTTGGAGGCTCTTGTGGTCAGTGTATATTTCACACTTGGTACCGTAGAGGTAATGTCTCCATATCTTAAGAGTGAACACAACGGCTCCAAGTTCTAGGTCGTGGGTGGTGTAGTTCTTCTCATGAGTTTTGAGTTGTCTAGAAGCATAAGCTATCACTTTTCCTCTTTGCATTAATACACAGCCTAGCCCTTGCCCTGATGCGTCACAATATACTACAAAGTCATCGCAACCTTCAGGAAGTGTGAGGATAGGTGCGTCACAAAGCTTTTTCTTAAGGGTTTGGAAGGCTTCTTCTTGTTTGGGTCCCCATATGAAGGGCTTTCCTTTATGAGTCAAAGCCGTGAGTGGTACAGCAATACGGGAGAAATTTGCAATGAAACGGCGATAATAACCAGCCAAACCAAGAAATGATCTTACTTCGGTAGGTGTACGTGGCGCTTGCCATTCTTGTACTGCCTTGATTTTTGAGGGATCAACATGAATTCCCTTGTCGTTGACGACGTGTCCAAGGAATTGTACTTCCCTTAACCAGAATTCACATTTCGAGAACTTAGCGTACAGCTTTTCTGTCCTTAAGAGTGTCAGGATGAGTCGAAGGTGCCGTTCATGATCAGACTTAGACTTTGAGTAGATGAGGATGTCGTCGATGAAGACTATAACAAAACGGTTGAGATAGGGTTAGCAAGACTCTGTTCATTAGATCCATGAAGACAGCTGGGGCGTTGGTTAAACCAAATGGCATGACCATGAATTCGTAATGACCATAACGAGTTCAGAAGGCGGTCTTTGTGACGTCTTCTTCATGTACTCTGAGTTGATGATAACCAGAACGAAGGTCGATTTTAGAAAAACAGGTGGCGCCTTGAAGTTGGTCTAGAAGATCATCGATGCGAGGTAATGGGTAGCGGTTCTTGACCGTTAACTTGTTGAGTTCTCTGTAATCGATACACATGCGAAACGTTCCATCTTTATTTTTCACAAAAAGGACAGGTGCACCCCAAGGCGATGAGCTAGGACGTATGAATCCTTTGTCAGTCAGCTCTTGCAGTTGACTGGCTAGCTCTTGCATCTCGGATGGGGCTAACCTATATGGAGATTTTGCAACTGGTGTAGCTCCAGGTATAAGATCAATGCGGAATTCGACTTCTCTCACGGGAGGAAGTCCTGAAATGTCGTCAGGAAAAACTTGCGGAAAATCTTTTACTACTGGGATGTCTTTGAGTTTCTTCTCCTTGATTCCCTTTTTGACGACATGAGTTAGGAATGCGACATAATTCTTGCGGAGATGTTTTCGGGCTTGAAGACAGGACATTAATTTGAGTCCCTTCGAAGGGGTTTCTCCAAAGATTCGTAGAGTCTGACCGTTTGCAAGAGGAATGCGAATGAACTTTTCGCGGCATACAACTTCAGCATGATGTTGGCTGAGCCAGTCCATACCAATTATAATGTCGAAACTTCCCAACTTCATAGGGATGAGGTCAACTAGAAATTCGTGATCATTTAGGGTGAGAGTACAATTGCGTATAATAGAGTTTAATGAGACCGGTTTTCCGTCAGCAACTTCTGCCGTTATGGATTCCATGAGTTTATCATAAGTTTGGTTGAGGATGGGTTCAAATTCTAAGGACACAAAACTCTTATCCGCGCCAGTATCAAATAACATGGGTGCATAACTACCATTGATGAGAAACGTACCGTTAACCACATTGTTGTCAGCCCTAGCTTGATTGGCGTTGATGTTGAAAGCTCTTCCTCTAGCAGGTGGAGGAGCTTGGTTAGCCTGGTTTACTGGATTTGCTTGAGCTTGGGCATGGATGATGTTCACCAGGCATGGACAGGTGTTCCTGAAGTGGTTCGGGTCTCCACAGTTGTAACAAGCCCGCACAGGTTGCATCATGGGATAGTTGGGTTGGTAGTAGGATTGGGCTACATGTTGGGTAGGTGGTAGGAGTAAAGGTTGTTGGGCTTGACCCACTTCTGATGGTGGGTTTGGGTTGTGGGTTGATTGCGGTTCGTTCGCTGAAGCGCGCGACAGGTTTGAATGGTGTGACCTGCGCGGCCACAGCCGGTGCAATGTTGGCAGGGATAATCAGGAAAGTGATGGTATTGGAAACAGTTGCATTTTGGGTATGGGCCGGAGTATGGCTTTTTATATGGTGCATGTGAGGGGGCAACTTTAGTGATGGGTGCAGCAGGGATAGGGAAATTTGTTTGTGTGACAGCAAAGTTTCTGGTGTTTCGTTTCCTCTTACTAGCAAACTTTGAGGAGGAGGTGGAATGGTTTGAAGTTTGGCCCTCAATGGGGGCTTTCTTTTTCTTGTCCTTAAATTTGCCGTTACGGATACGATTCTCGGTAAGCTCGGTAGCTAGTTCCATAGCAGCTTCAAGTGTTGCAGGCGAAGTGCTTAGAACTGAGTCTTGAATTTTCGAGGGGAGGCCTCGAATTTAGTGTTCGACTAAGCGGTATACTGGGGTGAACAAGTTGGGGATCATTTGGTTCAACTCTAGAAACCTTTTGTTGTAGGAAGTATGATCTCCCTCCTTTTGCTTCAACGAGTGAAATTCATCCTCTAACTTTTTGATCTCGCTTCTTGGACAGAAGCGTCTCGTCATGATTTCCCTTAACTCCTCCCATGTTAAGGCCATTGCATCTTCGATTCATCTCTTACCTTTTCTGTATTCCACCAGGTAAGAGCTACTCCAAATAGTCTCCCGGTTGCGTAACGTACCTTGCGATCCTCGGGACAATCGCAATTGAGGGAGGTGTTTTCCATTTCCTCAAACCAGTGGAGGAGAGAAGTGACACCTTCGGACCCTTCAAATTTCGGGGGATCGCAAGACTTGAAGTGTTTGTAAGAGCACTTTTAGGAGGGAGGGTTGTCGACATTCTGGTCTTCTTGATAGGGAGGATTGATGGGATTTGCAGCGAAGCTTGTTGGACTTGAATTACGATGTCAGGAAGCACCGCGGCCATTTATTTTGTGATTTGGGTGGCCAAGCGTTCGTTTGACCTTCCTGACCTTCTACCCCCACGTTGTTGCCTAGCCGACATCTACAGGAACATACATAAGAAGATTGTTAGTTTAAGGAGTCTTTTTAGGTGTCACGTGTCGTAAAAAAAATAACATAAACATCAATAATGCAACTACATCCATAGGATGTCTTGGGTTTGCTCATGTTTGGGCCTCCAATGTCCCCCATACCATCGCCTGTATAGTCATGTGGGCCCCCATGACTATTGGCTTAGTAAGATTCACATTGGTGTTGGCGGTTTAACACTTGCATCACCCGAATGAAAACCATGAAATATGTTTGCGAGATGTATGGTCGGAGGGTGTCCAGGTGTAGACACAATGACAACTCAAAGTGGGGTTAGCTCACACGACGTTTGGTATAGCATGCTTTGGCCTAATAGGTCCTTCGTACTCTCATCGTTAGTCCCCAGGTAGGCAAACTGGTCCTGTATTTTGGATTTATACGAATGCCAAGCCTAGACAGGACGTTCCGACTACCGATACTTGTACCTTTCCAGTTACTACATGCCCGTCATGAGAACTCACTTTGATGTGATTGAAAAAAAAATACAAAAATCGTTGTAAAAATCATGGAAATTGTGTGGTGTGTGCTCTCATGGATATGATATGTTATGAGGATATGATTCATGATGAGCATTATATAGTAATATGTACTTATGAACATGCTTGCATAACATTGAATGTAACAATAAACATAAAGCATATAAACATCATGAATTTTGTATGTAACACATAAACAATTTAAATAATTCTATTCAACTATAGTATAGGCTCTAAGGGTCTAATAACTTATCCTATATCCCTATAGTCATGGCTCTGATACCAATCTGTCACACCCCGACCCGCAGCGGAATAAGAGTCGGGGCATAATTGGGTTATCACCAAAGCTCATGATGTTTACTAATATGTTTCATATTTATTAAATTCAAAATTACAACTTCAATATTCCAAACAAGTTCATACAATTACAAGGAAAAAGTAACTAAATAAACAATCCAAAGCCTAAACCGATTTATTCTTCTAAGCCGTCCTATATGTTTCTTGCTGCAACTGGATCACCTGTATCATGTGTAAAAATGGCCTTTTTGGGTCAACAAAAGTTGGCGAGTGAACCTTGTTAGAAAACATTTATTATTGATTTCTTGTTATATTTAATATGGAAAAATTGTGCAATAATCATATGTGAGCAAACGTAAATAAACATACAATAACAAACCACCTTGCATGAGTATATGACATGAATGATAATGTATATGTTGGCAACATGACGTTCCGCTTATAGGTAATGGGCAACGGACGGCCTATGATGATGTATGTGCGATCAAGGCTCAATCAAACGGAGCCGATCGTATGTTGGCAACGCCACGTTCCGCTCATAGGTAATGGGGAACGGTTCCGCTCATAGGTAATGGGGAACAGACGGCCTATGATGAAGTATGTACTGAAAATGATAAATTTAATCTAAACATTAACCACACAAACAGTTGATACATATTGAATACACAATTGATCATGGATATGATGGATGCACAAGTGTTTAAATGTAATAAATAATAAGACACATGATACACCCCAAAATGTGATTAAAATGGGGAATTTGTAGAGATTCACTCACATTGGGTGCGTTCGTTTGATGATGTTGAATGCGCACGAGTTTAGAGGGTTGATCGACGAGGAATAAATAACCTAAATAATAACGGAAAGGTACGGTAAATAAGTGGATTTTATTAACAATTTTAATAGGGTTTTTAGATTTATTTTTGTGAGTTTAAGGTCATTTTCTAACTTTAAAAATATTATTTTTAAGTATTTTTAATTGATTTTTAAATTAATAAATAAATAAAAATATAAAAAAAATGTTGACTTTTTGGGTTGACCGTTGATCGTTGACTGTTGACTTTGACTGTTGACCGGTTCGGACTTTGTGTTTGTTTGCGCTGAGTGAGGTTCGAACTTGTGACCTCCCGTACGCGTGCACGCAGCTCTACCAACTGAGCTACGTGTCTAACCCGAAATATTCTATGTTTTAATTATATATATATACTAATTAAATGTTTAATTTATTCGGTTTATATTAAAAGAATTTAAATGGTTGAACCGGTTCGTAGGGAGCCGGATCGAACTCGGGTCCTTCGAGTTGTAAGCGCACAGCCCAACCAGATGGGCTGTGTGACTTATCTGTTAAACTTACAGTTTAAATTAATCTTAAGAACATCATAGGTCCTACTCTGATTCAGTAACAAAAAAATTGGTTTTAATTCGGAAAGCTGGTGCGTTCGTAAGATTCGAACTCGTGACGTGCGCTATGTGTTTGCACACAGTCCACCGCTGGACTGTGTGTCTAACCCGGTTTAATATTCAATTTATATTATACTTATACACAATGTCGACTTCGTCTTCTTCATTCAAAGACACAGAACAACGATTATTCGACTGTTCTTGTTTAATTCGATTAACGGACATATAAATGATTAAAATGTAATGGATAAAGAAGGTTTTGGGAATGAATGTACCGGAAAGATGATTTTCTCAGAACTCCGGCAAAGGTCGTCGGCTCTGTTTTGTGAATTCTGTCTGATCGGATGAATTTACAGTTTTGATCAATTAGTTGCGAAATTAAGTTACTAAACAATGATTATCAGAGGGTTTAGATGTTTGTACCGATTCACAGCGTGGTTTCAGAAATGTCCAGAGATTTTCCGGCGAGTGCTGAATATCCGGTAACGTCGTCTGGGACCGATCCTGGTTGAAGGATTTGAGTTAGTATAAGTCTAACAATAGATTGAAAACGAAAGAGTCAAGAATTTACCGATTTTATGTAAGTTACGGTTTTCCGGTGAAAGTCCGGCGATATCAGATAACGTTTCCGACGAACAGAAATTAGAGCGAAAGTGAAATTGAAGGTTCTGTGAGTGTTTCCGAATTATGAGACGACGATATTGTTAGTGTAAATCAGGAAGTAAATGATTTCGGTTTTTAACTCCCAAAATCATATGAACCGAGGTAATGAAGACCGAATTGATTAAGAACGTGGGTTGTAATGGATTTATCGGTTATAATCAGTAACTAGCGATGACTCAAACGTCTCTGGATGGTTGAAAGCCGATGATCGGTTTCAGTTTTGGCGCAACAGATGAATTCACGGGGAACTTAAGTTTTATTTGTTTCCTTGTTTACACAAAAGAACTAAGTGGCGGAGTGGTTAAGTTGTGTGTTGGTTGTGTCTTCCGGCTGACCCGGGTTCGAAACCCGGCAGCCTATTTTTTTTATTTACTTTATTTTCACTTTTTAACAATTTTAGTTTCCATAATCTAAAATGTTTATTAATTATGTATTGTTTAAAATTAAAATGAGCATTAATAAGCAACGAAAATTTGATACTGGCTATTCGATTAATAAACGAAGCGGGTTTTGAAAACCCGTTTTTCGACGGATGTTACATTCGTCGTTTAATTAAACTTAATTGCATACCAACATTCGATATCGACTCAAATAATAAATGTGAAACTTGCGTAGAAGCAAAACAAATGAAATCATCCTTCAAAAAGTCGAATGAATCACCGAACCCCTCAAGATGATACACACTGATGTGTATGATCTAAAGGCAATTCCTACTCATGGTGGGAACAAGTACTTCATCACGTTCATTGATAATAGTACACGGTATTGCTATGTGTACTTACTTAAGATAAGGACGAGGCAGTTGACAAGTTTATCTTGTTCAAAGCCGAAGTTGAAAATCAACTAAATCGTAAAATCAAAATTGTAAGGAGCGACCGAGGAGGTAAATATGTTTCCCCTTTTGTTGATGTGTGTGCGAAAAATGGAAACATACATGAACTCACCGCTCCTTACTCCCCTCAGTCGACTGGCATAGCGGAACGGAAAAATCATACCTTGAAAGAAATGATGAATGCCATGATGATAAGTTCTGGTATAAACCAAAACATGTGGGGGGAAGTTATCTTATCGGCAAATTATGTGTTGAACATGATACCCAATAAGAAAAAGGATGTAACTCCATATGAATTATGGACGGGAAAGAAACCACCATGTTAATACTTGAAAGTGTGGGGGTGTCTAGCTAAGGTGGTGGTCACACCATCAAAGCGCCTACTAATAGGACCCAAAATAGTAGATTGTGTATTTATTAGATACACCTGTCCTTATGGTCCTTATCGATTTATTGTGCATGATTCTAAGAACCCTGGAATATGCAAAGACACCATAATAGAATCAAAGGATCCATCATGGTTTGAACATGTGTTCCCACACTTAAGTAGAAGTGAACCGAGTTCTTCTAGACCGGTCGAGGAAATTGTTCCTAAGGTTGAACACAATGAACCTCGAGAACAATCTAAGACTGAGGAAGTTGAAATCAGGAAAAGTAACGACAAAGGACAGAAAAATCCTGTGGGCCTGAGTTTCTTACCTACATGGTAGAAGATGAACCTCAAACGTACCAACAAGCGGTACATTCCTCAGAAGGACCTCAATGGATGGAGGCCATCAAAAGTGAGATAGACTCTATCTTACAAAACCATAATTGGGAACTAGTGGATCTTCCTCAAGGATGTAAACCACTAGGATATCGATGGATCTTCAAGAAGAAGATGAAACCTGATGGAACCATCGATAAGTACAAAGCAAGGTTAATGACCAAAGGATATAAACAACAAGAAGGTTTGGATTACTTTGATACATATTCGCCAGTCACGCGAATAACATCCATCAGGTTGGTTCTTGCCATTGCCACCATTAGAAATTTGGAAGTTCACCAAATGGATGTGAAAACAGCTTTCTTAAATGGAAATATAGAGGAAGAAATTTACATGGAGCAACCCGAAGGCTTCACAGCCATTGGGCAAGAAAAGAAAGTGTGTAAACTTGTAAAATCGTTATATGGATTGAAACAAGCTCCAAAACAATGGCACAAAAAATTGATTATGTTATGCTTGATGTCGGGTTCAAAATCAATGAATGTGACAAGTGTGTATATGTGAAGGACACATCTGATGTATACGTCATTTTATGTATGTATGTAGATGATATGCTCATTGCTGGAAGCGATGACAAAATCATAAAATCTACAAAGAACATGCTAAAAGCAAGATTTGACATGAAAGACATGGGTCTTGCGGATGTGATTTTGGGAGTTAAAATCACACGAACCCAAAGTGGACTTGTTTTAAGTCCATCCCACTATGTGGACAAAATTCTTGAGAACTTCAATGCAAATGACTCCAACATAGATAGGACTCCACTTGACACGAGTCAACATCTAGCCAAAAATAGAGGTGAACCTGGAAACCAGTTGGAATACTCAAGAATTATTGGTAGCTTGATGTATCTTATGAGTTGTACTAGACCAGACATAGCATATGCTGTGAGCAAGCTAAGTAGATACAACAGCAATCCAAATTCAATGCATTGGAACGGTATTACTCGGTTGTTTCGATACTTAAGATACACTCGGGAATACAGGTTGCATTATAACAGATATCCAGCAGTTATAGAAGGACACTGTGATGCAAATTGGATATCTGACACGAATGATTCCAGAGCAACAAGTGGGTATGTATTCACACTTGAGGTGCTGCTATATCGTGGAAATCGTCGAACAAACGGTTATCACTAGATCCATGATGGAATTAGAGTTCATCGCTTTAGATAAAGCAGGTGAAGAAGCAAAATGGCTACGTCAATTTGTTGAGGACATACCAAGATGGCCTAAGTCGGCAATGGCCATTTGTATACATTGTGATAGCCAATCGGCACTTGGCAGAGCTCGTAGCAGAATGTATAATGGTAGAAATAGACATATCAGATGTAGACATAATGCGATACGACAACTAATCTCTATAGGAATTATCACTGTTGACTACGTGAGGTCAAAGGATAATATCACGGATCCGCTAACAAAAGGCCTAAGTAGAGAGTTAGTTCAGAAGTCGTCCATGGGAATGGGACTGAAGCCCTTGAAAAATGAAGTTCATATGACGGAAACCTAACTTAACAGACTGGAGATCCCAAGAATTAAGTTCAATAGAAAAACCTAATTGTAAAAGTTGGTAATGTCACTGTGGGGGGATTAACCCTACGCATATAAAGGGAGTTTATTATAAAGCTTAATAAACCTCCTAGTCCATTCCTTAAAGTGACAGGTGAGAGGCTGAGCCTATGGCTTTTAATGATTCGACCAAAGTAACCATACCTAGTGAATCACCTATGTGAGAGAGAAGTGGGGTCGCTTCGAAGGGTATTATAAAGCTTAATAAACCTCCTAGTCCATTCCTTAAAGTCACAGGTGAGAGGCTGAGCCTATGGCTTTTAATGATTCGACTAAGGTAACCATACCTAGTGAATCACCTATGTGAGAGAGAAGTGGGGTCACTTCAAAGGGTATTGTTGGGGCACAATACTTAATGGCTTTCGCAGAACCAGGCATCATGTTCATGACCATAACGAACATAACTATGAGGACTTGACTTTGTCAGGGAGAGTCTTGTATGAAATGTATTGTCGTCTACATAAACGGCAGACAAGTTCAAAGACATCAATGTCTACTCAGAGCTAGTGGGCTAAGTGCATTTCATGAGCGAAGGTTCAAAGGGTAACACCTACCTATCGTATGCAAAACTCAATTGCTGAAATCTAATTGGAATAATGTTGTTTGAGATCGACCTCCATTCATGTGGGGGATTGTTGGAAATTTGAGTATGTGTGAATGAAGTCTCGAACTTTGTCCCACATAGATGTGTGAACAAAGTGGAAGTTAGTTTATAAGGTAATGTTTTACCTAACTAACATAACCTTGTGCCATGTTTTACCAAAACTCCTATGCGGGCGCGCATGGGGGGTGCAAAAGTTAAGCCGAATTTAGTTGAACTCGCGTACCCCGCACATCCTGCGGTTCCGAAAACCCTGGCTCACGCGGGGCGATTTTTGCACCTGTAACCGATTCTGTTGAATGAGTTTTGAAAACTGATTGATTCGTTATTGATGATCATTAAGTCAGTTTTCAATTTCGAAACAGTTTTTGAAGGTTATTATTATCATTCTAGAAATTGATAACTAATGACCATTATTGGGTCATTAAATCGGTGCAATGATGGCCAGAATTCGGTTATGGTTCTGTAAGTATAAATACAGACCAAGGCAGACCAGTTGAGACACACCAAAAACATACAGCTCTCGTCTTCCTCCCTAATTTTCTCTGCAAAATCTCCGGTTGTCTTTTTAGGCAAGTGTTCAAATCCGGAAGTGGCTATTGCTGCTTCGGACCGACGTACCTTGGGAACAGACGACGAATCTGTTTAAGGGAATTGTGTCAAGCACTAGCTTGGTTCACTGTTTCTTTTGTTTCTGTTTCAGATTTCCTTTACTTTATTAGCAGATTTTCTAACAACAAGAATGCATTATTGATGTCAAGTTGATGTAATTTCCAATTAAATTGAACAAGTGAAAGAATACATCTAACAATAATCATTTTCACAACAAGTGCAAATCTTTCATCAAAGTCAACCCCTTCCTTTTGACTATAGTCTTTTGCTACTAACCTAGCCTTAAATCTCTGAATATTCCATGGACCTGTATTTAATCTTATAGATCCACTAACACCCAACAAGGCTTCTACCCTTAGGTAATTCCACAAGATCCCAAGTCTCATTTCTATGGAGATCTTCAATTTCATCATTCATAGTTGAAACCCAATAAGGATCCTTAAGAGCTTCACCAAATGACCCAGGCTCAATACTTTAAAACTTTTTCAATTCCATACTTTACTTTCCCTTCAACCACATAGTCATTAAATTTTCTAGGCATGCTCGAACTCCTACTAGACCTCCTTTTTATAGTTTGAACCCCTGTATCAAAACTTGTCCCCTCAGAAATTATATTTTCTACATTTCTTTCACTCACACCCTTAACCCTGCCAAACTTGCCATCAGTACTCCTAGGCTACTGAGACTCATCCATGCCTCTAGAAGGGACAACTTGAGTCTCTAGCTGTTTAGACCCATGTGGTAAAGGAATATCAGTAGACTTATCCCTTTCATCATCATTAGGGTCTTCAAATTGTTTGGTTTCCATGTTATCATATAAATAAATAAAAATTAAGTGTATTAACTTGAGTTTGTGTGCTTATATCAAAAGAACCAAAAACAATTTTTTCTTTGACTGGAAACAAGTTTCCATAAAATTTTACATATCTGGAATAAAACACAGTTTTACTATCCAGACTAAACACTTTGTATCCTTTCTTTTCATTTGAATACCCTATAAACACACATTTTCAGCTCTACGACTTAATTTATTTGATTCATTTAAAACTGTACAAAAACAGAGACAACAAAACAATCTCAAATGTTAAAAAAGGGTTGACAACCATATAGCATTTCATATGGAGATTTACCATCTAACACAGAAGCAGGAGTCCTATTAATCAAATAAGCAACAGTTAGAACACATTCATCAAAAACCTAATAGGCAAATTACATTGAAATAGTAAAGCTCTAGCAACACTGAGAAGAAGTTTATGTTTTCCGCTCCTCAACCCCATTTTTTGTGGAGTGTAAGCAATAGTTTTTTGATGAACGTTACCATTAGATTTGCAATAATCATTCATCCTATTATTAACAAACTCTAAATCGTTATCACTTTTAACACATTTAACGTTATTTTCATACTGAGTTTTGATTATGTTAACAAATGTTTTAAAATTTTCAAAAATATTTGTTTTATCTTTCATTAAACAAATCCATACAACCCTTGTGTAATTATAAACTATAGTAAAAAATATTCAAAACCTTCCCAACTAACCTCCCTATAAGGTCCCCAAATATATAGATGAACCAAGTCACATAGACATTTAGTTTTATGATTATTCAATGGAAATGGCCTCTATGTTGCTTAGCTTTATAGCAAATTTCTGAAGGACTACTGTTTTCAACTAATTTAACATTTAATGTATCATGTAAAGGTTTAGTGCCTGATCAGAAGGGTAACCTAATCTAGCATGCCATGAATTATACATATTCACACCATTATTACACACCTTAACAGCAGTATCGAAATTTCAACAAAAGTATAAACCATCTAATTATCTACCAATCACCAGGGTTCTCTTTGTTATGAAATCTTGAATGCAACAAGTATCCTCATCAAAAGCAACAAACAAATTGTTATCCTTGGCTAATTTATGAACATATATCAAGTTAATACAATAATTAAGAACAACAAATACATCTTGCAAAACAACACCTTGTGTAAGTTTCAAACTGCCTATTTTAATTACCAATGCATTAGTTCTATTAGGATGTTTAACCTTTGTATTTAGATTTTAAACATTGAGGTGGTTTAAATTATATATATTTTTATATAGATATTTCCTTCGCTTTTCAGTTGATTCGAGCTTGTTTTTATTAGATTCTACCCGTAAGTTATTCTTATTTCAAGTTCAATGATTTTTAGAGATGCAAGTAGAAATAAAGCAGTTTAGGTAAACTTGAATTTACGAGTTAAATTTTAATTAACCTATATTATTCTTATATTTTTTAAAGATTAGTTAAAGAAATAGTTTCTTTTTTAAATATGATAGTTTCGTAGGTAAAAATATCTATTACTTAAATATAATGCTAAATGAATATGTTGGTGTTATGTTCTACGTAGGCCAACACAAAACAAAAGGCACATTATATGATGTGGGCTAAACTAAAGAATGATAGAAAATTCGATGGGCAAACAAGTTACAAAGAGAAATTTGTGTGAAGGCAATTAAGTAGAGATAATGGTTGGATGAATTAATTTTTGGAATGATAAAAATAAAGTCGGTTGACTTTGAGAAAAACAAAGGTTGTACGTGAATACCTGTTGTGACAGAAGGAACAAAGTACATCAGCGAAGAATTCCATTACTAGGGAGGTTCCTCTGAAAAGTCAAAGAGAAGGTTGAAGGCATTTTGTTTGAAGATTTAACTTTGTTTGTTTGATTATTGAACAAGATGTATTTAATTTATTTAGACTTTGTTGATTCGTAGCGGTTAATTTTCTCTAAGCTACCTAAGCTATAGATAATTGTTAGTTTTATTTACGGTTTCTGGTTTGGTTAATTTATATTTTGGCTTTATGTTATAGTATGAAGTGCTTTAATCCTGGTTCTAATGTGCCTGCGTATTTGATATCTGAAAGTTTGTTCATGTTTCGTCTTATCTTAGTTAATATTGATTGTGTATTGATTAGGGCTAGGGTTAGAGCATTCACAATTGAGTATTCTTCTCTATCTCTATAATTACACTAAAAAAACTATTTTTCACTTTCATTTTCAATTAAATAATATATTTTTATACTTTTATCATTACATTTTTTCTCTCCTCCACTCACAACCACTTTCAAAAAATATAAAAAATTTATAAAAACATTAAAAAATTATAGAGGTGAACACTATCTCATCCAAATTTACTGGTGAACAGTAACTTTTCTCATTTTTCTCTCTCATCCACTCACAACCATTTACAACCACTCTAAAAAAATATCGAGGTTACACTCACAGTAATATGGAGGGTTCATTGTGAATGCTCTTAGGTGATTTCGATAACTTTGTGTATTAGATTATATTTCGTGGTTACTAGACGTAGTAAACCCAGGAACAAGCTAATAAACTATTCGGTAATTAAATATTCTAACATCTTTGAGACCGAGAAGATTAGATGTCGGGTTATCTTAATCATTAGACGGGTATGGTGTTAATTGCAGGAGAGTGAATTACCCTAGGTTTTCTTGTGATTGTTAGCAAACTGTGTTAGAACCTGATTAGAATCACCACCTCGTACATCCCTTTTACTTTTTGAATGTATTGTTTCCAATGAGATCGAGAGGTAATATAGATTTAGGGTACCATAACCTAGTTAGAGAGACCGAGAGGTGATCAGGACATTAACCGGTGAATTTATACACTTATCTTGACCCTAGATCATGACCTGTTTGTAGAATAATCTGCCAGCCAGTTTAGGTCTTGTTTAGTGAACCATTTGATCCCGGTAGCGAAAACTTAGTTATTCCATTCTGAGAGCCATGAGTGAGATGGCATGATTCTTGCAGGTAACTACTTTTCTCATAATTTGATTTCACCTAAATTCGTGTTGTTTGCCTTGCTTTCATATTTGCTTTCTTAGTTAAATTTGGTAGTTAATAGAAATCCCAAACATTCACTAAAAATTGCTAGACTAGGACTTGATAAAGGCTTAGTATCAAGAGTCGCGCCATTGTGTCCTTGGATTGATATTCGGTCTTACCAACTTGACTGCAAAACGACCAGTGCACTTGCCGATTGTGTGTAATTAAACTAGTTTGACCATTTAATTTGGTGTTTTATAAATTGATTAAATATTATACACATCAAACATCTACAAAATCAGTTAACAAATTATGATTTTTAACCATATATTGATTTGCACCTAAATCAATCATCCAACTAGAATCCTTCCCACTACCAACAAATGCGTAAAGCAAAGCACTGGTTTACAGAACATGTTAGCACAAAAGAAACCAGTATCAAACATGGCAACTCTGAGTAGCACCACCTTCATTAGTCCTATTAGATAACAAACTCAACAACCTAGATACTTGTTCAGCAGTTAAAGAAGCAGGAGCACTAGTATCATTTACGCAACTATGCTTATTTACAGCTTCCCTCTTCTCCTATCCCCCTCTTGGTTTCATCAAAGAGTAGTAGCCTATGATTTCAAAACATTTATCCACTGAATGACCATCTTATTATGGTTAGTACATTTCAGAGACTGATTTGAACCCTTATTGCCTTTTTTAATCCAAAGCATCCTGGCTTATTGATCTAGTGTGTGAAACAAAAATGAAGAATCGATCACGTTGATTCTGTGAATACCCGTGATAATCTTCCCCAAACCTCCCAAATTCAACCCAAAAGGCAGAGAATTTGAAGTGAAAAATTATTATTGCAAAATTTATAAATGACCATAAGATTTACATGTGAATTACATAAATAAGATCCCAATTTCGAAATAGGCCATAAAAAGGCCATGGGCCAAACACAAGCCCAAAAATAAAATGCAAAAAACATGAAAAAAACATAAAAATACCCGTAACTCCCACTAGAATACGTTTTTTGAACTGAAACTTTGACAAGGGCCTTCCGGGTCCTTGCCACGATGTGCTTCTCGTTTCAAGCTTCGATTTGACTAGTCAAATGCCTAAAACGGAGACTCGTAGCTAAAGTTATGGTCGTTTTCGTAAATCACCATTGGTAGGTCGATCAAGGGGCTATAGAAATGTTATGGCTTGATCTTCTACACTTGAGTCTGCATCACTTATTTTTTAAGCAAACCCTATTGTTTGACCTTTTTTTTTATCATTGCAAGAGTTTCTATGGGATTCTTCCTTAGAAAGTATGCCAAATGCCTCTTTAATAGTTTGCAATGTTTCTTTTATCAACAAATTTGTTCTCATGTTTTGATAAACATTATCTAGCCCCATAAAAAATTGCCAAGTTCAATCATTTGATTAAAATTATTGAAATATGTTGATGCTTAACAGGTACAAGAGGGTAATTGTAAAATTTGATCTAATTGTTTCACATGATATTTGGTTTGTCATAAAAGAATTAATTTTCTGATTAAGATTAAACACAACAGAACCATTAACTTTATCATAAGTTTCTTTTAGTTCTTTCCATATTTCAGAAGCTAGTCTAGAATAAACTTGACCCAAGTATAATTCCTCAGACATAGAAATTAATATCAGCTTAATACAACAGAATTATATCCATCCCATTGAACAACAAGAACTTCATCATCCTCTTACTTAATACAAGTTCCATTTATAAAACCATATTTTTTTAACTCTTAAGTACCAATGTTATTGAATTAGCCCTCACATTATAATTCTATGTACCTTTTAACTTTATGCTAGTAATAGTCAAATTTACAGTATCACTAGCAGGCAAATACAATGAATTATTCGAATCTAATTTAATAATCAAAATAGTAAACAAATTACCATCACCATCAGCCATAGTAATACCACACAGAACAACAACTAGCAAATAAGAACATAAGAAGCAACTAAAACATAGACAGATGATAAACAAGTTCACAAGAACAAACTAAAACAGAAACAAAACACACAAGGCGAATCCAAGACACAGAGCTTGATTAGAGGTTCATCACTCAATAGGCGCCTTCGCAGACCATGTCAAGGGAGCCTCCTAGACTTAGACAACAAACAATCAACTAGATACAAATACAAGATTGAAACACTCAAAAATCACTAACAAGATTATCAATATGATAATATTTACAACGATTAACAGACTTCTACACTAACAACTCAGATTCAGGATGAATCTGAGATAACAAATAAGCAGACTCCCTAATCGCACAAGTATAAGAGAGAATGTAATTTGACTGTTTGACTCTCAAATGTTAACAGTCTCTCTTATTTATAATATGGACATGGCCTCAATAAAGCGCATCAATACAGCGCACGAGTTCCCACGAGTCAGCAAGCCCAATCCAGCGAATGTAGTCCAGCTAATGTAGCCCACTTTGTTGTATTTGTAGCCCATACTTGTACTTATATTAATACCTCATACAAAACATTAAAAATTATTAAACAGATAAAACACAAATACTGTTAGGGAATTTTGTATACCACGAAAAATCAAAGAGATGAGCAATCACTCTTAGATAAAATAATTTTGATGGGTCTACCGAATAATTCAATCGGATACAATTCTGAATTCAAGAAATAGAACAACAATATATGTATTGAGAATTCGTAGCGAACAAGTAGTATGACCAAAAAAGATGATACGAATTTGGGGATGATTTGCAGGTAACTGTCAACAGTCAGTTATCTTTCTTTTTAATTTTTAAATTGCCTTACAACTATCTTAATTTTTTTTATCTAAACATTATGATTATCTTTTATGAATATTAAGGGCTGCCGCCCCTTGGATCCTATTTGAGCCTCCGCCCAAATACTTGGAATTATCACAACTCGAATAAGGGTGTGCTACCGCACCTCCTAACTTGTTTGATATATATTATAATTTCCTTTGATTACAAATTAATTCTTATTACACTAAAATATATAGGAAATACTAATAAATATGATAAGAAATGTATGTATATTTAGATATTACAAAACTTAATATTAGCCATTGAGATGGAACGAATCACATTAATTTTAACATATAGCTAACTAAGTAAATAATAAAGTGAAATGATTCCTTCTTAAGAATTTAAAACTTATTTGATCTAATACAAGTTCAATTTATTTTGTAAAGACCGACTTACAAAGTTGTTATCAGAATTGAAAACTAAATGATAATCGTTAGGACTTGATGGTTGTAAACAGGTCGAGGCTAAGCCCAACCTCGTCTGTTATTTAAAGATGTTGAGCTTAAGTTTGGCTTAACAAACGAAAAACATATGTAAAATAGCTGAAACAATGCGAAGTAAATAGACTGTAACGTAAAAGTAGAAAAGAATATTTAAGTCGATCTTAGACCATACACGTTTGCGATGAACTAGCCAAACGGGGAAAAATATATGCATTGTAACGGTCCTGTCAAACAGGAAAAAATAGACGAAAAACATTGAAACCCACACGATGGTCGTGGCGTGATCACTCACAAAATTAAAACAAAAAATTAGCAATTGATGAAACATATGGGGATCAAAGTTTAAAATAAAAATATGTTGGGGGTTAAATTGCAAAAGATGAAAAGTTTTAAGTTAAAAGTAAAAAAAAAAAACAAAACAAAACAAAACAAAACAAAGAGGTTAAAATGTAAAGAAAATGAGAAACTTTAGGTTAGAAGTGAAAAGTCTTTTTTTTTTTGAAAACCTCTCAATACTTGGAGTATAACTCCATGAAGCATTAACTTGTTTCTAATTTATAGTATGCAAAGAAAATGAGAAACTTTGGATTAGAAGTGAAAACTCTATTTTTTTTAACCTTCCAATGTTTGAAGTATAAGTGCATTAAGCACTAACATGTATCTAATTTATAGCATGATAATGGTTGGTTTGAGATAAACTTAGGTTAGGACTCATATCAATATATTTACTTAAATTATAATCAAAACAAAAAAATAAAAAGTAGATGGTTACCATCATGGTTGTTATCAATAAGCTACAATCCGTTTTCTACTTCTACAATTATTTCCTAAATAGATTAATTAGATTTAATTTAATATGTGAATGTTTAATGCCTTTATAACAACTTGATTATTATTGAATTTTAAAAATAAATAATTACCTAAAAAAAACATTTAAAGTTAAGAAAAAAATACTATATAATATTATTTATAATCTTTTATTACAAGATAGATTCATTGCCATGAAAAATCATGAATGCACATAAAATCGTGGATATACATAGTGCAAAAATATACGTATTGCAAAATGAAAAGGAAATATATTAAAATTAATGCAGCTTCCTAATTGTTCGACGCGTGGATTACTTTGTGTTCACGTTTATCCATCATAATAAGATAATAAGATAACCACTATGTTAAGGAAATAACATATATAATAAGATAACCACTGTGTTAAGGAAATAACGTGTCACAAACCCCCAATTGTTATTATTATTATTTTTATTATGACCACCATGTTAAGGAAATAACGTGTCCCAAAATTCTTCCCCTATAAATATCCATTCAATCTTTTTCTAATTCTCATACCTACCACTTTCACAATATATCATATCCTCTATAAAAACAAATTGAAGAACGACACCACAGAAATATGCATCACCACCACCCGCCACCGCATCACCACACTCCTCACCACCACCATCATCCACCACATCACCACCACCACCACCACCATCCACCGCCTCCTCCTATCCAGCATCACCATTGCCATCAACCACCTCCTACAATTCATCCACATCCACCACCATCGGTACATCACCACCATCCACCACCACTAGTGCATCACCACCATCCACCACCACTAGTGCATCACCACCTACCACCACCACCAGCACATCACCACCACCACCACCCACCACCACCGCATCCCCACCATCATCATCATCATCACCACTACAAATGTTGAAGCAGCAGCTGAAGATTCAGATATCCGGTTCCTAGCTAGTACTACTCAAGTCCGATGTAGTTTTGTTTCTAAATATGTTGTACCGTCTTTGGTGTTGATGTACTGATTTATGTATCGACTTCGAAATTAAAAATGTAATAGTAACATGATTATATATCATGTACGATGTTTCTAAGTCCGTTCCGCTTGAGGAAAATATTATTAGGTAAATGATGTATCATGTTTGGTAATTTTTATACTTGGTTTTTGTTTATTACTCTTTTCTTATCTATCTTGGCACCTACGCATATGGTGGCCCAGCATTGTATTTTTGACATATTTGAGATAAGATTTTCTCCAGCCCAATAAACTCTACTCGTATATTTTATCTATAGTGTGTGATTGCCTTGTGTAACACCCCATAACAGCGTCACCTTTGACGCTTTATAGACCTTCGACCTATCATATTCGCTTTATAGACCCTCGACCTATCATATTTAAAACAGGATGTACAATTATATTATACGGTTTTAACAATTCTCTATGTATAAATGTGTTCCTCGCAATTCTCAAAGTATAAATATGTTCCTTCCTTAATTCTCAACGTACAATATGTTCCTCGCAATTCTCAACGTATAAATACGTTCCTTTCTTGATAAAACCCCTGTAATTACAATACTGTGTCGAACATTGCCAAGTCTTTGTATGGTTATTGTATGTTGTATTTAGTTTTGATTCACAACGTCAGCACTTCTTCCAAACATGTGGAATAGTGTGTCGAACACTTGTTGTATTTGGTTTTGACACTCATTTATTGCAATGTCAAGCACTCAAACATATACAAAACAACGCTTCCAAATCTCAAAAACAACGTGTCAAACATTACAAGATTACTGAATTGTTGTAATTAATTTTTGATGCACATGCTTATAGTGATGCGTCAATCATATATGGCAGTGCGTCCAAATCTTAAGAATAGTGCGTCAAACATTGCAAGGTTACTGTGTGGTGTTGCGCTTGGTATAATTGATCAACTTCAAATATTTACAATGATGCATCTACTTTTGCAAGATAGATATATTGTTGGAATAAGTTTTATGCACGAGCTTCGTAACAATGAGCCTTCGACGGCACATTCAACTTCTTAGGGTTAAGAAAGTGTGATACTTCATTTTGATAAATAGATATATAACGCCACGGCTAACATGTTACGATTAGCGTCCAACTTTACGGGTTTGGTTCCTTGTGGTAACTCTTCCAGTAACTTGATTTTTAGTTTTGACACTCAAATATGTCATGACTTAATTTTCTTAAAGATAGAACACGAACACATAATGTATAAATATAAATACAAATGACAACAATAAATGATATTACAATTATTTTAAAAATATAAAAAATAACAAATCAAATAGACATATTTAACATAACCTTAATCAAAAGATAGAAAAGAAAATCAAACAAAATCATTGTTATCATCGATTTATGAAACGAAATCAAACCGTAAATTTCGCATCATCAAACTATGTGATAATTATAAAAAAATGAACAAAAAGGAAATTAAACATGTAAACATATAAGTTATACATATTAAGCTCGGTTCAAATGAAAACCATCACAATTTGTGAGAACCATAAGTACTCATACTTTCCGCACAAGTTGGGCCAATTTTTTTTTGCACAAACGTAGATGAAAATATTATAAACACATCTGTAAAATAAAGGAAAAAAATTGTCGATGGGTAGATTTGCCTGATGTAAGTTTTGTTTACGCGCTAGTCTAAATTTGTTACGAAGATAAATAATTTTTTTAAAACCTCATTTAAATATGTGTAGGCGGCATTTTTTTAGTTTTTTTCTTTTGTTTTTTTTTTGCTGAAACATGTTATTTACTTATGATTTTTGAGAAAAAAAAGAATTTTTAAAAAACCTTTTGAATGACCTAATTTTCACAATTATCATAACTTAAGGTTGTTATTATCTTAACCCATCCCATATATATTATATATGTATATTTAAAACACATTCATTTTGATCTAATAGTTAGCATTTACTATGGATTCTTGGTTTTATGAATTCTTTATGTGGAGAATTTGATCACTGGGTCAACTTTATGTTTTCTTAGTGTTCTTTCTCGTGTGTGTGTATATATATATAATATATATATATATATATATATATATATATATATATATATAAAGAATCTCATTTTCTTGTACGATTCGATTCTTTCGTAGGCCTAGTGCCAACACAATTTTATAGTCTTTACAAATGAACCAGTAACATCCTAAACCTGCTAGGGCTGATGTATCACTTTTACAGATATCAAAACTGAAAATCAATCCATAGCATTAAATCAAAAGATCCTAACTACATTTATTATGTTACTTAAATAAATAAAGAATCGTGGTCAGCAATTTCCTAACGCTTCTCACTGAAATCCAGATCATCTCATATTACCTGTAAAACAAATATGACAAACACAAAAAGAATACTACGGCTGAGGGCTCAGTAACAGAGAAATTAACAGTACAAGTCAGCGAGAGCAAAACACAACATAACAGAATTGAGATTGAACTTAAACGTTTACTGACACGAGTATTGAAAGCAAATAGAGACACAAGACTGGTACACAAACCGATCTGAAAATGTAACAAAACTGATAAGAAACAAAAGTCAGTCATACACATAACTGATACCGAACCCAAGACAAAACCGATATAGAGACCGATACATTTGATCTGATTTATAAATAAAAAGCTAGAACTAATGATAAGTGTTAGATTAGAAAGAAGAAGCTGAGATCACGGACTACTCAATCTGTTTTATCTGTTTTGGGGTTTAAAGCGAATTTTGAAAAATAAGCATTTTTGTAAAAAATATAACAATTCTTAATAAAACTAAAAAATATATATAAAAAATATTATTTAGCAATGCCCATAAATTCTTAGACAAAAATAATACACAATGTGGAATATAAAGTTAAAGAAGTACACAATGTGAATTTAAAGAAAATAGGGTGTGTGTTCAATCTTTGCATCTTGTGCTAACGTTGGTGTAAGCATGTGGTTTTAGCTTGTTTTCATCCTAACCTTAGATGATATTAAAAGAACATAGAATCAATTTGGTATTCTAAAATGCTACTAATGTAATAATAGACATTAAGACGTCAGAATGACAAAAATGGAAAAACACCAAAGAATACCTACTCGTTTATTAGGATTGATGATCGATAATAGTCTTGTAAAGACGAGTTCCTCAACTTGGGGATAATTGTTTCTACTTGTGAAGCATGAGACGAACATGAGAATATGTATTAATTATCGGGAGCTAACTAAGCAAATAGTTAAGAGAAATGATTCACTCCTAATAGTTTAAAACGTATTTGATCTAAAACAAGTTAAATTTATTTCGCAAAGTCCGATTTACAAAGTTGGGTCTGCTTGATCGTGTCTTCTCCCTTCCTATCAAAACAGTTAAGAGCATCCCCCATAGTTGTCGCATGGCCTTTTCCCAGGCTTTAACGACATCTCTATGCAAGGTGGTGGCTGCGCCAGAGTCTGTTGAGGCGTGGGTGAGACTTTTGTTGTTGCCACGTTGCACGTTGCGGGTTTTCAGGCCTTCTAATCGTCAGGAGCGCAGGTCGGGGAACATGAAGTCCTTACAATGTCTTAGTATTCAACGGGCCCTGACAGCGTGGGGTAATGGGGATGGTTTTGCTGAACTCATCCTATCACTTTTGCCCAACCATCAGAGGTTGTTTCGCGCCCTGATGAGTATCCCCATGGGTCTGATAATTCTAGGGTGAGCACCAACGTTAAACAATGTTTACGAAAAGTTGCAGATGACCATTTCACTGCGGCGGTTAAAGTTTTATGTTCTTCGGGGGTTGCACCGTTTGGTGAGGATACTATGAAAGCATTGGTGGCTAAACATCCTGTCTTACCTCCTCCGGTTATGCCTGACTCCTTACTATCGGAGCCACCCCTTACTGTGGATGTTGATAACATCCTTGGGTGCATTAAATCTTTCCCCAAAGTGACCTCTTGTGGGAGGGATGGGTTGAGGGCTCAACACATTTTGGATGCTCTTTGTGGGGAGGGGTCGGTGATCGCATGTGGGGTGCTTAGGGCCATTTCTGAGGTAGTCAACTTGTGCTTGGGGGGAGGTGCCCTAGGGTCTTGTCAGAGTTTGTTGCTTCTGCACCCCTCACGCCTTTACTTAAACCGGACAATGGGATTAGGCATATTGCCGTGGGCGCAATTTGGAGGAGGTTAGTTTCTAAGGCGGCTATGAGGGGGGTCAGGAAAGAGATGGCTAAATATCTCAGTGATTTTCAATTTGGGGTGGGTATTCCTAGCGGGGTGGAGGCTGTGCTCCATAGTGCGAACATGTTTTTAAATGTGTTCCACTCGGATGGGTCGTTAGCCATGATTACTGTTGATTTCTCTAATGCTTTCAACTTAGTGGATAGAACCGCCCTTTTGTCAGAAGTTCGAACCCGATGCCCCTCCATTTCCTTATGGTTGGATTTTCTATATGGACAGCCGGCTAGATTATATGTCGGAAACGATCATATTTGGTCCACCACTAGGGTTCAGTAGGGAGACCCCTTGGGGCCTCTTCTCTTTGCCTTAGTTTTGCATCCCCTCATTCATCAGATACGAGATAGATGCAAACTACTTTCCATGCTTGGTACTTGGATGATGGTACAATTATAGGTGATGCTAAAGAGGTGGCTAAAGCTTTAGAAATCATCAGGTCTTTGGGGCCATGTTTGGGGCTTCAACTTAACGTTAAGAAAACATAAGTTTTTTGGCCATCATGCAATGCAGTTAAGAAGGAAAAGGGTTTGTTTCCTAGTGGGATTGGGAGGCCGGTGTCGGGTGTCAAACTCCTCCGGGGCGTTGTTAGCCGCGATGCGGGTTTCATCAGTAGGTTGGCCGTGAAAAGGGCATCTTGTGCAGTGGATCTGATGAGCTATCTTCCACATCTGCGGAACCCTCAATGCGAGCTCCTCTTGCTGCGCTCTTGCATGGGTGTTGCTAAGTTGTTGTTTGGCCTCAGAACGTGCCAACCCACTTTTGTTGGGGAGGCTGTTTCGGTTTTTGACAAAGGCCTTCGGAGAGCTATCGAGGATATCGTGGTTTGCGGGGGTCCATTTTTTGGGGATCTTCAATGGAGGCTTGCATCCCTCCCGACCCGTTTTGGGGGGTTTGGGTTTATGTTCGGCTGAGGATGTATCCACGTATGCTTTTGTGGCCTCGAGGGCGCAATCTTGGAGTTTACAGGACCACATTCTTCGAGACTGTGGTATTGTTGGGTTAGATTCTGATTATGTGTGCGCGTTGGATTGCATGCACATGTCCCTTCCGGATTTTGATCTTGGTGGTTTCTCTAATAAGGACACCGCCCCCCTAAAGCCCAGAATGCTTTGGCGAGTGCCCTATTTAGTAGAACTGTCCAGTGTTTGGGAGAGAAGTTTAGTCTATCCCCTCGTCAGAAAGCTGTGTTTGATTGTCTCCGGGCACCTCATTCTCAGGATTTTCTGACAGTTATCCCCATTGAAGGACTAGGCCAACACATGTCAGCAGTGGAATACCGGGCAGTTCTTAAGTACCGGCTAATGATCCCTCTGTTTCCGGTTGATGAGCCCTGCCCAGTTTGTCGCAAGGCTTGTTTAGATACTTTCGGCGAACATGCGGTCCATTGTAAGGAGTTACCTGGTTTTAAATGCCGACATGATTTGGAAAGGGATATTCTCTATGATTTTCTAAAGCGGGCAGGGTTTCGGCGAAATAGGAGGCTCCGGTGAACTTTCTGACGGATCCGCTCGACGGGAGGTCTACTCTTCGGCCAGCTGATATTCTTGTGTTTGGGTGGGTTAGGGGAAAACACGCTTGTGTGGACCTTACAGGAGTGTCCCCTCTTGTTAGACTCAGGGATAATGGGTTTGTTGCTGGCCAGGCTGCGTTAAAGGCGGAATCAGGCAAGGTCGCTAAACACGAGAAGGCTTGTTTAGAGAATCAACACGTGTTTATCTCATTCGCTTTTGATACATTTGGGTCCCTAGCCCCAGAGGCTGTGGAATTTCTAAACAGGGTACAACAGGTTGTGAATAGTAATCTTTCAACCTTTAAGGGTCGTTTCGTCTTTAGTAGAATTGGTTTTGCAATTCAAAAGGGGGTAGCGGCGCAGCTTTTTGCCCATTTATCTGCCACTTGTTTGTAATTTGTTACTTTGGTACATAATTATAAATAGGTAATCTCCATTAAAAAAAATGATGATCATTTGGACTTGATGGTTGTAAACGGATCATGTTAAATTGTGGAAAGTTAAAATTAAATGCAGTGAATAATTATATTACAATACAGTGAATAACTATATTAAAATAACCTCGAGCTCAAATTATTCAACTCGATAAACACTCCTACATTTTAACTCTACATAACACATATTAATGAGCATATCAGTGGCGTAACTAGCCTAAAAATTTAGAGGTATCTCAAATTTTTCTTTTTTGAGATTAGGGTATCCTTTATATAAAAAATAAAAAATTTACACTATGAAAACATAGTTGAATGGTATCTTCACAATATGAATACAGAGTTGAATGGTTACCCCTGTTTATAAATTGCCCCCGTCATATCTTCCCCTAACAATGTCCGCTGGGTGTTTACTTAGCAAACTTTTTATCATACATTTATCATAGCACATAGCCTAAAGATTTGTGGATGCGTACATTGTGCCGCACGTCCTGTCTCCTGTGTGTATACACGGTGCAAAAATATACGTATTGTATAGCAAAATGAAAAGGAAAACATATTAAAATAAATGCAGCTTCCTAGTTCTTCTACGCGTAGATTACTTTGTGTTCACGTTTATCCATCATCTATAATAAGGTAACCATCATGTTAAGAAAATAACGTGTGTCCCAAAATTCTTCCCTATAAATATTCATTCAATCTTTTTCTAGTTCTCATACCTACCACTTTCACAATATATCATATCCTCTATAAAAAAAATTGAAGAACGATACCACAGAAATATGCATCACCACCACCCGCCACCGCATCACCACCATCATCACCACACTTCTCCTCACCACCACCATCACCCACCGCCTCACCACCACCATCCACCGCCTCCTCCTATCCAGCATCACCATTGCCATCCACCACCTCCTACAATTCATCACCATCCACCACCTCCTACAATTCATCACCATCCACCACCACCAGTACGTCACCACCATCCACCATCCACCACCACTAATGCATCACCACCTACCACCACCACCAGCACATCACCACCACCACCACCCACCACCACCGCATCCCCACCATCATCATCATCACCACTACAAATGTTGAAGCAGCAGCTGAAGATTCAGATATCCGGTTCCTAGCTAGTACTACTCAAGTCCGATGTAGTTTTGTTTCTAAATATGTTGTACCGTCTTTGGTGTTGAT
This sequence comes from Scalesia atractyloides, assembly GCA_947069175.1. NCBI lineage: Eukaryota > Viridiplantae > Streptophyta > Magnoliopsida > Asterales > Asteraceae > Scalesia > Scalesia atractyloides. Next base: position 81,413,013 of record CAMTDV010000001.1, on the reverse strand, counting down.
GTACTGATTTATGTATCGACTTCGAAATTAAAAATAGTACTACTCAAGTCCGATGTAGTTTTGTTTCTAAATATGTTGTACCGTCTTTGGTGTTGATGTACTGCTTTATGTATCGACTTCGAAATTGAAAATGTAATAGTAACATGATTATATACCACGTACGATGTTTCTAAGTCCGTTCCGCTGGAGGAAAATATTATTAGATAAATGATGTAGTATTATGTTTGGTAATTTTTATACTTGGTTTGTGTTTGTTACTCTTTTTTATCTATCTTGGCACCTACGCATATATGGTGGCCTAGCATTGTCTTGTTGACATATTTGATATAAGATTTTCACTAGCCCAACAAACTCTACTCGTATTTTTTATGTATAGCGTGCGATTGCCTCGCGTAACATCCCCATAACAGTGTCACCTTTGACGCTTTATAGACCCTTCACCTATCAAATTTGAAACATGATGTACAATTATGTTACTTGGTTTTCATAATTCTCAACGTACATTATGTTCCTCGCAATTCACAACCTATAAATATGTTCCTTTCTTAATAAAACACCTATAATTACAATAGTGTGTCAAATATTGCCAAGTCTTTGTATTGTTATTGTATGTTGTATTTAGTTTTGATTCACAAAATCATAGTATTTGAGACTAGTGTTTACAAAATAAATAAATAAAATAGCAATTTATTAATCAATATTCTGATTAGATCACATAAAGAAAAAGAAGACTAAACTGAAAGGAAATACAATACAGAAATGTAAACTAAACTAAAAAAACATATTACAAGAAAAAAAAAAAATAACGGTGACCGAGGCACGTGAAGAACACGCTTCCAAATTAAAACAGATTTCGGGCTACTCATGTGAACTCGTCTGTTTCCCAGAGTACAACAGCCTAAGCAGATTGTACTGCCGGGATTAGCCTAGCACCTTAAAGAATACCTAAAACAAGAATGTGCAGAGTTTAAAAGTCAGGAAATTCGTTGGATGTGTGTGTTGTATGAACCATACGATTTTTTTAGTATATTTATCCTAAACAAAGTACAAAACTTTGTATATAATGTGTTTAGAATTCCACACTTAAAGGTCAGAATTGAATACATAATTCAATAAAATTAAGTCTCAATTTTAATGACCTAATGAATTCTGAGAACTTAATACATTTGACCAGTAGAATGTAGGCAGTCACCAGACCACTGGCTCAAGCCACATCTAAAAAAGCGTGCAAAGTGTGCCATCAAAGCGCCACATTGCGCCCATCGCCCTCGTCCTGGTCCTACGCACGGGCGCGTGTCGGGTGCTTCGCACCTGGCTGCCACTTGGTGTGACTTGTCACATAAGAATGCATTCGTGTAGAGAATTATAAATATAAATCAACAAAGATTTATCTCTCCACCAATGTGAGACAAACACAACTTCCCACACAATAAAAATTCAACACACAATTAAAGCTTATGATCTCTTATTCAATTTGCTTTAATCAGTAAATAAGTATTATTTTTCATAATTTCCAACACTTCATCCAAACATATAAAATAGTGTTGAACATTATTGTTGTATTTGGTTTCGACACTAATTTTATAGCAATGTCAAGCACTCAAACATACAAAACAGTGCCCAAACCACAATAACAACGCTTAAAACATTACAAGGTTCATGCATTGTTGTAATTGATTTTGATGCACTTGTTTATAGTGACACATCAATCATATATGGCAGTGCATCCAAAGCTTAGGAATAGTGCGTCAATCGGTCGTCAAATATTTACAATGATGCGTCTAGTTTTGCAGAACAGATATATCTTTGTAATAAGTTATTATGCCCAAGTTTCATAACAGTGAGTTCAGGATATTACAACGGTGCATCCAACTTGTTAGGCTTAAATATGTGAGACTTCATTTTGATAAATCGATATATAACGCCACGTCTAACATGTTACGGTTATGTGTCCAACTTTACGGGTTTGGTTCCTTGTCGTAACCTTGTACAAATTTAGAAATACGGGTTTGGTTCCTTGTTGTAACCTTGTACAGATTTAGAAACCCATGTCCAATCCAAATGCTTGATTTTTAGTTTTGACATTGAAATTGTAGCAAATGAGTTCTACATGTTATAATTCCAGATTAAGAAAAACAACCATAAAAGATATTGAAGATAAAAACACGAACACATAATGTGTAAATATAAATACAAATGATAAAAATATGATATTACAATTATTTTATAAAGATATTTACAGAACAATTATAAAAGCTAAAAAAATAAAAAATTTAAATAATAAAAGCTAAAAAAATAACAAATTTAAATAGACAAATTTAACATAATCTAATCTAGAAGAAAATAAAAAAATCAAACAAAATCATTGTTATCGTCCATTTATAAAACAAAATCAAACCGTAAATCTCATATCATCAACTACGTGATGATAATAAAAACAAATCAACAAAAAGGAAATCAAACTTCTAAACACGTTAATTATATATACATATATTTAAAACACAACTTTAGGAATAGGTTATAATTATGGGTTCTTGGTTTTTATGAACTTTGGGCTAACTTTCACTATTCTCACATCTATGTATCTTATTCACACATTCTTTTACACTCTATCTCTCTATATTTAAATCTTATGTTCATGTTTGTTCCATTATTTTGTAGTTGTACTGCCAACACAATTTTAAACTTTACTAATGAACCTACCTGAACTGCTACTGCCAACATTAGACTTTACTAATGAACCTATTGAAACTACTAGAAAATATAGTTATATCCGCCATAATTTCATTGACGGATGAATCAGACAAAAACCGAACAAACAAAAGCTAATTATATAACGATGCCTTTTATCAAGGGATACAAATGTTTTTTTTAAATATTCGTCGGTGATATCCGTTTGTGATGATGCTAGGCTATCCGTGAATATATTGTATTGTCGGTGATCCGTCAGTGAAGCTACCTTCGTCTTTTGAGAATGTCTGTTGTTACTTTATTTGTAACATTAGATCTGTTGGTGATCTATCAATGAAGCGACCTTCGGTGATCTTCTGGATCCGTCAGAGATCCGTCGGTATAGTATACTCACGCCTGCCATAGACTTTCACCGTCATTTACCAACCCCATCCCTCCAAGATAAATCACATGATTTTGGACTCAACATGGTGTTGTGGTAAGCGCTTAAGTCGCTCGGACTAAATGGTAAATGATGATATCCCATAAGTTTTTTGGTAACGAGTTTTCAGGGAAAGAAAAAAGGAAAAAAAAAAAAAGGTCAACGAAATATCTTGTTTAATTTTCTACAAAAGTCAACCATTGTTCTTTATGTTAGCTAGCATATCTAACTAGTTCGGCGGGGGCGAACACCAATGCCACACTACTATCAACGATCACCAATATTAAATTTGCGGCACATTAATGCGAAGAAAGTAAACCAAAAACGTAAAACATATAAAAGAATAGCTAAGTTGATCTAGGACCCGCGCGCTACGATAAACCAGTCAAAAGGTAAAAATAGACGATGTACAAATGTTTAACCACACAAGCACGTTGCACCTTGTTAACTCTCAAAATTTAGAATGGAACATAAATTGAAAATTTTGTGAAAAATGGTATAAAGGACCAAAGTTGAGAGTAAAAAAGTTGTGAGGTTAAGTTGCAAAAGATGAAAAAATTTAGGAAAAGTAAAAAAAATCAAAGAGTTTTGAGTTAAAATAAAAGATGAAAGGTTTTGGGGTGAAAAGTAATAAAATCAAATAGTTTTGGGTTAAAAGTAAAGAATCAAATAGTTTTAGGGTTAAAAGTAAAAAAATTAATTTTTCTTTGAAAAAACCTAGATACAACACCTTTATACCTAAACATATTGAAAATTATAGTATTAGGTAATTTTTAACTTCATGAAATCCAGATCTATAGTTAAAAGAGACTCACAAATAGCAGCTTCAAACTCTTCATAACAAGTTGCACCAACAACAATATTCATTTATGGCCATAGTTAACCACCTTTACAACTCCATATTCATATCTCCTAATTCTATTTAAAATATGAACCACCCCCACTCCTCTATCCTAATACACTAAAACACATATAGTACATTTTCATTTAAAGATTGTAAAAGAACCGAACGTTCAACAAGCAGTTTGTGAATCATTCAACGGTATGTTCGATTGTTTAGTAAACGAACGAATACGAACAAGAAATTTTGTTGGATAAGTTAAATGAATGAACATGAAACTATGATCGTGGTGCGGTTTTTATGTTTCGTTTATGTTTCGTGATACGTTCGGTAATTTTTCGTAAAGTTCCTAATGTTCTAACATCCTTATTTCGACTAATTTTATTTTTGTTCATTCGTTAAAGGTTTTTATATGTTGTATTTTGTTTTAGTGTTTCTAGTTTTTAAAAATCTGAAACCCTATATGCCTCTCACAACATCCCTCATTTCACTATTTTAATTTTAGTTTGTGTTAAAGCTTGACAAACTCTTACTTTTTTGTTAATCATGTTTCTGATAATCATGTCAACTATGTTCGGATAATTGTTATGTGTGTATTTATTTTTTATGAAAATGCAAATTTTATTCTAAAATGAATATTGTATTCATTTGTGTTCATAAACGTCGTTTGTGTTCATTTATGTTCATGAACATTTGTTAGAGTTCATTTGCGTATGATAAGTGTTCGTGAACAATTCACGAACTGCTCGTTTCCTTAATGAACGAACACGAACAAGAAATCTCGTTTGGTAAGTGTTCGTAAACAGTTCATGAACAAGCTTGTTCCCTAACGAACGAATACAAACAAAGCCATATTTCCATTTGATTCTACATTCATCTTTTGTCTTTGTAAAGTATATATTTCAACTTTTTAACAGTCCCTCGCCCGCCAACTGTAACGAACCATCCTTCATCAACTTCATACTAAGATTGTTGTTATTTCTCTGGAATATTGCCTTGACGCTTTTCTCCAATCTGTGCCCATCATTATGTCAAATTCCTCAAAATTGATACGCCCATCCTAGTAAAACTAAAACAAGGCTAGTTAGAGCAGTGGACAAACAAAATAGTTAGCATATGCATTTAGGGTGTCATTTGACACGATGCGAACCTAACATGTAAATGAAACGGGTGATTACAAGAAAACTTAAGAAACAAAAGAGATATGATCATCAGGTTTTAGAGCATTCACAATGGATTTCCTATATTTATGTGAGTGAAATAATTATATTATAAAGAATAGTTGTGAATGGTTTTAGTTGTTGAGTGAAGAAGAGAGAAATGTTACTCTTCGTCTGTAAATATACAGGAATACTGATCACCCCTTATAAATTTTTTAACATTTTTTAAAGTGGTTGTGCGTGGAATAGAGAAAAATGTAATACCAAAAGGTATAAAAAATGTTATTTAATTGAAAGAAGAGAGAAAAAAATAATGATTTTTAATAAATAGCGATAAAGAATTCATTGTGAATGCTCTATAATGCGAATGTTTTACATTTATTTGTACTTTTTCTGTAACTTTGTAATTTCAGAGTGTAATTATGCAAAAAAAAAACATAAGATAAAATAAAATGTAGGTCAAGCAGGTCATATTCGTATCAACCTGCGAACACACGTGTCGTGTTAAGGTCTATTATGTCTAATATTATTCTCGGGTTCGACCTGCCAACCCACGAACACGGACCATTTAACACCTCTGTAATGCAGTGCGGGAAATTCCAAAAGACAAACCTTATCCATGTCGACATCATGCATAATTGCATTGATTACTTCATCATTGGTGATCTCGCCTTCATCACTTAACGCTTGAGGGAGTTCTTCTACCTTTATATAACCAATTTGATTGTTATCAAAGAACTCAAAAGCTTTGTGTAGATGTTCATCGTTCGCCATTCTTTTAAGATACAGAGTGACAACGACAAACTCCCCGCAATCCAGGGTCCCGTCTCTATCAACATCAGCCTACAAAATCATGATTCCCTTTTCAATTATCAAATGTCTTGGTTTAACCGGTGTGAACAAGATGATACCTACATATTCCATCAAATTTATTATATCATATAAATCAAGAATCATAAAAGTCTCCATGGCAGAAATCAATTAACCAACAAAACAAATAATGTATCTCGATACAAATCTAATTAAAAATAACAGGATTTGTATGATTTTCAAGTTGTTTAGACGTTTAGCATCGGTTGAATCGAGGAAAAATTTGTGATTATCGTTGATTCATTGTATGTATTTCTTGATCTTAGAGTGTGCAACATTGGAACTTTGATGATCCAACCTGCCAAAAAAAAATCTTGTTCATCCGAACACTGGAACATTGTGATTTGTGACACCGGTGAAAAATCTTAGGTCCACCACTGCTTGGGCATGCTTTTTAAAAGCAATTACATGATATTGAGTTATCACTATCACGTAATCATTTTTAATTTTAAGAGGTTGTAAAAGATAGTGTTTGGATGTGCTTCTCAGCTTACGACATTATAGAATAAGTCTACAGAATGACAAGATGATAAATGGATCATAAAGCGTACCCTCAACACTTGTTTCTTTAGCTTGTTCATCACTGAAAACTATTTAAGACTTAACAATATCACCCAATAGACATTTGGAGCCTTCTTTGAGTTCAACCATGGGTGTTCTTCTGCAATTGCAATATGCAAGTAAATTGGCCGGCCTGTTATTCAAGAAACGTACTTTCAAACAAAACAGTACCTATGCATTGTTACATTACGAAGAACTTGCTGAGCCGTAAACCGGGAATTTGGATCAGGTTCAAGCATTTTCTTCACAAGATCCTTCACATTATCATAAACTTTGGGCCATGGGTCTCTGTTAAAATTAATAACAGAATGAATGATTGCTTGTGCAACTCCTTGTTCACTTTCTTTAGAAAATATACAATACAAGTGAAGTTCAGAGAAAATTCAAATTTGAAATAGGGGTGTAAACAAGATATGCCGAGCCTAGTCTATCCTAGCTTGTGGCCCGCTTATTTAGTTTAAGAGAGTAGCTAATAATATTTTAAGCACAGGTTCAGCTCGTTTATGATTTATTAAATATTTAATTATTATATTTATATACATTTGTAATTTTATATATATATATATATATATAATTATTTATACTAATAATTTTTATATACCAAACACATATTTTTCTGCTTATTTAATCATAATTTTATATATAATAACCAGTTGGATTTATTAATTATGATTATTTAAAAAAAATACATTTTTAATCTAGTTCTATTGAGGAACGTTATTATCATCTTCTATAAGTTTTGTTACAACTAAAATGAAAATCAGATCATCATTATTTATTTAAACACTAAAAACCGAATATTGTTTTTGGTAATAACCAAATAATCATTTTCAAAACACATATCACATCATCTATGATGGTACATCTGCCATGGCTCTGGACTCTGACTCGGCACTCGAGATATTGTATGTTGCTCATGATATTGATAATTAAATATTGCCCAAACTATGAATGAGCATGAAATAAGGCCCGCTGCGACAGCCATGATCGCCTTGTATCCCAGCTTAGCTTACCTGAGTGAGCATGATGATAGGCCAAGATTGCCAACGTGCTATCCCCACCCTAACAACAGATATGTCATTCATTCCTTGAATCGTATACGGAACCTTGGTTAAGGACTTTAAAGTAGAACAAATACTTAGGAAACGTTGGGTGGCTTGTATATTATTTCAAACTAAGGTGGTTGAATTACCACTGAACCAGAGGTGCCTCAACTTCACGTCTATGAGATTAAGATTTTCTACATCAGCATTCTGAGGTTATGCCATGTCCTTGATCTAGAAATAAAGTTTAATTCAGGTATGACATGGCCTAGAATGTTCACTTTTGAAGGTTAATAAAGGACTGAATTATAGCTCAGACTTTGTCATTAAGTAATGTGCGTATGTGTACTATAAATGGTGCATGAAATGACTCGGAAATCTACCCAAAGGGGTGTGCAGCGTAGAGGTTGCAGCAGTATGTTTAACTCTCGAGTGAAGTAAGTTAAGTACGAGTTAGTGAGAATGAAATAGTAGATATATTGTGGTAATGGTAACCCTGATTTAACGGTTGCAATATGTGTATGTTCATAGTTTAAATTCTTCATGTGTAATGAAAATATATAGAAGGTATACGATTAGTGGAATACATTGTTAAGCCTAGGATGAGTATTCATGTGACTAACGCAAGAAGGAAATATCAGTTATGGTAGTGAGTAAGTGGAACTAATCGATTTATTTCGATTAGCAAATGAATGAATGCCCTTTTTCCTAATCATGAGGGTAGGAACGACATATGTAAATGGATTTGAATTGTGCCCATGTGTTATATTAGAAAAAAAAAAATGGCCGCAAAATAATTCCATATTGAACCTTTTCTCTATATCTCCAAACATGCATTTGCATCCAGAGATATTTTGGTGTGCCTATCCAGATATGCGACCTTAATTAATGGGTCATTATATATGTCAAGGGCCAAGGAACTTATCACATAAATATCTCATTTTTTAAATTATCTGGATATCTTAATATATTTTTAACAGCAAATATGTATATAGTAACAATTTGTAATTTGGTAGTGCAAGTTTGTGTTGTACTCTATACTTTATTGTTTTTTTGCTTATTGACGTTGTGCATTTTTTTATAGTGTTGTACATTTGTTTGATTTATAAAAGGGGCACCCCTCCCTAATTAATGCTTTTCTCCATTTGGGCCTCCACGTTCCTCTTCTCCGCCACTCCTTCGTTATCGTCATCTCTAGACACCCAATCCCACGATGAGATTACTTTTTTGTTGTTGTTTCTGTGTGGTTTGGCCTCCCGTTAACCCCTGTACGCTTTCGTATTTGTCTCCGATTTAATCTACGGTGAAACGCTGATTAACCCTTTAGGGTTTTATGGTCGGTGTTAGGTTTTCGTGATGTCTCTGGTTGTATTTCCATTGACTCACCAATTAACCCTTTTGCATCTTTGAATTTTTTGTTTTTGTTTAGCATACTTACTTAGTTGTTAATTCAATCAGATGTTTCTAATATCTATGGAATCTTTCTGTTAGGAATGTTAGATATCGTTATCTAGGTGATGTCAGCCTTGATTGCAAACAGATGTTTGCACTTAATATAAATAGATCTTACCGGTTAGAGGTCTATGTCATCACATCACATACATTTCTTTTGTACGAACAGATTGTGAGTGATCAGGTGAGAGGGTGTAGAATCATTCTTGTAATCTTTTGATTATAATAAGTAATTCAAGTTTGATAAACTTTCCACTCTTGTGTGCTCATTTATATCCGCTGCAATTTATCTTTCCATTTTCATTTATTGACATCAAATACTTCTCTTATTCATACACCAAAACACACAAGTAAAAACTCTGATCCTAACACTCAACTTTGATTGTTGGTCTTTAGACAACTATAGAGAATTCCATGTTTTAGCACCTCAAAGTATTGTATACTCCTTACCTGATGAATTGAATCCATGATTATAAAAGAAGGAAACCCATGATGTATACCATGGCTTCATTGTTTTCTAACACAACTAAGAATAATATGTTTGATCTTTAGATAATTTTGAGATACATTTGATCCTGTTTATAAATAAAAAGCTAGAACTAATGATAAGTGTTAGATTAGAAAGAAGAAGCTGAGATCACGGACTACTCAATCTGTTTTATCTGTTTTGGGGTTTAAAGCGAATTTTGAAAAATAAGCATTTTTGTAAAACTATAACAATTCTTAATAAAAGTAAAAATATATATAAAAAGTATTATCTTAGCAATGCTCATAGATTCTTAGACAAAAATAATACACAAAGTGGAATATATAGTTAAAGAAATACACAATTTGAATTTAAAGAAAATGAGGTGTGTGTTCAATCTTTGCATCTTGTGCTAACGTTGGTGTAAGCATGTGGTTTTAGCTTGTTTTCATCCTAACCTTAGACGATATTAAAAGAACATAGAATTAATTTGGTATTCTAAAATGCTACTAACATAATAATAGACAATTAAGACGTCAGAATGACATAAATGGAAAAAACACCAAAAAATACCTACTCGTATACTAGGATTGATGATCAATAATAGTCTCGTAAAGATGAGTTCCTCAACTTGGGGATAATTGTTTCTACTTGTGAAGCATGAGACGAACATGAGAATGTGTATTGATTATTGAGAGCTAACCAAGTAAATAGTAAAGAGAAATGATTCACTCCTAAAAGTTAAAACGTATTTGATCAAAAACAAGTTAAATTTATTTCGCAAAGTTCGACTTACAAAGTTGTTATCAGATACCTGAAAATTAAATGCTGATCATTAGGACCCTTGATGGTTGTAAACGGATCAAGTCTAAGCCCAACCTCGTCTGTTATCTTTGGCTTGAGAAAAGCTCGAGCCCTCTCCTTTTCTTATATTTATTAAATTTTTGTAATTTATACATATGTTGCTATGCTTAAAAACAAAGAGTAGTATTTTTAACATACACCTAATATGGTACAAAAATAATATTTTTTTACATACATGTAATACGAAATTAAGTAATTAGCAGCTACATAAACTTGGGCCTAGTGAAATTCTATGATTTTCGGCTATAATTTATTTATATAATAAAACTTGCGCTTTAATTTAAACAAGTTAGCACTCACCTTACCATTTATGTGTTATCATGTTAAATTGTGAAAAGTTAAAATTAAAATACAGTGTATAACTATATTAAAATAACATCAAGCTCAAGTTATTCATTTCTATAAACACCCCTACATTTTATCTCTATATAACACATATTAATGACATATCAATGGCGTAACTAGCTTAAAATTCAGAGGTATCTCAAATTTTTCTTTTTTGAGATTAGGGTATCCTTTTAATAAAAAGATAAAAATTTTACATTATGAAAACGGAGTTGAAAGGTATTTTTATAATGTGAATACAAAGTTGAGTGGCTACCCCTGTTTATACATTGCCTCTATCACGTCACCGGAGCTTATCTTCCCCTAACAATGTCCACTGGGTGTTTACGTAGCATACCTTTTATCATATATTTATCACAACACATAGCCTAAAAATTTGTGGATGCATATATTGTGCCGCACGTCCTGTCTCCTGTGTGTATACATGGTGTAAAAATATACGTATTGTATAGCAAAATGAAAAGGAAAACGTATTAAAATAAATGCAGCTTCCTAGTTCTTCAACGCGTAGATTACTTGGTGTTCACGTTTATCCATCATATATAATAAGGTAACCACTATGTTAAGGAAATAACGTGTCCCAAAATTCTTCCCTTATAAATATTCATTCAATCTTTTTCTAATTTTCATACCTACCACTTTCACAATATATCATATCCTCTAGAAAAAAAATTGAAGAACGACACCACAGAAATATGCATCACCACCACCCGCCACCGCATCACCACCATCACCACCACCCACCGCCTCACCACCACCACCCACCGCCTCACCACCACCATCCACCGCCTCCCCCTATCCAGCATCACCATTGCCATCCACCACCTCCTACAATTCATCACCATCCACCACCACCACAGGTACATCACCACCTACCACCACCACCACCAGCACATCACCACCACCACCACCCATCACCACCACCACATCCCCACCATCATCATCATCACCACCACAAATGTTGAAGCAGCAGCTGAAGATCTCAGATTTCTAGTACTACTTAAGTAATATGTAGTGATATTACTGTTGATATGTGGTGATTTATGTATTGACTTTGAAATTAAAAATGTAATAGTAACATGATTATATATCATGTATGATGTTACTAGGTCCGTTCCGCTTGAGGAGAATATTATTAGATAAATGATATATTATGTTTGGTAATTTTTATACTTGGTGTTTGTTACTCTTTTTTTATCTATCTTGGCACCTACGCATATGGTGGCCTAGCATTGTATTTTTGACATATTTGAGATAAGATTTTCACCCGCACAACAAACTCTACTCGTATATTTTATGTATAGCGTGTGATTGCCTTGTGTAACACCCCATAACAGCGTCACCTTTGACGTTTTATAGACCCTCCACCTATCATATTTGAAACAAGATGTACAATTATATTACACGGTTTTAAAAATTCTCTATTTATAAATGTGTTCCTCGCAAATCTCAACGTATAAATATGTTCCTTCCTTAATTCTCAACGTACAAATATGTTCCTCGCAATTCTCAACGTATAAATATGTTTCTTTCTTAATGAAACACCTATAATTACAATAGTGTGTCAAACATTGCCAAGTCTTTGTCTTTGTATTTGTATTGTATGTTGTATTTAGTTTTGATTCACAACGTCATTGCACTTCTTCAAAACATGTGGAATAGTGTGTCAAACACTTGTTGTATTTGGTTTTGACACTCATTTTATTGCAATGTCAAGCACTCAAACATATACAAAACAACGCTTCCAGACCTCAAAAGCAACGTGTCAAACATTACAAGATTACTGAATTGTTGTAATTAATTTTTGATGCACATGCTTATAGTGATGCCTCAATCATATATGGTAGTGCATCCAAATCTTAAAAATAGTGTGTCAAACATTGCAAGGTTAATGTGTGGTGTTGCGATTGGTATATTTAATCAACTTCAAATATTTATAATGATGCATCTAATTTTGCAAGATAGATATATTGTTGTAATAAGTTTTATGCATAAGTTTCATAACAATGAGCCTTCGGCGGCACATCCAACTTCTTAGGCTTAAGAAAGTGCGATACTTCATTTTGATAAATAGATATATAATGCCACGTCTAACATGTTACGATTAACGTCCAACTTTACGAGTTTGGTTCCTTGTCATAACTTTGTACAGGTTTAGAAACGTGTGTCAATCCAATAACTTGATTTTTAGTTTTGACACTCAAATATGTCATGACTTAATTTTCTTAAAGATAGAAACACGAACACATAATGTATAAATATAAATACAAATGACAACAATAAATGATATTACAATTATTTTGTAAGATGTTTACAAAACTGTTATAAAAATATAAAAATAACAAATCAAAAAGACATATTTAACATAACCCTAATCAAAAGATAGAAAAGAAAATCATTGTTATCGTCGATTTATGAAACAAAATCAAACCGTAAATTTGACATCATCAAACTATGTGATAATTATAAAAAATCAACAAAAAGGAAATCAAACATGTAAACATATAAGTTATACATATTAGGCTCGGTTCAAATGAAAACCATCACGATTTGTGAGAACCATCATAACTCATACTTCACGCGCGAATTTGGCCATTTTTTTTTCACAAACATAGATAAAAATGTTATAAACGCATCTGTAAAACAAAACAAAACAAAAAAAATTGTCGATAGGTAGTTTTGTCTAATGTAACTTTTGTTTACGCGCTAGTGTAAATTTGCTACGAAGATAAATAATTTTTTATCACCTCATGTAAATTTGTGTATACGGCATTTTTTTAATTTTTTCTTTTTTTGTTGTTATATGTGTTTTTTTAATAATTTTGAGAAAAAAAACTTTAAAAAAATATTTTGAATGACCTAGTTCTCACAACTTAAAAGTTATATTTTTTTTAACCCATCCCATATATATTATATATGTACATTTAAAACACATTCATTTTGATCTAATAGTTTGCATTTACTACGGATTCTTGGTCTTATGAATTCTTTATAGGTAGAATTTCATCATTAGGTCAACTATATGTTTTCTTAGTCTTCTCATATATATATATATATATATATATATATATATATAAATCTCATTTTCTTGTACCATTCGATTCTTACGTAGGCCTAGTGCCAACACAATTTTATAGACTTTATAATGAACCTGTTACTTTTACAGATATCAAAACTGAAAACCAATCTATAGCATTAAATAAAAAGATCCTAACTATATTTATTATATTACTTAAATAAATAAAGAATCGTGGTCAGCAATTTCCTAACTCTTCTCAGTGAAATCCTAGATCATCTCGTATTACCTGTAAAACAAATAGGACAAACACAAAAAGAAAACTATGGCTGAGCCTGCTCAGTAACAGAGAAATCAACAGTACAAGTAACGTCATATCAGCGGGAGCAAAACACAACATAACAGAATTGAGATTGAACTTAAATGTTTACTGACACGAGTACTGAAAGCAAATAGAGATACAAGACTGATACACAAACCGATTTGAAAATGTAACAAAACTGATACAGAAACAAAAGTCAATCATACAAATAACTGATATCGAACCCAAGACAAAACCGATTTAGCGACTGATACATCATATGACAAACATTTTATCTTGTATAAGCGGCCTTATTTTAATATCTTGTCTAAATAATCTAGTATCCGTATAACAATAAAATCTTCTAATCTATCATTTGTAAAATGAAACGTTTGAATAAATCAAAAACCTTTAACTATCAAAAACTTGGATAACGTTTAATAATGCTATTATTTTTAAAGCAAGATAGTTGGTAAAACTATTTTCTTATATTAAACGTTTGGATTTTATCACCATAAAATAGTTTATCACGTTTCATAGTAAATTATTATTAGATAAAAAGAATTAATTTTCTAACTTTGAAAAATTCTACTTTAGAAATACAATAATTTTAATAATTTGGATTTCAAAATGAAACACTGTCGACCATTCCGTAGAACGATATGGGAGACAGAAACAAAAACAAATACCTAAGCTGAAACACTTTAAATACCATTTAAAATCCCAAAATACTTAAAAGAAAAAGAATTGTTAAAACTATTATCTTTAAATAATGTTCAGACTCAAATCCATCTCTATTAATTACCCAAATATCATAAGTTGTTAATTAAATTAATTATTTTTATAGCTTTGGAGTTTATATCTAATAACCTAAATAATCTAGATAACCTACTTTTAAAGATATAGTAATTTAATCCTTACGCAAACTCTTAAACCGATCGGGAGAAATCGATACGAAACAAAGACAGATTCAGTGACATGTACAGAACATACATTAAATCAAATACTGAATACAAGTACTAACGGATACAAACTAAACGTATAACACAGATCCAAATCGAGACTGATACAGAGATGAAACTGATACTAAAAATATCAGACATATCAGAACAGATACGAAACATACTCAAAAGCATTAACTCGATACATGATCGGAAGCGTAACCAGATGCGTACAAAATATATCAGACATATCATAACAGATAATAAACATATTCACATACAGAAACATATACTAACTTACACGACATATGGATATTAACTGAACAAATCGTGTAACATGGAAGCACCCAGAGCTACAAACAAACAGACTTGTACACAGGTAGCTACTCTATGTACCTATGAGACGGTGAGTGTGGCATATACCCATTATTCCATATCCAGACAACAGACTCAAACTCAGGGCTAAGATCGATCTATACGTCTCTAGAGACGTCGTGAACTTTTATTACGCACTATCAAGATAAGTGCCACGCCGTTAACGCCCAAACGGCAAGCCAGATATGCTCGGGTGATAGAGTACAAATACTAAGGCCTTATAAATAATCTACAGACAACTGAAAATAAAACTAACGGGAACATGAGACCATGAATACAAGTCTGAGGTATAGAATGCGACAACATAATAAGAATCAAACTAGACGATACCAGAGATAACGGACAATTGCAAAAACTAACAAGTATCAAAATAACATAATGAATACTGACCAACGATGACAAAATTCGTACTACAAAGTAATGGATACAAATTTATATTTATACTACAATGAAAATGAAACAGAATACGTACCTTAGTTTAGCAATGTAAACCAAAAGCAAAATAGATCGAGTAGTCCATAACGAACGAACATGAGAGCCTATAATCTATTTTAGATGAGTCAAATTTATGAGCTTTCGGTATAGTTATCGTATTTATTGGATGTTATTGTTCCCGCGACGAAAACTATCAGGATCATAATATAATTATTATATTAATACTTGTGTTAGATTTTAATATAATTATTATTACATTAGAAGTTATGTGATTCTACACTTAGTAACTTGATTCCAAAAGTTATGCGATAGTTATTAACATCATCTATTATTTTAAATCATTAGTTTCTAAACATCTGAATACAATCCATCTATATCTAGGAAAATTGTTTATTGATGGTGTACATGAAAACCGTTAATAGTCACTATATCTTATTATATTAATGAACTAGGTTAAAACCCCGTGTAGTACTCGGGTTGCATAAATATAATTTTATATAATAAATAATAAAAAAATATATTTAAAAAAAACTCGTATATTGCATGTGTTGAATAAAATACAATATCATATGTTAATACAAAAAGTCATCAATATTTATCTTTTAAAAATTAACACTGATGTACTATTTTCTTATTATCACATTTTACTTTGTTTTTTTATTTTGCATATCTGTAATTTTATATAACAAAATAAAAAATTATATCTTTAAAAAATCTCGTATATTGCACGTGTTTAATAAAATATAATGTAATATGATAAAACATACAGTCGTCAAAATTTATCTTTTAAAAATGATTTTTAATAATGTACGATTTACTTATTATAACATTTTACTTTGTCAAATATGAATTCATAACTAACTTTTTCTGTCTAAATTTATTTTTGTTATTATTTAATATAATCATAATAAAAATAAACGTTTATATTCTTATCAAATTTTTTGTTTGTAATTATTATTATTATTATAAAAACAAATGTTTATTCTTGTCTAAATATTTATTCTTATATAATATTTTTGTTTTAAAATATTATTATTATTTAATATGAAAGATAAATAGGAAAATAAGGTGAGAAAACACAAGTTTTAACACGTGTCTAAAAAAGATTTTCATTAATTAGTATAGAAATATGAAAAACTTTTTTTGACTGTGAATCTCTGGTGCCTCTTTATTTTATTTTTTAATTTCTTTTTCTTATTAAATAATAGTTTAACTACATATAATATAGATAAGAATAATAACTTTATTATCAAACTTTATTTAATAATCTCTTTATCTTATTTTTTAATTTATTTTTCCTATTAAACAATAGTTTAACTAAATATGAAGATAAGGATAATAACTTTTCTATCAAACTTAAATTAATAATAATACTATATAATTTCTATTTTCGGGATCTTCGTAATATTTAAAAGAAGTTTTTTTTTGTAGAACCAGACAAATATATAAATTTTAGTCTCATTTAAATTAGATTTAGTTAAATTATTTTTTAATACTATCATTATTTAACATTGAATAGGATATAAAATAAGAAAATTATATTAAATCACAAATTTCACTGATCTCTCTTATTTATTTATTATCTCTTTTATTTTTTTTCGTTTATTAATTTTAATAATCATATAATGTTTCATTGGTTCTACCACGTATAATACACATATTTCTAACCTAATAATAAACAAAAAAACAAATTAAAATTTTAATAAGTAAATAGTACATCGTATTTATCTTTTGAATGGATATCTTAATGACCATATGTGTTAATCGATAACATTACATTTATATAACTCGTGTAATACACGAGGTTAGTACTGCACGGTTCCACTCTGCAAGAACTCCGAATCATTCTCTTGAAGCTCATCATCTTTATCATGAATGATCTGCTTGCCTCGAAATCACCTGGACCAATAGAATAATGAAACAGATTATATTTGTCGAGAAGTGCAAAATTGTATGAATACGGCCCTTATTGTGTATCTTGATTAATTGGATTGTTTCTTTATGAATTCCTATACGAATGTTTTGTAGATGTGTCTCCGAGTATTCCTTGATCATCTCCTCTAAGAAGAGGAGTTCCTCTAATTCTATGACTTTCTAGAATACTCTTTTCTTCAATATCATTCAAAAAAGTTTCGGATTGCCTAGTATTCCACCAATTAGTAACCCATGATTCCAGACTTTTTAGACTTTTTTGAAATAAGAGAGAAATCCACTAAGGCAAAAATATGATAAATACAAGATATAAAAGAGGAGTGAATGCATATCATTGTTAAATATTTAAATTTTAATACTTTAGAAACGTGAATTCTTTTCACAAAAATGGAAAGACTTTTTGTCACTGAATAGGATAACAATTCGTACTTATAAGCTAAGTACTTCCTCTTTTATATATATTTTCATATTTTGTTTAACCTGAAGTTAAGTAATCCTTCTACAGATCTATGCACATCTTATCTTTATCTGGATCATAAAAGAGTTTAGTTCCTTTTGCATGTAATTTGAACTCGATTTAGTTCAGCTTGTGAAAAATTAAGATATGATTTCGAAAAAATCATTCAAAATCAAAAAAGAAAGAGGAATCATATTCTATCCATTAATAGACCTTGAAACAGAACCTTGTTGAACAAAAAAGAAGTATTCAGATACAAGGGATATGCTCTGGGACGGAAGGATTCAAACCTCCGAATAGCAGGACCAAAACCCGCTGCCTTACCATTTGGGTATGCCCCATTTCTATTTTTATTGGACACTAATACTAATAAAAAATAACGTTGGTATTAAGTATTTTTTTTTCTTTGTGAATTCCTATACGAAGGTTTTGTAGATGTGTCTCCGATTATTCCTTGATCATTTCCTCTAAGAAGAGAAGTTCCTCTAATTCTATGAATTTTTCTAGAATACTCTTTTCTTCAATATCATTCAAAAAAGTTTCGGATTGCCTAGTATTCCACCAATTAGTAACCAACGATTCCAGACTTTTTTGAAATAAGAGAGAAATCTATCTGAGCAAAAATATGATAGATACAAGATATGAAAGATGAGTGAATGCTTTCTTTTTTGCCATTTTTTCATGTGTGAATTGTTAATGAGCCCATCTCATTCGTCAACTCTATGTAATCTAATATTTCTTATTTCTCTCACGCATCATTTCTATTACAAGTTATCGAACCTATGAATCTATTCACTGATTTTTATTTGTGATTTCATGGTTAGGCCTTGAATGAATCTATTCACTTTTTTTATTTGTGATTTCATGGTTAGGCCTTGAATTAGTCCGTGAATCTAGAAAAAGATACAAAAATTCGAATGGATAAATAATCAAAAAATATTGTTTCTCTGTAGTCAAATTTGAAGCACATGTCTCCTTCCGATGAATGAATGCCCCAAAAACCACTTTAAATAATGAATATGAATATTATTCAGATTTTGATACGAAAGAACTCTTTTTTATCATTACATAAAAATCTCTAATATATTTCAAAAAATTTTAACTTACTATGAATAGTCAGGGATAAAATAATTGAGGGAATTTTCTAAAAAAATATGTGAAAAATGAGTGGCAAAAAATGACAGTTGGTTAGTAATCATTATAACAGATCCAATTATTTAGTCATTAAGGAGCACAAAAAGAAGCGTTGAAAAAATGACAAGATATGATCTATCTAATTGAACCTCATAATTTGCCTTTGCCTAGTTTTGAGCCATTGATTTTGGATGATCAATGGCCCAAAAAGTCGCGTAAGCTTCGTACAAGATTCAGCTTTTGTACAGGAGTGCTCCTAGTGTATAATGTGACAATCGACAAAATAATGGTAATTTTCGTGCAACTTAACAACTTAATTATACATTTAATTGCGTTTGTTACGACTTAATAATGCATGATTAGGTCGCGTAAAGTCTAGCAATCGTAGGACATGGTTAAACATGCAAAACAATATTGAAACATTCGTCGTGTTGCGAGAAAACTACAAACTATGTCCAAATATGCTGGTGAAATGCTAAAAACACTATTCATGCCAAGTTCTGAAAACTGACCGTACGAGCAACGAATGGCACGAAAGAATTTTATGGATGAAATACAACCTAAAAAGGTCCCTAATTAGGGACACTAAATACATAAACACTCTAACTTTCCAGAAAACACATGTCGTTAAAATTCGTCCAAATCGCGCTAAAATATAATTAAGTAAATTGTCCGAAACGCCAAAAATTCAACATTTTAAGAGTCGTAGGACTCGTATATAATGTTATACACCCTAAATAAGCTTGGGGATATCAACGGGATATACTTAACATAAGCTTCCGACGATACGCTATAATTGGCACAACTTGTCCGATATTGATCTGTCGAACTAGTAAGAAGCATTTTTGCCATCCTAGCATCTAAACTGATCATCCAACAAGCTAGTTAAGGTTATTTTATGACCGAAACAATATTGGTGGTACCATTTAATAAATCGAGACAACGTTTACAGTGTTAAAATACACCTTCCGTATATTGTCCGAAAGTGACACGACGATTGATCTAATAATATTTTTATCATCTGAAACTAATACCTACTAAGGCAATGAAACTAACAAATATTAAGTAACATCTAAGACCCAGATTTCTCCCTAATGATACAAGACCAATCACTAATCAACATACTTAGTTAAACTACTTAAATATCTACCATTTTAATCACATGTTAGATAAAATGTTACAATTAACCCCCCCCCCCCCTTCAAGATTTCAGTCAACAAGTGGGCCCCGCCCACTTGTTTCTTGGTTGAAAAATGGGTTATTTAGGCATGGTAGGAAGATTTGGAGAAGGTCATGGGACATGCAATCATATAAACAAATATCACCACGATTTCTTATCATTCATCAACTTATCAAAATCACCTAAACACTCTCCTCCCTCCCTCTTATTTTCAGCAGCCGTATCACCCCCAAAACCCTTCATTTTGATCCATTAAACTCACCAATATAAGCTTATTAAAACCCATTTCAAGACCCCTCAAGGAAGGTTCAAGCATGGAGGACTTTTAGAGCTTCATTTGGAGCTTAATCTCTTCTTAATCTTCATCATAATCTTGTAAAGTTGTAAGACTTTACTTCACTAATTTTTAAGCTTGTTATTATATGTAGTTTATATATACAAATGTTCATCTTGAATCCTACAACAAAACCAAGCTTAAAAACACTAAACTCACCATAAAAAAATATACTAAATGTGATGTATATTATGTTGATTATATTGTTATGTGATGGATGATGTTTATTCTCATGATAGATGATGTTAAAGTAGGAAGTTATATGGATGATCTTGTGTGATTTATACTAGTAATAATGATCTAAACATTCTTATGTTTAGATCTTAACAAGATCATCAACCACATAATCCTTGAACTTCATTTTAAACTTGAAAATGGTCTATGACTAAGATGACTTTTATAAAAACTAAACCTCAAGATTTACACTAAAATAGTGTTAAAAGTGCATTTATCAAAGTCGTGTAATTAAAGGGTCAAGACTTTTAAATGTGAAAACTTGATGGTTTTAGTATTCTTGATGTTGTTAAAATATAGTTAAAACTCTATATAAAGTGCAAGGATCATGTGTGGAATTAGTGTAAATGTTACATGCAAAATTTGAGATTTGAAACTTGATTTGAGTTTGATTACGTTAAAGGGTTTAAACATGCTTAAAATACGTTTTCAAAACGTGGAAAACGCCATAGTTTAGGAGAAACTATGGCGAAATTTTCTAAAATCTAAATCACGATTAAAATGTGATTAACGGGATGATTAGCATGGTTAATCGTGATTAGTAACCTTAATTGTGATTAACAACCTTAATCGTGATTAGGAAAACCCTAATGACAAGGGTTAAGTCTTAACTATCCAAGAGTTTATATAAACTTAAAAAGATATTTTAGTAAATAAAAGTGGGTAAATTTTACAATTAAAACAATAAATATAATCTTGAGATAATTATATACATATCTTTTTAATGCCTTATTTGGTATATATTACTTGTATAGTATGTGTATATACTAGTGCTAGGAAGAATACACACCAAAGACTTAATACAGACGTCGGAAGAATCGATTCACAACCATAAGTATGAACAAGACACTATATACTTTCGGGACCGACACAAAATATATATAACAAACGCTCTATCGAACAAAGTGCATCGTCATCGGTAACGACCATCCTAGCGTCTCGACCCAGAGCGTGCATACATTGTGGTCGACACATTGTCCCTTTCAACACGAAAATAAATATATATTCGTTTACTACGACGAAAGTCTAAAAATAATATATCTTTTTAAACAAGAGAAGTATGAATGTATGTTATATATGTTAACACTTATAAGAATCCGGAAAGTATAAAGTAAATATTCCTACGTGTATATATACACGCAAGTATACAGGTATAATAATACGCATAAAATACGGTCAAATACACTTGAAGGAATGCAAGAATACTTGGACTTATAATGGGCTAGTAAAAGCCCATTTATATAATAAGTTAGGTTGGGCCATTAACACATCAGTTGGGCTAGGCCTATCATCATATAATACATCAACTTAGGCCCACCTACATGACTTAAATGGGATGGGCCCATTCATACATATTTTCTTTGGGCTGGTTCCATTTATACAAAGACACCAAATAATACATTATAAATACCAAATAATACAGTATACAAATACGTATAAATACAGTATAAATACCCAATAGTACAGTATAAAATACGTATAAATACCAAATAATGCAGTATACAAATACATATAAATACCCAATAGTACTGTATACAAATATGTATAAATACCTAATGGAATGATATACAAATAGAAGTATGAATACGGTATACATACACGTACAAAAGTACATAAGTACATAGTGATGTACTCATATACACTTGTTGAAGTGTACTCACATAATTAAATATCGTACAAATACATCCACGTACATACGATGTTAAAAATTAAATATTTTTAACACTTATAATTATAAAAGGCATACAACATGAAGATCAAATATTTATACTTAAACCGAACATGTTGTTACGAGTGAACGAGGTTCACTAGACTCAAGATGTGGATATTTTGAGAACATATATATATCACACATAACGAACACAAGCCGTGTGTGGCACAAAGACTCACATGGGCTAGGCCCACTCATACCGTGTGGATCATGGAGACTCAAATGGGCTAGGCCCATTCTCATTTGTGCGAGGCACAAAGACTCTTATGGGCTAGGCCCACTTATACTCGTGCATGGCACGAAGACTCACGAAGGGCAAGGCCCGTTCGTACACTTGATGGATACGAATATATATATATATATATATATATATATATATATATATATATATATATATATATATATATATAAAAGAAGTGTATATATATTAAAACAAACACATGGAACAAATTCCAACATATTTAAAACACGTAAGGGATCTAAATACTTAACTTATACAAAAACTTTCAAGATAAACAACGTGTACACATTTAACATTAACTCAAATGTCTAATGAGTTAGAGCACTTGTAGGTTGTCACACGCTTTTGGGATACCCAAATTGCTAGCATATACGGACACAAAACAGTGAGTTAATGTCCCCTTTTCCTCTTAAATATTTTCGGTTTATAACTCTTGGGGGAATACATGTTTTCGATGGTATGGTTTAGCTATGGAATGGAATAGTAGATCATGTACGAATAGGGTGTCTCTAAAGTGCTATTAATCTTTTATAAGACCGCGGAACAAGAGTGGTAGATCTATCGGATGTAGCGAGCCCCACTCATCGGTCCTTGTGTGGCTGCATGTAGTGCTTTTGTAGTCCCAGCCGGGTGGACCGGAAGAAATCGTCTAGGGTTGAGTACTTCCTATGTCGTCACAGATATTAATGTCTTTGCAAAACATTAATGATCATCAAGTTCATTGAATCTTTACATACCACATATTTTCATTTACGAACTCTCAAATGTTTTTTTTTAAGATTCATTTGGTGCGCACAAAAAACGCATGAACTTGCCAACTTTTGTTGAAGTTTTCAAACTTACATGTATTTCAGGAAATTGAAGTGGATCTTGGTGTAGTTAATTACGAACATTTCAAGATTAACAAGTAGTCGATGTCATCCGTATTTTGAAGGGTTTGGTCTATATATTCCGTCTACGAGCGGAATAGGATGCAAAGCCTTAATGTTAAAAGTTATTTTGAACAAGCCTTTTTGTAAACTTTAAATTACTTATGTTGTCTTGTATTACCAAACAACTTGTGGCTTGTGATGTTTATTTATGGTGAATGGATGAACATCGTACATGCTTTTATTTTATATAGTTGTTTACTTATATCGTATGCGATGAAAACTAATCAAGTTCACACCGCGTGCTTCCGCTATGAACGTGTGTGACAGATTGGTATCAGAGCTTCGATTGTAGTGAACCAGGATTCCTTCTCGAGTCTAGTCTACAACCATTAGGATCCTCTCATGAAAACATTGTGATTTTGTAAAAGGTTTTCATTGCATATACAAAAAACGCAAGATCCACTAACAAAACTCTTTTTAAATAAATGATGCAAAGACATTATTTGGGGCAAAGTCTATATGGGATAGACTTGCAAAGTTAGATTGATTAACACAAACCAACATGATTATGTCTGATATGCCCATATTCATAAATACATAATAAGTAATGATATTATTTATTGATATATATATACATGTTGTATGGATTATTTTGCCAGGGTACGATGGCTTCCTCTGCCAATAGTGGCATATACGATGATGTTGACCCGATGGAGGTTGCATCAGATAGTGAGTATCCGTACGTGATTGAGATCATTTCCTCCGATGATGATTCGGAGCCAGACGAGGTTCACGACATTGAGT
Source organism: Scalesia atractyloides (assembly GCA_947069175.1). Taxonomy (NCBI): domain Eukaryota; kingdom Viridiplantae; phylum Streptophyta; class Magnoliopsida; order Asterales; family Asteraceae; genus Scalesia; species Scalesia atractyloides. The sequence continues at coordinate 81,388,332 of CAMTDV010000001.1, read as the reverse complement.
CCGATGATGAGGACTTAGAGGATTTTCAGCCACTCGCGCTGCTCGACCCTATCATGGATGATGTCCCCATGGAGGACGATGTGTTAGCTGCACCACTCCCGCTCCACGATATCGTTATTATTGGCGACCCCGATGGTGAGCATCATGTGGAGATCATACCCATTGTTGCGATCCCTCTTGTTGTTGTCCTACCCATTATTGAGTTGTCCAACAACGAGGACGAGGTCCCCGTCTTCCATGTTGATCAACTAGATGACGATCTAGGTGATGGCGAGGTTCTTGACATCGCTATCTTGGAGGTGTCATCCCCTATTGTGTCGGTCATGGACATATCTTCATCTTCATCAGATGTGAGTGATCGCGTTTTCATCAGCCATCCGTCGCGTTGGGTTGCGGGTGGATACCACCGACAGCAGTTTTGATACCATTCCCATTGCCACACCTGTTCGCACACCGATCCCTACTTCCACCCTACCCCACCAGCTACTCCTACATCACGACACAGATCTCCCTGCCCCTCCTCATACTACTGACACACCATTACCATGAAGTTATCTTAGTAAAATCCAAAAGAGTTACTTGCCAAAGGTTGTCACACCCCGACCCGCAGCGGAATAAGAGTCGGGGCATAATTGGGTTATCACCAAAGCTCATGATTTTACTAATATGTTTCATATTTATTAAAGTCAAAATTACATTCTCAATAATCCAAACATGTCCATACAAATACAAAGAAAAAAATAACCAACTAAACAATTCCAAGCTCTAAATCAGTTTATTCTTCTAGGCCAATCCTATGTGTTTCTTGCTGCAGCTGGTTCACCTGTATCATGTGTAAAAATGGGGGTTTTGGGGTCAACATAAGTTGGCGAGTGAACCTTGTTAGATAAACATTTATTATTGATTTTCTTGTTATTTTATCAAGGAAAAATTGTGCAATAATCATAAGTGAGCAAATGTAAATAATCAAACAGTAGCAATAACAATCACAAACTATAACATACAATAACATATAATAACATATAATAACATACCAACATCATACAATAAATAACATGAATGAAACTGTGCGATCAAGGCTCAATCAAACGGAGCCGATCGTATTGCATGTACTGAAAATGATAAATGTCTGTGCGATCAAGGCTCAATCAAACGGAGCCGATCGTATGTTGGCACGCCAGGTTCATGCTCATAATGTAATGGGGAACATGCTCAACGCTCATAATGTAATGGGGAGTGGCGGCCTATGAAATGCATGTACTGAAAACAATAAATTAAATCTAACAATAACTACACAAACAGTTGAAACAAGCTGAATACACATTTGTTCATGATATGATGTATGCACAATGATTTAAATATAATAAATGGCAAGACACATGATACACCCCAAAAACGTGATTAAAACGGGGAATTTGTAAAGATTCACTCACATTGGGTGCGTTTGGTTGGAGATGATGAGATGCGCACGAGTTGGAAGGATTTAACAACGAGGATAGACTAACCTAAATAATAACGGAAAATATAGTAAATGAGTGGATTTTATTAATAATTTTAATAGGATTTTTAGATATATTTTTGTGAGTTTAAGGCTATCTCCTATCTTTAAAAATATCATTTTTAAGTATTTTTAATTGATTTTTAAATTAAATTAAATAAATAAAAATATAAAAATATGTTGACTTTTGCGTTGACCTTTAACTATTGACTTTGACTTGTTGACCGGTTTTATTGTGTAAATGCATGCCCCGGGCAGGACTCGAACCCGAGACCTCCCGTTCGCGTGCACGCAGCTCTACCAACTGAGCTACGTGTCTAACCTGAAATAATTCTGTTTTTAATTGTATTTATATACTAACTCAGTTTATTCAAAATTCTTTTATTTTCAAAAATGTTTTAAATCATCGGACCGGTGCCATTTACAGGTCTCGAACCCGGGACCTGTGCTTTAACGTTACACACAGTCCACCGCTGGACTGTGTGTCTAACTTGGTTAATATATAGATTTTTATTATACTTAACATCTAATGTAAGTTCATCCGGTTCAGTTAGAAAAATAACATTTTAATTACAGAGGGTGCGTGTATGTATCAAGGATCGAACTCGCGGCGTGTGATTTGTATGTGCGCACAGTCCACCGCTGGACTGTGTGTCTAACCCGAGATAATATCCATTTTAATTATTCTTAATAACATTCACTACTTCGTCTTCTTCGTTTATAACTCAGACAACGGTTATCTAACTGTTATTTGTTTAATTTGGTTAACGAATAATATGAACAAGTTGAAAGGTGATGAACGGAGAGGGTTTGAGAAAAGAAAGTACCGGAACAGGTCGTCGTTCTCAAAACTCCGGCAAGGATCGTCGGCTCTGTTTATGAGTTTCCTCTGTTAGGGTCAATTACCAAATTTGATTGATTAGTTATGAGAGTGGGGTACTAAACAAGGATTAACAGAGGTTTTGAATGTTCATACCGATTCACCGCGTGAGATTGGAAATTCCAGAAGTTTTCCGGCGAGAGCTGAATATTCCGGCTATGTCGTCTGGGATTGATTCTGATTGTTGGTTTGGAGTTAGTAACAGTCTAACAACGGATTGAAACAGAAATAGTCGAAGTATTTACCATATTAATGAAGGTCTCGGTTTTCCGGTGACTTGCAGAGATTTTCCGGCGAGTTCAAAAAGCTTTCTGACGAACTGAATGTATAGCGAAAGTGAAATGGCAGGTTATGCGAATGATTTTGTGTAGAGAAAGGAAGCAATTGTTGGCGGAAATCAGAAATTGAATATCTTCGGTTATAAAAACCGAACATCACCAAAATTTAAGTTAATTCAAAACTGAATTGATTAGGATCGTCGGTGCATCGGTTGTAATCCAGAATCCGCGATCACTTAAACGTTTGGACGGTTGAATAGCCGATTACGGTTTCAGTTAGGCGCAACAGGTTGATTCATGGTTGTTCATAAGTTTTAATTGTTCCCTAAAACTTACAAAAACATCAAGTGGCGGAGTGGTGGAATGTGTGTGTGTTAAGACTTTGGGGTTCAACCCGGCTGACCCGGGTTCGAGTCCCGGCAGCCTCATTTTCTTTTTAATTATTTTATTTTTATTTTTTTTCAATTATAATTTTTATAGTTTAGTTTGTTTATTAATTATGTATCATTAAAAATCAAAATAGACATAAATACGCAACGAAACATTTATAACTTGATATTCGATTACAAACGGAGCGGGTTTGGAAAACCCGTTTTTGACAAATGTTACAAATGTGACAATGGGTCCAACAAATACCATTCCAAATAAGCTTGTCCTCGGTTTAATAACATGTAGGTTCTTGATGAAACGTTGGGGGTTGAACCTACCCTCAACGTAACGAATTTTAGAAAGGCACAAACCGTGCACTACTTTTCGTACAGCGTACCAGAGCATACCACGATCCATGTGACTATGAGCCAAACCACTCCAGTTGATGCGTAAAACTGATTCATCCCAAAGGAGCTAAATTATCAGTTTTAAAAGTACATGATCAAAACGAACTACTCCCTTACACGGTGATACTTTTAAAAGTACATGATCACCAATGTTAAACTCCAAAGGCTTCCGTCGTTTATCTGCATAACTCTTTTGACGACTTTGAGCCGCTAGAAGATTGTTTCAAACTTGATGGATCTTGTCTGTGGTTTCTTGAATCAATTCTGGACCAGTGATTTGAGCTTCCCCAATTTCGTGCCAACATACTGGAGATCGGCACTTACGACCATAGAAAGCTTCAAAAGGTGCCATGCCGATACTTGAATGATAGCTGTTGTTGTACAAAAATTCAACTAATGGTAGATGAGCGTCCCAATTTCCCTTGAAGTCTATGACACATGCTCGAAGCATATCTTCAAGAGTTTGAATGGTGCGTTCAGATTGTCCATCAGTTTGAGGATGATAGGCGGTACTGAGATCTAATCGCGTACCCAAAGCGGCTTGTACTGCTTGCCATGTTCGTGAAGTGAAACGACCATCACGATCATAAATAATGCTTAACGGTACACCATGTCGGCTTACGATGTCGCTGATATAAATACGAGCTAGCTTTGGATAGGAATAAAGTGAGCTGATTTTGTAAGTCGATCAATGATTACCCATATAGTGTCATACCCACCAGAAGTGCGAGGTAACCCGGTAATGAAGTCCACGGTTATGTTTTCCCACTTCCATACAGGTATTTCAGGTTGGACCAGAAGTCCTGAGGGTCTTTGGTGTTCAGCTTTCACCTTGGAACATGTAAGGCACTTGGAAACAAAAACAGCAATATCCTTTTTCATTCCAGGCCACCAATAGGTGTATCGAAGGTCTTGATACATCTTATCGGCTCCTGGGTGTATAGAGTATCGTGTTTTGTGAGCCTCATTCATAAGAAATTCACGAAGTTTGTTGTGGTCAGGAATCCATATGTGATCTAGATAGTACAGAATACCGTCAGATTTAGTTTCAATTTTAAGTTCAGCTCCACAGGACAGCTCCTTTCGTACATCATCCTCCGTTACTGAAACATGTTGGGCTTCTCGAATTTGATCTTTAATGTTAGATATGATTTGCGAACATAGAAGACGAATGGAGTTTGCATAACCCTTTCGGCTGAGTGCATCAGCCACCACATTTGCTTTGCCAGGGTGGTACCGAATTTCACAGTCGTAGTCATTTAGAAGTTCGACCCATCTTCGTTGCCTCATGTTTAACTCCTTTTGATTGAAGATATGTTGAAGACTCTTGTGGTCAGTGTATATTTCACACTTAGTACCGTAGAGATAATGTCTCCATATCTTAAGAGCGAACACAACGGCTCTAAGTTCTAGGTCATGGGTGGTGTAGTTCTTCTCATGAATCTTGAGTTGTCTCGAAGCATAAGCTATAACCTTTCCTCTTTGCATTAGAACACAGCCTAATCCTTGACCTGACGCGTCGCAATAAACCACGAAGTCATCACAACCTTCAGGAAGAGTGAGGATTGGTGCATCACAGAGTTTTTGTTTAAGGGTTTGGAAAGCTTCTTCTTGTTTGGGTCCCCATATGAAAGGTTTTCCCTTATGAGTTAAAGCCGTGAGTGGTACAGCAATGCGAGAGAAGTTTGAAATAAAACGGAGATAATAACCAGCCAAACCAAGAAAAGATCTTACTTCGGTTGGTGTACGTGGCGCTTGCCATTCTTGTACCGCTTTGATCTTTGAGGGGTCGACATGTATTCCCTTGTCATTGACTACATGTCCAAGGAATTGTACCTCTTTTAACCAGAATTCGCATTTGGAGAATTTGGCGTAAAGCTTTTCATTCTCTAGAAGTGTAAGGATGAGTCGAAGATGCCGTTCATGATCAAACTTAGACTTTGAATAAATGAGAATGTCGTCGATGAAGACTATAACAAAACGATCGAGATAAGGTTTGCAGACTCGGTTCATTAGATCCATGAAGACAGCTGGAGCGTTGGTTAAACCAAATGGCATGACCATGAATTCATAATGACCATAACGAGTTCGGAAAGCGGTCTTTGGGACGTCTTCTTCATGTACTCTAAGTTGATGATAACCAGATTGAAGGTCGATTTTTGAAAAACAGCTGGCGCCTTGAAGTTGGTCAAGAAGATCATCAATGCGAGGTAATGGATAGCGATTCTTGATTGTTAACTTGTTGAGTTCTCTGTAGTCGATGCACATGCGAAACGATCCATCTTTCTTCTTTACAAAAAGGACAGGTGCACCCCAAGGCGAGGAGCTAGGGCGTATGAACCCTTTGTCAGTCAACTCTTGCAATTGACTGGCTAGCTCTTGCATTTCAGAGGGGGCTAACCTATAAGGAGACTTTGCAACTGGTGTAGCACCAGGTATAAGATCAATGCGGAATTCGACTTCTCTTACTGGAGGAAGTCCTGAAATGTCGTCAGGAAAAACTTGCGGAAAATCTTTTACTACAGGAATGTCTTCAAGTTTCTTCTCCATGGTTCCCTTTTTGACGATATGAGCTAAAAACGCGACATAATTCTTACGAAGATATTTTTGAGCTTGAAGACAGGACATTAATCTGAGCCCTTTCGACGAGGTTTCTCCAAAGATTCGTAGAGTCTGACCGTTTGAAAGAGGAATGCGTATAAACTTCTCGCGGCATACAAGTTCAGCCTGATGTTGACTGAGCCAGTCCATACCAATTATAATGTCAAAGCTTCCCAACTTCATTGGAATGAGGTCAACTAGAAAATTATTATCGTTTAGAGTAAGAGTACAATTGCGTATAATAGAGTTCAATGAGACCGGTTTCCCGTCAGCAACTTCTACTGTTATGGATTCCATGAGCTTATCACGATTTTGGTTTAGGATGGGTTCAAACTCTAAGGACACAAAACTTTTATCCGCGCCAGTATCAAACAACATGGATGCATATCTACCATTTATAAGGAACGTACCGTTAACCACATTGCCGTCAGCTCTAGCCTGATTAGCGTTGATGTTGAAAGCTCTTCCTCTTGCAGGTGGAGGAGCTTGGTTCGCTTGATTCACCGGATTGGCTTGGGCTTGAGCATGAATAATGTTCACCAACCTTGGACAAGTGTTTCTAAAATGGCTTGGGTCTCCACAATTGTAGCAAGCCCGCATAGGTTGTACCATGGGATAGTTGGGTTGGTAGTATGTTTGGGCTAAATGTTGGGTAGGTGGTAATAGTAAGGGTTGTTGGGCTTGACCCATTATTTGTTGGTGGGTATGGGTTGAAGACTGGTGGCGGTTCGTTCGCTGAGGCATGCGACAGGTTTGAACAGTATGACCTGCGCACCACAGCCGGTGCAATGTTGGCAGGGATGATCAGGAAAATGGTGGTATTGGCAACGGTTGCATTTTGGTAACGGGCCAGAGTATGGTCTTTTGTATGGTGCAGGTGAAGGGGCAACTTGGGTAATGGGTAAAGCAGGAATAGGGAAATTAGTTTGTGTAACAGCGAAGTTTCTGGTGTTACGCTTCCTCTTGTTAGCAAACTTAGAGGAGGAGGTGGAATGGTTTGATGTTTGGCCCTCAACGGGGGCTTTCTTCTTTTCCTCTTTAAACTTACCGTTGCGAATTCGATTCTCGGTCAGTTCAGTCTCTAGTTCCATAGCAGCTTCAAGTGTTACTGGTGAAGTGCTGAGAACTGAATCTTGAATTTTCAAGGGAAGACCTCGAATATAATGCTCAATTAAGCGATAAACTGGGGTAAACAGGTTAGGGACCATTTGGTTCAACTCTAAGAACCTCTTGTTGTAAGAAGTATGATCTCCCTCCTTTTGCTTCAAAGAATGAAATTCGTCTTCCAACTTTTTAATTTCACTCCTAGGACAGAATCGCCTCGTCATGAGTTCCCTTAACTCCTCCCACGTTAAGGCCATTGCATCATCAATTCCCCTCTTCCCCTTTTCAGTATTCCACCAGGTGAGAGCTACCCCAAATAGTCTCCTGGTTGCGTATCGTACCTTGCGATCCTCAGGACAATCGCAGTTGAGGAAGGTGTTTTCCATTTCCTCAAACCAGTGGAGGAGAGCAGTGACACCTTCGGTCCCTTTAAATTTAGGAGGATCGCAAGACTTGAAATGTTTATATGAGCACTTGCTGGTAGGAGGGTTGCCGATGGTCTGGTCATTTTATTGGGGAGGATTAGTGGAATTTGTGGCGAGAACTTGTTGTACTTGAACCACAATGTCAGGAAGCACCGCGGCCATTTGTTTCGCGATTTGTGTGGCCAAGCGTTCGTGAGATCTTCCTGATCTTTTACCCCCTCGTCGTTGTCTAGCCGACATCTACAGGAACATACATAAGAAGATTGTGAGTTTATGGAGTCTTTTTAGGTGTCATGTGTCTTAAAGAAAATGAAAATAACATAAATATCAATAATGCAACTACATCCATAGGATGTCTTGGGTTTGCTCATGTTGGGCCTCAAATGTCCCCCATACCTTCACCTGTATAGTCATGTGGGCCCCCATGACTATTGGCTTGGTAGGATTCACATTAGTATTGGCGATTTAACACTCGCAGCACTCGAATGCAAACCACAAAATATGTTTACGAGATGTATGGTCGGAATGTGTCCAGGTGTAGACACAGTGACAACTCAAAGTGGGGTTAGTTCACACGACGTTTGGTATAGCATGCTTTGGCCTAATAGGCATCGTTAGTCCCCAGGTAGGCAAACTGGTCCTTTATTTTGGATTTATACGAATGCCAGCCTAGACAGGACGTTCCGACTACCGGTACTTGTACCCTTCCAGTTACTACATGCCCGTCATGAGAACTCACTTTGATGTGATTTGAAAATACAAAAATCGTTGTAAAAACAATCATGATAATGATGTGATGTGTGCTTTCATTGGTATGATATGTTATGAGAATATGATTCATGATAGGCATTATATACTAATATGTACTTATGAACATGCTTGCATAATATTGAATGTAACATTAAACATAAAACATATAAACATCATGAATTTTGCATGTAACACACAAAAATCTTAAAAATTTCTAATCAACTGTAGTATAGGCTCTAAGGGTCTAATAACCTATCCTATATCCCTATAGTCATGGCTCTGATACCAATCTGTCACACCGACCCGCAGCGGAATAAGAGTCGGGGAATAATTGGGTTATCACCAAAGCTCATGATATTTATTAATATGTTTCATATTTATTAAAGTCAAAATTACATTCTCAATAATCCAAACATGTCCATACAAATACAAAGAAAAAAATAACCAACTAAACAATTCCAAGCTCTAAATCAGTTTATTCTTCTAGGCCAATCCTATGTGTTTCTTGCTGCAGCTGGTTCAACTGTATCATGTGTAAAAATGGGGGTTTTTGGGTCAACATAAGTTGGCGATTGAACCTTGTTATATAAACATTTATTATTGATTTTCTTGTTATTTTATCAAGGAAAAATTGTGCAATAATCATAAGTGAGCAAATGTAAATAATCAAACAGTAGCAATAACAATCACAAACTATAACATACAATAACATATAATAACATATAATAACATACCAACATCATACAATAAATAACATGAATGAAACTGTGCGATCAAGGCTCAATCAAACGGAGCCGATCGTATTGCATGTACTGAAAATGATAAATGTCTGTGCGATCAAGGCTCAATCAAACGGAGCCGATCGTATGTTGGCACGCCAGGTTCATGCTCATAATGTAATGGGGAACATGCTCAACGCTCATAATGTAATGGGGAGTGGCGGCCTATGAAATGCATGTACTGAAAACAATAAATTAAATCTAACAATAACCACACAAACAGTTGAAACAAGCTGAATACACATTTGTTCATGATATGATGTATGCACAATGATTTAAATATAATAAATGGCAAGACACATGATACACCCCAAAAACGTGATTAAAACGGGGAATTTGTAAAGATTCACTCACATTGGGTGCGTTTGGTTGGAGATGATGAGATGCGCACGAGTTGGAAGGATTTAACAACGAGGATAGACTAACCTAAATAATAACGGAAAATATAGTAAATGAGTGGATTTTATTAATAATTTTAATAGGATTTTTAGATATATTTTTGTGAGTTTAAGGCTATCTCCTATCTTTAAAAATATCATTTTTAAGTATTTTTAATTGATTTTTAAATTAAATTAAATAAATAAAAATATAAAAATATGTTGACTTTTGCGTTGACCTTTAACTATTGACTTTGACTTGTTGACCGGTTTTATTGTGTAAATGCATGCCCCGGGCAGGACTCGAACCCGAGACCTCCCGTTCGCGTGCACGCAGCTCTACCAACTGAGCTACGTGTCTAACCTGAAATAATTCTGTTTTTAATTGTATTTATATACTAACTCAGTTTATTCAAAATTCTTTTATTTTCAAAAATGTTTTAAATCATCGGACCGGTGCCATTTACAGGTCTCGAACCCGGGACCTGTGCTTTAACGTTACACACAGTCCACCGCTGGACTGTGTGTCTAACTTGGTTAATATATAGATTTTTATTATACTTAACATCTAATGTAAGTTCATCCGGTTCAGTTAGAAAAATAACATTTTAATTACAGAGGGTGCGTGTATGTATCAAGGATCGAACTCGCGGCGTGTGATTTGTATGTGCGCACAGTCCACCGCTGGACTGTGTGTCTAACCCGAGATAATATCCATTTTAATTATTCTTAATAACATTCACTACTTCGTCTTCTTCGTTTATAACTCAGACAACGGTTATCTAACTGTTATTTGTTTAATTTGGTTAACGAATAATATGAACAAGTTGAAAGGTGATGAACGGAGAGGGTTTGAGAAAAGAAAGTACCGGAACAGGTCGTCGTTCTCAAAACTCCGGCAAGGATCGTCGGCTCTGTTTATGAGTTTCCTCTGTTCGGGTCAATTACCAAATTTGATTGATTAGTTATGAGAGTGGGGTACTAAACAAGGATTAACAGAGGTTTTGAATGTTCATACCGATTCACCGCGTGAGATTGGAAATTCCAGAAGTTTTCCGGCGAGAGCTGAATATTCCGGCTATGTCGTCTGGGATTGATTCTGATTGTTGGTTTGGAGTTAGTAACAGTCTAACAACGGATTGAAACAGAAATAGTCGAAGTATTTACCATATTAATGAAGGTCTCGGTTTTCCGGTGACTTGCAGAGATTTTCCGGCGAGTTCAAAAAGCTTTCTGACGAACTGAATGTATAGCGAAAGTGAAATGGCAGGTTATGCGAATGATTTTGTGTAGAGAAAGGAAGCAATTGTTGGCGGAAATCAGAAATTGAATATCTTCGGTTATAAAAACCGAACATCACCAAAATTTAAGTTAATTCAAAACTGAATTGATTAGGATCGTCGGTGCATCGGTTGTAATCCAGAATCCGCGATCACTTAAACGTTTGGACGGTTGAATAGCCGATTACGGTTTCAGTTAGGCGCAACAGGTTGATTCATGGTTGTTCATAAGTTTTAATTGTTCCCTAAAACTTACAAAAACATCAAGTGGCGGAGTGGTGGAATGTGTGTGTGTTAAGACTTTGGGGTTCAACCCGGCTGACCCGGGTTCGAGTCCCGGCAGCCTCATTTTCTTTTTAATTATTTTATTTTTATTTTTTTTCAATTATAATTTTTATAGTTTAGTTTGTTTATTAATTATGTATCATTAAAAATCAAAATAGACATAAATACGCAACGAAACATTTATAACTTGATATTCGATTACAAACGGAGCGGGTTTGGAAAACCCGTTTTTGACAAATGTTACAAATGTGACAATGGGTCCAACAAATACCATTCCAAATAAGCTTGTCCTCGGTTTAATAACATGTAGGTTCTTGATGAAACGTTGGGGGTTGAACCTACCCTCAACGTAACGAATTTTAGAAAGGCACAAACCGTGCACTACTTTTCGTACAGCGTACCAGAGCATACCACGATCCATGTGACTATGAGCCAAACCACTCCAGTTGATGCGTAAAACTGATTCATCCCAAAGGAGCTAAATTATCAGTTTTAAAAGTACATGATCAAAACGAACTACTCCCTTACACGGTGATACTTTTAAAAGTACATGATCACCAATGTTAAACTCCAAAGGCTTCCGTCGTTTATCTGCATAACTCTTTTGACGACTTTGAGCCGCTAGAAGATTGTTTCAAACTTGATGGATCTTGTCTGTGGTTTCTTGAATCAATTCTGGACCAGTGATTTGAGCTTCCCCAATTTCGTGCCAACATACTGGAGATCGGCACTTACGACCATAGAAAGCTTCAAAAGGTGCCATGCCGATACTTGAATGATAGCTGTTGTTGTACAAAAATTCAACTAATGGTAGATGAGCGTCCCAATTTCCCTTGAAGTCTATGACACATGCTCGAAGCATATCTTCAAGAGTTTGAATGGTGCGTTCAGATTGTCCATCAGTTTGAGGATGATAGGCGGTACTGAGATCTAATCGCGTACCCAAAGCGGCTTGTACTGCTTGCCATGTTCGTGAAGTGAAACGACCATCACGATCATAAATAATGCTTAACGGTACACCATGTCGGCTTACGATGTCGCTGATATAAATACGAGCTAGCTTTGGATAGGAATAAAGTGAGCTGATTTTGTAAGTCGATCAATGATTACCCATATAGTGTCATACCCACCAGAAGTGCGAGGTAACCCGGTAATGAAGTCCACGGTTATGTTTTCCCACTTCCATACAGGTATTTCAGGTTGGACCAGAAGTCCTGAGGGTCTTTGGTGTTCAGCTTTCACCTTGGAACATGTAAGGCACTTGGAAACAAAAACAGCAATATCCTTTTTCATTCCAGGCCACCAATAGGTGTATCGAAGGTCTTGATACATCTTATCGGCTCCTGGGTGTATAGAGTATCGTGTTTTGTGAGCCTCATTCATAAGAAATTCACGAAGTTTGTTGTGGTCAGGAATCCATATGTGATCTAGATAGTACAGAATACCGTCAGATTTAGTTTCAATTTTAAGTTCAGCTCCACAGGACAGCTCCTTTCGTACATCATCCTCCGTTACTGAAACATGTTGGGCTTCTCGAATTTGATCTTTAATGTTAGATATGATTTGCGAACATAGAAGACGAATGGAGTTTGCATAACCCTTTCGGCTGAGTGCATCAGCCACCACATTTGCTTTGCCAGGGTGGTACCGAATTTCACAGTCGTAGTCATTTAGAAGTTCGACCCATCTTCGTTGCCTCATGTTTAACTCCTTTTGATTGAAGATATGTTGAAGACTCTTGTGGTCAGTGTATATTTCACACTTAGTACCGTAGAGATAATGTCTCCATATCTTAAGAGCGAACACAACGGCTCTAAGTTCTAGGTCATGGGTGGTGTAGTTCTTCTCATGAATCTTGAGTTGTCTCGAAGCATAAGCTATAACCTTTCCTCTTTGCATTAGAACACAGCCTAATCCTTGACCTGACGCGTCGCAATAAACCACGAAGTCATCACAACCTTCAGGAAGAGTGAGGATTGGTGCATCACAGAGTTTTTGTTTAAGGGTTTGGAAAGCTTCTTCTTGTTTGGGTCCCCATATGAAAGGTTTTCCCTTATGAGTTAAAGCCGTGAGTGGTACAGCAATGCGAGAGAAGTTTGAAATAAAACGGAGATAATAACCAGCCAAACCAAGAAAAGATCTTACTTCGGTTGGTGTACGTGGCGCTTGCCATTCTTGTACCGCTTTGATCTTTGAGGGGTCGACATGTATTCCCTTGTCATTGACTACATGTCCAAGGAATTGTACCTCTTTTAACCAGAATTCGCATTTGGAGAATTTGGCGTAAAGCTTTTCATTCTCTAGAAGTGTAAGGATGAGTCGAAGATGCCGTTCATGATCAAACTTAGACTTTGAATAAATGAGAATGTCGTCGATGAAGACTATAACAAAACGATCGAGATAAGGTTTGCAGACTCGGTTCATTAGATCCATGAAGACAGCTGGAGCGTTGGTTAAACCAAATGGCATGACCATGAATTCATAATGACCATAACGAGTTCGGAAAGCGGTCTTTGGGACGTCTTCTTCATGTACTCTAAGTTGATGATAACCAGATTGAAGGTCGATTTTTGAAAAACAGCTGGCGCCTTGAAGTTGGTCAAGAAGATCATCAATGCGAGGTAATGGATAGCGATTCTTGATTGTTAACTTGTTGAGTTCTCTGTAGTCGATGCACATGCGAAACGATCCATCTTTCTTCTTTACAAAAAGGACAGGTGCACCCCAAGGCGAGGAGCTAGGGCGTATGAACCCTTTGTCAGTCAACTCTTGCAATTGACTGGCTAGCTCTTGCATTTCAGAGGGGGCTAACCTATAAGGAGACTTTGCAACTGGTGTAGCACCAGGTATAAGATCAATGCGGAATTCGACTTCTCTTACTGGAGGAAGTCCTGAAATGTCGTCAGGAAAAACTTGCGGAAAATCTTTTACTACAGGAATGTCTTCAAGTTTCTTCTCCATGGTTCCCTTTTTGACGATATGAGCTAAAAACGCGACATAATTCTTACGAAGATATTTTTGAGCTTGAAGACAGGACATTAATCTGAGCCCTTTCGACGAGGTTTCTCCAAAGATTCGTAGAGTCTGACCGTTTGAAAGAGGAATGCGTATAAACTTCTCGCGGCATACAAGTTCAGCCTGATGTTGACTGAGCCAGTCCATACCAATTATAATGTCAAAGCTTCCCAACTTCATTGGAATGAGGTCAACTAGAAAATTATTATCGTTTAGAGTAAGAGTACAATTGCGTATAATAGAGTTCAATGAGACCGGTTTCCCGTCAGCAACTTCTACTGTTATGGATTCCATGAGCTTATCACGATTTTGGTTTAGGATGGGTTCAAACTCTAAGGACACAAAACTTTTATCCGCGCCAGTATCAAACAACATGGATGCATATCTACCATTTATAAGGAACGTACCGTTAACCACATTGCCGTCAGCTCTAGCCTGATTAGCGTTGATGTTGAAAGCTCTTCCTCTTGCAGGTGGAGGAGCTTGGTTCGCTTGATTCACCGGATTGGCTTGGGCTTGAGCATGAATAATGTTCACCAACCTTGGACAAGTGTTTCTAAAATGGCTTGGGTCTCCACAATTGTAGCAAGCCCGCATAGGTTGTACCATGGGATAGTTGGGTTGGTAGTATGTTTGGGCTAAATGTTGGGTAGGTGGTAATAGTAAGGGTTGTTGGGCTTGACCCATTATTTGTTGGTGGGTATGGGTTGAAGACTGGTGGCGGTTCGTTCGCTGAGGCATGCGACAGGTTTGAACAGTATGACCTGCGCACCACAGCCGGTGCAATGTTGGCAGGGATGATCAGGAAAATGGTGGTATTGGCAACGGTTGCATTTTGGTAACGGGCCAGAGTATGGTCTTTTGTATGGTGCAGGTGAAGGGGCAACTTGGGTAATGGGTAAAGCAGGAATAGGGAAATTAGTTTGTGTAACAGCGAAGTTTCTGGTGTTACGCTTCCTCTTGTTAGCAAACTTAGAGGAGGAGGTGGAATGGTTTGATGTTTGGCCCTCAACGGGGGCTTTCTTCTTTTCCTCTTTAAACTTACCGTTGCGAATTCGATTCTCGGTCAGTTCAGTCTCTAGTTCCATAGCAGCTTCAAGTGTTACTGGTGAAGTGCTGAGAACTGAATCTTGAATTTTCAAGGGAAGACCTCGAATATAATGCTCAATTAAGCGATAAACTGGGGTAAACAGGTTAGGGACCATTTGGTTCAACTCTAAGAACCTCTTGTTGTAAGAAGTATGATCTCCCTCCTTTTGCTTCAAAGAATGAAATTCGTCTTCCAACTTTTTAATTTCACTCCTAGGACAGAATCGCCTCGTCATGAGTTCCCTTAACTCCTCCCACGTTAAGGCCATTGCATCATCAATTCCCCTCTTCCCCTTTTCAGTATTCCACCAGGTGAGAGCTACCCCAAATAGTCTCCTGGTTGCGTATCGTACCTTGCGATCCTCAGGACAATCGCAGTTGAGGAAGGTGTTTTCCATTTCCTCAAACCAGTGGAGGAGAGCAGTGACACCTTCGGTCCCTTTAAATTTAGGAGGATCGCAAGACTTGAAATGTTTATATGAGCACTTGCTGGTAGGAGGGTTGCCGATGGTCTGGTCATTTTATTGGGGAGGATTAGTGGAATTTGTGGCGAGAACTTGTTGTACTTGAACCACAATGTCAGGAAGCACCGCGGCCATTTGTTTCGCGATTTGTGTGGCCAAGCGTTCGTGAGATCTTCCTGATCTTTTACCCCCTCGTCGTTGTCTAGCCGACATCTACAGGAACATACATAAGAAGATTGTGAGTTTATGGAGTCTTTTTAGGTGTCATGTGTCTTAAAGAAAATGAAAATAACATAAATATCAATAATGCAACTACATCCATAGGATGTCTTGGGTTTGCTCATGTTGGGCCTCAAATGTCCCCCATACCTTCACCTGTATAGTCATGTGGGCCCCCATGACTATTGGCTTGGTAGGATTCACATTAGTATTGGCGATTTAACACTCGCAGCACTCGAATGCAAACCACAAAATATGTTTACGAGATGTATGGTCGGAATGTGTCCAGGTGTAGACACAGTGACAACTCAAAGTGGGGTTAGTTCACACGACGTTTGGTATAGCATGCTTTGGCCTAATAGGCATCGTTAGTCCCCAGGTAGGCAAACTGGTCCTTTATTTTGGATTTATACGAATGCCAGCCTAGACAGGACGTTCCGACTACCGGTACTTGTACCCTTCCAGTTACTACATGCCCGTCATGAGAACTCACTTTGATGTGATTTGAAAATACAAAAATCGTTGTAAAAACAATCATGATAATGATGTGATGTGTGCTTTCATTGGTATGATATGTTATGAGAATATGATTCATGATAGGCATTATATACTAATATGTACTTATGAACATGCTTGCATAATATTGAATGTAACATTAAACATAAAACATATAAACATCATGAATTTTGCATGTAACACACAAAAATCTTAAAAATTTCTAATCAACTGTAGTATAGGCTCTAAGGGTCTAATAACCTATCCTATATCCCTATAGTCATGGCTCTGATACCAATCTGTCACACCGACCCGCAGCGGAATAAGAGTCGGGGAATAATTGGGTTATCACCAAAGCTCATGATATTTATTAATATGTTTCATATTTATTAAAGTCAAAATTACATTCTCAATAATCCAAACATGTCCATACAAATACAAAGAAAAAAATAACCAACTAAACAATTCCAAGCTCTAAATCAGTTTATTCTTCTAGGCCAATCCTATGTGTTTCTTGCTGCAGCTGGTTCAACTGTATCATGTGTAAAAATGGGGGTTTTTGGGTCAACATAAGTTGGCGATTGAACCTTGTTATATAAACATTTATTATTGATTTTCTTGTTATTTTATCAAGGAAAAATTGTGCAATAATCATAAGTGAGCAAATGTAAATAATCAAACAGTAGCAATAACAATCACAAACTATAACATACAATAACATATAATAACATATAATAACATACCAACATCATACAATAAATAACATGAATGAAACTGTGCGATCAAGGCTCAATCAAACGGAGCCGATCGTATTGCATGTACTGAAAATGATAAATGTCTGTGCGATCAAGGCTCAATCAAACGGAGCCGATCGTATGTTGGCACGCCAGGTTCATGCTCATAATGTAATGGGGAACATGCTCAACGCTCATAATGTAATGGGGAGTGGCGGCCTATGAAATGCATGTACTGAAAACAATAAATTAAATCTAACAATAACCACACAAACAGTTGAAACAAGCTGAATACACATTTGTTCATGATATGATGTATGCACAATGATTTAAATATAATAAATGGCAAGACACATGATACACCCCAAAAACGTGATTAAAACGGGGAATTTGTAAAGATTCACTCACATTGGGTGCGTTTGGTTGGAGATGATGAGATGCGCACGAGTTGGAAGGATTTAACAACGAGGATAGACTAACCTAAATAATAACGGAAAATATAGTAAATGAGTGGATTTTATTAATAATTTTAATAGGATTTTTAGATATATTTTTGTGAGTTTAAGGCTATCTCCTATCTTTAAAAATATCATTTTTAAGTATTTTTAATTGATTTTTAAATTAAATTAAATAAATAAAAATATAAAAATATGTTGACTTTTGCGTTGACCTTTAACTATTGACTTTGACTTGTTGACCGGTTTTATTGTGTAAATGCATGCCCCGGGCAGGACTCGAACCCGAGACCTCCCGTTCGCGTGCACGCAGCTCTACCAACTGAGCTACGTGTCTAACCTGAAATAATTCTGTTTTTAATTGTATTTATATACTAACTCAGTTTATTCAAAATTCTTTTATTTTCAAAAATGTTTTAAATCATCGGACCGGTGCCATTTACAGGTCTCGAACCCGGGACCTGTGCTTTAACGTTACACACAGTCCACCGCTGGACTGTGTGTCTAACTTGGTTAATATATAGATTTTTATTATACTTAACATCTAATGTAAGTTCATCCGGTTCAGTTAGAAAAATAACATTTTAATTACAGAGGGTGCGTGTATGTATCAAGGATCGAACTCGCGGCGTGTGATTTGTATGTGCGCACAGTCCACCGCTGGACTGTGTGTCTAACCCGAGATAATATCCATTTTAATTATTCTTAATAACATTCACTACTTCGTCTTCTTCGTTTATAACTCAGACAACGGTTATCTAACTGTTATTTGTTTAATTTGGTTAACGAATAATATGAACAAGTTGAAAGGTGATGAACAGAGAGGGTTTGAGAAAGTTTTATGTTCTTCAGGGGTTGCACCGTTTATAACTCAGTTTATTCACTGCGGCGGTTAAAGTTTTATGTTCTGGGGTTGCACCGTTTGGTGAGGATACTATGAAAGCATTGGTGGCTAAACATCATGTCCTACCTCCTCCGGCTATGCCTGAGTCCTTACTATCAGAGCCACCCCTTACCGTGGATGTTGATAACGTCCTTGGGTGCATTAAATCTTTCCCCAAAGGGACCTCTTGTGGAAGGGATGGGTTGAGGGCTCAACACATTTTGGATGCTCTTTGTGGGGAGGGGTCGGTGATCGCATGCGGGGTGCTTAGGGCCGTTTCTGAGGTAATCAACTTGTGCTTGGGGGGAGGTGCCCTAGGGTCTTGTCAAAGTTTGTTGCTTCTGCACCCCTCACGCCTTTACTTAAACCGGACAACGGGATTAGGCCTATTGTCTTGGGCGCAATTTGGAGGAGGTTAGTTTCTAAGGCGGCTATGAGGGGGGTCGGGAAAGAGATGGCTAAATATCTCGGTGATTTTCAATTTGGGGTGGGTATTCCTAGCGGGGCGGAGGCTGTGCTCCATATTGCGAACAGGTTTTTAAATGCGTTCTACTCGGATGGGTCGTTAGCCATGATTACTGTTGATTTCTCAATGCTTTCAACTTAGTGGATAGAACCGCCCTTTTGTCAGAAGTTCGAACCCGATGCCCCTCCATTTCCTTATGGGTGGATTTTCTATATGGACAGCCGGCTAGATTATATGTCGGATCATATTTGGTCTACCATTGGGGTTCAACAAGAAGACCCCTTGGGGCCTCTTCTCTTTGCCTTAGTTTTGCATCCCCTCATTCATCAGATACGAGATAGATGCAAGCTACTTTTCCATGCTTGGTACTTGGATGATGGTACAATTATAGGTGATGTTAAAGAGGTGGCTAAAGCTTTAGAAATCATCAGGTCTATGGGGCCTGTTTGGGGCTTCAACTTAACGTTAAGAAAACAGAAGTTTTTTGGCCATCGTGCAATGGCGTTAAGAAGCAAAAGGGTTTGTTTCCTAGTGGGATTGGGAGGCCGGTGTCGGGTGTCAAACTCATCGGGGGCGCTGTTAGCCGCGATGCGGGTTTCATCGGTAGGTTGGCCGTGAAAAGAGCATCTTGTGCAGTGGATCTGATGAGCTATCTTCCACATCTGCGGGACCCTCAATGCGAGCTCCTCTTGCTACGCTCTTGCATGGGTGTTGCTAAGTTTTTGTTTGGCCTCAGAACGTGCCAACCCACTTTTGTTGGGGAGGCTGTTTCGGTTTTTGACAAAGGCCTTCGGAGAGCTATCGAGGATATTGTGGTTTGCGGGGGTCCGTTTTTTGGGGATCTTCAATGGTGGCTTGCATCCCTCCCGACCCGTTTTGGGGGTTTGGGTTTATGTTCGGATGAGGATGTATCCATGTATGCTTTTGTGGCCTCGAGGGCGCAATCTTGGAGTTTACAGGACCACATTCTTCGAGACTGTGGTATTGTTGGGTTAGATTCTGATTATGTGTGCGCGTTGGATTGCATGCACATGTCCCTTCCGGATTTTTGATCTTGGTGGTTTCTCTAATAAGGACACTGCCCCCCCTAAAGCCCAGAATGCTTTGACGAGTGCCCTATTTAGTAGAACTGTCTAGTGTTTGGGAGAGAAGTTTAGTCTATCCCCTCGTCAGAAAGCTGTGTTTGATTGTCTCCGGGCACCTCATTCTCAGGATTTTCTGACAGTTATCCCCATTGAAGGACTAGGCCAACACATGTCAGCAGTGGAATACCGGGCACTTCTTAAGTACCGGCTAATGATCCCTCTGTTTCCGGTTGATAAGCCCTGCCCAGTTTGTTGCAAGGCTTGTTTAGATACTTTTGACGAACATACGGTCCATTGTAAGGAGTTACCTGGTTTTAAATACCGACATGATTTGGTAAGGGATATTCTATATGATGTTCTAAAGCGGGCAGGGATTTCGGCGAAAAAGGAGGCTCCGGTGAACTTTCTAACGGATCCGCTCGATGGGAGGTCTACTCTTCGGCCAGCTGATATTCTTGTGTTTGGGTGGGCTACGGGAAAACACGCTTGTGTGGACCTTACAGGAGTGTCCCCTCTTGTTGGACTCAGGGATAATGGGTTTGTTGCTAGCCAGGCTGCGTTAAAAGCAGAATCAGGCAAGGTCGCTAAACACGAGAAGGCTTGTTTATCGAATCAACACGTGTTTATCCCATTCGCTTTTGATACATTTGGGTCCCTAGCCCCAAGGCTGTGGAATTTCTAAACAGGGTCCAACAGGTTGTGAATAGTAATCTTTCAACCTTTAAGGGCCGTTTCGTCTTTAGTAGAATTGGTTTTGCAATTCAAAATGGGTTGCGGCGCAGCTTGTTGTCCGTTTACCTGCCACTTGTTTGTAATTTGTTACTTTGGTATTTTAATTTAATATAGAATTGAAGTATTTATAATTTATAATTTGTAATTTCTTAATACTATTTTAAACAGGTTTTAATATTGAAAACTGGTTGGTCAGGCCACCCAGCCCAAACCATTTAATAAACAGGTAAGTCATGTCAACTTGTGTACGACCTGAACCCATTTAGTCCCAACTCAAACCTATTTATAGAGGCGCCGTGGCAATGAGTCGTGGCGGGTAGTTTGTCAAAACAGGTTGGTTGGTTAACCCGCAAACACTATCCACTTTTTAATTATTAAGACTACTAACGTGCAAAATATGAACCGTAATCCTAATTCTCACTTTTTAATTATTAAGACTATATGAAGTATATCGGGCATATTAAGGATGTTTGTAATATTCCTTATAGTAAAGCTTGTCCTTAGAAGAGAGTTATAACTTTCTTTTTAAATCCAGATGTTAATGAAAAAATAAACAAATAAAAATGATTTAAATTTTTGTTGATTTTGCATCACAGGGAACCGAGTGAAAATTAACGATCTTTTGGAATATATAATTTGGTTAAAGACTTAATATGGCTTAATTATGATTTTAATCCACTAAGTTAAATTTTCTGTTTGCATCCCATAATAAGGTTTTAAAACCAGTTTATACTGTCCAGATAAACTTGATGCTAGAAGCTTGGCCGGCACGAATCATACCGGTAAACGAGAGAATGACAAAAAAAGTTGTACCGACGGTAAGTTGGGTTATACAGGTTAAAACCAGTTAATTGGTCTTGAGCCATATGTTAAAATTTGGAATTTTAATCCTTTATTTATGGGCAAAAAAAGTTGGTGAAGATGACGTTGATAGTGAATTTATTATTATTATTTATTATGGGTTAACTTTTGTAATTTTTAATTACGGAATGATATAGTTTTGGATTACTTTTGAGTTGAAATTGGAATTTATGGATTTAGAGGGTTCGTTAGTCTACCCAAACGCCCGATTCAATCGGTTGAACCGTTTCCGAGCCTAATCCAGTACGCTTTAAAAACCGGTTTTAAAGCATTGGCCATAATAACAAAATGAGTAAATTACAAGTTTTGTCCTTTAAGTTAACACCCTTTTGCAGGCAGTGTCATTTGTCGCAAAAGTTGACGAGTTTTGTCCAACAAAGCATGTTTCCTCATGGAATTTTGTTGTCCATTACCCACAGTTAACGGATCTTTTTGTCGAAAAGTTATCTCATTTGTAGTGCGAAGACCAAGCATATGGTCGCACTCACTAGTAAGTAGGGCTAGGACCTCATGGGGACCGGTTGTGTGCACCTTTAACGATGACGATGGTAATAAGGAAACAAGGCAAATCACCATTTCTTTGTTTTTTTTTTCTGTGGGTCATTTCATATTAATATGTTTCTTTCTTGGAGCTAGGGGTCTCTTTCGAAGCAGACGTATTCCTAGAAATAGAGGTAAAGTTTAACAACATCCTCTAGATCTTACCAATAGCTTTGCTATCAGTGGGGTAGGATTGTTTTCAAACAAAAAAAGTAGTAAACAAATTTATCTCATATGGTATTGATCTATAACAGCCCATCCATTGCTTTTTATATCACCTACAATATCCAATATTTAACTTCATGAAATCCAAGTTACAGCCAAAGACACTACAATGGGACCTCATAACTAGCACCTTCAAGCTCTTCATAGCAAGCTGCACCAACAACAATATTCGTGTATGGCCCTAGTTAACCACCTTTACAACTCCACCTATACATTTTCATTCACATCCATCCTAATTCTACAAAAAGATGAACCACCCCCACCCCCTCTATCCTAATACACAAATAGTACATTTCCATCTAATTTTACATTCATCTTTTGTCTGTTAAAGTAAAATTTTGAACTTATTTAACGCCCTCGCCCGCTAACTGTAACGAACCATCCTTCATCAACTTCACACTAAGATTGTTAAATCTTTCTCGGGAATATTGCCTTGATGCTTTTCGCCAATTTGTGCCCGTCTTCATCATTATGACGAATTCCTCATAACTTATACGCCCATCCTAGTAAAATTAAAACAAGGTTAGTTAGAGCATATGCATTAGGGGTGTGAATCTATCATGATATCCGGGGGGTTTGTGTTTACCCTAAATGACATTGGGACTGTTTCTGGTCGAAGGCGCAAACACGTTTAAAAGAGTCATGTGCCGGGTTCAACCAGCCAACCCACAAATACAAACCATAAAACATCTAATGCAATGTGGGAATTTCAAAAGATTAACCTTATCCACATCGACATCATGCATAATCGCATTGATTACTTCATCATTGATGATCTCGCCTTCATCGCTTAACACTTGACAAATGACGTTGATAGTGAATTTTTTATTATGGATTAACTTTTATAATTTTTTAATTACGGAATGATATAGTTTTAGATTATTTTTTGAGTTGAAATTGTAGTTTATGGATTTAGAGGGTTGGTTAGTCAACCCAAACGCCCGATTCAATTGGTTGAACCGTTTCCGAGCCTAATCCGGTACGCTTTAAAAAACCGGGTTTTAAAGCATTGCCCATAATAACAAAATGAGTAAATTACAAGTTTTTTCCTTTACGTTAACACCCTTTTGCAGGCGGTGTCATTTGGCGCAAAAGTTGACGAGTTTTGTCCACCAAAGCATGTTTCCTCATGTTTTGTTGTCCATTACCCACAGTTAACGGATCTTTTTGTCGGAAAGTTATCTCATTTGTAGTGCGAAGACCAAGCATATGGTTGCACTCACTAGTAAGTAGGGCTAGGACTTGGTGGGGACAGGTTGTGTGCACCTTTAACAATGACGATGGTAATAAGGAAACAAGTGTAAGCTCCGCATTTTTGGACTTTCCTTATTTAGGAAGTGTATTCGTATTTCTATATTTGGAAACTTGTATCGTACTCATATCTTTCATTTTCCACCCTTATACCCTAAGATTATGATCATAATGGAAACTCATTTTATACTTATACCTGTTACATACTTGAATTATACTTTATAATCCTTAATACGTGATTATATGCAAGAAACTCATACTTAAATGCTCGAATACTCAACTTTATGCACTACTATACTCATACGTCCTTCATGCATGCTTAAAACACTTAAAAACCAGCTAAACATACGAAAACAACTCAAACCAGCCAGCCTCGCACGAAGTGTGGCCATTTCTTACGAAGTGAGGCCACCTCGTACGAGGTGATGCCCAACTCGTATGACCCGACCTGTTTTCATATAAATACCTACGCACTTCACCACTTCTCACTTTCTGAATACTCTCACTCCCATTCTCTAATTCCTAGATTTTCAGCAGAAGTATCTCGGATTTGTCTAAGTGAGTTTAACTCACTAACAACTTGTGATTCCACAACCTTCCTTCTACTTTTATTTTATTTTCTTTTGCAACAAGTGCTGTGAGTCCACCTGGTCCACCATCCCCATAGGATTGGATTAGAGTTCTCACTAGTGAGAATGTTGGGAGCTTTGGCTACCCGAATTAAGTTTCTCACACCTCACTTGAACAACCTTTACTTTCTGTTAATTCATGACCAACCTGGTGCTTTGATGAATCATATAAAGAGATTTAACATCTCCACACTCGACTTCTATGACAAACGTGACTAAGCCATATATAAACTGTATTTATTTTTTCATATTTTCTTAATAAACTAGTCTGGATGTAACATTAATCACGTTCTGATCTAGTGTTATGGCCCGGACTATTCTACCTTGTTATTACGATCCCCGTTCACAAAAACCAGTGTCGAAATGGGTACAAAACGGGCTAATACCTTTCACACTGTCACCTCACATGAGGTGAACAGTCAACTCGTACGAGGTGCAAGTCAACTCGTACGAGTTGCAAGTCAACTCGCACAAGGTGGTCAGTCCACTTCGTTGAAGTGGTATTTGTCTCGTTTTCTTTCCGTACTTTCGGCTATCTGGACCTATCATCCGACTCAGTATACTCATGCCCACCTGTTTGCCCCAGATAGGGTAACTCCGGGTTGCATCACCTGATCACTCGTCCACCCTCGAACTTGCTAAAGAAATTTGCAAAACTGTGAGCATACTCGATCCTATTTTACGCTTTATCACCTTGGGGTCTAATACATGTACATTATGCAAAATTACACAAACATGGTTATACTCAATTCACAAACAATCTTTATACATGCTCTTGTGCTAAACTTGAAATCACACATGCTTATACTCAATATGTGTATACTCAGTCATCAACTTTGATCAAGCCTCCCCTAACATGTATAGCACTATAGGAGTAACACACCGCCTAGTAAACTTGGGGTCAGTCATACACACCTGGTCCTTTCATGTTATGAAAGGATTATGCTTGCGGGAAACTTTGGGTTGACTAGTATACTTATACATGATAGTTTAATGTATGTTAGCCTCAAGAATAGACAATTACGCATGGAGATTTGTTTTAAACGTTTATACTATGTTATTATTCAAACTTGTATGTTCGCCAGTACCTTGTGTGTTGAGCTACACGTTAACATGTATTGCAGGTTGACTATTGATGAGGATGACACTAGAAACAAGTAAGACGACTTAGATACTCATCTAGAATCATAT
The DNA here is from genome assembly GCA_947069175.1 of Scalesia atractyloides. Lineage (NCBI taxonomy): Eukaryota > Viridiplantae > Streptophyta > Magnoliopsida > Asterales > Asteraceae > Scalesia > Scalesia atractyloides. The sequence continues at coordinate 81,362,965 of CAMTDV010000001.1, read as the reverse complement.
TACCAATGTTGCCATACTTGTATTTTGTTCCAAATATGTTGTATTGATTACAACCTATTGTACTTGATCTTTGTTAAGGAAATGAAATTTTGTTATCTAATTTCTTATCACATTTTAGCATTATGACGTCTCGAACAATCTCTTTCATCCCACCCCGATGTTTCCGCCATCGATTGGGGTCTGACAACAACGCAAATCACCATTCTTTGTTTTTTATTGGTCATTTCCTATTAATATGTTTCTTTGTTGGAGCTAGGGGTCTCTTTCGAAGCATACGTTGTATTCTTAGGAATAGAGGTAAAGTTTAACTAAATCCCCTAAATCTTACCAATAGCTTTGCTATCAGTGGGGTGGGATTGTTTTCAAACAAAAAAAGTAGGCAACAAATTTATCTCATATAGTATTGATCTATAACAGCCATCCATTGCTTTTTGTATTACCTACAATATCCAATATTTAGCTTCCTGAAATCCAAATTACAGCCAAAGACACTATAATGGGGCCTCATAACTAGCACCTTCAAGCTCTGATAGCAAGCTACACCAACAACCATATTCATGTATGGCCCTTTTTAGATTCTCACTAAGTTTTCACAAATATTCAAGGTTCTTACTAATTCTTTTCATTTTTCTCCAAACCAAGTGGGTTCATGTGAACCCACAAAACATGGTTGGATCCGCCACTACGTCATTTACCAACTCCCCCTCCCTCCAAGATAAATCTCATGATTTTAGACTCAACATGGTGTTGTGGTAAGCGCTTAAGTCGCTCGAGCAAAATGGTAAATGATGATATACCATAAGTTTTTTGGTAACGAGTTTTCAGGGTAAGAAAAAAGGAAAAAAAAAAGGTCAACGAAATTATCTTGTTTGACTTTCTAAAAAAGTCATCCATTGCTTTTTATGTTAGCTAGTATATCTAACTAGTTAGTATTAAGCACCCCTCGCGTTGCGGCGGGGGCGAACACCTATGCCACACTACTATCGACAACCACCAATACTAAATTGGTGGCGCATTAATGCGAAGAAACTAAACCAAAACGTAAAACATATAAAAGAATAACTAAGTTGATCTAGGACCCGCGTTACGATAAACCTGTCAAATGGGAAAAATAGACGACGTAAAAACGTTTAACCACACAAGCACGTTGCACCTTGTTAACTCGCAAGATTTAGAATGGAACATAAAACGAAAATTTTGTGAAAAATGGTATTAAGGACCAAAGTTGAGGGTAAAAAAGTTGTGAGGTTAAGTTGCAAAAGATGAAAAGTTTTAGGGTGAAAAGTAAAAAAATCAAATAGTTTTCGGTTAAAAGTAAAGACGAAAGGTTTTGGGTTAAAAGTAATAAAATTAAATATTTTTCGGTTAAAAGTAAAGAATCAATAGTTTTGGGTTAAAAGTAAAAAAATTTAAAAAATTTAAAAAAAAAACCCCAAAACATAAGATACAACACCTTTATACCTAAACATGTTAAAAATTATAGTATTAAGTAATTTTTAGCTTCATGAAACCCAGATCTATAGTTAAAGAGACTCTCATAAATAGCAGCTTCAAACTCTTCATAACAAGTTGCACCAACAACAATATTCATGAATGGCCATAGTTAACCACCTTTACAGCTCCATCATATAATTTCAATTCATATCTCCTAATTCTACAAAAATATGAACCACCCCCACCCCTCTACCCTAATACACATGTAGTACATTTTCATTTAAGGTTTTAAACGTACCGAACGTTCAACAAACAGTTCGTGAACCGTAAGGCGGTAAGTTCGTTTATGTTCGTTTGTTTAGTAAACGAACGAATACGAATAAGAAATTTTGTTGGTTTAGTTAAACGAACGAACATGGACAGAGGTTGCGTTTGTTCGTTTATGTTCGTGAACGTTCAGTAATGTGTTCATTTATGTTCGTGAGTGTTCTGTAACGAGTTCATTTATGTTCGCTCGTTAATGTTTATTTTTGTTCATTCGTTTAAAGGTTTTCATATGTTGTATTTTGTTTATTGTTTCTAGTTTGTGTTAAAGCTTGACAAACTCTTAATTTTGTGTTAATCATGTTTCTGATAATCATGTCAACTATGTTCAGATAATTATGTTAAGTGTGTATTTATTTTTAGTGAAGAAAATGCAGATTTTATTGTAAAATGAATATTGTATTCATTTGTGTTCATAAACGTCGTTTGTGTTCATTTATGTTCATTAACATTTGTTAGAGTTCATTTGCGTATGATAAGTGTTCGTGAATAGTTCACGAACATGTTCATTTCCTTAATGAACGATTACGAACAAGAAATCTCGTTCGTGAACAATTTACGAACAAGCTTGTTCCCTAACGAACGAACACGAACAAAGCCATATTTCCATTTGATTCTACATTCATCTTTTGTCTTTGTAAAGTATATATGTGTCACACCCCGGATTTCCAACCCAAATCCATACACCGGTGGGCCCGGGTGGGGAGTATTGTGACGTCAGTTGATAACATCATAGTCAATTAAACATGGCACAGCGGAAGTCTTGGAGTAAAATTACTATTACAAACCAAATGTTCAAAATAAAATAATATACAAGCTCGTAATAGAGGATCCACAGGCGGATCATTAAAATGTACAAGAAAGAATATAAAACAGACTTTAGGGCAGATCTAAGGATTTGCAAGATCCATTTATTCTCTACCGAGCAGCTTCCGGCCTATTTCGTATTGTACATAGGGTTTAGTCTTTGGACGATACGTCTGCTTTCGCTGGTAAATACACCCAACTGACTCATTTTGAAAATATTTTAAAATGATTTTAAATGCGCAGGGCACAAAATCTTCTATAACTTGGGAAAGTTACTTTGTAACCTTGTTAACAGATTCACATGTTTGTCCATACATACAGGGCCCACTACAGAGACCGAGACATGATTAAATACACACCACTTAGAACTCACAGAGGAGTTATCCCCAACGTCTTGGGTAATTTGCATTTGAGCGTCTGTCAGGTGTATGCCTACACCCCGCGCTAAGGTCGTGGCCATTAACTAATCTAATGAGCCGAGAATATCCAGGACATGATAATTTAACCCCCGATGTTTAAGTTATCAAACAAAACTGATTAAAACAGAATATGCGGATTTACTAGCTACAATCTGGCATTTGATTGATCCCATATCTGACCAAGCGGTAATAATTTACCGTATCCCAAGCCCATATAGGGAAAATAAATCGAGAGTATTTAACTGAGCTAGTCTTCTTTTAAAATTCAATAACTCAGTCGTATACAAAAGTACTAACGTGCAGATAGCATTTACCGGTAAGGCTCTAGTCTGGATTATGGCATAAGCTAACCAATTAAATACTATCGGCCTTTATTTAAGTCATAGACTTAGACCGAGTAGTGTACATGATCAAAACGTATATCGTTTGATTAAATGATGATTGGATAGAATGTTGTTTAAACCCGACAAGTACTTTGACTTGCATAATATGGGTAAACTACAAACATTCTGGATCTTGAGATTAAAATGATAAGGTTAAACCCGTTTCGGTTAAATGTAACTAGTTACGTATAATCAACCGTATACTTATAAGTGACATTGGGTAACAGGATAAGTCATGGACAAGTTCTATATGCCATTATATTTTAATTAAGTTAAAATACCAGTAGGATATCAACTTATATGCCCGTTAAGGTTTTAAAACGAAATTACGCCTCATAAGGGCATTTTGGTAATTTCATACCATATAAAAGAAACTTGAATATAATTTAATGTTATAATTATAAGTATTCTGGAAAAATACTTTATTTATGATATACTATCAGTAGGATATCAATTATATGTGTGTTTTATCTTTTATGACCAACTATGCTTCGAAGGGGCATTTTGGTCATTTTACACATAGTTTATAAATTATTTGGGATTCTGAGTTTATAACATGTACCTACTGTAAATATGTTAAATATGAGTTTTAAAATCAGTAGGTATCAAGTCTTGGTCAATAATATAGTTTAAAAACATACTATGTGCCGAAACGGCGCTTCTGTCGTAATATGACGTCTTTATGCGATGTTTACGAAAACTGATGTTGAGGTAAAATTAAAAGGTTTTAAATATGTTATTTAATATAACATATCAGTAGGTAAAAGATTTACCTTGAAAAGATTTGATTAAAACTATTTCATGAGCCACAAGGGCTAAAATCGTCATTTATCGACATAGTTTTAAGGACCTGCTTAAAAACTCAGTTTATAACTTGGTTTAACATCCCAATTAACCCTACTTATAATATTATATCAGTAGAAAACTTATTTTCAAGGGCATGTTGGTCAAAGATGGCATAATTATGGAACTTACGTATAAACTTAGATTCTGATTATGATCATGTAATATAACCTCAAAGGGTTATGCTACAATATATTATGATCATAATGCAACTTTAGATCAGTAAGTAACTAATCTAAATCGGGTCAGAATCGAAAGTGAAAGCAGAAGTCAAACTTCGCGACTTTCGGTTGCGAACCGACCCTAGAACTGAAATTGACGAGCCGAACATGTTTTTACATGTTCTAATAATTATTACTAACTTGTTTAAGTGTCAAAACAGGTTTCATAACATATATAAGAAAAATTTATGATTTTTCCGAAAAATGGCCTGTTTGACTTTTTAATAACTTAACTTTGACCCGTCAATTGGTCTAGCAAACGTGATCTTCAGGAGATGCCCTTTATAGGGATTAACACCTACCTTATTACGATCACTTAGCCACATTCATTTCAAACAATGGTTGGACCATAATGGTCTTAACCGAAAGTCAAAACATTTTCCATAAACGCTTGACTTTTGACTATAGAAGCCTATAAACGAAAATGCACAAGGAAGGAACACTTACCAGTGATTCCTAGGGTGCAAAAGAACTATGTTGGATGCTCCTTTTAGCTAGGAACTTCTAGAGGAGGGAGAAGACCGTGAATAAGAAAGGTGCAAGTTCAAATGGTGAACTTGATCACCTATTTATAGTTGGAGAACTCAAAGGAGGTGAAGCCAGGTGTTTAGGTGTGTAAGAGGGAGCTTACAAGTGTCCCAAAACGTGGTATGGCTGATTACAAGTCCATTGTTTCGATTTAATGGTTTTGGGGTTTTGTTTGGGAGCCAAGCAAAACTTTCTGCAGCAGAGGCCTTCTCGTGCCCCGCGAGAGATCCTTGCCAGGTCTCTCGCGGCCCGCGACCGCCCCTTGGCCAGTTCAAAGTTTGACACTTTAGCCCCTTAACTTTAAAAAGCTTCTAAAAACCTTTTTAAACACCTTTTGGAACTTTTAGCCCACCGTAGCCAATACTTGGCATACCCGGGATTATGCATGGACATTGTCGAGCTCTTGGTTCGTTAAAAGGTCACTTAGAGGTATAAATTACATGTTGAAACTTTTAGTCCCACTATCATCCAACTTTCACATATTTACAAAATTGAACTCTCTTGTCCAACAGTTGGCATGTATGAGAGTTAGGACTTCACAAAGGATCACTCAGAGGCTTATTATAAGCATGTTAATTCCAATGTCACTCAGAGGCTGGGCATGTTGACATATCAGTCACTCAGAGGCTGTTATTTATGCATGTTGACATCGGATCGTCACTCAGAGGCTTAGTTTGAGCATGTTGACGCCTTTCGTCCTTATTGGTCTTTAACAGACTATATTTAAAATACAACACGTGTCACTATACTATTGAAACGATTTTACAGGGTGTTACAATATGCATTTAGGGGTGTGATTTGACATGATGCGACCTAACATGTAAATGAAATGGTTGATTACAAGAAAACTTAAGACACAAAAGAGATATGATCATCAGGTTTTAGAGCATTCACAATGGATTTCCTATATTTATGTGAGTGGGATAATTATATTATAAGAAATAGTTGTGAGTGGTTTTAGTGGTTGTGAGTGAACAAAAGAGAAAATGTTACTATTCATCTGTAAATATACGGGAATACTGATCACCCCTTATAATTTTTTTAATATTTTTCAAACTGGTTGTGCGTGGAATAGAGAAAAAATGTAATACCAAAAGGTATAAAAATATTATCTAATTGAAAAGTAGAGAGAAAAAATAATGCTTTTTTAATATAAATATATAGATAGTGATAAAGAATTCATTGTGAATGCATTATAATGTGAATGTTTTACATTTATTTGTACTTTTTCTGAAACTTTGTAATTTCAGAGTGTAATTATGCAAAAAAAAAAACATAAGATAAAATAAAATGGGCGTCAAGCATGTCATATTCATATCAACACACGTGGTGTGTTAAGGTCTATTATGTCTAACATCATTGTCGGGTTAGACCTGCCAACCCAAGAACATGGGCCATTTAACACCTCTGTAAATCAGTGCGGGAAATTCCAAAAGACAAACCTTATCCATGTCGACATCATGCATAATTGCATTGATTACTTCATCATTGGTGATCTCGCCTTCATCACTTAACGCTTGAGAGAGTTCTTCTACCTCTATATAACCAGTTTTATTGTTATCAAAGAACTTGAACTGAAATTAACGAGCCGAACATGTCTTAATAATTTTTACTAACTTGTTTAAGTGTCAAAACAGGTTTCATAACATATATAAGGTCAATTTATGATTTTTACGAAAAATGTCATGTTTGACTTTTTAATAACTTAACTTTGACTCGTCAATTGGTCTAGCAAACGTGATCTTCAGGAGGTGCCCTTTATATGGATTAACACCTACCTTATTATGATCACTTAGCCATGTTCATTTCGAACAATGGCTGGACCATAGTGGTCTTAACCGAAAGTCAAAGTGTTTTACGTAAGACACTTGACTTTTAGCTATAGAAGCCTATAAACGAAAATGCACAAGGAAGGAACACTTACCAGTGATTCCTACGGTGCAAAAGAACTATGTTGTCTCCTTTTAGCTAGGAACTTATAGAGGAGGGAGAAGAGCGTGAATAAGAAAGGTGCAAGTTCAAATGGTGAACTTGATCACCTATTTATAGTTGGAGAACTAAAAGGAGGTGAAGCCAGGTGTTTAGGGGTGTAAGAGGGAGCTTACAAGTGTCCCAGAACGTGGCATGGCTGATTACAAGTCCATACTTTCGATTTAATGATTTTTGGAGCTTTGTTTGGAGGCCAAGACAAACTTTCTGCAACAGAGCCTCTCTTGCACCCAGCGAGAGACCCAGGCCAGGTCTCTCGCGGCCCGCGACCGCCATATGGCCAGTTTCAAGTTTTGACACTTTTAACCCCTTAACTTTATAAGCTTCTAAAAACCTTTTTAAACACTTTTTTAGCACTTTTAGCCCTCCGTAGCCAATACTTGGCATACCCGGGATTATGTCCGGACATTGTCGAGCTCTTGGTTCGTTAAAAGGTCACTTAGAGGTATAAATTAACATGTTGACACTTTTAATCCCTCCCTCATCCAACTTTCACATATTTACAAAATTGAACTCTCTCGTCCAATATTTGGCACGTATGAGAGTTAGGACTTCACAAAAGATCACTCAGAGGCTTATTATAAGCATGTTGATTCTGATGTCACTCAGAGGCTGGGCATGTTGACATATCAGTCACTCAAAAGCCAAATTACAAGCATGTTGACATATCAGTCACTCAGAGGCTAATGATTTAAGCATGTTGACATATCAGTCACTCATAGGCTGTTATTTATGCATGTTGACATCGGACTGTCACTCAGAGGCTTAGTTTGAGCATGTTGACGCCTTTAGTTCTTTTTGGTTTTTAACAGACTATATTTAAAATACAACACGTATCACTATACTATTGGACACGATTTTACATGGTGTTACAATATGCATTTAGGGGTGTGATTTGACACGATGCGACCTAACATGTAAATGAAATGGTTGATTACAAGAAAAATTAAGACACAAAAGAGATATGATCATCAGGTTTTAGAGCATTCACAATGGATTTCCTATATTTATGTGAGTGGGATAATTATATTATAAGGAATAGTTGTGAGTGGTTTTAGTGGTTGTGAGTGAAGAAGAGAGAAAATGTTATTCTTCATCTGTAAATATACGGGAATACTGATCACCCCTTATAAATTTTTTAATATTTTTGAAACTGGTTGTGTATGGAATAAAGAAAAAATGTAATACCAAAAGGTATAAAAATATTATTTAATTAAAAAGGATAGAGAAAAAATAATGATTTTTAATATAATTATATAGATAGTGATAAAGAATTCATTGTGAATGCATTATAATGTGAATGTTTTACATTTATTTGTACTTTTTCTGTAACTTTGTAATTTCAGAGTGTAATTATGCAAAAAATCATAAGATAAAATAAAATGGTGGTCAAGCATGTCATATTCGTATCAACACGCGTGTTGTGTTAAGGTCTATTATGTCTAACATCATTGTCGGGTTAGACCTGCCAACCCAAGAACACGGGCCATTTAACACCTCTGTAATGCAGTGCGGGAAATTCCAAAAGACAAACCTTATCCATGTCGACATCATGCATAATTGCATTGATTACTTCATCATTGGTGATCTCACCTTCATCACTTAACGCTTGAGAGAGTTCTTCTACCTCTATATAACCAGTTTGATTGTTATCAAAGAACTTGAAAGCTTTGTGTAGATGTTCGTCGTTCGCCATTCTTTTAAGATGCAGAGTGACAACGACAAGCTCTCTGAGGTCCAAGGTCCCATCTCTATCAACATCAGCCTACAAAATGATGATTCCACTTTCAATTATCAAATGTCTTGGTTTAACCGGTGTGAACAAGATGAGACCTACATATTCCATCAAATTTATTATATCATATAAATCAAGAATCATAAAAGTCTCTGAAATCAATTAACCAACAAAACAAATAATGTATCTCATACAAATCTAATTAAAAAATAACAGGATTTGTATGATTTTCAAGTTGTTTTAGACGTTTAGCATGGGTTGAATTGAGGAAAAATTTGTGATTATCGTTGATTCATTGTATGTATTTCTTGATCTTAGAGTGTGCAACATTGGAACTTTGATGATCCAACCCGCCAAAAAAAATCTTGGTCATCTGAACACTGGAACATTGTGATTTGTGACACCGGTGAAAAATTTTAGGTCCACCACTGCTTGGGCATGCTTTTTAAAAGTAATTACTTGATATTGAGTCATCACTATCACGTAATCATTTTTAATTTTAAGAGGTTGTAAAAGATAGTGTTTGGATGTGCTTCTCAGCTTACGGCGTTATAGAATAAGTCTATAGACTGACAAGATGATAAATAGATCGTAAAGCGTACCCTCAACGCTTGTTTCTTTAGCTTGTTCATCACTGAAAACTATTTAATCCTTAACTTAACAATATCACCCAATAGAACATTTTGAGCCTTCTTTGAGTTCAACCAGGGGTGTTCTTCTGCAATTGCAATATGCAAGTAAATTAGTCTGCCGGTTATTCAAGAAACGTACTTTCAAACAGAACAGTGCCTATACGTTGTTACACCACGAAGAACTTGTTAAGCTGTAAGCCGGGACTTTGAATTATAGCTCAGACTTTATGCCACTAAGTAATGCGCGTATGTGTACTATAAATGGTACATGAAATGACTTGGAAATCTACCCAAAGGATTGTGCAGCGTAGAGGTTGCAGTAGTGACTATAGAATGATGTTTAACTCTCGAGTTAAGTAAGTTAAGTACGAGTTAGTGAGAATGAAATAGTAGATATATTGTGGTAATGGTAACCCTGATTTAATGGTTGCAATATGTGTATGTTCATAGTTTAAATTCTTCATGTGTAATGAAAATATATAGAAGGTATACGATTAGTGGAATACATTGTTAAGCCTAGGATGAGTATTCATGTGACTAACGCAAGAAGGAAATATCAGTTATGGTAGTGAGTAAGTGGAACTAATCGATTTATTTCGATTAGCAAACGAATGAATGCCCTTTTTCCTAATCAGGAGGGTAGGAACGAAATATGTAAATGGATTTGAATTGTGCCGATGTGCGTGATAATAGAAAAAAAAACATGGCCCGCAAAATAATTCCATATTGAACCTTTTCTCAATATCTCGAAACATGCATTTGCATCCAGAGGTGTTTTGGTGTGCCTATCTAGATATGCGACCTTAATTAAAGGGTCATTATATATGTCAAGGGCCAAGGAACTTATCACATAAATATCTCATTTTAAAAATTATCTGAATATTTTATTATATTTTTAACAACAAATATGTATATAGTAACAATTTGTAATTTGGTAGTGCATGTTTGTGTTGTATTCTATGCTTTATTGTTTTCTTTTTGCTTATTGATGTTGTGCATTTCTTTATGGTGTTATACATTTGTTTGATTTATAAAGAGCGCACCCCTCCCTAATTAATGTTTTTCTCCATTTGGGCCTCCCCTCCGCCACTCCTTCCTTATCCTTCTCTCGACACCCAATCTCACGGTCATATAACTTTTTTTGTTGATGTTTCTGTGTGGTTTAGCCTCCGGTTAACCGTTGTATGGTTTCGTCTTTGTCTCCGATTTAATCTACGGTGAAACGATGATTAACCCATTAGGGTTTTATGGTCGGTTTTAGTTTTCCGTGATGTCTCTGGTTATATTTTATTCAAAAAGATGGGGGGTACTTTTGTCGCATAGTGGACTCAACCTCCCATGTATACTCATGACCTCTAAAAGCATCCCACTTAACCTTCACTATAGGTATCATTTTTCTTCGTAGCTTCTTAACCTGTCGATCCTAGATCGAAATCGGTTTCTCAATAATCCTCAGGTTTTCATCTATTTGCACATCTTTATGTGACATTGCTAGCGACTCATCGGCTAGACATTTCTTAATGTTGCTGATGTGGAACACATCATGGATTCCACTAAGCTCCTCTGGCAACCTGAGCTACAGTGCTGACACATTCAACTATCTCGAATGGTCCAATATATCTTGGGCTCAACTTGCCATTCTTTCCAAAACGCATCACACCTTTCCAGGGTGATACCTTCAGCATGACCTTGTCTCCTACTTGGAACTTAAGAGGTTTACGCCTCTTGTCAGCTAGCTCTTCTGCATGTCCCTGGCAGCTTTGAGACGATCATGGATCTGCACAATCTTTTCCGTGGTCTCTAGGACAATCTCTGGTCCTGATAGTTAGGCCTCCCCAACTTCTACCCAACACACGGGCGTTCTACATTTTCTCCCATACAAGGCCTCAAAAGGAGCAGCCTTGATGCTAGTATGATAACTGTTATTGTAGGAGAATTCTATTATAAGTGGTCATCCCAACTTCCACCTAAATCAATCACACATGCCCTAAGCATGTCTTCCAGTGTCTAGATTGTACGCTCACTTTGACCATCAGTCTGCGGATGGTAAGCCGTACTAAAGTTCAATCGTGTGCCTAAAGATTGTTGGAAACTTTTCCAAAAGTGAGATGTGTATCTAGTATCTCTGTCAGATACAATAGATATTGGCACACCGTGTAGGGACACAATCTTGTCCACATACAACTTAGCCAATTTATTTGAATTATACGTTTCCTTAATTGGAAAGAAATGTGCTGACTTAGTCAGCCTATCCACTATGACCCATACAGTGTCATTTCCACTTTTGGTTTTGGGTAACTTGGTAATCAAGTCCATAGTTACCATTTCCCATTTCCACGTGAGAATTTCAAGTTGTTGTAGAAGTCCGGCGGCTTTTGATGTTCGGCCTTAACTTGTGAACATGTCAGACACTTAGCAACATAAGTGGCTATGGATTTCTTCAGACCCATCTACCAATAATTCTTCTTTAGATCTTGATACATCATGTCACCTCCCGGGTGAACTAAGTATCTTGAATTGTGCGCTTCTTGGAGGATTAGATCTCTAAGTCCTCCAAAGATTGGAACCCAGATTCTTCCATTGAATCTAAGGATTCCATCCTTTCCAGGCGCTAACTGATCCACAGTTTCGCCTAATCTAGGGTTATTAGCCTCTAATAGGGCTTGCTTTTGCACATCTAATAGCTTCTCATTTTAGCTATTTCTGAGCTTAAGGCATTAGCAACTACATTTGCCTTGCCTGGATGGTAGTGAATCTCGCAATCATAATCATTAATTGTTTCCATCCATCGGCGTTGTCGCATGTTCAATTCCTTCTGATTGAACAAATGCTGGAGACTTTTATGGTCAGTGTATATAATACACTTTGTTCCATACAAGTAATGTCTCCACAGTTAGTGCAAATACAACGGCACCCAATTCTAAATCGTGGGTGGTGTAATTCCTTTCGTGCACCTTTAACTGTCGTGATGCATAGGCAATCACTTTGCCTTTTTGCATTTGCACACAACCCATGCCAGTGTGTGATGCATCACAGTAGACTACAAAGTCTTCAACACCCTCTGGTAGGGATAACACAGGAGCCTTGCTCAACTTGTGTTTAAGAATCTCAAAAGATTCTTGTTGTTTTGGACCCCAATTATACTTGACATTCTTACGGGTCAAGGTAGTTAAAGGAGTGGCTATTCTTGAAAAGTTCTCAATGAACCTCCTGTAGTATCCAGCCAATCCTAGGAAGCTACGAATCTCTGATGGGGTCTTGGGCACTTACCAATTCATTATGGCCTCAATCTTGGCGGGATCCACTTAGATACCACGCTCACTTACCATATGTCCAAAAAATTGGACCTCTCTAAGCCAAAACTCACACTTAGAGAATTTAGCATAAAACTTCTCTTGCCTTAGCAGTTCTAAGATGCACCTAAGATGTTTCTCGTGATCAGCTTGATTACGAGAGTAGATAAGTATGTCGTCTATAAAGACGATGACAATCTTATCCAGATATGGTTTGCAGACTCCATTCATGAGATCCATGAATGCTGCAGGTGCATTTGTGAGCCCAAAAGGCATCACCAAGAATTCAAAATGACCGTATCGGGTCCTGAAGGCAGTCTTAGGAACATCTTCACTCCTAACCTTCAGCTGATGATATCCTGATCTCAAATCGATTTTGGAGAAGTAACTAGCCCCTTGAAGTTGGTCAAATAAATCATCGATCCTGGGCAGAGGATATCTATTCTTGATTGTTAACTTGTTTAACTCTCGGTAGTCAATGCACGTCTGCATTGAACCGTCTTTCTTCATAACGAAGAGGATAAGAACTCCCCAAGGCAAGGAACTAGGCTGAATAAAGCCTTTCTCCAAGAGTTCGTCTAGCTGCGTCCTCAACTCCTTCATTTATGTTGGTGCTAGCCTATATGGAGCTCTAGGAACAGGTGCTGACCCCGACAGGATATCGATTCTAAACTCTACTTGTCTGTCTGGAGGTAGACCTGGTAATTCTTCTGGAAAGACATTTGAATAATCCGAGATAACTGGTAGGTCTTCCATGTTTGCCATAGGCTCGTTTATGGTGACTTGTGCCATGTAGATGACACAGCCTCTTCTCAAACACTTGGATGCCTTAAATAATGACACCTTGTCTGGCAATCCATAGTGTGAGTCTCCAGGGATGATGATCATTTCACCAGATGGGATCTTAATCTCGATGAGCTTCTTATCGCATGCAATGTGTGCTTGGTTATGAGATAACCAATCCATGCCTAAGACAACATCGAACCCCGCCAATTTTATTGGCAGAAGAGAGATAGAGATAGAATGATTTTTAATGGATATTGAGCATCCATCAAGAATGGAAGATGTTGTTTCTAAACTTCCATCAGCAAGTTCTATCTCATAAGTTTTATCTAGAGTTCTTAAGGGCAGGTTTAAGAGTTTACTAAACTTATGATCAACGAAAGATCTATCTACACCCGAATCAAAAAAAACTCTAGCATAAATATTGTTAATGAGGAATGTACCTGTCATGACATTGTTGTCATTAACAGTCTCTCTTGCAGTTATCTGAAAGGCTCGAGCATTCCCCTTCTTGGCCTCTCCAGGCTTCGCATTATTATTCTTAAGAACCTTAGGGCAGTTAGTCTTAATATGCCCTTTTTCATTGCAGACGTAGCAGATGGCATCCTTAAGATCCTTACATTCTAAGGTCTTATGCCCATTTCTTTTACAGATGCCACAGGGTTTGACCTGTGAACCAAAATTATCTATCCCCGGTGTCTGCGGTTGCAAGTTTTGCATGTTGGCATCACAGTCGTCTTTCCTTGGTTCCCTTTGAACCCAAATCTCCCTATATTTTTCTTATTAAACATATGGGAGTTGTCATCTTCTCTCTTCCTTTTCCCGTCAGTTTCAGACTTAACGGACTTTTTCCTTACTAGATCAAGGGTAAGGGAGGGAGATAGGTCAACAGCAGACCTATAGGTAGTAGGCTGAGCAGCCTTTACCATGCCCTTTATCTCGGGCGCTAACCCATTAATAAAACGCGCAATGCGTTTGGGCTCTGGGGTAATCAAATAGGAAACTAACCTAGATAGGGAATTGAAATCGGAAACATATTTCCGACAGTCTAGGTTTTTCATGGAAAGAGACAAAAAGTCAGTCTCTAATTTCTCAACCTCATGAGGTGGGCAGTACATTTCCTTAACAAGGTCCACAAATTTGGACCGTCCCAAATTATACAGGTGTACTTTACCTGTGGACTGAATCATGGCTTTCCACCAGATTAGGGCATCGCCCTTAAAGGACTGTGATACATACTTGACCACATCCTTATCAGCACAGTTGCTTATATCTACAATCGTTTTCATCTCGTCTAGCCACTTTAGGGCTTCCACAGCTCATTTCTCCCCGTTAAAGTCTCGGGGCTTGTAGGAGATGAAATACTTATAGGTTCATCCGTCTTTAATAGAACGGGACCTTTCAGCAAAATCTATTTTCCTTGGTTCACTCTTTGCATTCGAAGAGTGAACGGAGCTCTCCTTGTGAGCTGAAGATGGTGGAATAGATAAGGGTCTAGATCGAGTAGCACTCGATTCCCTAAGCCTTTCGATGGCCTTTCCCATGGCCTTTTCTACAGCCGCATCAATGCGAGCTTGGAAGTCGTCATTATTAATGGCTCTGTTTTCAGCATTATTAGATTCAACATTTCGGTGGCTACTTTGTGCCTCGTTCGAGTTAGCTATCTTTAAGCCTTGGTTTCTATACACCAATAAAGCTTCACTTAGCCATGGTATGTCAACCATATTGGTCTTAAAAGCATTGGATAAACAACCCATTGCCTATTCTAGTGTGAATAACATCATAACCCTTAGGCTTAACATAATTATATTTAGCCTAGGTCTTAATAGGACCATCGAAGGCAAATTACAATTTGGACATAGTCCATATATTATTGGACAGTGGATCGCATTGTCACAACTGTCATTGTCATAATTGACAATTATATTTAGTTTATAAGCTTGTCTCGAAGGACCTAAAATATGGCACATAGGCTTGTCACTAATAGACATAAAATATGGCACATAGGCCTGTCATTAATGTACATAAGATACGACACATAGGCCTGTCACTAATGGACATAAGATATGGCACATAGGCACTACATCACTAATGGATGTTTAATCATAGCCTCAAGGGCAATACATCACTAATGGATGTTTAATCATAGCCCCAAGGGAATACATCACTAATGGATGTTTAATCATAGCCCCAAGCGCAAATACATCACTAATGGATGTTTAATCATAGCCCCAAGGGCAATACATCACTAATGGATGTTTAATAATAGCCCCAAGGGCAATACATCACTAATGGATGTTTATTATCATCGCAATGATGATATTAGCCGGGGTCAATTTTGATCACATGGGCTATATAAGGTCAGGACATAGTCCTTTTACCTTGAAGGCTAGTGTGATTCCTCAAGTTACACTACCAAAAGTATTAACATTCTAGAATGTTAATATTAGAGTACCTTAATGGTTGATTAATAGTCCCGGTTGCACTGACCTTAACGACTTGGATGCTTGAACTTAAGTCCACCACATCTGGATAGAAGGATAACTTCCCTTAACTATCCTGATAGAAGACCCATTCGTACTTAACTATCATTTATAACTTGGCCAAATGTGTGGTCTGTGCCACTTGGCTAATCAAAACCATTAAGATCTTTTTGGAATTATATTGCAGAGCATAAATTTCGAGTAAAATCGAGATCTTTTTGGAATTATATTGCAGAGCATAAATTTCGAGTAAAATCGAGACGCTCGCTTTCAAGATGATGATTAAATATATATATATATATATATATGTATATGTATATATGTATATATATATATGTATATATATATGTATATATATATATATATATATAATTCCAAAATACTTCATTAAATTTCAAATTAGAAATTACAATACTAGAAAATGAAATAAACACTCCATGCAAGGACTTAAAGAGCTAAAAATGCCCACGCAGGGACTAAAGAAATGACAATGTCCTCGCAGGGACTACATATTATTATAAGAGACTTCACTCGTCTTTCTTTCCTTTGACCAACTTGGAGAGTTTCTTGAAGAACTTATTTGTTTTCTTCTCCGTTTTCTCCGCCTGCTACTGCATTTCTTTCATTCGTTCCAAGGCCTCATTAATGGCCTCAAGTGGTGGCGGAGGTTGTGGTTGTGGTTGTGACATAACCGGATACTGGTACCCATAAGTTGGATATCCAGTCGGTGGATAAGAAGGTGGGAAAGGAGACGGGTAAAGTGCATTGTGCATAACTGCTTGCATATATGGGTCTTGTGACCATGCTTGATAGTCTACTAGTGTAGACAGGTTAAAAGGATCATACCCAGACATGTCTATATATGTGGGGATTTGGTTAGTATAACCCGCTGGTGGTGGTTGAACCATAGGTGTTGGTGTTGGTGTTGGTGTCGGTTCCACTATAGGTGAAACATTTGAGGGTCCACCCATTTGTGGGTCCTCTTGAATTGTGGGGTAGGAGTTGGGCAAAGGTGGTAGTGATCCCGACCTTTGTCCGGCACGTACCGACATACGTGCTCCACGCTTTCTTCTTGGTGGTTTAGGTGGTGGTTGAGGCTGGTCCATTGGTTCCATGTGGACATCTTCTTGAATTGGGGGTGGTTGAGAGTGATGAGAAGGAGTGTGGGCGAAGGTGAATTGGTTCCAATATTGGTCCCATTCATTAGGACCTTGGTAAGGCGATCCGGCGTAAGAGTTCGAATCGCTCGAAATTTCTATAGGATGTGTATTCGATCCTGACGGTGGCATCTCCGGGTCGGAGTCCTCGTCCATAGGGTTTGGCTGGTCCAACTGATTTTGATCGGGTGGAGGCGTGTTAAACTAGTAGTTAAGGTTAAATTCTTCATGATAGGAATGATGGAAATGGTGAGAATGGTGTGAATGATAGGAATGGTGAGAGTGATAAGAATTTTGGGAATGTGGGGGTGAGTGCCTATGAGAATGTCCCGCTGGTTGCCAAGGAGACGAATCTCCTGATTCTGGGTTTGAATATGAGCTGTGAGGTTGAGGAGGGATGCGCCCTGATGGTCCTCCTCTCATTGGACCTTTTCCTCTTCCACTTTGTCCTCTCACACGTGGCGGCATTTTCCTGTTAGAAATCAATTTTAAAACAATAAAAATAACTTAATAATGAAATGAGTAAATCCTAGGTCAATGCCTCGACTCGGATGTCTAAGGAATGTGCTCGTGTAAGTTTGAGATTAAACACAAAAGGCTAGTGTTTAATTCTCTCAAACGTTGGCTCTGATACCAACCTGTCACACCCCGGATTTCCAACCCAAATCCATACACCGGTAGGCCCGGGTGGGGAGTATTATGACGTCAGTTGATAACATCATAGTAAATTAAACACGGCACGGTGGAAGTCTTGGAGTAAAATTACTATTACAAACCAAATGTTCGAAATAAAATAATATACAGGCTCGTAATAGAGGATCCACATGCGGATCATTAAAATGTACAAGAAAGAATATAAAACAGACTTTAGGGCAGATCTAAGGATTTGCAGGATCCTCTTATTCACTACCGAGCAGCTTCCGGCCTATTTCGTATTGTACCTGCAGTTTAGTCTTTGGACGATATGTCAGCTTTCGCTGGTAAATACACCCAAATGGCTCATTTTGAAAATATTTTAAAATGATTTAAATGCACAGGGCACAAAATCTTTTATAACTTGGGAAAGTTACTTTGTAACCTTATTAACAGATTCACATGTTTGTCCATACATACAGGGCCCAGTACAGAGACGAGACATGATTAAATACACACCACTTATGTAACACCTTGTAAAATCGTATCCAATTGTATAGAGACACGTGTTGTATTTTAAATATAGTCTGTTAAAGACCAATAAGGACGAAAGGCGTCAACATGCTCAATCTAAGCCTCTGAGTGATGATCCGATGTCAACATGCATAAATAACAGCCTCTGAGTGACTGATATGTCAACATGCTTGAAATTTGGCCTCTGAGTGACTGATATGTCAACATGTCCAGCCTCTGAGTGATATCGGAATTAACATGCTTATAATAAGCCTCTGAGTGATCCTTTGTGAAGTCCTAACTCTCATACATGCCAACTGTTGGACAAGAGAGTTCAATTTTGTAAATATGTGAAAGTTGGATGATGGAGGGATTAAAAGTTTCATCATGTTAATTTATACCTCTAAGTGACCTTTTAACGAACCAAGAGCTCGACAATGTCCGGGCATAATCCCGGGTATGCCAAGTATTGGCTACGGTGGGCTAAAAGTGCCAAAAGGTGTTTAAAAAGGTTTTTAGAAGCTTTTTAAAGTTAAGGGGCTAAAGTGTCAAACTTTGAAACTGGCCAAGGGGCGGTCGCGGGCCGCGAGAGACCTGGCCAGGGTCTCTCGCGGGGCACAAGAAGGCCTCTGCTGCAGAAAGTTTTGCTTGCCTCCCAAACAAAACTCCAACAGCATAAAATCGAAACCATGGCTTCCCAAACTGCTATGTCACGTTTTGGGACACTTGTAAGCTTCCTCTTACACCCCTAAACACCGGGCTTCACCTCCTTTGAGTTCTCCAACTATAAATAGATGATCAAGTTCACTGTTCCAACTTGCACCTTTCTAGATCATAACTCTTCTCCCTCCTCTGGAAGTTCCTAGCTAAAAGGAGCACCATCATAGTTCTTTTGCACCCTAGGAATCACTGGTAAGTGTTCCTTCATTGTGCATTTTCGTTTATAGGCTTTTATAGCCAAAAGTCAAGCATTTTCGGAAAACGCTTTGACTTTCGATTAAGACCATTATGGTCTAGCCATTATTCCAAATGAACATGGCTAAGTGATCGTAATAAGGTAGGTGTTAGTCCCTATAAAGGGCACCTCCTGAAGATCACGTTTGCTAGACCAAGTGACGGGTCAAAGTTAAGTTATTAAAAAGTCAAACAGGCCAATTTTCAGAAAAATCATAAATTGATCTTATATATGTTATGAACCTGTTTGACACTTAAACAAGTTGGTAATAATTATTAGAACATGTTCGGCTCGTCAATTTCAGTTCTAGGGTCGGTTCGCAACCGAAAGTCGCAAAGTTTGAATTCTGCTTTGACTTTCAATTCTGACCCGATTTAAATAAGTTACCTACTACTCTAAAGTTGCATTATGATCATAATATAATGTAGAATAACCCTCTGAGGTTATATTACATGATTATAATCAGAATCCAAGTTTATGCGCAAGTTACATAATTATACCATCTTTGACCAAAATGCTCTTTTTACATAAAACAAGGTTTAAATGGTAATAAAATTGAAAATGATTTTCTACTGATATAATATTATAAGTAGGATTATTTGTGATGTTAAACCAAGTTATAAACTAAGCTTTCAAACAGGTCCTTAAGCTATGTCGATAAATGAAGATTTTAGCCCTTGTGGCTTATAAAATGGTTTTAATCAAATCTTTTAAAAGTAAATCTTTTACCTACTTATATGTTATATTATATAACATATCTAAGACATTTTAACCTGACCTTAATGTCAAACATCGTATAAAACGTCATTTTTACGACATAAGCGCTGTTTCGACGCATAGTATGGTTTTGAACCATATTATTGACCCGGACTTGATACCTACTGATTTTAAAACTCATTTTAAACATATTTACAGTAGGTACATGTTATAACCTCAGAATCCCAAATAATTTATAAACTATGTGTAAAATGACCAAAATGCCCCTTCGGTGCATAGTTTGGTCATAAAAGGTACAATACACATATAATGGTATCCTACTGATATTATATCATAAATAAAGTATTTTTCTAGAATAATAATTATAACATTAAATTATATTCAAGTTCCTTTTATATGGTATGGAATTACCAAAATGCCCTTATGAGGCATAGTTTCGTTATAAAACCTTAACGGGCATACAAGTTGATATCCTACTGATATTTTAGCTTATTTAAAATACAATGGCATATAGAACTTGTCCATGACTTATCTGGTTACCCATTATCGCTTATAAGCAAACGGTTGATTACACGTAACTAGTTTACGGAATTTAACCGAAACGGGTTTTACCTTATCATATTAATCTCAAAATCCAGAATGTTAATTGTTTACCCATACTATGCAAGTCAAAATACTTGTCGGGTTTAAACTACATTCTATTAAATCATCGTTTAATCAAGCGTTATACGTCTTGATCATGTACACTACTCAGTCTAAGTCTATGACTTAAATGAAGACCGATAGAATTTAATTGGTTAGCTTATACCATAATCCAGACTAGAGCCTTGTCGGTAAATGCTATCTGCACGTTAGTATTTTGTATACGGCTGAGTTATTGAATTTTAAAAGAAGACTAGCTCAGGTAAATACTCTCGACTTATTTTCTCTATACGGGCTTGGGATACGGTAACCTATTACCGCTTGGTCAGAAATGGGATCAATCGAATGCTGGATTGTGGCTAGTGAATCCGCATATTTTGTTTTAATCACTTTTGTTTGATAACTTAAAAATCGGGGGTTAAATTACCATGTCCTGGATATCCTCGGCTCATTAGATTAGTTAATGGCCACGACCTTAGCGCGGGGTGTAGGCATACACCTGACAGACGCTCAAATGCAAATTACCCAAGACGTTGGGGATAACTCCTCTGTGAGTTCTAAGTGGTGTGCATTTAATCATGTCTCGGTCTCTATACTGGGCCCTGTATGTATGGACAAACATGTGAATCTGTTAACAAGGTTACAAAGTAACTTTCCCAAGTCATAAAAGATTTTGTGCCCTGTGCACTTAAAATCATTTTAAAATATTTTCAAAATGAGTCAGTTGGGTGTATTTACCAGCGAAAGCTGACGTATCGTCCAAAGACTAAACTGCAGGTACAATACGAAATAGGCCGGAAGCTGCTCGGTAGTGAATAAGAGGATCTTGCAAATCCTTAGATCTGCCCTAAAGTCGGTTTTATATTCTTTCTTGTACATTTTAATGATCCGCCTGTGGATCTTCTATTACGAGCCTGTATATTATTTTATTTCGAACATTTGGTTTGTAATAGTAATTCTATTCCAAGACTTCCGTTGTGCCATGTTTAATTGACAATGATATTATCAACTGACGTCAGGATACCCACTACCCGGGCCCACCGGTGTATGGATTTGGGTTGGAAATTCGGGGTGTGACATGTTGATATCAGAGCCAACGTTTGAGAGAATTAAACACTAGCCTTTTGTGTATAATCTCAAACTTACACGAGCACATTCCTTAGACTTCTGAGTCGAGGCATTGACCTAGAATTTACTCATTTCATTATTAAGTTATTAGTATTGTTTTTGAATTAAATTTTTAACAGGAAAATGCCGCCACGTGTACGAGGACAAAGTGGGAGAGGAAAAGGTCCAATGAGGGGAGGACCATCGGGGCGCATTCCCCCTCAACCTCATAACTCAAATGCTTACCAAGAATCAGGAGATTCATCTCCTTGGCAACCAGCGAGACGTTCAGTCTCTAATAGACACTCGCCCTCACATTCCCAAAATTCTTACCACTCTCACCACTCCTATCATTCACACCATTCTCACCATTCCCATTCACACTCTTACCATGAAGAATTTAACCCTAACCATTACTTTAACACACCTCCACCCGATCAAAATCAGTTGGACCAGCAAACCCTATGGACGAGGACTCCGACCCGGAGATGCCGTCGTCGGGATCGAATACGCATCCCATTGAAATTTCAAGCAATTCAAACTCTTATGCCGGATCGCCCTACCAAGGTCCTAATGAGTGGGACTAATATTGGAACCAATTCACCTTCGCCCACACTCCTTCTCATCACTCTCACCCACCTCCTGTTCAGGAAGACGTCCACATGGAACCAATGGACCAACCTCAACCACCACCTAAACCACCAAGAAGAAAGCGTGGAGCACGTATGTCGGTACGTGCCAGACAAAGGTCGGGATCACTACCACCTTTGCCCAACTCCTATCCCACAATTCAAGAGGACCCACAAATGGGTGGACCCTCTAATGTTTCACCTATAGTGGAACTAACACCAACACCAACACCTGTTGTTCAACCACCATCATCGGGTTATACTAACCCAATTCCCACATATCCAGACACGTATGGATATGATCCTTTTAACCCATCTACACCGGTAGACTATCAAGCATGGTCGCAAGACCCCTACATGCAGGCGGTTATGCACAACGCACTTTACCCGTCTCTTTTCCCACCTACTTATCCACCGACTGGATATCCAACTTATGGGTACCAATATTCGGTTATGCCACAACCTCAACCACAACCTCCGCCACCACTTGAGGCCATCAATGAGGCCTTAGGAAGAATGAAAGAAATGTAGCAGCAAGCGGAGAAAACAGAGAAGAAGACAAACAAGTTCTTCAAGAAACTCTCCAAGTTGGTCAAAGGAAAGAAAGACGAGTGAAGTCTCTTCTAATTATATGTAGTCCCTGCGAGGACATTGTTATTTCTTTAGTCCCTGCGTGGACATGTTTATTTCTTTAAAGTCCTTGTATGGACAGTTTATTTCATTTTTCTAGTATTGTAATTTCTAATTTGAAATTTAGTGAAGTACTTTTGGAATTTTACATATATATATATATATATATATATATATATATATATATATATATATATATATATATATATATATTTTATATATCCTCTTCAAACGAGTGTCTCGATTTTACTCGAAATTTATGCTCTGTGATATAATTCCAAAAGATCTTAATGGTTTTGATTAGCCAAGTGGCACAGACCACACATTTGGCCAAATTGAAAATGATAGTTAAGTACAAAGGGGTCTTCTATCAGGATAGTTAAGGGAAGTTATCCTTCTATCCAGGGGTGGTGGACTTAAATTTCAAGCCTCCAAGTCATTAAGGTCAGTGCGACCGGGACTATTAATCAACCATTAAGGTACTCTTATGTTAACATTCAAGAGTGTTAATACTCTTGGTAGTGTGACTTGAGGAATCTCACTAGCCTTCAAGGTAAAAGACTATGCCCTAACCTTATATAGCCCATGTGATCAAATTGATCCCGGCTAATATCATCAGTGCTATGATAAAACATCCATTAGTGATGTATGCCTTGGGGCTATGATAAACATCCATTAATGATGTATGCCCCTTGGGCTATAATTAAACATCCATTAGTGATGTATTGCCCTTGGGGCTATGATTAAAACATCCATTAGTGATGTATGCCCTTGGGGCTATGATTTAAAACATCCATTAGTGATGTATGCCCTTGGGGCTATGATTAAACATCCATTAGTGATGTATTGCCCCTGGGGCTATGATTAAACATCCATTAGTGATGTATGCCCTTGGGGCTATGATTAAACATCCATTAGTGATGTATTACCCTTGGGGCTATGATTAAAACATCCATTAGTGATGTATGCCCTCGGGGCTATGATTAAAACATCCATTAGTGATGTATGCCCTTGGGGCTATGATTAAAACATCCATTAGTGATGTATGCCCTTGGGGCTATGATTAAACATCCATTAGTGATGTATTGCCCTTTGGGCTATGATTAAACATCCATTAGTGATGTATGCCCTTGGGGCTATGATTAAAACATCCATTAGTGATGTATACCTTTGGGGCTATGAATAAAACATCCATTAGTGATGTATGCCCTTGGGGATATGATTAAAACATCCATTAGTGATTTATTGCCCTTGGGGCTATGATTAAAACATCCATTAGTGATGTATTGCCCTTGGGGCTATAATTCGAACATCCATTAGTGATGTAGTGCCTATGTGCCATATTTCATGTCCATTAGTGACAGGCCTATGTGCCATATTTTATGTCCATTAGTGACAGGCCTATGTGCCATATTTTATGTCCTTTTGGTGACAGGCCTATGTGCCATGAAAATTTATGTCCTTTGAGGCAAGCCTATGAGCTTAAATATAATTGTAAATTATGACAATGACTGTTGTGACAATGTGATCCACTGTCCAATAATATGGACTATGTCCAAATTGTAATTTGCCTTTGATGGTTCTATTAAGACCTAGGCCAAATATAGTTATGTTAAGCCTAAGAGTTGTGATGTTATTCACACTAGAATAGGCAATGGATTGTTATATCCAATGTTTTAAACCCAATATGGTTGACATACCATGACTAAGTAAAGCTTTATTGGTGTATAGAACCAAAGCTTAATGATGGCTAACTCAAATGAAACACAAAGTAGCCACCAGCTGAAAACAGAGATGTCGATAATGATAATTGTCAAGCTTGCATTGGCGTGGCAGTTGAAAAGGCCATGGGAAAGGCCGTAGAAAAGCTTAGAGAGTCGAGTGCTACTCGCTCTAGACCCTTATCTATTCCACCATCTTCAGCTCATAAGGAGAGCTCCGTTCACTCTTCAAATGCGAAGAGTGAACCGAAGAAGATAGATATTGCTGAAAGGTCCCGTTCTATTAAAGACGGATGTACATATAAGTACTTTGTCTCCTGCAAGCCCCGAGACTTTAACGGGGAAAAGGGAGCTATGGAAGCCCTAAAGGTGGCTAGACGAGATGGAAACGATTGTAGATATTAGCAACTGTGCTGATAAGGATGTGGTCAAGTATGTATCACAGTCCTTTAAGGGCAATGCTCTAATCTGGTGGAAAGCCATGATCCAGTCTACAGGTAAAGTACACCTGTATAATTTGGGGTGGTCCAAATTTGTGAACCTTGTTAAGGAAACATACTGCCCACCTCATGAGGTGGAGAAATTAGAGACCGACTTTTTGTCTCTTTCGATGAAAAACCAAGACTGAAGGAAGTATGTTTCCGATTTCAATTCCCTATCTAGGTTGGTTTCCTATTTGATTACCCTGGAGCCCAAACGCATTGTGCGTTTTATTAATGGGTTAACCCGAGATAAAGGGCATTGTAAAGGCTGCTCAGCCTACTACCTATAGGTCTGCTGTTGACCTATCTCTCTCCCTCACCTTGGATTTGGTGAGGCAAAAGTCAGTTAGGTCTGAAACTGACGGGAAAAGAAAAAGGGAAGATGACAACTCCCATAAGTTTAATAAGATAAACAAAGGGAGATACGGGTTCAAAGGGAACCAAGGCAAAACGGCTGTGATGCCAACATGCAAAACTTGCAATCGCAGACACTGGGGACAGTGTAATTTTGGTTCACAGGCCAAACCCTGTGGCATCTTTAAGAGAAAGGGGCATAAGACCCTAGAATGTAAGGATCTTAAGGATGCCGTCTGCTACGTCTGCAATGAAAAAGGGCATATTAAGACTAACTGCCCTAAAATTCTTAAGAATAATAATG
This sequence comes from Scalesia atractyloides, assembly GCA_947069175.1. NCBI lineage: Eukaryota > Viridiplantae > Streptophyta > Magnoliopsida > Asterales > Asteraceae > Scalesia > Scalesia atractyloides. The sequence continues at coordinate 81,337,247 of CAMTDV010000001.1, read as the reverse complement.
CAAAGCCTGGGGAGGCCAAGAAGGGAAATGCTCGAGCCTTTCAATTAACTGCAAGAGAGGCTGTTAATGACGACAATGTCATAACAGGTACATTCCTCATTAACAATATTTATGCTAGAGTTCTTTTTTATTCGGGTGCAGATAGATCTTTTGTTGATCATAAGTTTAGTGAACTATTAAACCTGCCCATAAGAACTCTAGATAAAACTTATGAGATAGAACTTGCTGATGGAAGTTTAGAAACAGCATCTTCCATTCTTGATGGAGGTTTCATATCCATTAAGAATCATTCAATCCCTATCTCTTTGTTGCCAATGAAATTGGCAGGGTTAGATGTAGTTTTGGGCATGGATTGGTTATCTCATAACCAAGCCCGCATTGCCTGTGATAAGAAACTCATCGAAATTGAAACCCCACCGGGTGAAATGATCACCATCTCCGGAGACTCACACTATGGATTGCTAGACAAGGTGTCGTTATTTAAGGCATCCAAGTGTTTGAGGAAAGGCTGTGTCATTTACACGGTACAAGTGACTATTAATGAGCCTAAGCCAAACATGGAAGACCTGCCAGTTATTTCTGAATATTCCGATGTCTTTCCTGAAGAACTACCCAGTTTACCTCCAGACAGACAAGTAGAATTTAGAATTGATATCATACCTTGATCAGCACCTGTTGCCAGAGCTCCATATCGCCTAGCTCCAACAGAAATGAAGGAGTTGAGGACACAATTAGATGAACTCTTAGAGAAAGGCTTTATATAGCCTAGTTACTCGCCTTGGGGAGCTCCTATCCTCTTCGTTAAGAAGAAAGACGGTTCAATGCGGATGTGCATTGATTACCGTGAGCTGAACAAGTTAACAATCAAGAATAGATATCCTCTGCCCAGCATCGATGATCTTTTTGACCAACTTCAAGGGGCTAGTTTCTTCTCCAATATCGATTTGAGATAAGGATATCATCAACTGAAGGTTAAGAGTGAAGATGTTCCAAAGACAGACTTCAGGACCCGTTACGGTCACTTTGAATTCCTAGTGATGCCTTTTGGGCTCACGAATGCACCTGAAGCATTCATGGATCTCATGAATGGGGTCTGCAAGCCATATCTGGATAAGCTTGTCATTGTCTTCACAGACGGCATACTTATCTACTCTCGTAATCAAACTGATCACGAGAAACATCTTAGGTGCATCTTAGAACTGCTAAGGCAAGAGAAGCTTTATGCTAAATTCTCTAAGTGTGAGTTTTGGCTTAGAGAGGTCCAATTTCTTGGACATATGGTAAGTGAGCGTGGTATCCTCCCGCCAAGATTGAGGCCATAATGAATTGGTAAGTGCCCAAGACCCCATCGGAGATTCGTAGCTTCCTAGGATTGGCTGGATGCTACAGGAGGTTCATTGAGAACTTTTCAAGAATAGCCACTCCTTTAACTACCTTGACCCGTAAGAATGTCAAGTATAATTGGGGTCCAAAACAACAAGAATCTTTTGAGATTCTTAAACACAAGTTGAGCAAGGCTCCTGTGTTATCCCTACTAGAGGGTGTTGAAGACTTTGTAGTCTACTGTGATGCATCGCACACTGGCATGGGTTGTGTGCAAATGCAAAAAGGCAAAGTGATTGCCTATGCATCACGACAGTTAAAGGTGCACGAAAGGAATTACACCACCCATGATTTGGAACTGGGTGTCGTTGTATTTGCACTAAAGCTGTGGAGACATTACTTATATGGCACAAAGTGTATTATATACACAGACCATAAAAGTCTCAAGCATCTGTTCAATCAGAAGGAATTGAACATGCGACAACGCCGATGGATGGAAACGCTTAATGATTACGATTGCGAGATTCGCTATCATCCAGGGAAGGCAAATGTAGTTGCTGATGCCTTAAGTCGCAAGGAATGGGTTAAACCTATAAGAATTAATGCCAAGAGCATTGAACACAGAAATAGCTTAAGTGAGAAGCTATTAGATGCGCAAAAGCAAGCCCTATTAGAGGCTAATATCCCTAATGAAGGATTAGGCGGAACTGTGGATCAGTTAGCGCCTGGAAAGGATGGAATCCTTAGATTCAATGGAAGAATCTGGGTTCCAATCTTTGGGGGACTTAGAGATCTAATTCTCCAAGAAACGCATAACACAAGATACTCAGTTCACCCAGGTGGTGACAAGATGTATCAAGATCTAAAGAAGAATTATTGGTGGATGGGTTTGAAGAAATCCATAGCCACTTATGTAGCTAAATGTCTGACGTGTTCACAATTAAGGTCGAACATCAAAAGCCGTCAGGACTTCTACAGCAATTGGAAATTTCCACATGGAAATGGGAAATGGTAACTATGGACTTGATTACCAAGTTACCTAAGACCAAAAGTGGAAATGACATTATTTGGGTCATTGTAGATAGGCTGACTAAGTCAGCTCATTTCTTGCCAATCAAAGAAACGTACAATTTAGATAAATTGGCTAAGTGGTATGTGGACAAGATTGTGTCCCTACACGGTGTGCCGGTATCTATTATATCTGACAGAGATACTAGATACACATCTCACTTTTGGAAAAGTTTCCAACAATCTTTAGGGACACGATTAAACTTTAATACGGCTTACCATCCGCAGACTGATGGTCAAAGTGAGCGTACTATCTAGACACTGGAAGACATGCTTAGAACCTGTGTGATTGATTTAGGTGGAAGTTGGGATGACCACTTACCCCTAATAGAATTCTCCTACAATAACAGCTATCATACTAGCATCAAGGCTGCTCCTTTTGAGGCCTTATATGTCACACCCCGACCCGCAGCGGAATAAAAGTCGGAGCATAATTGGGTTATCACCAAAGCTCATGATATTTACTAAGAAGTTTCATATTTATTAAATTCAAATTACAAACTTAAATATCCAATAAACAAAATTCATACAATTACAAAGGAAAATAAAACTAAATGTTTATTCCAAAGCAATAACTTGTTTATTCTTCTAGGCCATCCTAAGTGTTTCTTTCCTCAACTGGATCACCTGTATCATGTGTAAAACAGGGGAGATTTTGGGTCAACAAAAGTTGGCGAGTGAACCTTGATAAAACATTTTTCATAATTTCATGTTTTATTTATTAAGGAAAATTCGTGCATAAATCACATGTGAGCAAATATATAAATGTAAACAATCACAAATCACGTTGAATGAATATATGACATGAATGATGATGTATTTGAGATCAAGGCTCAATCAAACGGAGCCGATCTAATGAGGCACCTGATGCTCAACCCGTATCCCACGGGGAACTGATGGGCCTAATGAAATGCGTGCACTGAAATGATAAACTTAATCCACATATAAATCACACAACAACCAATACACTTTTGATCACAAAATGATATAAGCACAAGTGTTTAGATAAAATAAAGGAATAGTACGACACATGATACACCCCAAAACGTGATTAAAACGGGGAATTTGCAGAGATTCACTCACCTTGGGTGCGTATTGTTGAGTGGTAAAGAGAGCGCACGAGTTGGGAATTTATCCGATGAAGGAGTACTAACCCAGAAATGGCAACGTGGTAATTCGGTAAATAAATAAATTATTATTTAGGTTAAAATCCTTTGTTTAGGTTTTTAGGTTATTTTTGTGGCTTGTGTTGATATTCTAGACCCTTGAAAATATATATTCTTAAAACTTTTATTTGATTTTTCTTTTGGTAAAACCTTAGAATTAAAATAAAAATAAAAATAAAAAATAATATAAAATAATAAATAAAAAAAATCTTGTCAGTCTGACAAGCCTGTCAGACCGGTTCGATGGGAACATGTTTCGAGCGTATGCAGAGTCGAACCCGGGACCTCACGTTCACGTGCACGTAGCTCTTCCAACTGAGCTACGTGTCTAACCCGTCATATTCCGGATTTTAATTAATCTTATAATCTTGTTAGCTTCATTCAGAATTTGGTAATTACATAATTTTAAAAAGTTATCTCAACCGGGGCGACAACAGGGATTCGAACCAGTGACTCTGCGATTGGTTTGCACCCGGCCCAACCAGTTGGGCTGGGTGCTTAACCCGTATTTTATAGAAGTTGTATTATATTTAACAACTCAATAGATTTCAGCATGATTTGGTTTTTAGAAAAAAAAAGAACAGTTTAACGAAAATGGTGCCAATTGCAAGTATCGAACTCGGATCGTGTTCGTTTAGTGTGCACACAGTTCACCGCTGGACTGTGTGTCTAACCCAGTTTATATCTCGAATTTTATTATATACATACACATTCTGCAACTCATCTTCTTCATTTGAATACCCAGAAACATTTACCCGCCTGATTAACCATAAATTCAGAAGTGTGATTTCTTATTCTTATTCGATAAGGAATCTAGACATGAATTAAGACAGTTAGGTGGAGAATTATTACCAACGATGGCGTTTCCTTCTGTTCTCCGGCGAGGAGCGGCGGTTTCCGGTGAAACAGTGGGGAAAGGTTTGGGCAGAGTAAGCTTATGGTTTGAAGGGAAAGAATTGAGCGAGTTGGATAGTGGGATTGGGTCAGTATTTATAGATTGAATAGGGGGGGGGCTCGATTTCAGTTTTAGAAACCGAATTGGGTGATTGCAATTTAGAATGGATTGAATCAAATTCGGAAATGATTAACGCGGATTGACAGCTGGTGCTTACCAGATTTCAGAAACAGGGACGAATTCGGCGGTTTATTCTTGCTGATTTGAATTCGCAGGAAACCTTCGTTTTCATATATTTATAGAAGATGATTTCCAAAACTTACCAAATGATGCGTGTGTCCCGATGGTGTTTGTGTTGTGCGGTTACTCGGGTGACCCGGGTTCGATTCCCGGTTTACCCCTTTTTTTGTGCTTTTAATTTATTTACTTAATTTGCTAAATCTGATTAATCATATGATATTTATTAATTATAAATTGATTAATTTTTTTATTATATCATTAGATGCATAAATTTACCATTTTAAACCCAAAAGAAAAAATTGAAATAATACACTTAATTAATGGAGATGGTGCGGGTTTTTGAGGCCCGTTTTACACAGATGTTACATTATATGGGAGAAAGTGCCGAATGTCGTGCGTTGGGCAGAAGTAGGGGAAGCCCAACTATCAGGACCACAGATTGTCCTGGAAACCACAGAAAATATTGTGCAAATCCGTGATCGTCTCAAAGCTGCCAGAGATAGGCAGAAGAGCTATGCTAACAAGAGACGTAAACCTCTTAAGTTCCAAGTAGGGGACAAGGTCATGTTGAAAGTATCACCGTGGAAAGGTGTGATGCGTTTTGAAAAGAAGGGCAAGTTGAGCCAAAGATATATTGGACCATTCGAGATAGTCGAATGTGTCGGCACTATAGCTTATAAGCTCTGGTTGCCGGAGGAGCTTAATGGAAGCTATGATGTGTTCCACATCAGTAACCTTAAGAAAGGTCTAGTCGATGAGTCGCTAACAATGTCGCACAAAGATGTTCAAATTGATGAAAACCTGAGGTTCATTGAGAAACCAATTTCGATTGAGGATCGACAGGTTAAGAAGCTCCGAAGGAAACTGATACATATAGTAAAGGTTAAGTGGGATGCCTTTAGAAGTCCCGAGTATACATGGGAGGTTGAGTCCGCTATGCGACAAAAGTACCCCCATCTTTTTTAATAAAATCTCCAGGTCGAGATTTCTTTTAAAGGGGTGAGGATGTAACACCCTGTGAAATCGTGTCCAATAATATAGAGACACGTGGTGTATTTTAAATATAATCTGTTAAATACCAATAAGGATGAAAGGCGTCAACATGCTCAAACTGAGCCTCTAAGTGACGGTCCGATGTCAACATGCATAAATAACACCCTCTGAGTGACTAATATGTCAACATGCTTAAATCATTAGCTTCTGAGTGACTGATATGTCAACATGCTTGAAATTTGGCCTC